>JANUSC010000062.1:0-600000 GCA_025200525.1 Camellia lanceoleosa
CTTCTCCGTCGTTATCTCAGGTGTCAATTTCGAAGGAGTTTGGTCTAAGCTTTTCTCATTAGCGGTCCTCGACCTCGGAAGTTATTTATTTGAAAAAGGGCACCCTTGGAACCAAGTCTTCTTCCTCATCATGAGTCAAGTCTAAGACTTGATCATTCAATGTTGAGGGACTTAGCTATAACCTTCTCGTCTTTTTCAATGTAATCGAACTCAACCTCCTCTTCATTGGCATACTTTGATAATTTAGAAAGTGAAGGAAATGCATAGGTTCTTGATATCTTGAAGGTTGAGTCCATAAGACGGAATATATTTTGTTTAAGTGCCGGTCGGCCGGTAGAAGCCTCTGTTATAGGCTTGGTTGACTTGTTCTTTATGCAGCGTCATAGATAGTACTGCTCCTCTGATAATGCTTTCTCGTCGGTCACATTGATCTCGGCCTCCTTAAATGCTTGATGCTTCTTGGGCTGCCTTGACCTCAGTAGTCTTGGCCTCGGCATCCTTGATCTTAGATTTTTAGTACTTGACTCTGACCTGTTCAGGCGCCTCGACTTTTCCTCGGCTTTGGTCTTGGCCTCGTTTACATTTGCCTTAGCTTTGATCCATGAACTTTGATCTTGGCCTTGGCGTTGTTCGGAGAGAGGAAGCCATTAACACACTTGGTTTTGTGCACTAATTCTTCTTTTGAAGCCTCGACTTTTAAATTGGCGAAAGAATGGAGCATCTTGGATAACTAGAAAGAAATAAACAAACAAGTTAGTATGAAAAACTTAAAAATACAAGCCAAAAAAAAAACCAAGTGTTGGGAACTTACCAAAAGGCGAAATCTTGCATCATTAGAGCAAAATTTTCATATTCATTGATCTCGATACATCACGATTGAGATCGGTTAAAAATCTGTTGTGTGGAAAGCGGCGGAGGCCTTGATACTATCGATGGTATCCGCAAGCCTTCATTAGCTTATCACCAATCATGATTGCGAGGGCCCAGGCTCATTGGCTTTAAGCACTCGGGCTTGCGATAGTTTTTGACCTCGGCTACCGACGTAGGGCATCGGATGGCTTCGGCCTTGGCGGGCCTCTTCTCGGCGTTAGAGCACTTTTCTGACCTCTGCCAATCTCGTTAGGAAGCGGTGGCAACACCATGGATTAGAAGGCTTTGATTAGCTCTTGGTGAAGAAGTATTTGGAGGGTTGAAAGAACGATGGGTTTGACTTTTAGGAATGTTGAGAAGGCGGATTTGTATGTTGGTATGTAATTCATCGGAAAGAGGGCCTTGCGCCTTTGCACGAGAGATCGAGAGCTTCTTTAGATCTCGGTTGGAGATGTATGATTATCGAAATCCCTTAATTTGGTGAGGAATATTTGCAAAAAAAAAAAGTAAACATTAGTAGAGATGAATGAGTTATAGCCTTAACCAAAATGGAATTCTGATGGGATGAATAAGTCTTACCATCACACTCTTTAAAAGCTTTCAGTGAGAGGATAGAGATGAAGATCGTCA
The DNA here is from genome assembly GCA_025200525.1 of Camellia lanceoleosa. Classification (NCBI taxonomy): domain Eukaryota; kingdom Viridiplantae; phylum Streptophyta; class Magnoliopsida; order Ericales; family Theaceae; genus Camellia; species Camellia lanceoleosa. Next base: position 1,501 of record JANUSC010000062.1, read on the forward strand.
TTAGGAGCAAACTTCAGGTTATTCGAGATAATGAAGTAATCATCTCGACACCCTTGTTGGAGTTTGGAAGGTCGGCTATTAGTTTGAAAGCGGTGGATCTGGGCTTAAGGTAGTATATATAGCCTTTTTGGACTTGAGGCCACATGGCATAGCGAATTGGATATCGGCTAATGTAATCCTAGCATTTTCTCGGTGTCCTAGTTTGATGATGCCATTGATAACTATATGAGTTTATGGCAAAGGCATAGGGGTTGAGTTTCTAATAGTGAAGGATTTCTTGGAAGAGTATCTAGGGGTAACCGAAGTCCGCATTCAATAAATGCAACAATAGGGAAGGGCATGGAGTCTCCATCAGGTATGATAAAGTCCTCCTCCCCAGCTAACCTCAAATGGACGTCGGCTGGGATAGAGAACTCTTGCCTAAAATGCTCTAATTTTTTTGGGTGTCTATCCTCCACCTAAACATGCCCATTATCTCTGTAAGAGGGGGTTGGGCAACAGAATGATTGATATAGGTTTAAAAACCTCGGCTAAAACTTAAGCGGAATTGGTGCGGGGTTTTGAAGATCTAAGAGGTCGTTTGATTTTCTGAGGAACAAGGTTCTAAAAGCAAATCCCAAATCTAGGAACTACATAAATAGGAAGTGAAGGCAAAATCTGGAAATACAACAAGAAAAGCGGAAAAAAAGAGCATGATTGAAATTAAGAAAGCAGAGATTCAAGAATAAAAGAAAATCAAAAATTTTGAACAATGAGTGAAGTCGTGCAGAAGGCAATGCAAAACTAGGAGCAATAAGCACACTCTCAAATTGAGAACAGTTATGCTACATCAAAAGCAGATTCAAGAAACAAGAAATGATGACGGAGCACAAAGATAGAAATAGAGAATAACTACAAATGCATACAGATTCACAAAAGTAGGCATGAAGTGAAAGCGTATAACAAAATTCAAAAGGAATTACGTATGAGCATGGCCAAGGAGAGTAAACATGAGAAATTAAAGTTAAAATAAAAAGAAATTGGAGGACTTCGATTGAAGGCCGAGTGAGATCACCTTGAGTCGAGACAAACTAAGCGATCAAAGTCAAAATGATGAGTGGTGTGTTGGCGGTAACAAAAATCTGAGTTATAGAGAGCTACGTGAACACAACAATGAAGATTGAAAATGTTAGAAAGTGAGTCTAAGAGACAAGGGAAAATTGTGAATTGCAAAAGTGAAAAGGCGAGAGAGAAGGAAGAGTTTGTCAAAAAAAAAGCGTGAAAAGTGACAAGCCATAATGAAATGCTTTAGACTGACGTGTTTGTCGGTGGCATGTATAGAAACAACACAACCTAATATGCGTGTCGGTATGAACCAATGAGAAAGGGGCGTGGTGGAAGCGGTTGAGAAAACACGTGCATGACTCATCGTGAGATAAAACTCTTAGAGTTCTTGATTTAGTGTCGAAAACCTAGGCTAGCGGAGCGATCTTGGTTAAGGAACTCGAGAACTTGGTTCTTGGTCATTAATGGAGATGGATAGTTGAGGCACTGTGTACTTGAAACCGATGAGTCATAATCTTGGTTGAAAGAAAGAATAAATTTTTGTACGTTCTAAAGGAAGAAACAATGTAGGTTTCATCACCTCAAGTTACGAAGTAATAGAACCTAGGGGGCAGTTGTGGGGACATATTTGGTGAATAATGACACGTGACTAAGGTGGCCAAAGTGTCGAGGTGCCATGTGACCTGGTTATGTTGCCGAGATGATCTCGACTAGGCCAAGGTTATCTGCGGAGATACCGGAATCCGAGATAAGCAGATAAAGGGACAAGAGTCCTAGAATAGGAAAGGGTCTCAGTTAGGATAAGGATAAGGCTCATGAAAAGTTTATTCCTATCTAGCCGAGAGTCCAAGATGAGCATTGAGCTTGAGTCCACTGAAGTGAGACTTCTAAAGGAATCAGTCTGGCGATTATAAAGTGAGACACCCTCATGGGTCTAAGGTGAGTTCTTTCTTGTGAGTTCAAACACAATTTGCTATCTTTGAAATATTGATTCTTGACAATCGTCAGTGCCCCCAGTGGACAAACCCTTCTTTGGATTCTTATCTTTTGGTGACAAGTTCTTGGACTTAATCTAATGCTGCGGTACTCTCCAACTAAGGCCCGTTTGGGGAGTGGCTAGGTAATTAGCCAAGTGCCAAAAATTACCTTTTTAGCCAAAAAGCCAACAACCCATACCAAAAGTCAAAGATTCCTTTTCTCTCTACTTTTTGCACATCTTTTAATTAGCCAAAAGTCATCCCAAACATACAAGTTTTTTACCAACCTTTTTAGCCAATTAGCCAAAAAGTTACTAAATGCTTTGTTCCCAAGCGAGGCCTAAGTTCCCTGTTTAGTTGTATGGTCAGAAATCAACACCCACATTTTCAATCAAACACTAAAGTTTATGTCCATGTACAATACACATCACCATTTACTATGTAAGTTATGACATTTATAATATTGATATTATAAATGTTGATATTATAAATGTTATAATTAAAACACCTTAAGTTATAATTAAAAATATATATATAATAGATCATACACAAATATCACATGAACATAACTAAACTACGTCGTTTTGACTATTTCTTTTCAATTCAAACAATTTTCAAACAAACTTAATTAGTAAAAGATAATAATAAAGTCAAAACACTCATTGATTTCATATAATTTTATATTTTTTTGAAGGTGAACAAAATATAAAGACATAAAAACACTCATTTTATATTTTTAAAAATAGTTCCCAAATTTTGCGGAAGGACGGTGAAGCAAAGACGGAAAACTCCGTTCAATTAGTTTGAGAAAAGACAAAAACGTATTTTGTTTAGCTTCTTGTTTTAATAAATAGGGATTTAATTGAAGATGCAAAGTGATATAGTTTTGTTATAATAAATTAGGAATTAATGTAAACCCTAAAAACAAAATTTATTGTATGTTAATTTCATATGTCCATGTTTTACTATTTTGTTCTAGTAGTTTTGTTTTATTCGGTATCTATAATATGTTCTTGTAAATTTGTTAATCCGGAATTCATCTTGTAATTGAAGAAATTTGATAATTGGATTTACTATTTGGCAAACATGGCATATCAAGCTCATCTAAGATGGGCCAAACTTAGTAAGATCCTTGGCCTCAAATGATTCATTCTTTGAGTAAATCTAAATGGTGTCCATTGCAATTCAAATACAAAATGCAATGTGTTGAGCCGAATAAGTAAGGGAACTCCATAATGATCCACTTGAGTAGGCCTTGTTGTCTCTTTCCCGATAAGGGGTAGGGGATGGGTTTTGATATGATAATGATCGAAGTTACGAGGAAGAGATATCTAGTAAAATGTTTATAAAGGTGGTGAATGGTGAAAGGAAAATGTATGTTCTAATAACTTGCACTTTAAGAAATATAGGGACTTCTTCCTCTCTTGAAAAAAGACTTACTTACTCGTTGGCACTACAAAAAAAAACACTTATGGGGACTAAAGTTTTTGTCGCCAAAAGTCTGCTAATCGTAAATGTCAAATTTCCACTTTCCTGACAAAAACTTTTGGTGGCGGTGTAAATGCTAATAAATGGTCATGATTCCTTTGGCGACTAAAAACACGATAGTCGGCAATATTGAATGTCTTATTGACGAAAAATTAATGTAATAGTGTTTTCCATTTTGGAAATTACATTTAGCGACTAAGCGTTTAATCGCCAATACTATTTTTTTAATTATTTAATCATTTACGACTAAACTCTTTAGTGCCAAAAATATTACGAAAAAAAAAAAATTTCCCTCACCTTTGAGGACCCCTCCTATGTTTGAACCCATGACTTGCCGTTCCAAACCTTACAGCGATTGCCCTCCTTGTACCACTCAACCATCACGTGAAAAGTATTGTAACTTATATTATTTATATATTACTTTGAATGTATTAATGCAACACTATATATATAAAGATAATTATATATATTCAAACATAATTTATGTAAAAGATAAACTATTTTTGTAAAAAATTTAGCTTACTTTTGGCGACTAAAATTAATTTTTGATGCCAATGCTCTAAATTCGACTACTAATTCTTATTTAAAAGCTAAAACCACGACTTAGGCCTAAGCAGATATTTGTTTTGGCGACTAAACCGAATTTTTTGTCGCCAAAACCACTGCTTTGACTACTATTTTTTTTGGTAGCCAAAATGTCACTTCGTGACAACAGTTTTTAGTCGCCAAAACACCTATAATCGGCGTAGGCTGAAGTTTAATCGCCAAAACCGTGTTTTGGCTACTAAATCATTTTAGTGCCAAAAGCTGTGACTTTTGGCTACTAAACAACCATTAATCGCTAAAAGCCCTACATGTGGCGACTAATTTGCCTTTTAATTAAGCTAAAAAGCATTATATTTGGCGACCAAAAAGAGTTTAGTCGGCGAAAGTCATATTTTGGCGACTAAATGCAATTTATCCGCCAATTCCTCTACTTTTAGCGACGAAAAACATTTTTTTGGTCGCCGAAAGTGTTTTTTGTCGTAGTGTGGAGTGCTAATTCTGACACCTCAGACCGGAGTATTTTTCCTGTTTTAGACAGTAGAACAAGGATCTTTCAAAAACTTATTTGTAGTGAAGAAGTAGCATAAAACTACCCTTACATAATCTATATTCCATGTAATTTATTTTTCAAGTTTTGTATCTCTTTTAAAATTAAAAACAAGATTGTTTTATATTCTCTATTTTATTTTATCTAATTTTTTTATTATTATTATGAAAAATTACTAACAATTTTTCTGTGAATTTTTAAGTACACGAAAGAGTTGCACCCCATGTTTTGTGTAATTAATTTTGGTCATTTGACTAAATTGTAATTCCCCCAAAAAAGAGATAAAAGGTGGAGATAAAAAAAGAGAAAAGAAAAAGTGTAAATGAAAAAAAAAGAAAAAAAAAGAAAGGGGTGGTCCATGCGTTAGTGCTCTATTAACATTTGATAAGTTAATGGTTCGAGGAATGCATAATAATTTTCCCTTAATATGGGATTCCATTAGCGCAAGCCTAATCAATAGAAATGGGTAAGTGCACAATGTGGTGGACCAAAGTATAATGAGTAATATTAGGAGATTTTAAATATTTTATTAATATTTTTATTAAATATTTTATATGGGTGTGGAGTTCAATGAGACTCATATAGTGTGGGTACCATGTCCACATAGGACATTTGGTAGAAATGTTAGTAAAATATTTGGGATCTCTAATATTTTTCAAGTATAATTTCCCTTGTTGAGTCCTAGCGATGAGCAGCAAAACCGTCTTTGAGTAGAGCATCTTCAATGGTGTAGTTAAAAGTGATAAAAACAGAATTTATTTGTACGTGTTATTGTTTATTAATTTAGAATGTAATAGCATATTCCAATAGTATTTGTTAACGTATGTATTATGTAGTAATAGGATCCACTAAATTGTATATATATATATTATTTATAAAAAATAAAAAGTAAAAAAAGGATATTAATTGAGGGTAAGGCTTACTATTAGTGTGGTTTCGATCTGGACCATATTGTTAGACTTATGTGGGCTGTCTGAAACTCATCGATAATTCGAATCGTTTAATATGTATGACTTGTCGAGTGTTTCATTCTTGCAAAAAATGAAATTTATCGAATATCGATTTCTATTTGATCATATCACATTTTTGTTCATAATTTTTTTTTTAAAAATCATACTAGTCGTTATTAGAAATATGATCTGATTAAGTGACTATCAATATCCGATCGACGCAATTTTTTGTAGGAATGAAGTACTCAACGAGTCCTATACATTAAATTATTCGGATTATTGATACAAATTCCGTGGTGGGACCATGTGGCCCAATAATATGATCCAGCCTGATTATAGACTAGACACAAGCCACACTCATAATTAAAGCCTTATCTATAATGGATATGCTTCATTATATTATCTAATGATGAGTACAATAATCATTTTAAATTTAAAATAATTATAAATTTACGTTTTTAATTCATTACCATTAGATATGTAATCGAAATCTTCTATTGAAAGATAAATGGAGACGATCCTTCTTGGTCTCTTCTCCTCATTAAGTGACTAGCCAACTACGAACATACTAACAAGAAAAATGATATATAAATTTATTTTTAGATTTAATAATTTTTAAGTGAAATGATGTCTTAATAACTAAAAGAAAACATGAAAAATAAATAAATATCACATGGTGATGGATTAATTAATCATTTGATTTGAAAAGTAAATCTAATTTTTGAGTCAATACAACCCTACTCGTTTAAATTTATAAGAAAAATGATATCTGAGTCCACTTTTTAGATTCATTTTCTAGACTCAGCGATGTGTAAGTAATATGATAGGTTGATGATTGAGAAAATGTGAAAGAGAGTGTTACCTTATATATCTTAATTAATTGTCACATCATTAGGTTTGAAAATTAAGTCCAATTTTGAAATTATATAGTAATGCACAATTTGTAATTGAGTAGAGTCCGATACATATAAATTGTGTTTGATAAAAAATCAGATAAAACTCTTAAAATTTTTGAAGTTTCTAATATTTAAAAACTCTGGTAAAATTATCAATTTGTGGTTGTTTTTTTTTTTTATATTAAACACTCAAATTCATATTCATATGAGACTGACATAAGTGTAATGTGGACCAGACATCTTTATGAATATTTGACAAAAAAATTTAGTAGTTGGCATTGCTCTTTCTATAAATATAGGTATAGGTGAGCATGCATCAAAAGTAAAACAACCCACACCAGCACCATTGTTAATTGCAGAATTCTTGGTGGTGGTTCTCTTACTAGCAATGTCAGATTCCACCGCCAAAGCTTTCGCCTACTTCCCAATCGTCCTCAACCAGGACGGAACCACCAAGCGCCTTTTCGAATTCCCAACCCTCCCTTCTGACCCAAACCCTTCTTCTCCCTCTCTTGTCCTCTCCAAAGACCTCCCTCTCAACCCTCTCCTCAACACCTCCTTACGCATCTTCCTTCCCCGCCGCCGCCACCAACCACCGCTCGCCACCACTCCCAAACCAAAGCTACCTCTCATTATCTACTTCCACGGCGGTGGTTTCGTCACCTGCAGCAAAGCCACCACCGGCTTCCACAAATTCTGCGTGGAAATGGCATTCCAAGTTGGAGTAATCATTCTCTCCGTCGACTACCGTCTCGCTCCCGAACACCGCCTTCCTGCTGCCTACGAAGACGCCATGGAGGCCTTGCGTTGGGTTCGGCACCGCTGCGAGGATCCATGGATCGTCGACTGTGCCGATTTCTCAAACTGCTTTCTCATGGGTACGAGTGCCGGCGGCAACATTGCCTTCCATGCGGGTCTACGTGCAGCCGCGGAAGCTGCTGATCTCGTGCCGTTGAAGATCAAAGGGCTGGTATTGCATCATCCTTACTTTGGTGGGGTGAAGCGGACTGGATCGGAGCTAAGGTTGATCAACGACTCACAATTGCCCTTGCCTGTCAACGATCTTCAGTGGAAGCTGTCGTTACCGGTTGGAGCTGACCGTGATCACGAGTATTGTAATCCAACGGTAGCTGGTGAGTCTCCCTCATTGGAGATGGTTAGTCGGCTGAGATGGAAAGTTATGGTGACGGGCGGTGAGGAAGACCCTTTGGTTGATAGTCAGAAGGAGTTGGTGAAGGTGTTGGAGAAGAAGGGTATGGAAGTGAGGGCTAAGTTTGGGGAGGGAGATCATCACACGGTGGAGTTGATGGACCTCACGAAGGCCAATGCATTCTTTGTGATTCTAAGAGATTTCATCTTCAAAACTTGCTCTGTCTCAGTGACTGTGAGTAGGTTGTGATTTCATCCTTGCGCTAATCCTTCTTTTTCTTTTATTAGTGTAATTGTCTTCTCATTTATCAATATAATTCTTTTTCTTTCCTGATTAAAAAAAAAAAAAAAGGGTTGAGATTTCATCTTCAATAATGGAAATGCCGATGAACGTGAAAAACATGATGATTATGATAGGCAAACGTCCTTTGTTTTGAGTAATTTTTTAAATAATTAGTGGACGTGCACGTGTTTCGCACGTGATACTTTTTTTTATATTTCTTTTTGTGGGGTTTGGTTGTTGTGATTTTTAGGTTTTGTAATAGTTTTATTTTTTTGAATCATTTTGTTGTTTGTTTTTGTTAATGCTTAATGTTTAGTTTAAAAATCAAAAGTGTTTGAATATTTGATCGGTGATAGGTTTGTTCGTCTATTAAAATAATTTTTCACATTATTTCTGATCTTTTTGAAATGTTATAATGTTCAATGATCTCTCTTATGAGAATAATTGTTTTTATTGTACACTCTCTATCAAAATGTTGAAATTTATTGATGAGGATAAAATCTTTTGAATCAATTTCATTTTCTTGTATTACTCCTACAAAACAATTTAAGATTTGATGAATTGCTATTGATTTTTAAGTTGAAAGAATTTTCAAATACAATGATTTTTTTTTTTTTTTAAACCTTGCAATTGAGATGAATCCTCATTGATCGTCTCTTTCATTGTTTCGGTATTATTAGCAGGAATATCATCATCTATAATGGTAAACTTTGCAATATTGCTCTTTCTTCCCATATTTTACTTGAGTTATGGAATGAATAGTGTTTATGATTTTCAATTGTGTGTTGTGTACACAGGAAATATGATTTACATAAGGACTAAGCATGTTTGCATTTAGTCACATAATAATACAGAAAACAAAAGTATGAATTTCTAGGAAAAAAAAGAAAAAAAAACTTTATTGAGACTGAAATTTTTTTTAACAATGAATTATAACAGAATCGAATGGATGAGTTAGTGGTTAAATTTTATATATAAATATATATTTTTAATTTTTTATTGTTGACAAACATATATGAAATAGAAATTTTGAAAAAGTTGAGCCTTGTAATTGGCTCATCTAATAAGTTCATAGCACCTTCTTTTTTTTCTTTTTTTTTTTTTTTTTTTGCCTCTTGTGATTATTTTATTTTATTTTTTTGAGGCAACGAATTGCGTAACCTCTTTCTCTTAAAAAAAAAATGTCTAAAAATTTAAATAAATGTAGAATAGCCCACCAGCATTAGGGGTTGAGTTTTCTCTCTGCACGACACCTTAATAAAAATAAAATCAAATTACACAAAACCGAACAAGACAGAAACACTCATTTTATATTTTTTGAAGGTGAAAAAAATATAAAGACATCAGAACACTCATTTTATATTTTTTATAATGGTTCCCAAATTTGGCGGAAGGACGATGAAGCGAAGATGGAAAACTCCATTCAATTAGTTTGAGAAAAGACAAAAATGTATACTGTTTAACTCCTTGTTTTAATAAATCACTACAAGAATTAACATTTTTGGCAACAAAAAAATTGGTCGCTAAAAGTCTATTTTTGGTCGGCAAAAGTTATCCGCGACCAAATTTTTTGGTCGCTAATTTGGTGACCAATTGAGGATCGGCAAAAGTAATTCGCGACCAAAATTTTGGTTGGTTGGCAAAAGTTGGATTTGCCGACTAAATTTTTGGTCGCTAAATATTAAATTACATGATTAATTCATTTTGTCGCTAAAACACCTTAATTGAAAAGTGATATTTTCCGACCAAATTTCTTAATCGCCAATTGTCACAGTTAGCAACCAAAAATTTGGTGCCAATTATCACATTTCGCGACCAAAAAGTTTAGTCGGCAAAAGTGAGTTTCCACGACCAAGAGCTATTTTAGTCGGCAATAGATATATTTTTTGCGACCAAAACTCTTGGTCGACAATTGTCATTTTTTGCGAAAAAAAATTATTTATTTATCGACTAATAAATTAATGCCAAAGCAGAAAACAATACACTGTAATTCCTAATAATTCATTCAATCCATAATAAACCTATAATTTTAAAGCACCATTCAAATTAATTAAATCATTAACATTCGACACAATACAACTATTCTAAGTTTTCATTCACAAGTCACATCCATCTAGCATAACAATTTGAAACATAACTATTTGTTATCCATGTGCGACTATCAACAAATAAAACTACTAATATTTGTTATCCATACACATCCATCCAAAAATATTTAATCCTCAACAAAATGCTTATCTTGCCAAGTAGTCTTGTACAATTTAGCTTCATGAACTTGTTAAGAAATATGTTGAGAAGGGTGCTCATGCGGTTCGTGAACTTTTGATCCACTTTTCCCAACTTATCTGTATTACGGTACTTTAGAATGGTCCAATCAAATACATAATCGAAGTCAAAGCACTTGAGACAAGGTAGAACAAGTGAATCATCTGACAAAGACACATTCACACTAATTTATGCCCAATTAACACTTCTCCTTTGAAGCCCAACTTACCATGTTACTTATTTTTGTACCATGAGTTAAAATAAAAGTAAGTTGATGTCCAAGAAGCATAAGGGGATTTTAGTGAGAAAACATTCAAGCAGTGTTCATGTCATACCCGGTGGAGAGTTCTTTGAGCCAGAGCAACCTCCTCCGGATACAATAATTTGGCAGAAGTTTTACGAAGGCTCAAAACATTAAGACTAACTAGACAAAATATAATGTTAGTCGGTGTGAATATTAAAGGCTTAGTCATTTCATTGATTGATTATTACAATTGTTCACAATTTTGACACTATAGCAAGATTTTTTGAAAAAGCCGAGTTCTTGACCTAAAAGCAGTCGCACTTTCAATGGAAGCAATCACAACTTAAGTATCAGGGCGTAGAGCACACAATTTGGTTCATATTTACCTCGAGTAACTACACAAAAGCGGTTGTTCAATTCATATTGTCAATGTCACCAACATAAAAAGCTTTGAATAGGCAATTTATCATTTTCTTAATTTTAGAACTTAAAATTATTATCCTCTGACAATGTGGACAAGGATTCTCAAAAGCAAGCAACAAATTCAGGTTTAATGCAAAAGGCAATGAATAGTGGGTCCATATTTTCAGTTGTGAACACAAGCCAAGCATGCATCAGGAACTCTTACACATATAATGGGAGGAAAGATGCATCAGGAACTCTTACACATATAATGGGAGGAAAGAACAAAGAGATAGAGAGTTAAGCAGTAGCTCTTTGTGTCTATTTATCGTTTAGGATATATTGGCACAACAAAATATCCATTTGTTTGTGGTGGGTATATATATGTATATATAGATTCTTGTGATGGTCACTATTCCTAGTCAAAAATGTGGAGAAATCACCATACTTATTCTTTTTCCAGATTGTTCTACTAAGAAAGATGTTCACTCTTAAAACATCCATTATTTATAAAAGAAAAGCAGGGAATGGCGATTTATCCCAAAGCGAAGCAAGAGTTACCGTCCCTAATGTATAGCGACAAGTACAAGGATGTCTTTGAAATAAGTGAGCCAATATAAAAATTAAGAATAAACAATTTATGGAACCTCTGACCCAAGTATTTAAACAAAAATAGATTGCATGGAACATAGACAACTAAACAAATAAACAACATACAATGTCCAAAACAAAAAGGATAGAACACCAAAGAACCATGAAATTTAAGCATGAACTTGGTTATCAGAAGTATACCTGTAAGGAATATGGCAGCTTGTGGTAGGGTCACGATATCTTTTTGCCAATCCAAAATCAATAATATATACCTAATCAACATGACAAGATTGAGATTATGACTATAATATATCTAAAATGAAGGGCTAAGGGCTAATTCCGCTTCTTGATTATGAGGAAAGGTTGATTCACCTAGCCAACACAACCTTAGGACAGACCCAATACTATCTTTGTGCAGTTCATTGCAATGAAAATCTACTTAATAGGTCAACAATATTTCCCGATCAGCAGATATCCTAATCCCGGGATCAATTTCTAATGAATAATCTTTGAGGTCTTTGCGGGAACATAAACAATAGTCCCAAAATATGGGCAAGGTAACATGCATGGAATACATATTACCGGGTTCCACTAATCAAGCTCATCCAAACAATAAATTAAAACAACGGTTATAGATATTACCACGATCTCAATTGTAAAGTCTCCGGGAATAATTTTATGTAATTCTTCACGGGCACATTGAGTGGTATCTGTGCAGTAGCTTTGACTTTTTGATCTCGAGCACCGACAAGGTCAAAGATACAATGAATTGACATTCTTATATTCATTTGGAAGCAAGGAGGACTTAAATTTGAAACTTACACCCCATGAACCAGCTATAGCATTGTCAAATCCAGACTCTATCTTGGCGAGAACTAGTTTCATTGCGTTGGTTGCATCATCTAGACAATTGTGGGGAGCACCCTCCTTCGACTTCATATCCCAACATAGCACAATGAAACAATTGGAGAACAATTCAACTATGCATCTTGATCTACATAGCTACTAGCTAACTAAGGGCATCACGAAATTGCGACATCTAGGAACACTAATGTAATGATGAACCAATGAGGCGATAAACAAGGAAATATAGAGAATAGTCCCTTTGGTGTTACGAAGAGACCAACCCATCTAGGCAAAAAAATGACAAATATGACAAATCCAAAAAAAAAATAAAAATGGAATTATGAATAAAAATACAAAAAGAATATTGGACTTTAACAATGCCTAGAAAATTATTCAAGGAATTTGGTACTTAAATAGGTTGCAAAAAACAATTGCCACAGTACATTTGTAAAAGGCATGTGCAGAGAGAGAGAGAAAGACTGGCTAGATGTGAATGATAGGTTTGACAAGTTTGTAAAATAAAAACAAATATGACATCAATACCACATGCACAAAGAGACATGCATGTGTGCATGATTAACAACTTGCCTTGCACAGGTTATTCAAAGAAGATCTTCTGAAATTAGCCTCATCCCTGTGTTTGAAGATCAAAGAGGTGTCAATCACTCTTCCATGATCTAACTTTAGAGCTGTAAGTAAAAAATTGATAAAATATTATTCAAAGCTATCGGTAGTAAATAGCACAAACTTGGTGTAAGAATAGTTGACAAATAGTAAATCGAAATTGTCTTTTTCAGAATTATGAGTCAAATCAAGTTGTGAATCATAAATATTTGGTCATAATTTCTAATTTACATAGAAAAATATATCTATCGCATTAGATATTAAAAATGTATTATATATATGAAAATATGATTTTGTGTTAGTTTTATGTTATGATTTTACTTAAGTTTCGATTACATGTACATCCATTTTACATTTACGGATCAGATTGAGGAAAAATTGATTGCTATACCTCAATGCCATGGCATCATTTCATATTTGCCATACACAGGTTTAGTGACTTTGAAGTCCCTTGGTATCATATTTTCTTGATTTGACATGGAGGATATCAATCGAAAGAATCTTAATGATTTTTGGATTTATTTTTAATGGAACTACTTATTCTAACACATACCCTTCCATTGTTTATGATTTAGTAAAACTTCGACACCTTGTCATTGTTATCTGGATTTTACTCTATACTGAAGTAGCGGCTAGTTATATAAGCACACACATAAATTCACACAGTTACCATCTGAAAACAATGGCCCTGTTTGGTGCAGCTTATGGAGCTGCTGCTTATAGTTTCTTTTTTTGTTTTATTTTGGAAATCTATGTTAATAGCTTCTACTTACAACTTATGAGGCAAAAATAACTTATATAAATTGAAAAAAGTTGATTATTGGGAAGTTGGGAAAGGGTTACTTGTAGCTTTTGTTTTCTAATTCAAATTTCAGTTTGCAATTTCAGCTACACCAAACTGTAAGGAATATGGCGGCTTGTGATAGGGTCACGATATCTTTTTGCCAATCCAAAATCAATAATATATACCTAATCAACATGACAAGATTGAGATTATGACGATAATATATCTAAAATGAAGGAATCTGGCAACGAGATATTATGACAATCCATGCATGCTAGATGTCAAAGAAGAGTATCTGAGGAATGGCCATTACGATTTGCTTTTCGCCAAGACCCATGAGGAAGTTATCCGGTTTGATGTCTCGATGCAAAATCCTTTAGAATGCACATACTCTATTCCCAATCTGTAATTTCATATATCAAAAACCAAAAAAAAAAAAGTATAGTAATTATTACCTATTTGGCTTTAGTCACACTCATCATCTTAAGCATATAACAATTCAAGCAACAACCACAAGGGCAACTTGATAAACAAGAAAATTGCAAAATTAATTGGATATTTTCTCAAACTTGGTCATTTACAATCTACATATCCTTGACCACTTGTGTTTATATACATAATACTCTTTGCAACATGAAAGGCAGTAGAGACTAAAAAGCGTGAAGTGAATGAATATTCTGATGCGTCATGACAAATAAAATGATTTTGGATGCCAAAGAGTCCCTTTACGTCATGACAAATAAAATGATTTTGAATGCTAAAGAGTCCCTTTCAACTAATGTAATATGCTAAAGCAAACAATAATAACCACAAAATGAAATTATCGGGGTGAAACGGATCTATGGGAGCCTTATTACCTGGCTACCCTTCAGAGGCATATGCCTGCTTATCAACAATTGCTATATAGACTAATTGCTAATTGCTATATAGATGATCTACCTGCTTAATTTTAGCAATTGTCATTATTGAATTTAGTACCTACTTCCTCATTGCAGTTCTCATTACCATTGTCCATTAATATACCTGGACCTGGTTCATTGATGCACTAAACTTGGTGTAAGTCTGGGAATAAGACAAATAAATTGGATAAGCACTGCTTGTCAGTTTAGTCATTTATGCTAGCAACCTGTAGTGGACAACTGTCAAGTTCATTGAGTAAAGACATTCATGTGTAAACTCTTGCATTTTAGTATGAGATTTGGTCTTTGGTAACCCATTCTTTTAGTATGATCTACCAAGAACCTTGTTATAGTACAAGTTGCTTATTCATGGAGTAGTGATACGGTTGCTCTCTAGTGACTTGGGCATCATGAGTTCAAATCAACCTTATATAATGCGAAAAGCCCTCCAATTCTGTGAGGCATTACAGAACCCTCAAACCCAGACACAAATTGTCAACCAAAAAGACATATTTAAAAAACAACGAATGAATCAGAGCTCCAATGCTAGAAACATAAAATGCTAGCCAGAGCCCCAAATACACTGCTCCTTTAATCTCCAAAGAATCGGACTCATATCATAAACAACAACGACCACAACAACACATCAGACCAAGCTAAGGATAGATATCAGAAATTCAAGAAATACCCATTTGAAATCAATCCCTTCACTTCAAAACCCATTAATAAAAAAGAACCCAAAATCAGCGAGAACCCAACATTACCAATGTGTGAACCACAAACCTATAAAATGCAAAACCCACAAATGGAATGACCCATTTTTCGTCAAAGCTCACAAATACAGTATCAAGCCATGGACTATGAAAAGGAGAAGAAAGATTATGAGGGAAAAAAGGCTTGCTTTTGCGATTTTGAAATCGAAAAGGCTGATTTTTCACAAAGAAAATAGATGTTTGGCAAATATATATGCAGATTAAGCATCTGTAGTCTTCCTTCTGATCACGTAGAAGATATATATATATATATATGCAGTTTGTGACAAAATTGAAGGAGAGAGAGAATGATGCAGTTCAGTGAATCAATTTCCTCCAAACCATTGTTCGATCAAATATGAAATTGCTATCTCATTTCTCTCTAGAAATGCAATTAGTTACGGTGAATGAAAGAGGAGAGATCGGAATGGACAAGAAGGAGGCGTCGATGTAAATGGTTTTGATTGATCTTCGTTCATAGGAAGAAAATTGATGCCGATGGAGAGAAAGGAAAGAGAGAGACATCCAATCTGGGTTCTTTCTCAACAAAGGAAATTGATTACTAGGGATCCGATATTAGGAAAAACTTATTACATATCACCATATTAAACCAAATTACCCCAATCTGGGTTCGATTGATGCATCAACAGTGTGAAGTAGAAAATTATTGGCGATGGCGATTTGCAGCGGTGGCGACGTGCGACCGACGTGAGCAATGGTGGTGAGGGACTTCGGTGAGCTAAAGAGAGTGGGCACCGATTGAGAGAGAACACAGAAAGAGGGAGAGGCGGGCCAACATAGAGATACCTGATTAGGGCTTTTTAGATAGAGACAAGGAGATTAGAACGTAAATTTTTTTTTTTACGAAATTCAATTCCATACGTTTCAAATTTCCCCCCAAACTTTTAGCGACCAAAAGATCAAATTAGTCGCAAAAACAGGTTCTTTCGCCGACAAATTTTTTTAGTCGCCAAATCTCAATCAACGGAGACTAAAATATTAGTCGCTAAAAGTACTAATTTGGCGACTAATTTTTGTTGGTTGTTGAAAATAAGTTTTTCGCGACCAAATGTTTGGTCGCCAAAAAATATGTGACCTTCCGCGACCAAATTTGTAGTTGGCCGGCAAAAGTATACCACTTTCTGCGACCAACTCATTTTTTGGTCGCCAAAATATAACTTTCTGCGACCAATAATATTTGGTGCCAAAATAATGATCATTTGCGACTAATTAATATTTGGTGGCAAATGTCATTTTTTGACAAAATTTATTTGGTCGGCAAAAGTGATATAAAATGTGTAAATTATTTGTAGTGAATAGGGATTTAATTAAAGGTGCAAAATGATATAGTTTTGTTATAATAAATAGGGAATTAATGTAAACCCTAAAAACTAAATTTCTTGTATGTTAATTTCACATGTCCATGTTTTACTATTTTGTTCTAGTAGTTTTGTTTTATTAAAATCTATAATATGTTCTTGTAATTTTGTTAATACATAATTCATCTTATAATTTGTAGGAGCGAGTAGTAGGATTTACTATTAAGCAAATATAGCATATCAAGCCCATCTAAGATTGGCCAAACTAAGCAAGACCCTTGGCCTCAAATGATTCATTCTTGAGAGTAAATCTAAATGGTGTTGAAGTGCAATCCGATTACAAGATACAATGTGTTGAAGCTGAATAAGTAAGGGATCGCGGCATAATGATCCACTTGAGTAGGCCCAAGCTGTCCCTTCTTCGAAAAGGGGTAGGGGGATAGGTTCTAATATGATAATGATCAAAAGTTACAGGAAGAGATATCTAGTAAAATGTCTATAAAAGCAGGTGAATGGTGAAAGGAAAATGTATGTTCTTATAACTTGCACTTTAAGAAATATAGGGACTTCTTCCTCTCTTGAAAAAATACTAACTTGCTCGTCGGAATGCTAATTCCGGCACGTCAGACCGGAGTATTTTTCCTGTTTTAGGCAGTAGAACAAAGATCTTTCAAAGGCTTGTTTGAAGTGAAGAAGTAATGCAAAACTACCCCTCACATAATCTATATTCCATGTAATTTATTTTCAAGTTTTGTATCTCTTTTAAGAATTAAAAACAAGATTGTTTTATATTCTCTATTTTATTTTAACTAATTTATTTTTCAATTATTATGAAAAATTACTAACAATTTTTTCTGTGAATTTTTTACGTACACAAAGAGAGTTGCACCTCATGTTTTGTGTAATTTGATGATACAGTTATGATATAACGGGTTCCAGACGGAATGGGTCGGACTCGTCCACGCTTCTCCAATCGGTATCTAAATGGTCAAGCCCACCAATGAACCTGCACATGAGTTCAACGGGGAACGGGGAGTCCCCCAGTAAACCCTCCGACGAGCAAGTTAGAAGAAGAGGAAGTGGGATGTAGGGATATGAATTAGAGATAGAAAAGCAACCTTCTTCTTGTCTTGACGTCTGCTTATATCCTTTGGTAATCATTTCGTTGTCCTTGACCTATCACCTTGGCCAAAGTCTATCTTTGTAGCTTACCTTGTTGAGTGAGGCGTGTTGTCCGACGAGGTGTTGTCATAATAAATCTTTGTGAGATTTGCATTAATGGCGATGTCTTGATGCAATAACTGCGAGATCTTTGTCTGCTGACGTGGCTTGCCCTTTATCTGCCACGTGTCTGAATATCATTGGTCCTTCAAGTCATGTTGATTTCCAGCTGTACTGGGCCTTATCAGTTGGGTTATGTATTGGGCTCTAAGTGGTAGGCTTGGGTTCTTCATAGTGGTTTATGGCCTTTATGGGCTTACCCACATCAGTAACCCCCCATTCCCAAGTGCAACTTTAGTCCAACGAAGGGAATAATGAGGAAGATGGGGGTTCAAGGTCGAGTGAAAGGAACGACCGACCAGAAGTGGCCTAGTGGAGGGACCGACCGTGAGGAGGGCCGACCGCGAAGGGTAACCGAGTGGAGGGATCGACCATGAGGAGGGCCGACGGCGAAGGGTAGCCGAGTGGAGGGACCGACCATGAGGAGGGACGACCACGAAGGGTAGCCGAGTGCAGGGACCGACCATGAGGAAGGTCGACTGCGAAGGGTAGCCGAGTGGAGGGATCGACCATGAGGAGGGCCGACCGCGAAGGGTAGCCGAGTGGAGGGACCGACCATGAGGAGGGCCGACCGCGAAGTGTAGTTGAGTGGAGGAACCGACCATGAGGAGGGCCGATAGCGAAGGGTAGCCGAGTGGAGAAACCGACCATGAGGAGGGCCAACTGCGAAGGGTAGCCGAGTGGAGGGACCAGCCATGAAGAGGGCCAACCACGAAAGGTAGCCGAGTAGATGAACCAACCATGAGGAGGTGACCACGAAGGGTGGCCAGTGGAGGAACAGACCATGAGGAGGGCCGACCGAAGGGTAGTCAGTGGAGGAACTAGCCATGAGGAGGGCCGACCCCAAAGGGTGAGGTGGCGGGGTCTTGAGGGCTCGAGGCGGTGGGTCACGTGATGACTTGAAGTGGAAAAAGATAGGGTAGGGAAGGGGTAGTGAATCGTGGTCATACACATGGCGGCATCTCGTGGTGGGGGAGGTTAGGCGTTGGGCCAGAAGTGAAACGATAGGTCATAATGGGTGTTGAAAAGACAGTTTTGGCGGATGGTTGAAAATTTTTCAAACTGGCAACAATTAATTGTGACCCCTAGAATACAAGCAAGCCTTGGGCTTTTTTGGGATTATCGTTTTACTGCTTTTTCGAAAAATCAAAACATTCCAAGTGTAGACTCCTTCGTTACAAGTGATACACCCTTGCGGCATTTTTTGAACTTCCTTAAGCCAGCATCCGAAGCTATTCGCAGACACACCACAGAAATGGCCCAAGAAGAAGCTACAAACGCCAGGGTTGATCCACTAGGGGATGACGATGCGGTGGACTTGGCGAACAATACTGCGTCTGAGGCGTAGGGGCGGAAGGGCAAATCAAGCGGGCGAGTTAGCCCCAGGACAATAATTTCGGCAGCGAGACTGATTAGTCAGGTGGAGCTGGACCATTGGCACACTAAGGCGGATAGATCTGTACTGACCGCGGAGGAGTTGGAGGGGATAAGGGAGAAGTACCAAATTCCCTCGGAAATAGGGCTGAGGCTGCCTACTTCCATAGAGAGGGTGTCGGATGTACGGCCGGGTGAATTCAGTCTATATGAAGAGGCATTGCAAGGAAGTTTGGGGCTCCCCCTGCCTGAAGTGGTGGTGAATGTGCTGAAAAAGTTAGAAGCGGCGCCAGGGCAGTTGATGCCGAACGCCTGGAAAATACTGATGGCGTGTGCAAGTTCTTGGCAGCAAGCGACCAAAGGAATGGCATGCATGCTACAAGGCCTCCGGACAGCAAGAGACATGGGTGACGATGCAAGCAATAGCGGGGTGAGGTTTCGTGGCGGGGCTTCTATCCTCGGTAAAGGCGTGCAGGTCGAAATGGTTCTTCATGACTGCGAATGCTAGAGTGGGAGTTTGCACTACGTGGAAAGTGCCAACCAAATCAGTGGAGCCCAAGTTGGATTAGGGGGCTGAGGATCGAGTAAAAAGGGTGAGGGAATGGAGAGAAAAGAAAGGGTTGAGTTGGGGCGGTGGTCTGTCTTCAACATTGTTAAGCCTGAAATTGGAGTCGCAACCATTGGGGAAAGACCCAGCAAGAGAAGAGCTGGAAGCGCAGAGGAAGGCGAAGGATGAGGAGGAGAGGAGTCTGTTCGTGCGAGCGGACAAGTACAAGGAAACCCAACTAGGGCTAGCTCCGAAGCCGATCGCAAGGGAG
Source organism: Camellia lanceoleosa (assembly GCA_025200525.1). Taxonomy (NCBI): domain Eukaryota; kingdom Viridiplantae; phylum Streptophyta; class Magnoliopsida; order Ericales; family Theaceae; genus Camellia; species Camellia lanceoleosa. Next base: position 21,580 of record JANUSC010000062.1, read on the forward strand.
CGGATCGATCGTGCCCCAAGCCTTTGGGGAAAATGACTTGGGTAGTTTTGAGCCACGACCGCCTCGGTTGATCCGGTAAAAGAAAGGGCGAACAAGGAGAGGGAGGCCTTGAAGAAGAAGAAGAAGAAGAGGAGGAGTGCCCCTGAGGGGGCTGCAGATGCGCCTGGATCAAAGAAGGCAATGGTTGGTGGGGAGGACACCTCTATGGCGGAGGAAGCAGGGGAGAGGAGAGCGGTGGCGACCCCAGAAATGATGGTTGCCCAGGCGTGGGGAGAAGAGTCAAGGGGTCCTAGAGGAAGAAGGGCACATAAGTCCCCTCGACCCGAAGATGTAATTGGAAAGTGAGTCAACTGATCCTAAGGAAGTGATGGAGCAACAGCCCAAGGGGGACCCTGCGCTCCAAGGAGAAGGGGCCAGGCTAACGACTGCTATCTACCACGCTCGCGTAGTGTCTGGTAATTTGGAGGAGAAGAAGGGCCCAAGTATGTAGATACGCCTTGTGGGGATTGTGGACTGACCAATGCAGCTCGATGGCGAGTTCAATGAAATTTGTTGCTAAGGGGTTGTGCTCTGCCCAATTAGTGGTAACCACCTTAGCAGAGGCTCTCCTGAGAAAGGCGGCTGCTGTAAAGGTCAAGTCGGAGGAAGCTAAGGCCCAACTTGCAAGTTTCAAGAAAGAGAGTGCAGACTGGAAGAAGGCTGCGCGAAGCGCGTGTGCCAGGGGTTAGCAGGAGGCTAAGAAGGCGAAAAAGATGGAAATGTTAGTGATCGTTCAGTGTAATGTTGCCGCTCGAGCCCATCTTTGAAATTTCATGACCAAGTTAGACTGGAGAGAACGAGCGTCGCCTTTGTAGTGTCGCTCGAGTTCCAACTGGCTGGCGAGCAAAAGAAGCTAGAGGATGCTTTGAAAGCTTGCACGATGGCCACCAAGCGGTTTAAAGAGGCTATCACTAGCAATGAAGATCTGCGTGCCCAGCATATCAAGGAAAAGGAAGAAGCAGACCTGAAGATTGCTGGGCTGCAGATGGAGCTGGAAGATGAGCGTACGAAGGCAATGAATGAGAAGGCGAGATTGGAGAAGGAGTTGGAGGAAGAAAAAACCAAGGCCGCCTCTGAAAGGGTAGCATACCTCGATCTGTATGTCGCCTTGATGAAGCAATTGAAGTCTGCTAAATTTCGGATGGCGATCAATCTGCGGTCTGACAACAAGCAGGAAGGTGTCTGGGGGGGCGGGCCCGTCGGGAACGACATGAGAAGCGGGCCGAATCGAAGTTATTGAGAGCTTCCAGTGGTCGGACTTTTACAAACACGAAATGGCTGAGTTCTAGGACAGTGGCTAGAAGATATTCAAACAGAAGGCAGAAGAACTGTTCCCAGACTTGGACCTTAGCGGTGTAAGGATTGATGAAGACGACGTGGCCCAGACCCCCCTAGATGAGGGCGTTGAAGAAGAAGACCTTGTTTCAAGTGAGGAAGAGTGACTGGTGTGAACAAAACCTATACTTAGGGTTTTGGGTATTTATTATGCTTTGGGTTGTACAAGTTTTTTTGGTTTTTTTTTTTTTTTTTTTTTTTGAATTACTGTAATGAACTTATGTACAAGTTTGTGAATAAATAAAATTTGAGTTGTGTTTTCATTCCATTGTTTTTGCTTGTGCATCTGGAATAAATAAGAATGGTGACTTGTGTATGAGGGGTGTGTGAGGGAAACTTAGCGCAAAGCCAAGGTTGAAATGTAAGAAAAACTGAATGCAGAGTAAAGTTAAGAAAAACTCAATGCAAAGTGAAGTAGAACTTGTAATAAAAACTCCATGCAGAGTGAAGTTGAAAATGTAATAAAATTATAAGTTTGTGTTTGCCACACTGCTGCCTTTATTTTGGTGAGTCTGAAGTGAATGAGGGTGGTTTATTCAAGTTAGGCTTGATTTGTAAGGAAAGAGTAAGAAAATAATCTGACTTGTAAAGGAAACATGTAAGAATGTCAAAGATGTGGAGTTTCAAATTATGCCCAAAAATGGAGTTGTAAATCATGTTGCAAGAGTGTTGGTAAATAAAAGATGAGTTTGGAATTTGACTAAGTGAAGAGTGGTGTAAAAGCATGGACCTGGAATTTTGACTAAGTGTGTCTACTAATGTCACAAGCATAAAGTTTGCATAAATGGCCTTGACCGAGCTCTGCATGCGTGCTCAGTTGGGGTTAAGCTATGATTAACTGACTCTGCAAGTAATTGATGGCAAGTAACTCGATCTGGTTGAAATTTGTGTAGGCTCGATCTGGCTTTTACGATCTGGCTTGAGACTTCTCATCTTTCGGTCTGGTTGAGGCTTGTCATGCTCAGTCTGGCTGAGACTTGTCATGCTCGGTCTAGCTGAAGCTTGTCATGCTTAGTCTGGCTGAGGCTGGTCATGCTCAGCCTGGCCGAGGCTTGTCATGCTCAGTCTGGCTGAGGCTTGTCATCTTTCGATCTGGTGAGGCTTTGTATGCTCGATCTGGCGAGGCTTTGATCTTCGGTTGGCCTAGGCTTTTATGCTCAGTCTGGCTGAGGCTTTGTATGCTCGATCTGGCTGAGGCTTTTATGCTTTCGGTCTGGTGAGGCTTTATATCTTTCGATCAGCCAAGACTTTTATGCTCGATCTGGTGATTTGCAATCAAAGCGTTATTTGAAAGATCACACATATATTTGGAATATAAGCTTGTCGTCATTAAAGTGTAGCCCATTTGATCAGAAATTTACATCACAGGAGAGAAGAATGAGAGCAATGAAGTGTGCAAATTGTCAAAAGGAAATACAACAAAAGATTGATACAAGAATTGAACTTTTATTGAAAATAGCGCTTTAAATGCTCGGTGTTCCATGGGTGGGGGAGATCGCGGCCTTCCATGTCCTGAAGCTGGTAAGTGCCTGGACGAGGTCAGGTGTTAACAATGTAAGGTCCTTCCCATTTGGCCTCCAGCTTTCCCTCAGTTGGGTTCTTGGTGGCGAGGGTTACTTCGCGCAAAACAAGGTCTCCCACGGCGAACTCCCTTGGTCGGACTCTGCGGTTGTAATGTGTTCTTATTTTCTGTTGGTATGAGGCCCATCTGACTACAGTTGTTTCTCAGAGCTCTTCAATCAGGTCTAGGTCATGACCTTGACTCTTGATTAGTTTTGGATTTAGATGTAGAACCCTTGGGGTAGGAAGTCCGATTTCCACTGGGATGTCCGCCTCAACGCAGTATGTTAAGCGAAAAGGGGTCTTCCCAGTGGGAGTTCGAGTGGTAGTGCGGTAAGCCCAGAGTATATTCGGCAATTTCTCAACCCAGAGTCCCTTAGCGACTTCGGCTTAGTTTGATAATCCTTAGAAGAGCGGTTGGTGACCTCAACTTGGCCATTGGCTTGGGGATGGCACAGGGAGGAAAACATTTGGTTGGAGCTCTTCACGAAATTTCTTGAATTTGGCATTGTCAAATTGTTTGCGTCGTCGGAGCGATGGCGAAGAATGCCAAATCTGCAGACGATCATTGCCGGATGAATCTGGTTGTGTTCTTCTCGATAATGGTGGCAAGGGTTACTGCTTCAACCCATTTGGTGAAATGTCGATGGCGACAATGGCAAATTTGGTTTGGCCTCGGCGATGGGCGATGGGCCAACGGGTTGATCCCATTTGGCGAAGGGGTAGGGGCTGCGAGTGTGATCAATTACGTGGGAGGGTGTGGGGATGTTGGCAAAAGCGTTGGCACTTGTCATATTTGAGCACAAAGTCTGCGCATCTTGATTGAGTAGGCGAAATAACCGGTCTGAAGTATTTTGTGGACTAGGGACACGCCCTTGAATGATTGCCACATATACCCTCATGGACTTCTCTCTCATTCGTGGAGTCGCTGGCGGGATTGAGGCATCTCGGTATGGGCGTGAAAGCCCCTTTTGTACAAAAGTTGACAAGAGTGTAATTAGTCAGCAGACTGGACTTTAGCGACTTGTTGTTTGCCATCTGGAAGTCCCCTGTTGTTAGATCTGAGGAAGATGTCTACCAAGGGATGGGTTCATTTTGGAGGAACTAGACTTCTTCTTTGGTTGGAAAATGGCGAGTGGGCTAGGTAGTCGAGGCGGACACCATGGCTGAGGTCGGACTGGTCTGCAGAAGCCAACTGAGCCATCTCATCCGCCTTAGAGTTTTCCGCCGGAAGGATGTGCTTGATGTGGAAGGTATTGAAGAAGCGAACAAGGGGGAGTGCTATATCCCTGTAAGCCCGCATTGTGTTCTCCTTGGCATCAAATTCCCCCATAATTTGTCTGACAATGAGCTGGGAGTCGCTGAACACCCAGATGTGGCTAACACCAATATCCCGGGCTAGGCGGAGACCTGCTATCAATGCCTCATATTCGGCCTCATTGTTACTGGTCTCGAACAAGAAACGGAGAGCACATTTGAAATAACCACCCTCAGGGGCGGTGAAGATGAGACCAGTCCCACTGCCTTCCCTGCGGGATGATCCGTCGACGTTAAGAGTCCAAGAGTGAAGGTCTTCTGGGTTGGTAGGGGTTGGTGAAGGTGGAGGGGCCGTGGTTGGGGTAGGATTAGTGAATTCCAGGATGAAATCAGCGACAGCCTGCCCCTTAATCGTTGTTCGAGGCCGGTAGGAGATGTCAAACTAGTTGAGTTCCACTGACCACTGCATGAGTCTGCCGGAGAGATCTGGTTGCTGCATTACCTTCTTCAAGGGTTGGTCGGTGAGGACCACTATGGAATGGGCTTGGAAGTAAGGACGGAGTCGTCTGGAGGCGGTGACCGAGGCCAAGGACAATTTTTCTAACAGTGGGTAATTCTACTCCGCTCCCCTGAGAGCCCGACTGATGTAGTAGACCGGCCGTTGACGGTGTCTTCCACGATAAAATTTGCTTGACACTGACAAATAGAGGAAGAGGGTTAGCCTGATTGCTGTGAAAGGAGGGGGTTGGCCATACCTTTGTTTCAAGCTATTTGAAAAAGCCTCTTCGGATTCGGTCGTCCATTCAAAAATTTGCCGAAGAACTTTGAAGAAGGGGAGGCACTTATTCGTTGCGCGGGAAATGAAGCGGTTGAGGGCAGCAACTCGGCCAATGAGTCTTTGAACCTCCTTAACCGTTCTGGGTGACTGCATTTCAATCAAGGCCTTGATCTTTTCAGGGTTGGCTTCAATGCCCCGCTGACTGACCATGAAACCCAAAAATTTCCCAAATCCTACGCCGAAGGCGCACTTCTCCTGGTTGAGCTTCATTTGGTACTTTCGTAGGGTGGCGAAGGTCTCTCGCAGGTCGGTCAGATGATCAGCGGAGAGTTTGCTCTTGACTAACATGTCGTCGACATATACTTCCATATTCCGACCTATCTGATAATGGAAGACAGCATTGACCAACCGTTAGTAGGTGCCTCCAGCATTTTTCAGTCCAAATGGCATCACACGGTAATGGTAGGTACCTCGGTTGGTAATGAAGGAGGTGTGTTCACGATCAGATGGGTGCATCAAAATTTGGTTGTACCCAGAGAAGGCATCCATGAAGCTAAGCATTTGATAACCGACCGTAGCGTCAACCAGCAGATCTATGCGGGGGAGGGGATAACTCTCTTTGGGGCAAGCTCGGTTGAGGTCAGAGTAGTCGACATAGAGTTGCCATTTACCATTGTTCTTACGGACCAGGACGACGTTTGACAACCATCTAGGGTAGTCCACGTTTTTTATGAATTGTGCCTCAAGGAGCTTGTCGACCTCTGCGGCAATAAGAGTGTTGCGCTCCGGATGAAAGATGCGCTGCTTCTGGCGGTAAGGTCGGAAATGGGGTTCAATGCTGAGGCAGTGGGTTATGAATGAGGGGTCAATACCCGACATGTCTGAGTGGGTCCAGGCAAATACATCATTGTGCTCGATTAGGAGGGCAGTAAGGTCGGCCTTTGCTTGGGGAGATAGTTGGTTGTCGATTTTGGCAGTTTTCGTCGGGTTGGCGGGGTCGATGGGAACCTTGACAAGCTCCTCCATAGGCTCCCCTCTGACCAACTCGTCATCATCTCGGACGTCAAGCCCTTCAATGATTATTGCCTCCTTCAGCTTGACTTCTTTGAGTGAAGCGACATAACACTCCTTGGCAACTGTCTGCTCTCCCCTCACTGTCTCGAGCCCCAGATCGGTGGGGAACTTAACGGTAAGGTAGTAAGTTGATGTGATAGCTTGAAAAGCATTTAGGGCGGTGCGGCCAAGGATGATGTTGTAGGCGGAGGGGCAGTCGACAACAAGGAAGGTGAGCAACTTTGTAGTTTGCTGCGGATACTTGCCGATTGTGATAGGAAGATCGATGGAGCCGATGGAGGTCACTCGGTCACCAGTGAAACCGACCAAAGGGGTTTGGAGAGGAGACAGACTTTCCTCCCCAATCTTGAGCTGGCAAAAGTAGTTGAGGAAGATGATGTCTAAAGAACTACCGTTGTCGATGAGAACTCGTCTAACCTTGTAGTTGGAGGAGGCCAGAAATGACAAGAGGGTCATTATGAGGGTAACGGGTAGTCCCGCTGGATCTGATTGAGGACTTGTTCCATGGGGGAATTGAGGGGTGTGTACCATTCGAACCGACCGGGCAGTCGGGTTGGTGCCGTCTGGTCAGCTCTGAGGGGTCGGTCGGTATAGTGGGGTGATTGGTTATTGTACTGGGTGTTTCTGGTTTCTAAGTCTTTTCACTTTTCTCGAAATTCGGGTTTTTGTTGTAGGGTCTTGGCGGCGACTAGGGACTCTTTTGCGTTCATGTATTTTGAGCTTTGGAAGTAGAGCGCCATGGAGGTGGGGATTTTAGAGGGAGAAGAAATCGACGATCGTAGTCGACCATGAAGCGTAAGGATGACCTTATCATCATTTTACGCCTGCAAGGCCGATGTTGAAGCGAATACTTGAAACTCTGTGAGGACTCCCCTCGATGCAGTGGATGTTGAGGAGTTGGGTTCTTGACGGCATTGGCGTTGGGCTCCAATAAAATGGCTAAGGAAGGAGTCAGCGAGATCTTTGGAAAGAAGAGGCCAGTCTGCTAATGTAGCTAAACCACAGCCGAGCTGACCCCTTTAGTGTCACAGGAAAAGCTCGATACATGATCTCGTCAGGGAATGCATGGAGGATCATGAGGGTTCTGTAGGTCTCCAGATGGTCGACTGGGTCCGTCGTACCGTCAAAAGAGTCGATGGTGGGCATTTTGAACTTCGGGGGTAGAGGTTTGTCCTGGATTGAGGCAACAAATGGTGAATTTGCTGTGGTAGAGGATTTATGTTGGATGTTCTGCATGACCCATTGGAGTTGGAGCTTCATGGCTCGGATTTCGGCATCCCAGAGAGGGATGTTATCACCACCAGAAGGCAGCGGGGGTTGGACGCTACTGGTTTTCCCTTCAGGGGTTGGTGCCAGGACCGATGGATGCGGGGGTCGGGGTGGTGGATGTATATTAGGAAGAGGTTGCAAGCCTTCCAAGTTGGGTGGGTAGGTCTGCGGGATAGTATGGCTCGGGGCTCGTTCTTGGTTTGGTGGAATATCAGGAGGTGGTGGAGGAGGCATAGGAAGGTTTCTTTGGAGTAGAACATTTATCAGGGCTTGGTTTTGCTCGGCCATGCGGTTAATGCTGTTGGTAAGCTCGATGAAATATTGTGGTGTGTTGTTTGGATTGGAAATCGGCTTGGTGGTGGCGACATTTTGGTGAGAAGCCATGGATCTAGTCGTGACCATACATTTTGATGGATAGTAGGAAAGGGTTATTGGAACAGGGTCTCCGGCGACAATAAACACAATGGCCTTGTGAACAAAAGCGTTTCCTGAGCGATATGTGATGATCTGATTATGATATAACGGGTTCGAGACGGAATGGGACGGACTCGTCCACGCTTCTACAACCGGTATCTAAATGGACAAGCCCACCAATGAACCTACACATGAGTTCAACGGGGAACGGGGAGTCCCCCAGTGAACCCTCCGTCGAGCAGGTTAGAAGAGGAGGAGGTGGGATGTAGGGATAGGAATTAGAGATAGAAAAGCTTAACCTTCTACATGTCTTCGACGTTGCGTTATATCCTTTGGTAAACATTTCGTTGTCCTTCCGACTGTCACCTTGGCCAAAAGTCTATCTTTGTAGCTTATCTTGTTGAGGTGAGGCGTCTTTGTCTATGAAGAGGTGTTGTTGTAATAAATGCTATGAGAAATTTGCATTAATGGCGATGTCTTGATGTAATAACTTTGCAGATCTTTGTCTGCTAATGTGACTTGCCCTTTACCTGTCACGTTTTTGAATATCATTGGTCTTTCAAGTCATGTTGACTTCTAGCTGTGCTGGGCCTTATCAGTTGGGTTATGTATTGGGCCTTAAGTGGTAGGTTTGGGTTGTTCATTGTGGGTTATGGCCTTTATGGGCCTACCCAGGTCAAAAAGAAAAAATGTAAATGGAAGAGGCAAAAAAAAAAAAAAAAAACAAGACGGGAGGTGGTCCATGTGTTAGTGCTCTATTAACATTTGATTAGTTGATGGTTCGAGGAATGCATAATAATTTTCCCTTAATATGGGATTCCATTACCATGAGCTTTATCAATTGAAATGGGTAAGTGCACAGTGTGGTGGACCAAAGTATAATGAGTAATATTAGGGGTTTTAAATATTTTATTAATATTTTTATTAAATATCTTATATGGGTTTGGAGTTCAGATGAGATTCATATGGTGTGGGTTCCATGTTCTTATAAGACATTTGATAGAAATGTTAATAAAATATTTTGAATCTAATATTTTTCAAAATATAATTTACCTTATTGAGTCACAACAGTAAGCAGCAAAACCGTGTCAAGTAGAGTATCTTGATTGCTGTAGTTACAAAGTGATAAAAATTACATACATTTGTACGACTTAGTGTTTATTAATTTAGAATGTAATAGTATAATGTAATAGTATATGCCAATAGTATAATTTGATATTTGTTAACGTATTATGTAGTAATAGGATCCACTAAAATGTGTATATATATATATATTATATTTATAAAAAATAAAAAGTAAAAAGGATAATAATTAAGGGTAAGGCTTATTTCTAGTTTGGTTTTGAATTGGACTGTATTGTTGGACTTATGTGAGCCCACCGAAACTCGCATCGATAATTCGAATCGTTCAATGTATATGACTTATCGAGTGCTTCATTCCCGCAAAAAATAAGATATCAATCACTAAGTTTTTGTTATATAATAAATAAATAAATAATTATACTTTAACTATTGTCTTCTTGTTAGTTTTTACCTATGTTTATAAATTGTATTAAAAGAAATTGATAAAACATTTGAATATTTCTTTAGAAATAAAGCTACGAGAGCTACTGCAGCTATCTTAGAAAGGCGAAGAGTTAATGAAAAGCTTTGAAGCTTAAATTTCTTTATGCCTTGTTATTTATTTATTTATTTATTTTATGTATGTATCAGTTTTTTAGCCTATCTGTCTCTGCATTCTGTGAAACCTCTCTTAATTGCTCTTTATTTCCTTCTCTTTTACACTACATTGTGTTACTGAATCTAATTACTTTGAATCCAATGTGATTCGACTTTGTACAGGTTAATGAAAAGCGGTTGTACGAGGTGGTTTTCACAGGACATACAGCAAGATCTGGTGGATGGCAGAGGAGATCTATCTGGGAGACCATGTCCATCTGATGTTTTTCGATGAGGGTGTTTCTGTTCACGGAGTCGGAGGAGGAAGCATTGGATGGAGTTCATCCTCACTCTGACGATCGAGAGTTTCAGTAGAGGAACAAATCTGTCAACCCAACATTTTGAACTTCTCCTCCATCTTCGCCCTTTGAATCTTCTTTTTCACGGGCAAAACGTCTCTGTCCACCATTTTCATGGCGTACCCTCCCGATTTGGCGTACGAGGCTCAAGTCCCTGAAATCCAGCCCCGCTTTCTGCCGCCAATCGTATGGCCTGCTACGATGAGTCCGACGATCTGTACGGCTGCAACGACACATTCTCCGGCGACTCGGATCCTAGTACTAGATTTTCAAAGGACAATCGGCGGAGGTAAAGGAAGTTTTAGAGAGAAAGTTGGGGAAGTGGAGAGAGAGATAGAGAGAGGAGAGGAGAGAGGGGAGAGAATGGGTTTGGAGAATTGTAATTTTAAACAGATAGATGAGTGGTTCGAACAATTAAAAATGCGCGTGAACTTTTTTGAGCAAAAGAAATATGGGTGGTTTGGTGATTTTACAAAATTATGTCCTTATAAATATATTATTTTTTTACATACACTTTTAGGTATATGTTTATGTTTTTGCTTTATTTTTTCTTTGATTTCCTTTGTGTTTTGTTCTTTTTGTTTGGTTGGTTATATGGAGTTTATTAGTGTGTGAATGTTAAGCTTATCCATTATGTGGTTGGATTTTATGATTTATTTTAGACATATTCTATTGTTAACTTTTTGATCGGTTTTGCTTCATAGTATGAGTACGAGTATGAGATGTGTGTCTAAATATTTTCTTAAACCTCGTTTGAGAACAGCCTATTTTAGTAATTTTTTGACTTTTTAGCTAAAATATGAGATAAAAAAAAACTAGTATATTTAGAATGAATTTTTAATTTTTTACAAAAAGATATGCAAAAAGTAGAAAGAAAATGAAATGTTTGACTTTTTGATATAAATTATAGTTATTTTATTTTATTTTTTTTTTTAAGTTTTTGACTTTTAAGCTAAAATTATTGCATGCCAAACCAGGCCTTAGTTTCTCTCCTTTGTGCATCTTGCAAAATTTTTACTTTGTTTTGATGTAAGTTTTGATTTGAATGGACTCTTGTAAATGCCATTTGGCTTTCTTTAATGATACTTTCTACTATTCCCAAAAAAAAAAAAAAAAAAAACTTTTGGGTAAAAGGAATTTAAATTTAAATTTATGATTTAAACACCTAAAATATATGTATTAAAATTATAAAATTTTAATATTATTAAATTTAAATCAATGCTCATTAAACGGTGATTAACATCACCATATTTGTAATTTTAAGAGATTCAAAAAGAAAGAAAAAAAAAAGAAATAAAATGAATGAGTTAAAGAAATTGTGGCAAAGAATTCGGTATTTGGGACTCTTGGTGTGGCATATCGGATTTAATTATAGATTATGTACGAGCAGGAAATATTGTTCTCGTATAATTGTGTTGATCAAGTTTGCGCTCCTCAAATGCGTTGTCGCTTTATTCCTGAAAACACAAGCGTGAGCTAGTCGGCGGGTGTGTCTTGGGAGACCTCTCCGATGCCTAAGTCAACAAAATAGACAAGTAGACAAAAAGTTACGTGTATTCGGGAATCAAAGTTGTGTTACCTCTCCATAGGTGATGTTATGAGCTTTTATAGGTTCCGTGTGGCACAATCCTTGTAGGACTCTTATTCCTCCATGTAGAGTCCTCCTAGGAGTCATACTCATGAAAGATAATGTTTATCCTTCAACACCCCCTCACTATTTAAGTCAAGTGAGATGGTTTTACCCCGGTTGGATGGCAGTACGATCGAGCTAACCCGGCTCAGATCTTCCCTTTAGTGCCTGTACCCTGGTTATGCCTACTCCAATCGGGCTGTTAACTTAGGACCGAGCTTACCAAGTTGGGTGCTCTAATACATGACGCCAAGCTAGCTAGGCTTTCGTTCAGTTGTACCTCGGTTGCCTGTTGAAACCGGGCTAATACACAGCCTGCTACAACCGTGCTAATCAAAGTGCGGTCCACCGTGTGAAGCCATCATACCTTGGCTTTAAACACTATGACTGGGCTAATTCCACTCCGACCGTGATAACTTTCATTCTACTTGGACCGCGCTAATACTATAGTCCACTTGCCAAGCCCTTTTCTACCGCGGCCCATAGAATGACCCATTACTCAGCTCAGCCCAATTTATTTATAAATTACCCTCTCAATTGCCCCTTAATTCCATCTACACAGCATGATTGGGATTAACTGTTATCAGCCGAGCTAAAAAATTTAGTCTTTTAACCGAGATAAAATGCTGCCGAGCTACCGATTGGTTCGGTCAAAAAACGTCTCTTCAGTTACGCTGTCATCTGAATCGTTTACTCTTCCAAAGAGACGTGGCAAGCCCCCACTGGCTGAATACAACTGTCATAGTCGCCCTTGTACCTCGCAACATTTGAACAGTCCCGCCCAAACTCGTTCTTTTCACAAAAACCCTACTCTTTGAACCATACGCACCACTATTCATCTTCTTCTCTCTTTCTGAGCATCTATTTTTCCAAAACACAGTGTCTGCGAAGCTTCTCCTTGCGATCTACGATCTTCATCTTCTCGTCTTCAAACTGTAAGTACCTCAGTCGCATTTCCTTTTTGTTTGTCTAGTTTCTGAAATATATAGCACAATACTTGTATGCTTTTCACAACACATATAGCATTTTTTTTTTCCATTTTTCTGGGAAAAAATAGTGTAATAGAACCATTGCATTCATGAATATCCTGTAGAACGATGTGTTTGATCCTAAATAGAATTCCAACCGAGCTATGATCCTGTTTGTACTTAAGATGTGTACCCAGTCGAACTAGGATTCTGTTTGTATTAAGTACAAGCTCAGCCAAACTGAACAACCGAACTAAAACTTCACATCATACTTGTAGTTTCAATAAGTCTTGATACCTTTTGCTCATCTTAGCCGATCTAGCGAACCGCACTAGGTTTTGCAATGCCTTGTACTAAGCCTCCACCCCTGGCCGAGCTCCAACTTGGGGCTAAACCAGCTCTCTTTGTCAAAACCCAGCTAAGAATGCTGCCCCAAATGCTCAACCGGGCTTAAGGCAATTGCTCAAACCGAGCTAAAAATGGATAGTACCCGACATAGCCGAGATAAGACTTTATTTATCTTGCTTTTGTTTCTTTTTAGTATAGTCCAACGATCTGTGCTTAACACCTTTCTTTTTCACCTTGCAGACTCTGACTAGGTTGCCAAAGCACTTCTTTGAGCGCTCAACCAAACTTCTCAGCGTCATTTACCGACCGAGCTAATACTTAAGCTAATTTATTCAAAATTTAATAGAAAAATGGGTAAATATAGGTTTTTAGTAAACTCACCACGGGCCATGGCCGAGTTCCGAAGGGACTACCTTATCCCTGATGATGTCTATCTTACCTTGGCCGAACTAGATACCACACCCTGGGAAAACCCTGGCTTTGTTCCCTTTACCCTTTTTTCCATTGTAGAAACCGGACTAAGATTCCCTGTACAGCCTCTTCTTTGCGAGTTCCTTAGACAAACCAACCTTTGCCCTACCTAGCTTTCCACCAACTCTTATCGTATAATAAATGGTATTGTCGAGCTAAACCGCCGAGATGGCCTTAATCTCGGTTTAGCCGAGCTCTTCCACCAATATTCCAGAGGATCAAATGAAGATGGCTAGGTTTACTATCTTAGAATAAGGCGCCAGTGTGAAAAGATAATAAAGAATACCCCGGACAAAGATGTAAACGATGATGATTTCTTCTGGGTCTCTGAGAATTTTAAGGACCACGAAGCCCAGATCCCGGGCGACCGAATTAATTGGAATAAAGGAATCGCCGGTATAACTACCTCGGCTCAATTTCACGTTCTTCTCTTACTTCGGTTCTTACTTTTAACCGTACTAACTGTTGTCTCCTTCCTTCATGCAAATTTGAACTTTCTCAAGTCTCAGTACAGCTACCCCAACTTAGACACCCTTCGCGCCGCACTCCGATATCCAAACAGGAGCTGGGTCGAGCTACTGAATTTTGAACCGACCTACCGATATAATATTCGTAGGAAAACCAGGGTGACCGATTTCCTATTAGAGCCATCCCCAGAACCTGATCCTTTCCTTCCACAAGTCAACTTGATCCCATTGACTACGGAGCAAGAAATGGCTAAGAAAAGAGCAGTAAGGGCCCTTCTGACCGAAACAAACCAACCTGAGGTACCACCAGCCGGTCAAACTCAAGATACCGTGGTAGCCCTACCAACCCATCAACCTTCAACATCTCGTGCAAGCAAGCGTGCTCGGATTTCCACTACCGAGCCACGTCTTGTCGATGAAGAAGACACCATTCTCCCACAATCCACTCCACCAAGCCCACAACCGGAGCGCTCGGACCGAGCTAGCTCCTCCAAGTGGGTGCCAAAGGTCACCTTCAAGAACCGCCCTATCACTGACTCCGATTCAGTGGTCGCGGAAAAGGATCATTTGCTGGCCTTCAATCTGGCCAAGAGCGTCTGCCTTCCAGCCGATATGAATCATCATGATCACCTTACCGAGCTGAAGGCCATTCGCTCGGCTTCAAAGTCAATGGTGTTGGTAAGTTCTCTTTGTCATTCTTCAAATTTCAACATTTTTTAGCTCGGTTCCTACTCAATACTGTCTCCCTCCCATCGTAGGCCTTACAAAAGAACCACATTGCCCACAAATGCGTGCTGGAACTTCGAAAAACTACAAGGCAGGCCGTGGCAGAGGCCAATGAAAAAGTGGCCGAACTAAAAGAATCTCAGCAAAAGGTGGCCGAGCTACAAACTGAAGTAGCCCGGCTCACTGGCCTAGTCAATTCAGCCGAAACCAATAAGAAGAAGGCTGCGGTCGTAGTGAAAGATAAATACTTGCGTTAGCTGGCCAAGCTCGAGGGAAAAAAGAACGCCAAGATAATCGAGCTAGAGAAAAAGGTTGAGGCCCAGGATGACGGAGGTTACAAAGAGGGGGCAGCCACTTCCACCATGCAATGTGAAGCTGCAGAAGATCTTTTCTTTAAGTGTGGATGGACGGCGGGTGTGGCGCAGCTCGGGCACGGCCCTAAGATCGAGGTCTTCTTCAACCCTTCTCCGTATTTCATACCGAGCTCTATGGCGGAGTATGTTGCCGCCATTTAGCAAAAAATTTACGCAAGAGGAGGCGAAGATCTTTGCTTGAAGACAACACCCAGCCCGGTCACCAGTCTATCTCCCCAACTCCAGTGGTCTCCATCCCACCTTTGCTTGCTGTGTCCGATGCGGTGCCTCCTACCGAGCTGAACCAAGAGGTGATTACTACAACAGAGCTACCTCTGGGTAAAAATTTGGGTTGTTTTGACGCCGACCTAGGCGACCTTTTCTCTTGATTTTTCTTTTTGTTTAGCAAAAGAATTTGTAACCGGGCTAAGGCTTACCTTTTGTACTTCTGATTTGCGTTTATCAATGAAATCTGCTTTTGCTCCAACTGTTAGTTTGGTTTCTTTCCATGCTTGTATTTACCTTCCAAATATAATCTGAATGTAGTGTAACATTCTCTGGCCGAGATACTTTATCCCGGTCTTAACTTTGAAATCTCTGGTCATACCTGCCAACCTCTTCAGTTTAGGTCTTTACCTCGGTTGAAGATCACAATAAGTTATATTCCAGCCAACCACTCTTCAGCTTGATCTTTATCTCGGTTGAAGAGTACTACCAAGTGTTGGTTTTTCTAGCCAACCACTCTTCAGCCTTGATCTTTATCTCGGTTGAAGAGTACTACCAAGTGTTGGTTTTTCTAGCCAACTACTTTTCAGCCTTGATCTTTATCTCGGTTGAAGAGTACCACCAAGTGTTGGTTTTTCTAGCCAACCACTCTTCAGCCTTGATCCTTATCTCAGTTGAAGAGTACTACCAAGTGTTGATTTTTCTAGCCAACCACTCTTCAACCTTAATCCTTATTTGGGTTGAAGAGTACTACCAAGTGTTGGTTTTTCTAGCCAACCACTCTTCAGCCCTGATCTTTATCTCGGTTGAAGAGTACCACCAAGTGTTGGTTTTTCTAGTCAACCACTCTTCAGCCTTGATCCTTATCTCGGTTGAAGAGTACTACCAAGTGTTGGTTTTTCCAGCCAACCACTCTTCAGCCTTGATCCTTATCTCGATTGAGGAGCACTAAGTGTTGGTTTTTCCAGCCAACCTCTAAGTTGGTTATTCCTGCCAACCTAGAGTAAGTGTTTGGTTATTCCGACCAAAGGTCCTGCAGCCTGGATCATTATCCTGGGCTTAGGAGGGGTGTTGGTTATTCTAGCCAACCTCTAAGTTTCCTACCAAACTAGAGTAAAGTGTTTGGTTATTCCGACCAAACGTCCTACAGCCTGGATCATTATCCTGGGCTTAGGAAGGGTGTTGGTTATTCTAGCCAACCTCTAAGTTGGTTATTCCTGCCAACCTAGAGTAAAGTATTTGGTTATTCTAACCAAACGTCTTGCAGCCTGGATCCTTATCCTGGGCTTAGGAGGGGTGTTGGTTTTTCCAGCCAACCTCTAAGTTAGTTATTCCTGCCAACCTAGAGTAAAGTGTTTGGTTATTCCGACCAAACGTCCTGCCACCTAGATCCTTATCCTGGGCTTAGGAGGGGTGTTGGTTTGTCCAGCCAACTCCTTCAGCACTGATCCTAATCTTAGCTAAAGAGAGTGCAAAGTTGGTTATTCCAGCCCACTATGCTTTCAGTGCGCCTAACTCACTAAAATAATCTTTTACAGAAGAAAACAATTATACTGAAAAGAAACTACTTGTTTTATTAAGAAAGAAAAAATTACAAATACTTGAAAGAAAAGCTAAAAATAAAATAGTTTGAGATTGGCCGTGTTCCATGGCCTGGGAATGGCTTTGTTGTCTTCATCTTCCAAGTGGTATGCCTCTTTTCCTGCTAATCCAACCACCTTGTAAGACCCTTCCCAATTAGGCCCTAACTTGCCATCTCTGGGTACCAAGGTGTTTCCCATCACTTTGTGTAGTACCCAATCTCCGATTTTGAATTGTCTAGGATGTACTGTTTTGTTATATTTTCTGGACAACTCTTCTTTGCGAGACAATGTGAATCAATACTTTTTCTCTTCTTTCTTCTGCAAGGTCGAGTTCCAATGCTATGGTTTCTCCATTTAAGCCTGGATCAAAATTTTCACTTCTAATTGTGGGGAGGCCAACTTCCGGTGGGATTATTGCTTCCATGCTATAAGCCAAGGAAAAAGGTGTTTCGCTAGTAGACCACTGAGGTGTGGTACGGTAAGCCCATAAAACGTGGGGAAGCTCCTCAGCTCACTTGCCCTTTGCTTTCTCTAACCTTTTCTTCAATCCATCCAAGATGACTTTGTTTGATGCTTCCGCTTGGCCATTTGCTTGGGGGTATGCCGGTGTAGAGTTGTAGAATTCTATCTTGTATTCTTCACAAAAGCCTTTAAAAATTTTGCCATCGAACTGAGTGCCGTTATCTGATATTAGAGTTTTTGGTATACCGTACCGAGTGATGATATTCTGCCAGACGAACTTCTTCACATCTTTCTTCTTTTTTGATGCTAGTGCTTCCGCCTTCACCTACTTTGTGAAGTAGTCTGTTGCTGCAAGAAATAACTTCCTGTTGGGGTCTTTGTTGGAAGTGGTCCTACTATGTCCAAGCCCACATTGTGAGGCGCCATAGCCTAGTTAACGGAAATATTTTTCTGGCTGGCTGATGTATTTGGTGTGCGAACTTCTAACATTTCTCGCACTTCTTGACTTACTTCTCTGAATTTGCTTGCATGTATGGCCACCAATATCCTTGCGAAATGGCTCTATAAGCTAATGATCTTCCTTCCTGATGACTTCATACATCGCCTTGTATCTCGAACAAGAATGCTTCAACTTTGCTGGGGTGGACACACTTTAGGTAAGGTCCTGTGAAGGATTTCTTGTACAAGGCCATTGATGGGAAGAGCCAAAATCGTTGTGACTTTGTTCTTATTTTGTTGGCCCTTTTCTTTTCTTCCGGTAAGACGCCGTCTTTTAAGAATATTATAATGGGATTCATCTATGAAGGGCCTAGTTCGACACAACATACCTCTTCTACTTCGGGTTCTTCAATGCTTGGTCTTGGTAGGTAGTCAATCAGTAACGGATGAGAGATGGATGTATCTGCCATCAAAGCAAAGCCTGCTAGTTCGTCCGCTCTGCTGTTTTCTTCCCTGCCGATCTGCTCTATTCGCACTATTTCAAATTTCTTGATCTCTTTTCTGACTAACTCTTGGTACTTAGCCATCCTGTCATCTTTTGCCTCATAGTTGCCTGAAATTTGGTTTACCACCAGCTGTGAGTCACTGTAAACCATTAGCTCGGTGGCCTTCATGTAGAATGCTGATTTTAGGCCTGCCAGAAGTGCTTCATACTCTGCTTCGTTGTTTGATGCTGGGAAGCCAAGGTTGACTGCTTGCTCTACTATTAGGCCATCTGGCGAGATGAGGACTATGCCTAGTCCTGCTCCATGCCTGTTGGACACTCCATCCATGAAGGGCTTCCACATCTCTCCAATGAACAGTTTCCAGCAAGTGGAGGGATCAGATGATGCCTTGGGGTCATGATTGTTGCTGGCGTTTTCTTCAAGGTCCATACTTGCTATTTGCCCCTCATTATCGGACTGTACCAAGTCTTTATTTGTTGATGAGTCTTTGCTTGGTGTAGCATGGTTTGCATCTTCCTCCCTTTGCTCACTCTGGTCTACCTTAGGATCTGATTGGGTATCCTGTACCAGGGGTTGTGCTATTCCGGCAACAATTTACATCCCCTTGGTTGTATCCGTCAAGTCCACTGGGCAGATGTGATGATTTCCTAGAGTGAATTCTATGAAAAAGTCTGCCAAAGCTTAGGTTTTTATCGCGGTTCTGGATTGAAACTTGATGTTGAACTGTCCCAACTCTACTGCCCACTTCAAGATTCGCCCAAAAAAGTTCGCTCTCTCAAACAAAGCTTTTAATGGAAAGGCTGTGAGAACGATTATGGTGTGGGCGTGAAAGTAATGCGACAACTTCCTTGAGGCCATCATCAAGGCTAATGCCAATTTTTCCAATGGTAAATACCTAGTTTCTACGCCCAGCAATGTCTCGCTGACATAAAAGATGGGCAGATGTTAGATTCCTTCCGCTCGGACCAACACTGCGCTAATTGTGTGCTGTGAAACTGCCAGGTATAGAAATAGTTCTTCTCCAGGTATTGGGGTCACTAGCAATGGTAGAGAAGACATGTATTCTTTTAAGCTTTCTAGGGCGTGGTCACATTCTTCATCCCACTCAAACTTGGCCTTTAATGCTTGAAAAAATGGTCGACATCTGTCTGACGACCGACTTATAAACTGGTTGAACGCAGCTGCCATGCCTGTGAGATGCTGTACTTCTTTCACTAAGTTGGGCCTATCTAGATCTTGGATTGCTTTGATCTGAGAAGGGTCTGCTTCTATACCTCGGTTGGTCACCAGGAAGCCTAGGAATTTGCTAGATCCTACGCCGAATGCACACTTGGATGCATTAAGGCGTAGCTTGTGCTTCTTCAGGATCTGAAACATCTCGCCTAGGTCCCTGAGATGGTCATTCTTATCCTTGTTCTTGACCACCATGTCATCGATGTAGGCTTCCATTGTTCTGCCTAACAATGGTTCGAACATCTTGGTGACCATCCGTTGGAATGTTGCCCCTGCGTTCTTAAGGCCAAAGGGCATGACCTTGTAACAATACAGTCCTCTTGGCGTCGTAAAAGATGTGATCTCCTGGTCTGGCTCATACATAACGATCTGATGGTAACCTTTGTACGTATCAAGAAAGCTAAGACGGTTGTGTCCTGCCGTCAGATCTACCAGTTGGTCTATCTGTGGTAGAGGAAAAGTCCTTTAGGCATACCTTGTTGACTATTTTGTAGTCTCTGTGAGACACGCTATTTTTTATTCTTCTTTGGCACCACTACTGTATTGGAGATCCATCTAAGGTAGTGCACCTCTCTGATAGCTCCTGTTTCTAGCAGGTTTTCTACTTCTTCCGCCACTATCTCGGCGTGGTGGAGTGCTGATTTGCGAGTGCGCTGTATAATTGGTCTAGCAGTTTGGTGGACATTCAATTGGTGACAGATGAAGTTTGGGTCAATGCCAGGAATGTCATACGTCGAGCAAACACTTCAATGTTAGAGGTCAAGAATTCCATGACCTCTATCCTCTTAATCTTTGGACATAGATGAGCTAAGCAAAAAGAACTTTTTGGGTTCTTTTATCTATTCTTACTTGTACCAAGTCTTCTCGCTATACATTGTGGCTTTGCCAACATCCATAAACAATTCATTGTTCTCTGGTTCTTCCAATTTGAACAAATCCTTTGGCGGAAGCGGTGCCGTTTCTGATGAGAAGCATTGTTTGAACGTGATCGATCTCCAAAGACCTTTTCAATTACTCGGTTTCGTTGGGGAACGCATTATGATGGTAGGTTGATACTACCGATCGCATGGTATGTAGCCATGTCCTTCCCAAGATTATATTGTAAGTGGAGGCACTTTCAATACCCGTAATTCCACTTGTTTAGTCATGCTTCTTGCTTTGTTGGGAGGATTATTATCTTGCCGGCATTGAGTTGAACCCAATCAGGGGAGATACGGCAGGTGCAAAGTCTTTGTCCTTCAATTTTAGTTGTTTGAAGGTTTCGTAATACATTATCTCGCACGAGCTTCTTTGATCGATCAAAATCCGTTTGATGTCGTAATCCATGACGCGGAGTGTGACGACTAGTGCATCATTGTGAGGGCAATATATCCTTCCCAAGTCTCTGTCTGAGAAGGATATGACGTTAAGTAACCATTCTCCCTTTTTTGATGGTAGGTTGAGCACTTAATACCTTCCTTAAGTGCTCAGCCTTCTTGATCGTTCCCCTAAGCTCACATACCCGCTCAGGTTCGAATACCCCATGTATCACGTTAATCACGCCTTGAGGTGGGGCGTCAATCGGTATTCCGTCTAGGTGATCGTGGTTCTGGGGGACTGGCTGCGTCTCTCCCTCAATGTACTGGTCCGATGCCCAGCTGCCACTAACTCTTCCAGATGCTGTCTCAACGGCATGCAATTCTCAGTGCGGTGCCCTTTTTCCTTATGGAAGGTGCACCGGGATCTTTCGTTATAGTCCTTTTGCGCTTCTTCTAACTTAGCTGGCCACTTGACGAAAGGTTCATCACGTATCTCACTGAGAATCCGATAGATCGGTTTTTTGAACACTGTGGTAATGGCAATACGGACTCTCAACCATCTTTTATCTTGGTCCTCTCCGTTGTCTCACCTGCCTCGCCCGTTCTTGCTTGGACGTTCTATCGTGTTGACTTTTGCCGAATTCTTCTTATCTGGTATTTGTTGTTGCACCAAATTTACGCCTTTAGCAGGCGCTATCCTCCTCCACCCGAATATGTTGGTGCAGTCTCTCCATCAAGGCTTCCATTGTGAGGGGTGGTGTCATAGTAATTGAATCCCTCAACCTATTTCTGACTGGAAGTCCTCTTTTGTATTGTGTGATGGCGAGATTGGTAAGGCAATCCCCTATCTGGTTGAACGTCTCCCAGTAGTGACTGTTGTAGGATCTCAATGTTTCCTTATCGCCCATGTCAATGGAGAGTAGCTGATCGATCTCCACTGGGGTCTTGGTGTTCGTTCTGAACCTTGTCACGAACGCCTCTGCCAATTGTGCCCAAGAGGCTATGCTGCCTTCTGTTAGTCTTTCGAACTAGGTTAAACCTAGGTCTCCAAGGCTTGATGGGAATAAGATGCACATCAAAGCCTCGTTTCGCCAGTATACTGCCATGACCTGGCGAAAATGGCGAAAGTGCGAGTGGGGGCCTGTCTTCCCTTCATACGTGGTAAATTTGGGCTGAAGGAAGCCGAAAGGTAGGAGTGCGTTCTCAATTGCCGGGACGAACGGTGAGGTCTGTAGTCTTGCTAAGGCTTTCTCTGTCGGTTTGTAAGCAGGGCACGCTATTGGCATTCCGACCTCGGCGCTTCCATGCGTCCGAGGAGCCAACCGCTGAAGGGCTAAGACTCTACGCGGGTCACATGCCCTGGTATCCTCTTTCCATCGTGCCCTTTCTTATAGCACAGTTCGTAAGTCAGACAATCTAGGCAACTCAAATGCCTTGGATGATGTCTGTGTGTCTTGTGAGGGCGATAGGTGCTTCCCTCAGTGTATGACCTCTCAGTTCTCGTTATCTCAGACCTAGAGTAACGAGTCCTGCAAGTCTTGGATTGAGTATCGCCTGCTCTGAGACTTCTACTCTCTGTTTGTGACGGTGTGGTATGCCTACCACAATCATTCGAGTGGCGAGGGGACGTGTTGCCTTTATGCCCCTCTCCTGTCGTCACCCATTTTCCTTTGATCTGGCGTTTCATAGCCTCCATGTCCGCCGCCATCTTCCTTATTAGTTCATCCTGCTCTTTTATGCGATCCTCCAGAGCTTGAGGGTCGATTCTTCGCCTTTGTCTTTCAGGACTTTGTGAGCGAGAGCGACGGGGGCTGTTGTTCCACCTCCCTCTTGTATCCCTCCGGGGGTTCTGTCGCTGGGGCTCTAAGTCCGCCATGGGAGGGATAAAAGGCAAACCTTCGCGCCTCCCACCCCCCTCTAGGGTTTAACCGTCGATGGCAGAATGCGACAAATATTCATTTTGCGCCATTGCTTTTAACTAGCGAGAAAAACTTGATCAAGAGGTTTTGTTCGTTCTGGTTTTCCCACAGACGACACCAATTGTACGAGCAAGAAATATTCTTCTCGTATAATCCTATTGATCAAGTTTGCGCTCCTCTGTACGTCGTCGCTTTACTCCCTGAAAACACAAACGTGAGCTAGCCGGCGGGTGTGTGCCGAATACCTCTTCGATGCCTAAGTCAGCAAAATAGACAAATAGACAAAAAGCTCTATGTATTCGAGAATCAAAGTTGTGTTTCCTCTTCATAGGTGATGTTATGAGTTTTTATAGGTTTCGTGTGGCACAATCCTTGTAGGACTTTTATTCCTCCATGTAGAGTCCTCTTAGGAGTCACACTCCTAAAAGATAATGCTTATCCTTCAACACCCCCCTCATTGCTTAAACCAAGTGAGATGGTTTTACCCCATTGGATGGCAGTACAACCGAGTTAACCCAGCTCAGATCGTCCCTTTAGTGCTTGTACCCTGGTTATGCCTACTTCAACCGGGTTGTTAACTTAGGACTGAGCTTACCAAGCTGGGTGCTCTAATGTATAACGCCAAGCTAGCTAGGCTTTCGTTCAGTTGTACCTCGGTTGCCTGTTAAAATCGGGCTAATACACAGCCTGCTACGACTGTGCTAATCAAAGCGCGGTCCACTGTGTGAAGCCATCATACCTTGGCTTTAAACACTATGACCGGGCTAATTCCACTTCGACCGTGATAACTTTCATTCTACTTTGACCGCGCTAATACTACAGTCCACTTGCTAAGCCCTTTTCTACCGCGGCTCATTGAATGACCCATTACTCAACTCGACCCAATTTATTTATAAATTACCCTCTCAGTTTATTTATTTATATTACTTTTTAGAGTCTATCTCAGATAGTTTATTATATGTTGAACGAAGTTTGTGTCAAAATAATTTAAATAAACAAAAAAAAAAAAGAAAGGAAAAATACTTGGAAGCCGAAGAGAAAGTGCTTTTACTTTTTAGATTTTAATTATTGATTTTTTTATTTACAGCAAACGGTACAAAACTCATCCATTATACATGAATTCTTACGGTGTTCATAAAATATTAAAATGTCTTCAACCAAACACTGAAGTTTATGTCCATGTAGAATACACATCGGCGTTTACTATGGAAGTTATGATGTTTATGATATTGATATTATAAATGTTATAATTAAAACATGTAGTCATAATTAAAAATATATATATATATATAATAGATCATAATTATATCACATGAACATAACTAAACTATGTCATTTTGACTATTCCTTTTCAATTCAAACAATTTTCAAATAGACTTAATTAGTAAAAAAATAATAATAAAGTAAAAACACTAATTGATTTCATATAATTTTATATTTTTTGAAGGTGAAAAAAATATAAAGACATAAAAATACTTATTTTATATTTTTTTATAATGGTTTCTAAATTTGGCGAAAGGACGGTGAAGTGAAGATGAAGAACTCCGTTCAATTAGTTGGAGAAAAGACAAAAACGTATACTGTTTAACTTCTTGTTTTAATAAATAGGGATTTAATTGAAGATGCAAAATGATATAGTTTTGTTATAATAACTTAGGAATTAATGTAAACCCTAAAAACAAAATTTCTTGTATGTTAATTTCATATGTCCATGTTTTACTATTTTGTTCTAGTAGTTTTGTTTTATTCGGAATTTATAATATGTTATTGTAATTTTGTTTAATCCCAAATTCATCTTGTAATCTGTGGGAGCTGAGGGCCAAACTTAGCAAGGTCCACTGGCCTCAAATGATTCATTGCCGAGTAAATCTAAATGCTTTCCGAAGTTCAGTCCGAATACAAGATGCAATGTGTTGAAGCCGAATAAGTAAGGGAACTCGGCATAATGATCCACTTGAGTAGGCCCAAACTATCCCTTTCCCGAAAAGGGGTAGGGGGATGGATTCTGACATAATAATAATAAAAAGTTACAGGAGTGGATAAAATGAGGTGAATGGTGAAAGGAAAATGTATGTTCTAATAACTTGCACTTTAAGAAATATAGGGACTTCTGTCTCTCCTGAAAAAACACTAACTTCCTTATTGGAGTGCTAATTCAGGCACTTCCGACGGGAGTATTTTTCCTGTTTTAGGTAGTAGAACAAAGATCTTTCAAAGACTTGTTTGAAGTGAAGAAGTATCACAAAACTACCCTTCACGTAATCTATATTCCATGTAATTTATTTTCAAGTTTTGTATCTCTTTTAAGAATTAAAAACAAGATTGTTTTATATTCTCTATTTTATTTTATCTAATTTATTTTTCAATTATTATGAAAAATTACTAACAATTTTTTCTGTGAATTTTTTAAGTACACAAAGAGAGTTGCACCCCCGTGTTTTGTGCAATTAATTTTGGTCATTTGAATTGAATTGTAATTCCCCCCCCCCCCCAAAAAAAAGAGATAAAAAGGTGGAGATAGAAAAAAAGAAAAAGAAAAAAATGTAAATGGGAGAGACCCAAAAAAAAATAAGATGGGGCGTGGTCCATGTGTTATAGAATATTAAACATTGGATTAGTTAATGGTTCGAGGAAAGCATAATAATTTTTCCCTTAATATTGGATTCATTAGCACGCGCTTAATCAATTGAAATGGGTAAGTGCACGATGTGGTGGGCCAAAATATGATGTGTAATATTAGAAATTTTAAATATTCTATTAATATTTTTATTAAACATCTTATATGAGTGTGGAGTTTATATATAAGACTCATATGATGTGAATTTTATGCTTATATAAGACATTTGGTAAAAATGCTAATAAAATATTTGAGGTTCCTAATATTTTTCAAGTATAATTTTGCCTGTTGAGTCACAACGGTCAGCAGCAAAACTGTGTCGAGTAGACTATCTTCAATGGTCTAGTTAAAAAGTGATAAAAATGAAATTCATTTGTATGTGTTAGTGTTTATTAATTTAGAATGTAATATTATATTCCAATAATAATAATGCATGTATTATGTAGTAATAGGATCCACTAAAATGTATATATATATTATATTTATAAAAAATAAAAAGTAAAAAAAGGACAATAATTGAGGGTATGGCTTATTTCTAGTCTAGTTTCGAATTAGACCGCATTGTTGGACTTAGATGAGCCTACCACGAAACCCACATCAATAATATAAACCGTTTAATATGTATGACTTGTCAAGTGCTTCATTCGTATAAAAAATGACGTTAATCGGATATCAATTGCTACTTGATCATATCAAATTTTTGTTAATAATTTTTTTTTTGAATCATACTGAATGTTGATAGAAATATGGTGTGATTAAGTGATTATTAATATCCGATCGACACGATTTTTTGTAAGAATGAAGTATTCAACGAGTCCTACGTATTGAACTGTTCGGATTATCGATATGGGCTCCGTGATGGACCCATGTGACCAATAGTATGATCCAGTCTGATTACAAACTGGACACAAGCCATACTCATAATTAAAGCCTTATCTGTAATGGATATGCTTCATTATATTATCTAATGGTGAGTATAATAATTATTTTAAATTTAAAATAATTATAAATTTACATTCTTAATTCATTACCATTAGATATGTAATCGAAATCTTTCATTAAATACATAAAATGGAGATGATCAAAATCCTCTTTCCCTCCTTCTCTGTCTCCTCCCCTCATTAAGTGACTCGCTAACTCTACGAACATACCAACAAGAAAAATGATATATAAGTTTATTTTTTAGATTTAATGATTTTTAAGTGAAATGGTGTGTTAATAACTAAAGAAAACATAAAAAATAAATATCACATGCGAGTGATGGATTAATTGATCATTTGATTTGAAAAGTAAATCTAATTTCTGAGCCAATACAACACTACTCATTTAAATTTGCAAGGAAAATGATATATAAGTCTACTTTTTAGATTTATTTTCTAGATTCAACGATGT
The DNA here is from genome assembly GCA_025200525.1 of Camellia lanceoleosa. Lineage (NCBI taxonomy): Eukaryota > Viridiplantae > Streptophyta > Magnoliopsida > Ericales > Theaceae > Camellia > Camellia lanceoleosa. The sequence continues at coordinate 47,960 of JANUSC010000062.1, forward strand.
ATAAGTAATCTGATAGGTTAATGATTAAGAAAATATGAAACAGAATGTTGTTTTATATATCTTAATTTATTGTCACATCATTGGATTTGAAAATTAAGTCTAAATTTTGAACTTGTATAGTAATGCCTAATTTGTAATTGAGTAGAGTCCGACACATATAAATTGTGTTTGATAAAAAATTAGATAAAACTTGGAAATTTTTAAAATCGCTAATATTTAGAAACTCTAATAAAATTATCAATTTTTTTTATTAAACGCTTGAGTGTAACGTGGACCAGACATCTTTATGAATATTTGACAAAAAAATTTAGTAGTTAGCATTGCTCTTTCTATAAATATAGATATAGGTGAGCATGCATCAAAAATAAAACAACGCACACCAGCACCATTGTTAATTGCAGAATTCTTGGTGGTGGTTCTCTTACTAGCAATGTCAAATTCCACAGCCAAAGTTTTCGCCTACTTCCCAATCGTCCTCAACCAGGACGGAACCACCAAGCGCCTTTTCGAATTCCCAACCCTCCCTTCTGACCCAAACCCTTCTTCTCACTCTCCTGTCCTCTCCAAAGACCTCCCTCTCAACCCTCTCCTCAACACCTCCTTACGCATCTTCCTTCCCGCCGCCGCCACCAACCACCGCTCGCCACCACTCCCAAACCAAAGCTACCTCTCATTATCTACTTCCACGGCGGTGGTTTCGTCACCTGCAGCAAAGCCACCACCGGCTTCCACAAATTCTGCGTGGAAATGGCATTCCAAGTTGGAGTAATCATTCTCTCCGTCGATTACCGTCTCGCTCCAGAACACCGCCTTCCTGCTGCCTACGAAGACGCCGTGGAGGCCTTGCGTTGGGTTCGGCACCGCTGTGACGATCCATGGATCGTCGACTGTGCCGATTTCTCAAACTGCTTTCTCATGGGTACGAGTGCCGGCGGCAACATTGCCTTCCATGCGGGTCTACGTGCAGCCGCGGAAGCTGATGATCTCGTGCCGTTGAAGATTAAAGGGCTGGTATTGCATCATCCTTACTTTGGTGGGGTGAAGCGGACTGGATCGGAGCTGAGGTTGATCAACGACTCACAATTGCCCTTGCCTGTCAACGATCTTCAGTGGAAGTTGTCGTTACCGGTTGGAGCTGACCGTGATCACGAGTATTGTAATCCAACGGTGGCTGGTGAGTCTCCCTCACTGGAGATGGTTAGTCGGCTGAGAAGGAAAGTTATGGTGACAGGCGGTGAGGAAGACCCATTGGTTGATAGTCAGAAGGAGTTGGTGAAGGTGTTGGAGAAGAAGGGTGTGGAAGTGAGGGCTAAGTTTGGGGAGGGAGATCATCACGCAGTGGAGTTGATGGACCCCACAAAGGCCAGTGCAATCTTTGTGATTCTAAGAGATTTCATCTTCAAAACTTGCTCTGTCTCAGTGACTCTGAGCAGATTGTGATTTCATCTTCAATAATGGAAATGCTAATGAACATGAAAAATAGGACGATTGTGATAGGCAGTTGTTGTTTTTTTTTTATTTTTTTATTTAGAACAATTAGTGGAGGTGCATGTTTCGCGTGGTAATTTTATATACATATATATAGATATATATATATATATATTTGTGATTTTTATGTTGTGTAATAGTTTTACTTTTTGAATTATTTTATTATTTATTTTGTGAATGTTTAATATTTATGTTTAGTTTAAAAGTCAAAGTATTTGATCTTTTTGAATATTTGATCGGTGGTATATCATGTTCGTCTATTACTATAATTTTTCATATTGTTTTTGATCTTTTTAAAATGTTATAATATTCAATGATCCATCTTATGAGAATAATTGTTTTTATTGTACAATCTCTATCAAAAGGTTGAAGTTTATTAATGAGAATAAAACCTTTTAAATTAATTTCATTTTCTTGCATTACTCCTACAAAACAAATTGAGATTTGATGAATTGCTATTGATTTTGAAGTTGAAGGAATTTTCAAATACAATGATTTTTTTTTTTTTTTAAACCTTGAAATTGAGATGAATCCTCATTTATTGTCTCTTTCATAGTTTCAGTATTATTAGTAGGAATATCATCATCTATTTTGCTCTTTCTTCCTATATTTAACTTGAATTATGGAATGAATGGTGCTTATGTTTTTCAATTGTGTGTTGTGTACACATGAAATATGATTAGTATATTTGTATTTAGGGTTAGTTTGGGAAGTGGGTTGATTTTTTAGCTATTTTAGCCTGGGCTAAAAAGCTTGGTATGGGAAGGACTTTTTGACTTTTTAGCTTTTTTGACTTTTTTTGTGAGAGAAGAGTGTAATGATTATGGGTTGGATGTGATGTTTTGTTTTTTGTGGTTAAAATAACTTATTTTGTCTTTTGTGACTAAAATAGCCAAAAAAAGCCCCATATTCTTCTTCCCAAACGGTGCTTTAGTCACATAATAATATAGAAAACAAAGGTATGAATCTCTATAAAAAAAAATTGTGGAGACACTGACATATGAAAAAGTGGTTGATAAGCAAAATTTAGTGAAACTGAAATTTTTTTTAACAATGAATTATAACAGAATTAAATGGATGAGTCAGTGGCTAAATTTTTTTGGTATAAATTTTATATATAAATAGTTTATTTATTTATTTTTTATTATTGACAAACATATATGAAATAGAAATTTTGAAAAAGTTGAGCCTTGTAATTGGCTCATCCTCTAATAAGTTCATAACACCTTTTTTTTGCCTCCTGTGATTATTTTATTTTATTTTTTGAGGTGACAAATTGCGTAACCTCTTTCTCGTAAAAAAAATGTCTAAAAAATGAAATAAATGTAGAATAGGCCACAAGGATTGGGGGTGTAGTTTTCTCTCTGCAGGACACGGTTTTAATAAAAATAAAATCAAATTACACAAAACCGAACAAGACAGAAACACATTTGAGGCAACAAAATATTTAAGAAAAATTACAAAACAACCTCAGGGTTTGATTATTGTAATAAAATAAATCTTAAATTTTTATTTTTTTTCAATTTAAATCATAAATTTGTGATATTTTTTTTTTTTCAATTTGAACCGTTTATCTATTTTTATTAAGTAAAAAAATAACAAAAAATGAGTACTTTAATCATTAATTGAATTTAATGATTAGAATACTATTTTTTTTGGTTGATTTTGATTAACGAAAATAGTCAAATACTTTAAATTGAAAATAAATTAAAAGATTATAATTTAAATTAACAAATTTTTTATAATTATCCCAAATATTTATATGTTTATTATACATGAATGATGAAAACTTGAAAATTTAGAGAACTTGGAATTCTTTGCTTCAGTTATATATATATATATATATATATTTAATTTAGTTGCTATAGTTTTATTTATATACATTTGATAGTCACATATTATAATTTATCAATTATGTAGATTAGTTGGATCAGATATTTCATGGAATCACCATGTGACACTTCTTGCCTCTGGGAAGGGCAATAGCTTGACCGATTATTAAAGATAATAGATTCAACTCAAAATTGTAAATTCATCTAATTAAATTCATTTAAATATATTTGAAATAATAATTTAATATAATAAATTGCATCTTATAAATCTAATAAAAATTTAATTTAGTTTTATAAATCTTACCATCGTTGTATTTTTTTTTGTTTTTCTTTATTTATAAATTATGTTATCTCCATTAAATATATATATATATATATAAATCTTTCAATTTTTTTAGATTGATTTATACGCAACTTCCATTACTTTATAGTGATGTGATCATTTGCTAGCCCCAAAAATTTACTTTCTTGTGGTTCAAAATTGGAATACAAAATTTCTTTTAAACCATTTTATTTCAAAATTTTATTTCACGTGGTTCCAAAATTGTAAACTTCTTTCAAACTATCACTTTATACTTTTTAATATTTGATTGAAACATTTTTATATATTTTATACATCTTAATATTTTAATTTAAAATTTATTTTCTGATTTGTATGCAATATTAATAATTAGTTTTTTTATGCAATATTAACAATTTTGTAAATAAATTATTGAGTGAATTAATGATTTTTAATGATATGAGAAATATTTTTCAATAAATAATTTTGATAATTTTATTATTGTATAGGAGAGTAGTTAGATTTTTTTTTTTTTAATTAAATTAAAAATTAAACAAAGAGTAGCAATGATGGGAACTTTAAGTGTTTTTAACATTAAAAGCTCACATTCTTATAGATGAGTAGATTAATTGCAAAAATATTTATTTTATTTATATATTTTCATGAGACTCCGTTGGGGTTGTTAACAACTTTTCCAGTCCCAAGTCCGGGTTAAAGAGGAGGGTTGTGTGTTAGGTAGCCGACAGCCAACACGTAAAAAAGCTGCTCGGATCCCTTATAATAATGAATCCTACTTTGAATCGTTTAAATGCAAGGTCGTTACCCTCAAGTGACGCGTTGCGCTTGCCTCCGGATGTTTCGAAAAGTGAGCAAGAGGCGCTGCATCGACGCTTGGGTGCGGTGAAAAATGGGCAAAGCTTCTCGCGTTTTTTTAGATGAACGCGGGTTAAGAAGCTAGTCCAAGACTATAGGTTTAGGGTAGCCACTTGGAACATAGGAACCTTAACTAGTAAGACGATGGAGTTAGTAGATGTTATGATTAGGAGGAGAGTTAGTGTAGCTTGCGTACAAGAAACTAAGTGGACATGTGAGAAAGTTAGGAAAATTGAGAATATCGATTTTAAGCTGTATTATAGTGGTAAGGATAGACGCAGGAATGTGGTAGGAATCTTAATTGCCAAGAGTCTTGTGGAGAATGTAGTGGCGGTCATTAGGAAATGTGATAGGATTATGTTAGTTAAACTAATTATTGGAGGGAATATAGTGAACGTTATTAATGCATACGCCTCTAAATTAAGATTAGATGATCAGACTAAGAGGGATTTTTAGGATCAAATGGATGAGATCTTACAGGAGATACCTATAGGAGAGAACCTAGTTATAGGTGGAGATTTTAATAGTCATGTAGGCATAGATAAATCTAGGCTATGAAAGGGTGCATGGTGGATACGGTTTTGGTAACAGAAATGAGGCTGGAGAGAGTATCTTAAATTTTGCGTTGGCTTCTAACCTGGTGGTGGCCAATACTATGTATAAGAAGAGGGAGAAGCATTTGATAACCTTTAAGAGTGAGTCAGTTAAGAGCCAAATAGATTACTTCTTAGTGAGAAAAGTGAATTGCCTAAAATGCAATGATTGTAAGGTGATTCCTGGAGAAAGCCTAACCTCTCAATATAGGATTTTAGTACTAGATTTATGTTTTAGAGGGTAATACCAAGTTAGGAAGAATGGTGGGCGTCATAAGACGAGATGGTGGGACCTAAAATGAGATAAATTAGAAATATTTAAGAATAAAATGGATAAGGAAGGTACTTGAGACTTAAAAGATGATGCTAACACTATATGGAACTCGATGGCCAATTGTATGAGGAGAATCTCAAGGGAAGTGCTTGGAGAGTCAAAAGGAACGGGACCCAGCTCTAGGGAAACTTGGTGGTGGAGGGAAGATGTTCAAGCGGTAGTTAAGGGGGGAAAAAAAAAAAGAGTGCTTTAAAAAGTGGCAAAAAGATAGAACTGAGAAAAACCTTAAAAGCTATAGATTAGCTAATAAGGAGGTGAAGAAAGTAGTAAGAGAGGTTAAATTGAAAGCTTATGATGACCTATACACTAGACTAGATAGTAAGGAGGGAGAGAAAAGGGTATACAAACTTGCTAAGATAGAGGAAAACAAGAGATTTTAATCAAGTTAAGTGCATCAAGAGTGATGATTCTAAGGTATTGGTGAGGGATGAAGAAATTAAGGAAAGATGGAAGAACTATTTTGAGAAACTGTTAAATGAGGAACATGGAGGTACGACAATAGGGGAAAAAATAGCTAGTAATATGATAAACCAAGACTATAGATTCTATTGCAGGATTAGGAACTTTGAAGTGGAGATTACACTTAAGAAGATGAAATCAAATAAGGCTTTAGGACCAGATGATATCCCTATTGAAGCTTGAAAATGTTTGGGTAAAAAGGGGATTGCTTGGTTGACTAGGTTGTTTAGCAAAATTTTATTGACTAGGAACATGTCAGATGAGTGGAAGAAGAGTATTTTAGTGCCAATGTATAAGAATAAAAGAGATGTCCAGAATTACAACAACTATAGAGGAATCAAGCTAATGTGTAATATAATGAAAGTGTGGGAGAGGGTGATAGAATGCCGATTGTGAGATTAATAGAGGTGTCAAAGAATCAATTTGGGTTTATGCCTAGCAGGTCAACAATGAAAGCGATCTATCTTTTGAGGAGAGTAATAGAAAAGTATAAAGAAAAGAAAAGAGACATTTATATGGTGTTTATCGACTTTGAGAAAGAATATGATAGAGTGCCCCGGGATATATTATAGTGGGTGTTAGCAAAGAAATGGGTGACAAAATGTTACATTGATGTGATTAGGGACATGTATGAAGGGGTAGTGACCACTATTAGATCGCCTGCTAGAGAGACAAATGAATTTCCTATCACTGTAGGGTTACACCAAGGATCTACCTTAAGTCATTATCTTTTTGCTTTAGTTATGGACGAGTTGACGATAAATATTCAAGATGACGTACCATGGTGTATGCTTTTTACAGACGATATAGTGCTAGTGGATGAGACTAGAGAAAGAGTTAATACCAAGTTGGAGATTTGGAGAAAAGCTATTGAATATAAAGAATTCCAGATAAGCAGAACTAAGACAGAGTACATGGAGTGTAAATTTAGTAACAGTAACAATGAAAGCAGATGAGAAGTGAAGATTGAGAACCAAGAACTGCCTAAAAGTGAACATTTTCGTTATTTAGGATCGATTATCACAACAGCGGGGGAGATTGATGCGGATGTGACCCATAGAATTAAGGCGAGATGGTGTAAGTGGAGAAGTGCGTCTGGGGTACTGTGCGATAAACGAATACCCACCAATATAAAAGGTAAGTTCTATAGAACAGCTATTAGACCAGCGATGTTGTATGGGATGGAGTGTTGGGCAACTAAGAAACAACATGCAGATAAGATGAGTGTAGCTAAGATGAGGATGCTCAGGTGGATATGTGGCAAGACTAGACAATACAGAATTAGAAATGAGTATATTCGGGAATGGGTAGGAGTAGCACCGATAGAAGATAAGTTGAGAGAGAATCGATTGAGATGGTTTAGTCATACTCAACGGAGACTAACAGAGGCAGTAGTGAAGAGATACGATGCTGTAACGGTAGATAAAAGTATTAGGGACGGGATAGGCCTAGATTAACGTTGGTTAGTTTTGTAAATGGAGATATAAATCTACTTAATTTGACTAATGAAATGGCCTTTGATAGGGCCGCATGGAGAAGAAAGATTTATGTTACCGATCCCATTTGATGGGACTTAAGGCTTGGTTTGGTTTGGTTTGGTATATATTTTCATGATTTTTCTTGATTTGAATCTAACAAAATTTCTCTCCCTCATTGTTCATGAGAAGGTAGTGGATGAGACAAATATTAAACAGGTGATGGTAGTGAAATTATTAAAAAAATAATTATATTATGATATGTGAAGGAGTTTGATATTTGAATACTCACTGTTTAGGAACAGATAGTGGATGAAACAAAAAATTTGTTTGCACCTACCGCTAGTAATAATATAAAATTTACTTGCATTGTTCTAATAAATCAGATAAAATCAATTGTTTTACAAGAATATATATATATATATATATTTGTATGATCAAAACTAAATAATGTATAAATAATTTTTAAAAAAATAAAAGAAAAAACAGAAAGAAGAGGGTTTGAGAAAGAGACGAGAAAAAACAATACAACAATACATACTTCAACCTGATGCAAATTGAAGACCAAGTCATGACTAATCAACAAGTTCTAGAAGTAAGATGGATGATCAATAGTTTCATGCTTATTGTTGTTTAACTCTTCAAGGTGTTTGATTGATAGTAGATTGTAATGTTTCAAGGTGTTATTTTAGAGCCAAGGTTCTCTCCTTGCAGCTTTGTACTTGCGCTCGTCCTTGCAGGCCTTCGGGTCTACTTTTAGGCCCAATTTTGATAATCCGAACCGTCATATTTTATGATTTATTCAATATATCGTACATGTAAAAAATCAAGTTGATCGGATATCAGAAAGCATATGTTCGGAAAACTGTTTATTAAATTATTTAAAAAATAGTTTTTAGTTCAATTTTTTGAACACATACTTTCTGATATCCGATCAACTTGATTTTTTACAGGTATGTTATACTGAATAAATCATAAAATATGAACGGTTTAGATTATCAAAATTGGGCCTAAAAGTAGACCCGAAAGCCTGCAAGGACGGGCACAAGTATGAAGGCTGCAAGGAGAGGATCCTCATTCGTTATTTTAAGGAATTTGATATTTGAAGGTATTTGAATTTCAAATGATGTCTATAATTGTCTGGGATTTTATTGATATTAAACAAGTTTGGAAGAGTATTTTTGAAATACATAAAAACTAGAAAACATGATAATTTTTCACAATTTTATGATAGTAGTAGATTTTAATATATATATATATATATATAATAGTATTGATTAATAATCTTTGAAAATTAGATGTCATTAATAATAAAGGTCTGGCTAGTGACATAGCTGTCAATAAGAAGAAAAAATAAATGTTAAAAAATTTAATCTGTTTGATTTAGTTTTAAAAATTATGATTTGAGCGTAGAATTGTATTTTGAATTAGGAATTTTGAAAAGAGAAAATTTGTTTAGTTATGAGTTTGAAAAGAGTTTTGAATTTTGAGTTTTGAGTTTTTGAGTTGTAGTTCGAAAATTTTTTGATTTATTTTTTTTCTAATATTTAAAATTTTTCTTAATTTTATTTTTTTGGGATAAATATTTATTTTTTTTAATGTGCGTTGTATTTATTACATGTGTGTGCTATATTTTTTTTAAAAATATTTTAAACATTTAAAAAATTAAAATGAGTTATATTTTTTTTATATTAAACATATATTTTTTATTTTAAATATTTTTAAAATTTTAAAATTTTTAATTTTGAATATTTTTTTATTATTTTAATATTTTTAATTTTTTTTAAAATTTAAATTTTTTTTTGGATCGCTTAGATATATCTAAATCATAACAAATTATTTTGCCAATACTTAAAAAAATAACAAAATATTTTTTTTGAAAAAATAACAAATAAATTTTAATGAACAAAATAAAAAAAAAGATTTTTTTATTTTAAAAATAGAATTTTGAAAAGAGTTTGGTTATGAGTTTTGAATTTTTTTGATTGGAATCACGATTCCAAAACTAAACCAAACACTATCTTATATTTTCAAAACACTTTTCACATATTTTGAAAGGAGGAGGATTTTGGATTGGAGGCGCTATTTAGGTTTATGCGGTTTACCACAAGTTTCGTTTTGATGCTTCAAACCATTGATTTTGTTAGATATTACGTGTATTTTATTTACAAAAAAATAAAATAAAATTAGGTTGATCTAATGACCGTAACTTGTCCAATTTACCGTATTTTTCACAAAAAAATGAAAGATAATTGTGTTTTTAAAAAATAAATCATACATTTTTTGATGACAGAAATAATAAATTAAACAAGTTATAATTATTGGATTAATCTAATTTTTTTTATAAATGAAATACACAAAGTGTCAGACAAATGAATAGTTCAGATTATCGAAATAAGACCCGTAATGGGTCCTACGGGCTCAAAGAGTCTCCTCCAATCCAAATTTTGGATTAGGGGAAATCCTTCTCCTTTTAAAATACTCTTACATATTTCAATATATTTCTATGTATTTTTTCTATACTAAACAAAAGTTGTAAGGGTTGTTTCTAACATTTTTCTAATAATAATAATTTGGCATACTTAGGTTAAAATATATTGGGTTAAAATAATTTAGACATATAAATTAAAATATTGGGACAAACATGTTAAAATAATTTGAAAAGATAGGTTCAAATATGGGAATAGATACATTGAAAAAATTGCATAGATAGCAAAAATATTGACATGGTTAAAATAATTTAAACATATAAGTTAAAATAATTTGGACATATAGTATAAAAATAAAGAAACATATAGGTTCAAAAAAATTTCATAGGTAGGTAAAAATATTATACATGGATTAAAATAATTTGTACAGATAAGTTAAATAATTTGGACAAATAGATTAAAATTATTGGGACAAATATATTAAAATTATTTGCACAGATTCAAAATAGGGACAAATAAGTTCAAAAAATTTGCACACATAGGTAAAAATATTGACATATATAGGTTAAAATAATTTAGATAGATAGGTAAAATAATTTAAAATAATTTAGAATGGATGAAATTGATAGTGAGAGAATTAATAATGAGGGGATTGTTATGTTATGCAATCTTCACTGTATTTAAAAGATATTAATTCTATTGTGTACAAAACAACAATTAGAATTAAAGAAATAAAGAAAAGGAGAGAATATGTTTGATTACAAAAATCAAACTTGAAATAAAAATAAATAAATAAATAACAGATTTTATTTTGTTACAAAAACAAAATTAAAATCTGATTAAATAAACAAATTAAAAACAGAATAAAATTAACAACTTGGTTAATTTCTTGAATGATTTTTCTGATCAAGTTCAGTGTTTAACACTGTGTCCTTAAGACAGATTCGTCCTCTCCACGGTGCTTTCAGAATTTGGACGTCTATCTCCCAGGATGAAATGATCTATCAACGAATAAATGCAGCACTACAATTTATTCGTCCGTCGAACACACAAAATGTTTACACTCTTTCTTATAGAAATAAAATGCAGCAATATGGCAGAGATCTAAAGCAGAAGAAGGAGTACGAAAATTGGAGTTTAAATCCAAATGGGAGGCTGGTCTATATATAGATGTATTTGTGGCTCTTGGTTTTGAAATAAACAGGTACTGTACCTGTTCAATTTGAATTAAACAGATACAAACAGGTTAGGCACTGTTTGGTTTGAAATTCAAACAGGTTTAAATCTGTTGGGTTCAAAAATGGGAAGAGCCCTGTTTGGATGAACAACAAATACAAACCAGTTTAATTACGGGAAGGGCCTTGTTTGGATGAACATAAAATCAAATTAATTTGAATTCTTTCAAATGTTTTTGTCCCAAAAAAATTAGTATTGGGCCGAATAAGCCCAACCCAACCTCACACCACACACCCAAGCCCGCCCGACCGGACGGACAGCGGCGACGGCGTGCGTGGTGGTTTTTGGGTCCAATGGGTCTAGCCCATTTTGTCCATAACCTCTCCCACTAAAATACTTGGGTACCCTTTGGAGCACACCCCAAGTACCAAACCCATGCCTTATAAACCCTCTCAAAACCTCCCACCAAATCAATGTGGGACAAGCCTTATTCAACCTTTAAGGAATTTCCACAAAAACTCCATTTCCATTGAGCTTACTTTGGCTTCAATTTCCCATTCAATCGGTAATGGTTTTGAACAACCAAATATACCATGTGAATCACAACGCGGCATAGAACGCGTTACCACTTTGACCCGTGTAAATCGATGCACGGGGCCCACCTAAAAATTAGACCAAACATAGGAAAAAATTCTGATTTTTACCCAGAATTTTATAACCATTTCCAACATGTTCCTGAGAGGATTGATAGTGAGAGAAAATTGTGTTTATTTTGATGATAATTGTTAGTGTAGAGATTGTTAAATTATTTTTTATATAAAAGAAATATAAAATAATAAAACAAATAAAATTATGATTTTTACTTAACAAAAAATATAAAAACATTAAACATTAATGTTTAAAAAAAATACCCAACATGTAAAAAAAAAAAAAAGATAAGCCGGAAGGCTAACCAAGTCTTTGACCTCCATCTCAATCCCAACATCCAAGACCCATCTTAATCTGGAGGGCTTCTGAATCTCCTCTCCATCTCTCAAAACAAACATAATATTAGTGGGTCTCACCCTATCTCAATTCTATTCCTCCTTTCATCTCCCAAAACAAACGGACCCTTATAGTATTACAACTTTAATGAGTCATAACTTTACACTTGGTGGTTTGTTTTGGATGAACTTTTTTTCGTATTCATGTATTTTTTTGAGATTTATCCATTTAAAATTGCTAAAAGGTGTTTTGATAGGTTACAAAAAAAAAAAAAAAAAAAAAAAAAAACTATTTTACTATTTTGATTAACAAAAAAAATTTATATTCAATATTAATTTTATTTGAAAGAACTCAAAAACACAAATCTACCAATTTTGGATTTTGTTAAAAATAAAAGTGTAGAATTCAAGTCAGAAGATTTTAAATTTTTTTATACAAAATGCACATAAAGGGCAAGGATATCAAGAACAATTATGCTACGTAACATGAAATATCAACGGTTCGAATGGCTCGAAATTTCAAAATAACATTATTTTAAAATTTTTTTATATTCTCTTACTAATAAGATAATATTTTTCGTACCATTCGAACCATTCAAACTCTGCACGTTGGAACTCTCACGCATTTCTGTATCAAGAATTAACCTTGTCACAACATGTTTGGACTTGCCAAGTAGGAAGTGACGTGCTTGTGTTTTTATAACCAATAAAGATCAAAACCTGGAGCTCCTTTCTCACGCCTCGAATTTTACAAGATTTGACCCACATGAGAATGGTTCGGTGAATAATAAAAGAAGAGTGAACAATAATAAAAGAAAAGGACGATATTAACATAATTAAAGAAACCCTTTCATGTATGTATATATGCTAATGTCATTCATTACATGAAATGATTCAATTACATATATATTCTATATTCAGGTCTTATTTGACAAAGGGTGATTTTAGTTAAAAAATTAAAAAAGTTACTAAAAAAATAATAACTTATATCAAAAAATTAAAGATTTCATTTTCTCTCTACTTTTTACACATCTTTTCGTAAAAAACTAAAAAGTCATCCCAAACATATTAGTTTTGTTTATATCATATTTTAACAAGAAATTAAAAAGTTACTAAAAAAATCTATTCCCAAACAAGACCTCAACAACATCTACATGGAATGAATATACAGTATATAAAGCAAAAATAATGACAATGGGTACGTTTGGGATGTGGGTTGGCTTTTTGGTTATTTTAACTTGGGGATAAAAAGTCTCATTTGGGATGATTTTTTTGACTTTTGTAAGAAAAAAAATAAAATGATTATGATTTGGATATGATATTTTGTCTTATTGACTTTTTAGTTTATTTTGTCTTTTTGTGACTAAAATAACCCTAAACTACTATGCCAAACGAATGCAATAGATATATGTAAATAAAAGGACCTTAGGCTTACTGTTAGTAAAAATTATGTTTATTCCCAATTGATATGAATTAAACAACAATTCAAACCAAACTATCAAACAAGTATAACCAGGCAACTCTATAATTGATTTAAATACCTCAAAGAAAACAAAGTAAACAAAGTAAGCAAAAAGTAATTTCAAAAGTGAAGCTACTGAAGTTCACAAAAGTTTACAAATTAAAACAGAGCCAAGTCTTCATCTCACATTTGGTCCTTTCTGCAAGTGAGCCACTAAGTCCATGACTTAGCCTGATAACTGCTTCACCATCGGGGTCATTCCATGCACATATCTAACTCCTCCAATGCCCCTTGTCCCTTTGACTAATGGAAGACTTCTATTTTGACATTGCCACATGTCACCATCTAATTGATCCATCAGTCAATAGAAATTTGACAAAAATTGATGCAAACAATGCCCCCCTTGTTTAAGTTAAATTAATACAATGATTTTAACTTAAAAAAAATCCCTTTCTAGGGCTCGGGTGAATATTTATTTAACTCATATAAACCAAGTAATGGGCCCAACATAAACTATAAAAGCTTCAACACTTCAATTTCAACTTAGTTCAATTCAATCCTCTCTTCTTTACAATTTTCGTATTAGAACTTACACACCTTAGAACCCTAACCAATGGCCTCCAAGAAATCAAAGGCTTCTAAGGAAGGTGAACCCAATGAAAAACTTCTTTGATTTCCAAATTCCATTAGGGAATTTATCACCCCTCTGAAATTAGACATAACTCTACTTTCAAGCACCACAATTGTCGCCAAAGCCACTCTAGGTCCTACATTTTTTACTTACTTCCCAAATGAACTATCTTCATACTACCCTCTTCCCAATGGTGAAAACCTACTCCTCAACCAACCTAAACTTAACTGGACCAACTGGGACAACAACAAGAACCCCCCTCAGATCATGGAGACAACCTGACTCCACTTGGCAAAGTCGGGTTAAACAAATTGAAGCCCATGGCTCAAATGTATGGAAGCACCTGGGCATTAGCGAGGTAATTCGACTGTCAACCCTCAAATTTGACATGGATAAATGGTTAATTACTGTTACTACATGTTTTTTGTCCCAGTCTTGCAACTCTATGCTTTTAGAATTCGGGATGATTTCCTCTACTATCCTTGATGTTACCCACTTAACTGGACTCCTAATCTTAAAACCTCCATCAGTAACCTTCACCCTTAATACTAACATGAGTTACACTGAATTTACTAAGAAGTATAAAGGCAAGAACAATACCCCTATCAATGATAGAGAAAGGGTTTCTTTCTATGTAGTTTGGCTTTGCCAATTCCTGTTTTGTATCCCTGGTTACAAGATTACCAAGGAATACCTTCCATTGGCCTTATGCATCCAAGATGGCCAAGCCATGGCCTTTGCCCCTTATCTTTTGGCCACTTTTTACAAAGGCCTTTTTGCTTTTGTTGACAAAAAGATTTCCTCTAACTGTGGTAGGGTCTTTTGGCTTTTTCAAGCTTGGTTGTATGCCTACTTTCCTGAGGTACAACCCCCAATCCAAACACTATGAGGCCCATTTATCATTCTTATGCAAAATATTTCCTTACCTTTGTTGACAAACCTATTTTTTGGCTTCCCCCACTACCTCACTACCTTCTTCAATTTTCCTTTTGAAAGACATCCTCTCATCCTAAGACCTTTTTAAGATTGCCACTTCTCCTTTTCTAGACTAAAATACCTTTCCATGGATCCTTCTGACCTGACAAATGACCAATTAGATCACAAGTTGAAACATGGAAGCACACCCTCACTTGTAAACTTATCTTGGTTGGCTGTTCTATTTCATCTATCAAGATGTCTAGCTGCAGTTTTGAAACTTACTGCCCTAACTAGTGGTCCATGCAATTTGGACTCACCCAAAGCATACCACATCCTTATTTCCACCCTACCATCCATGAACAAATAAGATCAAGAGTTGGTATTAAAGACCCTTCTCAAGCCAAGATGATTTAAATAGAGAATGAAAAACTTCTCAAGGCTTTTAGTACTAATTTTTTCAAATTTGTCTTTGATCTCACCAAAGACTTTGAGCATTGGTGGACTTTCATGACTTCAGTTATCTTTTCTAAACCTCTTGAAGCCTGTCTCAAATCCATAAACAACCAAAGCTCTGAACTACCACTATCAAACCTCAAAACTGCGGGTAAACCTTAGCTTTTAAGTTACCAAAACTATTCATAACATTTTCTTTCAATTAACTCTTTTCATTCTTAACTTCTGTAACTTTTTTATAGTAAAAACTACTTCTATGGTGCCTGCCACTGAGACCCTGATCAAAGATCAATACAAAGGCAAAGCATCAATGGATCCAATTACCATCCCAAATGTTCCTCCTCATGTGCCCAAGCTAATGGGAGACTCTATCATAGCTTTCAAAGAACATGAACAAAGGAGAACAAAGGCCATTCAATCCCTCATAAGAGAGGTGAGAACAAAGAAAAGGCAAGAACCCCCTACTGCTTCTTTTTCTAAAGAAGACCTCAATCCCTCCTTTAGTGAATGGGACATTCCACTTAGCCAAATGCTTGGCCAACCAACTTAAAATCCTTCAGATCCTACCTATCAGGTATAATTCCCCACCATTGGGCTAAGTGGAAAAGAAGAAGGGTTCTTATCTCAACTAATGTTGAGGATGAAGAACGCCTTATGCCATCTCCTAAAGAAACTTCTCAACCTCAGCCCTACTTCTCAAGTAATAACCAAGCACTCTAATCACTAACCAAATTACCTCACGTACCAGTCTTGAACCACCCCTATTAATCTTAGGGATGTAACCCTTAAAGCCTTTTCCATGAAAGTCCTCTATCCTAGGAAAAATGAGCCCATCAAATTCCCATCAATTTTCTTCCAAAGTCTCTCTATATTTGATTCTATTGGTTCTCAAGATGAACAACCAGAAAGAATTGACCTTGATCCATCCACCAATGGTCAATCGATTCCTAACACTCCTCACATTCCTTCTAAGGACTAATCAACCAGCCTTCCTCAACTTCAAATTGAAACACCAATTACATATGGTAAGCCAACCTCTCAATGTTATTTTATTGCTATACCTTTTTTAACTAATTCGATTAACTTTTTATTTCTTATCATAACAGCAGAAACAAAAATTGATGACATTCCTTCCATTGATCCTATCCTGCAAATCAACCTAACCAGGCTCTTGAAATTGCACATAAAGAAGCAACTCCAACAATGGACAAGAACATTGAAAGCACTCATTTTCCTACAATCAATGAGCCTCATATCTCACCTATATTGAACAACTCCAAGTCTCATCAGTTGAACATCCTCTAATTAGAGACACCACAATTCCACTTACCCACAGATATATCGCAGCTTCCACTGATGTATAGGTAATAATTCTCCCTTACATTTTGTTTTTAGTTAACACTTACCCTTGCTAATCCTTATGTACTTTTCTATCGACAGGCTTCAAGTACCTGACATAGCTTTGAGCATATGGGATGAAATTGTTTCCTTCCAACAAAGCCTTGATCATATCTCACCGCTTCCTCAAAGGCTTCATCAATTCAACTCTGAGACTCAATAACTTCTGGCCTCATTCTTGAGCCTCATCAACTCTCCCTTAGAAGAAATAGCTTCTACACAACCTAATGAAGTTTTGGATTGCCTGACTGCCATCCACAACCTATCTCCCAATCATTTCAATCCAAGCCAACTCAAGTACTTGGCCAGAATCATTGCTGGATGGCCAACCACTCTAGAGATGGTTCAGAGTTGCACTAAAGAAATCCAAGCCAAAAAAGATTTCTTAACTACTGCCCAAACTATCTCCAACTCCCTTATGCTTGCCCGCCAAAAGTCTTGTAACCTCTCTAATCAAGACAAGGCATTAGCTCTTGAAGAATCAAGACTTGAGACAGAGTTGGCCATGGTCAAACAAAAAAAGCTGGAGCTGTAACAACAAAAAGAACAATTTGACCATGAAGCTAGGACTATTTTAGCAAAAGTAGAAAGTGGCTCATCCTTCATTCAAAGCATCAAGGCATAACTTGATCAGACTCAAGCTATGCTTGCAGATATCCAATCGGAATGGAGATTATAACGATTCTGGTTTAGATTTGACCCATTTTGTTACTTTTGGTTCCGAAGACCCATGTACTTAGCTGTTGTCCATCTCATTTCCATCTTGTTGTGTGTTGAGTTTGTCTATTGGGAGTTTAGGTTGCATTTGAAATAGGTTAGGAAGTTAGTTTTTCAAAGAGTTGTTGCCCAGATTTTGGCTTGTTCGCTCGAGCAGTCTTTTACAGTCTGCAAAACTATTGAGAGTTTGAATTCTTCGCTCGAGCGATCCTTCTTGCACTTTAGCAAACTTTTATAAGTGTGAAACTACTAGGAGGGGGTCATTGTGCTCTCGAGTGGTGGTTTTGGTCGCTCGAACGGTGTCTTCTTTTTGTGTTTGTCGCTCGAGCGATCTGTGCATATATCAATTCGAGAGACAACCTTTTTCAGTCACATTTTGAATCTATAGCATATGACATGGATACAAGAGTATAAAGGAAATTAAAATCAAATAAAGAAATGCCCTAATAACTTACAACTTTCCAAAACGATACTTGGTTACAACAAAATGAGTTTGAACTCAATACAAGTAAAGCTCGAGGCTTGAACAAAATATTTACATCAAAAAAATAAAAGGAAAGCCTTAAGCTCCAAGTCCTCCCAAGCCATGTCCTTGGCAAAGGCATATCATTAACACCTGAAAGTTCTTTTCCACATAGGGTGAACTAAAGCCCAGTAAGAATACTCTAACACAGTGCATGAATCTTAGCAAAATTATAAGGTAAATACAGAATGCATGTCATTTTCCAAACACTTCTCGTCTTTCCATCTCAAAACAATGCAATGCCAGATTATATATCAATTCATGAAAATAATCATTTTTTACAAAACATGGCAGTGGATACAACACACTGGGAATCTCTAGGTACGTGTTTCCTAGTAGGCTATACAAGCACTACTAAAGCTATTTTACCAGTACTAACCGGAAGGATCGGCACTTAACTGCGCGAGTTTTTGGACTTTCACCAAGGACACATAGGCCAACATAATAATAACAACCACACCCCCTAGCCAGATTCATCAAGGTATTGACCTATTTTTTTTCAAAAACCAATACATTTACAATATTCAATGTATAATGATGCACAATGCACAGTGGATGAGAAATTAGTTTCAATTCAACCTAATCCTCACGCAATGTCTACAACAAACAAGATTATCCTCACCGATAGCCCAAAACAGATATTTCTATTCAATAGATAAATTCCAATCAAAATATACATTTCCATCAATTACAATAGGAGTGATATTACATATCAAACTCCACCATCGTCATCAATATAACTATTTTTCAAATTTCAGAATATCCAACATCATTTTCCATATTTCCTTTTTACAATTTCAAATATCCAAAAGTAGGGCAAACCCCATTTTCTTTCAAAATCAATTTTGAGAAAAGGTTTCCAACATTTCAACACAACTCATCCACAACCATATTCCTACAACTAGTTTCAAGAATCAATTTGGAAAACCCCCTTTCTGATTTCAAACCAAATCTTAGGTTTTACCAAAAATTCCTAAATAAACTACCCTTTTCAAAGGGTAAATAATTAAGCTAAAAATCATATAAAAGAGTCGAATAAATCCCTACCTCAAAGTAGAAGACACAAAGAAAAGATGGGCAAAACTTGACAGTGTCAAAAACACTAGATACTTTGATTAAAACGAAACTCCCGGCGTGCTCAACGTTTTTCTTTAAGGGACTAGGGTGAGGAAACTCACGAATTGAGAGTATTTGGAGCTAAATAGAGAGAGTAAATCTAGGGTTTTGGGTTTTTAGAGAGAGAAAGGGATGGAAAAGTCATTTGTGTTTATATGACTAGGTACTTATATGGAATGAATTATCTGTTGTCCACCACATTAGGACATGAGTGAATTAGCTTTGGTATATTTGTAAATGTGCTAATTTGTTGTGTTACCTTTATTAAGATGTTAGGACATGGACATGGTGGTGGTAGGCGTGGTAGGCCTAGGCGGGAGAAGGTGCCATTACCGAATGAAATTCTAACCCAAAAGAAAGGAGTTGGTCAGGCCAACGAGGTCGAGCCAGCCGGTCAGCAAGCCATGAGCGCTTTGACCTGAGAGATGACTGGTGCTTTGAGGGAATCCGTGGAGATTCTCAAGGCTGAGAATCAAGTCCAGGCCCGTGTTACTGAGATAGGGCCATTTTTTCTAAAGAGAGAGTTCTTCCGATCGAATCCAGATAAGTTTTTGTTAGATCCGAAGGAGCCATTGAAGACGGATGAGTGGCTAGAATAGATGGTGAAGGCATTCGAGATGCTTGGTATCGAAGATGCCTAAGAGCATGAGCGGCCCAACTCGGAAACCATTCTGCTTAAGTACCACTAGAGCGGCCCAATTCCACCGCTGGAGCGGCCCAATATTCACCGCACATACAGCTCACATGGGTGCACAAGTGGTCCATCCAAAAAAATAAAATAAAATTGGGCATATGAGCAGTCTAGGCCCCAAACCATTTTGCTTCACAGCCACTGGAGCGGCCCAATTTCGCCGCTGGTATGGCTCATAATTCACTGCACATGCGGCCCACATGGGTTCATGAGTGGTCTATTTAAAAAAAAGAATTTCGTGCAGATTTTATTTATTTATCTTTATTTATTTATTTTATTTCTCTTATTACGAAAAAAAAAATTCTTTAAGCCAAACCCTAGCCCTCTTTGACTATCTTTTTCTTAGCACACTATCTCTCCACCTCTCATCATCTTATTTGTTCTCTCTCTCTCTCTCTCTCTCTCTCTCTCTCTAAACTCCACAAACCCACCAAACCCCATTATCACCAACCCTTCTTCCTTCAACCTTCACTCATCCTTTTTCTCACCACCACCTTCCCACCGGAGTATCACCATCTTCTCCGATCGGCAACCTTCTGGCGGCCATTTTTTTTGGCGAATCTTCCATCTTCTTTTGTTCATCATTTTCCTCATACTTTTTCAAGATAACCACATTCTTTTTAGATTTCTTAGCCCTCACTTGTAGTATAGTACTTTGGTAGTTTAATGGTGGTTTTCAGAGCATTGTTCATCATCATCATCCTAAAAAAAAAAAAAAAATCCTGCTGGAACCCAAAAGTCGACCACCGCACGTGCGGCCCTTTTTGGCGCACGTGCAGTCTACCAAAAAAAAAAAAAGTGTTTGCCTATTTTTGTTTAATATAGTTGTTTAGTTTAGTTGTTTAGTTAGTGGTTCTTATTTCTTTAACTTTAATTTAATTGTTAGTTTAATTGGTTAGTGGTTTAGTTTTTATTTTTGTTTTAATTTTCTGTATTTTTTTAATTTAATTTTATTTTAGTTTCTTCTCTTTTCCTCTACTAACTTATTTATTTATTCCTTGTATTTCATATTTCCGTTTGTCAATTTTTTTCTTGCTAACTTAGTCTAAGTTAATTTAGGGTAGTATTCAAGAAAAGGAAAAAAAAATTAAATCCGATAGTGTGCTGACAATAAGGATTTGAGTGATTCGTGTATGCATGCGATATTTGATGAGTTCTAATATAATAGTTCCACGTTTTTGGTTGTGTTGGTTGTATTATTTTGTGCAAGTATGGCTTTATCATCCCGCCGAGCACCCAAACGGCCTCACAATGCCAACATAGCAACTAGGGTTATGCTAACTGCCATTTGGGCCGACAAACAAATTGCCTTTGACACACCCTTTGATGTGGCCTTCTTCTAACACCACCTACCCACTATGTGGAGTGTGCAACAACTTGAAGACCGGGGTCTACTGGGCGTCTGCAACATCACTGAACCAGCATATCCTCACATTGTGTGAGTATTTTATCAGAACATGTATATTAGTGACGAAGCCCCGGGAGCCCTTTTTTCCATTATTGACGGGGTGGAGTTAGCAGTCACACCAGCTTCCATTGTTGAGGTTCAAAACTGCTCAAGGAACACTATCAATGCAGAGCGATTCCCGGTGTTTACTCGGGAACTCACAGTCCCGACACTAGTGATTGAATTCTATAAGGGGCGACAGGATGATGACAACCGCACCAGCATTTGTTGGGCTAACTTATCACGTTGCCTCCTCTTCCTTGATGTGGTTATCAAAAAGAATGTCATACCTCTCGGCCACAAGGAAGAGCGGCGATGGGACTTCTTCCGCGCCTTGTATCGATTTGATTTCGGATTTTGGGTCGACATCCCTTCATTGATCTTCAACCAAATGGCTTGTTAATCATATTATTTAATTTTGATGATGTCTAAAATATTATTTGTAACAATTTGGATTTTTTTTAATATACATATGTATTTGACACAACATATTATCTTTTTAAAAAATATATATATTTGTTAAATATTAGTTAAATAAAAATATTTTTGAAAACCTTACTATTCACTTTTTGAAAATTTAGGCTGATCACTATTCACTCTTCGACAAAATTAAAATTGATTAATTATATTCTTTTGACAAGAATGATTGATTGGTTGTATTATCTTGACAAATGTGATATTAATGAGTTGTCTTCTTTTGACAAAAGAGATATATCCAAATGTAGTGGTACGATATATTTAGTTTAAAATCTCTACAGCGTATACAATATTTTAAAGAGGGCATATATTTTCAGATCCATCATAAATATTATTAAAGAGATTTTTTTGAATGCAAATATTTGATTAGAACGTTATATGTATATATATATAATGCATATAATATAAATAGAATACATCACGTGCGCTATTAAACTTTCTACACTAAATTGATTTTATCATATTATAATCAAACAAGAAGAAAAAGATGGAGTTATATGTGTGTGTGTGTGTGTATATAAATGGAGCAAATCATTTGTTTGTTTAAAAGTTGTGAACTTTGTATTAAATTGTCTACAAAAACGGTGGCTCCATGTTTGAAAAAATAAACAAAAGGAAAAGAAAAAAAAATTAGTCTTACTTTTATCTTTTTAATTATTAACATTTACTGACTATTTAAAGTTAAGGAGTATGCTTATGTAAGCCATGACATCAAGAGCGTGCTTATGTAAGCTATGACGTCAGGAGCGTACTTATGTAAGCCATGACGTCAGTAAGGAGCGTCCAACGGATATATTTTTGTGTATAAATAGAAGTGTTGTGTGTGGAGAAAAAATCAAGAACTTGAAGAGAAAATTTTCTGTGAGCTCCAAATTGTATTTTGCTCTTTCACTTTCAGATCTAAGTCTAGCCTTTGTTCTTACACTTTCATATCTACTCTTTGTGAGAGAATTATTGTAAAAGTGGGTTTAAGTACCACTTATTCTTATTCCTTATTTTTGTGAGAAATTTTGTAAGGGTAAGGCTTTTATTGTTGAGTGAGACTCAATAGATAAGAGTAAGTCCTATGCCAAATCCACAAGCTTGGTGGTGTATTTATTCAATTGATAGTAAAGAAATTCTCAAGGAGGTTCCTTGGGGAGTGGACGTAGGCCTGGCGTGCCGAATCACTATAAATCGCAGTGTTTGATTTTCTCTCCCTATCTCTCTTACTTTTACATTGATAATTATTATTCTATTTTTTTTTATTTATTAGAATTCTGAATATTGTGTTGATTTTAATATTGTGAAATTTTTAATAACCCAATTCACCCCCCTCTTGGGTTGCCTATCTGGGATAACAATTGGTATTAGAGCCTAGACTCTAGTTTCTGTGACTTAACCGTCTTAGAGTAGATCATAGAAATCCCTAGTTATTCCTTACTTGAGGGACAAGCATCTAATAGGCCACTTCTATTTAGTGGCACAAATTTTAGCTATTGGAAAACTAGGATGACCATACATATTCAATCTAATGATTATGAATGTTGGAAAATTATTTGCAATGGTCCAAAAATTCCTACCAAAACTGTAGATGGACTTAGGGTATCAAAACCTGAAGATGAGTGGGATGAATCAGATACTAGAATGGCTCAAATTAATGTCAAAGCTACAAACATGTTGTACTGCGCCTTAGATGCCAATGAGTTCAATAGAATTTCCACATGTAAAACCGCAAAAAAAAAATTTGGGACAAGCTCATAGTAACTCATGAGGGAACCGAACAAGTTAAAGAATCTAGAGTCAGTTTACTAGTCCATAATTATGAACTCTTTAAAATGAAACCTGATGAAACTATTCCTCAAATGTTTACTCATTTTACTGATATTATTAATGGTTTAACTTCTCTTGGAAAAATATATACTAATGTTGAAATTGTAAGAAAAGTGCTTAGGTCATTACCAAAAAGTTGCGAGGCAAAATTCATTACCATTACCGAAGTCAAGGATTTATCAAAGCTAAGTCTAGATGAGTTAATGGGATCTCTCTTAACTTATGAGCTCATAATGTAAGACGGAAAGGAAGAGGAGGACAACAACAAGAAGAAATGAATAGCCTTCAAATCCATCTCGAAACATCAAGAGGATAAGGAAGATGATTCAGATGAGGATGAGGAAATGTCATTTATCACTAGAAAGTTCTAAAGGTTTGTGAGAAAGAAACAAGGTGTACAAAATTTTTTCAAAAAAGATTTCAACAACAGGAATTTTCAAAGAGGAGAAAATCACAAAAAATTTGAAGTAACCTGCTACGAATGCAACAAACCTGGACACTACAAATCAGAATGTCCAGAACTTAAGAAAAAATTCAAGAAGGACAAGAAGAAAGCTATGGTTGCAGCATGGGGAGAAGATAGTGATGAAAGCAACACAGAAACCGAAGTTTGCAAAAATGAGGTTGCTAACCTATGCTTAATGGCACTTGGAAACGAAAATGAGGTAAATGACGAATCATTTACATTTGATGAATTACAATTAGCTTTTGATGAATTACATGCTGAATTTAAGAAACTTAGTTTGAAGAATAATTGTC
This sequence comes from Camellia lanceoleosa, assembly GCA_025200525.1. NCBI lineage: Eukaryota > Viridiplantae > Streptophyta > Magnoliopsida > Ericales > Theaceae > Camellia > Camellia lanceoleosa. The sequence continues at coordinate 72,286 of JANUSC010000062.1, forward strand.
AAAAGAAAGTAATTTCAAATTTATCAAAAGAAAATGAATCATTGAGTTCCAAGATAAATGTTTTAGAAAATGAAGCCATGAAAAAGGAAAATGAGATTTTAACTCGAAAAGAGTCTTCAATTTCTGAAAAACATTTAGTTGTATTGCAAAAAGAAAACGAGTCTTTAAAAAAGGAGCAAATTATTTTAAAAGAAAATATTGATGACTTGAAAACTACTCTTTCAAAATTCACTCAAGGTAGAGAGACTTTAGATAAAATTCTTAAAAATCAAAACCGTACTTTTGGTAGAGCCAGAATTGGATATAAACCTTTTTCAAAAGTAAAAACTGTCAAAAATAGCTTTGTGTATGCATCTTCTAATCACTCTCATCTTACATGTCATTTTTGTGGTACAAAAGGTCATATTTCACCTTCATGTCCTGTTAAAAGAAATTATTTTGCTAAAATAAAAAAGATGTGGGTTCCTAAGGACATTTCAAGAGTATCAAATTCTAACTTTTATGGACCCAAGAAAAAATGGGTACCAATAGAAAAATCAAATTTTTGTAGGTATGTTTCAAGACAAAATCCAGTAACGATAGATGGTATCTCGACAGTGCATGCTTGAGGCACATGACTGGAAATAAAGCTATGTTCGCCACGCTTCAACCAAAGGATGGCGGATATGTGACTTTTGGCGACAATAGCAAGGGTAAAATCATTGGTATAGGAAGTATCGATAAAAATCTCTCTCCTATTATTGAGAATGTTTTATTTGTTGAAGGTTTAAAACATAACTTGCTTAGCATTAGTCAATTATGTGATAAAGGTTATAGAGTTATTTTTTAGAAAACTCATTGCACTATTGAAAACACCCTTGAAAACAAAACTTTATTTGTAGGTTATAGACATGAGAATGTATATGTCTTTGATTTGCATGATTTGTCTTCTCATTCTAATATTAAATGTTTATCTGCTATAAATGATAATGGTTGGCTTTGGCATAGAAGATTAGGACATGCACATTTTGATTTAATTTCCAAACTTTCAAACAATGAGTTAGTCATTGGTTTACCAAAAATTGTTTTTGAAAAAGATAAACTTTGTGATGCATGTCAATTTGGAAAACAAACTAGAATTTCTTTTAAATCAAAAAATATCGTTTCAACTACTAGACCGCTTTAACTCTTGCGTATTGATCTATTCGGACCATCTAGAACATTAAGTTTAGGAGGAAAATCTTATGCCCTTGTTTGTGTTGATGATTATACTAGATATACATGAGTATTATTTTTAGCACACAAAAATGAAGCTTTTTATAATTTCTCAAAACTTTGTAAAAGAATTCAAAATGAGAAAAATCTTAATATTTGTAGTATTAGAAGTGACCATGGTAGAGAATTTGAAAATGATGATTTTATTATGTTTTGTGATGACTTAAGAATAGATCATAATTTCTCAGCCCCTAGGACTCCTCAACAAAATGGAGTAGTTGAAATAAAAAATAGAACTCTTGAAGAAATGGCCCATACTATGCTTTGTGAAAATAATTTGCCTAAATATCTTTGGGCGGAAGCTGTTAACACTGCATGCTATGTTATAAACCGTGCCATGATTAGACCTATTCTTAAGAAAACCCCTTATGAACTTTGGAAAGGTAGAAAACCTAATATTAGTCACTTGCGTGCTTTTAGTTGTAAATGCTTTGTATTAAATAATAATAAAGATAACTTAGGAAAATTTGATGCTAAATCGGATGAAGCTATATTTCTTGGTTATTCTATGTCCAGTAAAGCTTATAGAGTATTCAATAAAAGAACTCTACTTGTTGAAGAATCTGTGCATGTTGTTTTTGATGAATCTAACGACATTATTTCCAAGAATCTTGTAAGTAATGATATTGTAGAAAATCAACCAAGCATGGAGAGCATCTACATAAAGGAAAATGAAGAAAATCCATTACGCGAACATGAAGAAGAAATGACAATGGAGAAACTTCAAGAAATATATGTTCTTCCAGAAAATGACGCAAATCTACCAAAAGAATGGAAGTACGCTCATGGCCATCCCAAGGACCTCATCATAGGTGAGGCAGCGGAAGGTATAAAAACTCGTTCCTCTATTAGAAATATTTGTGGTAACTTAGCGTTTGTTTCACAAATTGAACCAAAATCATTTTTAAAAGCTGAAAATGATGAAAACTGGATTCTAGCAATGCAAGAAGAATTAAATTAATTTGAAAGAAATGAAGTTTGGTTTTTAACCCCTCGACCTAAGAATTATCCCGTTATTGGTACAAAATGGGTTTTTCGAAATAAAATTGATGAATCTGGAGTTGTTACTAGAAATAAAGCTAGATTAGTAGCTCAAGGCTATAATCAAGAAAAGGGAATTGATTTTGATGAAACTTTTGCACCAGTTGCTAGACTTGAAACTATTAGAATGTTACTTGCTTTTGCGTGTTTTAAAGATTTTAAATTATATCAAATGGATGTTAAAAGTGCTTTTTTTAAATGGGTACATTTCGGAGGAAGTCTATGTTGAACAACCTCCCAGTTTTGAAAATCATAAATACCCGGATCATGTTTTCAAACTTTCAAAAGCTTTATATGGCTTGAAACAAGCTCCTAGAGCATGGTATGAAAGATTGAGTAATTTTCTACTTGACAAAGGCTTTTGTAGAGGAAAAATTGATACAACACTTTTTATGAAAATCAAAGGAGAAGATATGCTAATTGTTTAAATTTATGTTGATGATATCATTTTTGGTGCTACTAATGAAAATTTGTGCAAAGAGTTTGCTAAAGACATGCAGGGTGAGTTTGAAATGAGTATGATGGGAGAATTAAATTACTTCCTTGGTCTACAAATTAAACAAACTAATGATGAAATCCATTTAAATCAAACGAAATATATCAAAGATCTACTCAAAAGATTTGAAATGGAATCATCAAAGCCGGCAGCAACTCCAATGAGCACATCGATAAAAATCGACAAAGATGAGCAAGGTAAACCTGTAGATGAAAAGAAATATCGAGGTATGATTGGTTCTTTACTCTATCTTACTGCAAGTAGGCCCGACATAATGTTTAGTGTTTGTATGTGTGCATGTTCTCAATCCGCACCGAAAGAGTCACACATCACCGCAGTCAAACTTATTTTCAGATATCTTGTCGGCACTCCAAATTTGGGATTATGGTATCCTAAGGGAACCACCTTTGAACTTTTTGGTTACTCAGATGCCAACTTTGCAGGATGTAGACTTGACCGAAAAAGCACTCGTGGCACTTGTCATTTTCTTGAACACTCACTCACTTCTTGGTTTTGCAAAAAACAAAACTCAGTGGCTCTGTCAACTATTGAAGCAGAATACATTGCCGCCGCTGGGTGTTGTGCACAATTGCTTTGGATGAAACAACAACTTCAAGATTTTGGACTTCACTATGATCATATTCCTATAAAATGTGAGAACACAAGTGCCATTAACCTTTCAAAAAATCCTATTCAGCACTCACGCACTAAACATATTGAAATAAGACATCATTTTCTAAGAGATCATGTACTCAAAGGTGACATTGAACTCAAATTTGTGCCTACAAATTGTCAATTAGCTGACATATTTACCAAGCCTCTAAATCAAGAACAATTTTATTATATTATAACAGAACTTGGTATGATGAATACTCCAATATAATGTTTATATTAAAATTTTTTTTAAATAATTAAATAAAATAACTATAGTAATAATAATTATTATTATAAAAAATTAATAATAACAATAATAATATACATATATTTATATATATAATTTTTCTCTCTTTCTCTCTCCCGTTCCATCTCTATATCTCACCCACTCTCTTCCTTACTCTCTCTTTTTCTCTTTCTCTTGGTCTCTCGCTTTCCCCTTCTTCCTCACATCCTCAGCCGACTCCATCTCCATGCTCACCATCGTCTACAACCATTTCCATCATCCAAAAAATCATCCATCACTTTCATCATTACCATCATCCATCCAAATCCCTCACCAATCCACCGAACTCCATCACTTCTCCACCCGAAATCTGCATCACCATCGTTACCGATTCATCAAGCTCCATCACTGATCCATCAAGATCCGTGACTGATCCATCAAGATCCATTGCCGATCTACACAAATTCGCTACCAATCTACCCAATCTTCTCCATTTCTTTCGATCATCAAGGTCATCACTGATCAACATGTTAAAATTCTTGTTGCACTGTGTTATATTTTTTTACTTGTTATATGTGTTCCAAGTTCTCTTGGATTTAATAATGATTGCTTCTACCTTATCTGAAGAAATTGTTTTTATTTTTATTTTCTCCTTTTATGCTACTGCACTTGGTGTAGTTGTTTATGGCTGGATCTTAATGGCCCTTAGTATTATAGATTGGTAATTTTTTTATTCAAATTTATGTAATTTTTAGTGCATTAATTCAGGGGGAGACTTATATATTTAGAGATTAACAATCATTAAAAAAAGAAAAAGAAAAAAAGAAAAGGGGCGTGTGTATATTTTGTGCATAATTTTAGGGGGAGTATATATACATATTTTTTTTCCTTATGTGCACCAACAAACAAATTTTTTTTGTGCAAAGACAAAATAAAAAATAAATAAATAAATAAAATAATAATAATAATAATAATAATAATAATAATAATAATAATAATAATAATAATAATAATAATAATAAAATAAATAAATAAAAGGAAGAAATGCTCGCAATTTTATTTTAGAAAAAGAAAATATTACTCGATTACATGTAAATTTTCAGAAGGCTTCACAGATTTTTTCTTTTTCACTTCTCTCACCAATTTTTCATGAGCCTCTTTTACATGCCTCTCTCTATTTTCGATTTCTGTGAGTCTTGGCATTATCACCGTTGCATAATAATGCACTGCATTCTCCAACTGTACATTTTTCCTTTTTAGCTCTTTCTTCTCCTTACACATATTAACTACTTGTTGTTTTAACAAGCACACCTCATCTCTCCATTGTTGATTTTCTTGTACTCTTGCTTGTAATCATCGCGCCATATTGGAAACTGCAGTCATGGCCTGTGTACTAAGAGCCATTGTGTTATTAATAGCTTCGAAATCATTTCGATTGCCAATAACTCTAGAATCCTCATTTACAGGTATAGCATGTGCCTGCGTCATTGGTACTCTCTCATTTGCCTGCATTACAGGCACCTCATGCAGGTCCGATTTATTGATAGATAAGGTAAGGAATGACATGATTACAAAAGAAGCTAAAACAAATTTTTCTCTCCAACACTTGTTGATTTCGTATCTTTGCCTATGATCTGTGTCACTTTTTATACACTTCATCGATCCATTACTCGATGCATATCTGCTCAAATCTTTTGTTTGTCAATATTTTCTGCGCTCGAGATGCTCAAAAATCCCCATAATGATTCCAACAAGACAGACAACCCATTATTTTATTTTGGCCGCTCAGATTATTTTATCAAATGTGTTTGTTTCTTATCTTCATCTTTATTTTGATGATGTCAAAGGAGGAGAAAAAAAATATGATTTTTGCTTTTGAAAATTATATCTTGCAAGTTTATCAAATATTTTGTCAATTTTAATTTTGTGTCAAATCCATACAAATATTGTCATCATAAAAAATGGAGAGATTGTTAATCATATTATTTAATTTTGATGATGTCTAAGATATTATTTGTAACAATTAGGATTTTTTTAATATACATATTTATTTGACACAAAATATTATCTTTTTAAAATATATATATATTTGTTAAATATTAGTTAAATAAAAATATTTTTGAAAACTTTACTATTCACTTTTTGAAAATTTAGGCTGATCACTATTCACTCTTTGACAAAATTAAAATTGATTAATTATATTATTTTGACAAAAATGATTGATTGGCTGTATTATCTTGACAAATGTGATATTAATGAGTTGTCTTCTTTTGACAAAAGAAATATATCCAAATGTAGTGGTAGGATATATTTAGTTTAAAATCTCTACAACATATACAATATTTTAAAGAGGGCATATATTTTCAGATCCATCATAAATATTATTAAAGTGATTTTTCTGAATGCAAATATTTGATTAGAACGTTATATATATATATATATATAATGCATATAATATAAATAGAATACATCACGTGCGCTATTAAACTTTCTACACTAAATTGATTTTATCATATTATAATCAAACAAGAAGAAAAAGATGGAGTTATATATATATACATATATATAAATGGAGCAAATCATTTGTTTGTTTAAAAGTTGTGAATTTTGTATTAAATTGTCTACAAAAACGGTGGCTCCATGTTTGAAAAAATAAACAAAAGGAAAAGAAAAAAAAAATTAGTCTTACTTTTATCTTTTTAATTATTAACATTTGCTGACTATTTAAAATCAAAGAGTATGCTTATGTAAGCCATGACATCAAGAGCGTGCTTATGTAAGCCATGACGTCAGGAGCGTGCTTATGTAAGCCATGACGTCAGCAAGGAGCGTCCAACGGGTATATTTTTGTGTATAAATAGAAGTGTTGTGTGTGGAGAAAAAATCAAGAACTTGAATAGAAAATTTTCTGTGAGCTCCAAATTATATTCTGCTCTTTCACTTTCAGATCTAAGTCTAGCCTTTGTTCTTATACTTTCATATCTACTCTTGGTGAGAGAATTATTGTAAAAGTGGGTTTAAGTACCACTTATTCTTATTCCTTATTTTTGTGAGAGATTTTGTAAGGGTAAGGCTTTTATTGTTGAGTGAGACTCAATAGATAAGAGTAAGTCCTGTGCCAAATCCACAAGCTTGGTGGTGTATTTATTCAATTGATAGTAAAGAAATTCTCAAGGAGGTTCCTTGGGGAGTGGACGTAGGCCTGGCGTGCTGAATCACTATAAATCGCAGTGTTTGATTTTCTCTTCCTATCTCTCTTACTTTTACATTGATAATTATTATTCTGTTTTTTTATTTATTAAAATTTTGAATATTGTGAAATTTTTAATAACCCAATTCACCCCCCTTTTGGGTTGCCTATCTGGGATAACATGGCTCATATACTGAACGAGGTCAAATTGTGCAACACCTGAGGCTGTTCTACATGGGCCCTCCCCTTCGCTAACCTCATTACAGCACTCATCAAAGGCCAAGGGACTTACCTACTCGACTCGAATGAGGTTCAATTTCAGTCGCCAACGCTCTATGCTAAAACCCAATGGTGCCAAACCATTGCTTACCTAATGCCTCTACTATTCATTCCTAATGCACTGGCCAATCCCAATGATGTTCCAGCAGAGCCCGCCATTACGCCAGGCCCGCCGCCATTCCACATAACACACATGCAATATCAAGCTCTTTTGGATAATTAAGCCACCATTTAGCAATTTGTGGTTACTCTCCGGACAGACTATCAGGCATATCGAGATTACTCGCAGGCAACATTTGACCAAGTTAATGCCTGTCTTAGTAGTTAGTTGCATCTTTGCAAATTGACTTCTACACGTACCAGGAGTTGAGCCAGCAACTTTTTGATCAGCTTGGTGCTAGGGTTCATGATGAGGCATTCAAGACTCGGACGTTGATACATGCCTTATTTGAGCAGTACTTTCCACCACTGCCAGATCCTAATCAGTGAGACACCGATTATTTTCTTTGTTTTATTTCTTTATTTATTTTTGTTTATTTTATTTTATTTTATTTTATTTTTCTTTTCTTTTTCTACTGTACAGTCAAAAAAATACAAAAATACAAAATAAATAAATAAATAAATTGTGTGTGTGTGTATGTGTATGTGTGTATGTGTGTTCGTTCGTTCATTCCTGCCTCGCTAGATATGTGCTTACAACATATGGTATAATCATCTCTCTCTCTCTCTCTCTTTCTCTCTCTCTCTCTCTCTCTCTCTACTTTACCGTTGCTTACATTGAGGACAATGTTGTATTCTAGTTGGGAGGTGAAGGTGTATTTATACTTACAATTCATGTTTGTACCTACTGCACTTGATTGCACCACTTCACTTGATGCTAGCGTTTTACTAATATGGTGGTGATATAAGCATATGTTAATTGGGGAACATAGTAGACTTGTATGGAAAGGGTTTATTGGGTAAATACTTGCTTGTGATGTTTTCACTAGGAGAGTTGTTTGTGTTTGTGGTATTAGTACACTTGTCGTGAGTATGCCTTGATTCACATGAACGCACAATCATAACGGTGATCTCTTGATTATAATCCCTAGTGTACATCATTGATAATTGCTAGTGTTGTATAAAAGAATAAATGAGTAGCCTTGATTCTCACTAAAAAAAAAAAAGAAAAAAAAAGAAAAAGAAAAAAGCTTGACTTGTTTGGGTTGTAGCCTCTTTAACTTGAGTTATTAAGCCCATAGGGGTGTCTTTATACCTAGTGCCCTAAAACCTTATAGTTTGGGAGACATTGGCCTAATACTTGCTACATGGGTTAATTAAAAAGCTTAAGGGACCTAGACATTGCACGGTTAAGGAAAAATAATGAAAATGACTTGTTCGGACCCATAGCCTTCTCAGCTCGAGTCATTAAGCCCATAGGGGTGTCTTCACACCTAGTTCGCTAAAACCGTCTGGTTTAGGAGTCATTGGCCCAATGCTTGCTATATGGGTTGATTAGAAAGCATAATGGATTAGGACATTGCATAGTCTAAAAAAAAAAAATGAGAATCCTAGTTGCAAAAGTTTAATTTTTTCTGTATGTGTTGGGTGTTATTATGAGTTATATTGGGCTATTATTGTGGACAGTTAACTAGTTATGGGGACTGCACTTTACACCAAGGGCACTGATGATGTGTTTACTAGTATTCGCATGTACAGGGCACTTTAACTTTTGTAATACTAAATTGTGGTTCTTGCTCAATAGATTCATTCATGCTTGTCCATTGTGCCTTCAATGATTCATCATGTTTTAATATCACACTCTAGTTGGAACATAAGTTAATTGATAGTTGGAGTAGTGTGATTACTTATTATTGAGTAAATGTGAATTTGTTGATGTTTGTGGGTGTCATTTCTGGAAACCCTCATAAGACTATACTCGTTAACTTGGGGTAACCTTGTGGTTTAAAAGCTTGTTGCATATGCTAAATGCAATCGTGATCCCTACGAAAGTGGCTTAAGAGTATTTTATTTTTCTTTTTTTTATTGTTTTGCTCGAGGACTAGCAAAATGTAAATTAGGGGATCTGATGTAGGCCGAAAGTTACTACATTGAGGCCACTTAAGTTACATTTATAGTCTTTGAATTTTGTTTATTTGGTGAAGATGATGTGTTTTGTGCACTTGTACAGATTTGGCAGGCAACACGCAAATTCAAGCAAAAAGTGGCGCAAAAGCAGACTCTCTGTGCAATTAGTGAAAATTTCCAGCCTGCCATCTCATTGCATGTGTGGCAGGGCTCCACCGCACGTGCGGTCCACCACTGCTTGAGCAGAAAGTATGGGCGCTCGAGCGGCTCACCTAGGGTTGCGTGCACATAATTTCAAGTTTGTTCTATTGGGAATTAAAAATAAAAAAAAATAAAAAAAAGATTGCTCTTGGGGTTTCGAAAATTGCAAAAAAGAGAAGGGGCTAGGGTTTGAAAAAGGGGGGATTCTCAAGCTTGAAGATCAATTTTCATGGGGGTTTTTGCTTCTTTTATCTTTTCCTACTCCTCTATAAGTGGCTAGACTTCTATTTCTAGGGTTTTGATGAAACCCTAGCCAAATAAATAGGGTTTTCTTTTTGGTTTTCTTTTATGTAATAGTTTGAACAGTTGTATGGTATTCAAGGATTTTTCAAATATATTTTCCATTATTTCTTCAAGTATTCTGCTTTCTGTGATTGTTGAATGCTTTTTATGCAATGGTTTTCTATTCTTTCATGTTCAAGGTACGAGACGAGTCATACTACGAGAGACGAGTCGTGTTGCTACCTTAGTTTAGAGCGAACGACTCATACTACTTGAGATGGTTTGTGCCTATACATTGAATGTGTTAATTCTCTTGATCAATGCTTCGAGCTTGTAGTTGCAAAGTATTATTTGGTTCGAACCATAACATAATTGATTTTCAAATTGAAATCTTGTTTATGTAACTAGTGATGAATTCATTACCTTAGGTTTTTCTAACAATCAGTAATCCCAATTTCATTTTTAATTGATAGTTTAATCTCTTAGTTTATTTTATTTATTATTAGATTAGTTTATGAATCAATCATCTCTTCGATCAGAATTAATTTAGGAATTTAGAAATTCAATTAGTTTAATTTCACATTTGTCACTGTGGATCGATACCTAGACTTACCGTTATCCTAAGGAATTTGGTATAGTTTAGTGTTTATTTTTGGTGTGTGTAACGACCCATCAAATTCTTAGTATTTTTGTATCCACTGCCCTATTTTTTGATATAAAAATGTATTTTCATGAATTGAAATATATTGATAAAGGTATTGCATTGTTTTGAGATGGAAAAATATAATATTTGACAAATGGCATGCATGTGCATTCACATTATAATTTTGCTAAGTTCCATACATCGTGTTAAAGTAGCTCTACTGGGCTTTGACTCACCCTATGTGAAATACAACTTTCAAGTACTGATGATATGCCTCCACTAATGACTTAACTTAGGAGGATCGTGGAGCTGAACGTTTATTTTTGTTTATTGTTGCAATTATTTTTGTACAAACCTTGGGCTTTAGCTGTATTGAGTTGAACTCATTGTAGTCAATTTCTCGTGCTCCTCGGAGGGGTTTAGCCTCCTCGGATGCGATCGCCTTACAGTTCAGACTTCCGTGGTTCTGAATCTGGTTCCACAAGTGTAATGTGAAAAAGAAAAATAATGAATGACAAAGAAAAATAATGAATGAGAGTCCAAATCTAGCAAATCTTAGAAAATCCATTTAATCATCAGAGATGCCAAAAATGTACTGCATTGTTAGATTTTAGAGACGCCACCTAAATATTTTTGGAAAATTTAGGAAACCTGTGACTAGTGACAAAAGGCCACTTGTCCGTTGTAACTAAGATGTCTCGGTTCGGGAACTTAGGAATGAGAGGGGGAAGGTCATGAATTGAGCACCCCACTCACCCGATCAAAGATCGACCTCTACTAAATGATGATGTGAATCTTATATACATTATATGTTCATATTCTGATTATTAATAAGCTAACATTACAATGTGATGCAAACAAGTATAGACCATATCACTCACTTTGGAAATGCCTTGATAATATGCAATTTTGAAGGAGTTTCAAATATGCACAACTCAAAGGAGAAAAATGAGCTCGTATATACAATGATCAAAGTTATTTCCAACGTACGCAAGATGGCCTCCATCCATAGGCATTTTAAAGAGTTATTTCAAGTAAGCATGTAGCCTCATGGTAACAAAACAACACATATGATATGTTAAAGCAAAAAAAAAAAAAAATGCTTACCTAGTACTCATCCGAGGCAAGCCAAAGAAAAGAAGATAGTTAGAAAAATGCATGATCCTAAAAAATGTATATAACTAATGCAACATATACAAAATGAAACTAGTATATTCGGCTATTTGACATGACATATGAATCAACCCAATGCATGCGGGAGTGCACATAATCAAGTAAGTAAGAAGTGATAATGATATCAAATATGATGAGCCGAACCTCAATGCATGCAAACATGGATACAAATCATGGAAATGATAAAGGAAAACATGATGTTATACAATTACGATATGCGTGTAAATAAAATGGAGAAAGAAATGGAAGTTAGAAGACATACATCAAGTGTTACAAATTTACCCTCTTACAAGAAGGTCTAAATGTCCTAATTAACTAATTATTACGAAGCCAAAAGAACTAATTAATCGATTATTACAAATCCGAATGAAAGTGATTTATTAATTACAAATATGAATCAAAGCGGCTAATCTAAAGGAATTAACTGAAAAGGCGGGGAATCGCATGCGCATGAGCAAGAACATCCTCCAGAAACCCCCTCTGCTCACTGCCAAAAGTTGCTCTATTTATAGTCTAAAAATAGCTCTGTTTTGGGCCTCAAGATTTGTTCTGTTTCACTGGAAAGACACCACAGCCGTACAAACCAGATGGTCGCCCGGCCTAGAGAACTAGTGGCCATACAGAAGATTAGTCGGCCGGCCATTGCTTTTAGAGAAGGTTCTATTGCAACAGAATTGGAACAGAGCAAAACAGAGGGTTTCCAAAGAATGTTCATCTTTCATGCTCTCTCCTGTCATGATGATGTTCAAGGAGAGAGCAGGTTTGCTTCACAAATCATCAAACATCTCGAGGGTATTTAGATGATGATTCATGAAGCAACGAGACAGAATATTCAATGAATACAAGCTAGGGTTACTTAAGAAAGAAGCATTCAAAGAGACGACTGAAACCTATTATATCTCATGGAAAATAAGAGTAAGTGAGTACTCGAATTTAGAGAGAATAGGTTTATAGGAAGCTATTTTTTTTTGAAAGAAAAGCTTATTAACAAGAGATTACATCATTGAGGAAAGCAATCGGGGACCCTTCTTCCTACTTATGGAACAAGGATTGAGTCTCCAATACTTTCGATGAAAGTGCTCTCATATTGCTTCAAAGGAAAATCAAAATAGGACTAAGTAAATGAATGAAAGCTATACAAAATTATTTAAGGCTATACAAACTGACTATTTAAAGCTTTAAAACACACATATATACGATCCATACACAAAATTGTCTAAAGTAGTGCTGAAATTGAAAAAGAAGTAGCAAAAGCATGAAGAACACCAAGAGAATACGGTTAATGGATAAGCCTATGGAAGGGTGGCTAACCCTTTCACCTTTAACAAGGTTTAAATCACATTTTTAGGCCTAAAATAACTCTGAAAACCAGTATTCAAGTAGAGAATGAAGAACAAGAGAATAAAAGAATAGGTAATGAAAAGGGTTCAAGGATCAACCTCTTCAAAAGAGGAAGAGCTTTTTGATTCATAAACTTCAATCTAAACACTCTCAACTATATGAAATCAACATCAAAACTTTAGCCAAAAAAACCTTAAAACTCAAGCTTCAATGGTGTATATATATTCAAGAGGTTGGAGAATGCTTTGTATGCCTTTGGAAAAGCTATCTTCTAAAGTTTTCTAACCGTAAACTCTGAAAGGGAGGTACTGTATTTATAGAATTTCGGCATCTCACGTCGAAAATATCTTTAAAAGAGGACAGCTGGCCACAGCTCGTACATGGGAACAGCCTATGCTATAGGCACAGTAATTGTCGCTGAACATAACCGGCCGGCTAAGAGAATGTACGGCCGGCCCAATGAACGTGGCCATCGGCCTTCTATTGGCCTACTGCTTTGAGCGATCAGGCTAAAAAAGGGGTTTTTGGTCAAAATAGGGTGCAAGGTTTGGGTTTAAAGCTTGAAATCGAATTCTTTTGCTGAAGATTTGAAGAATTGCATAGCGTAACATTTCATCATCGGGTGTTTAGAATGAAGCGCCCAAGTCTTAAGTGCAGTTAAAATGGGATGTCTACACTCATTTTTGTTGTACGCAAGCATTGTCTTGGAAAGATGTAGCCATTAGGGCGTTAACTTATATGTATAACCTTTTATTTCAATTCACTCATATGTGGTATATGCTATAGATTCAAGATCTAGGATTTATGAATACATACTCACATATGTCATCTTTTGTACGGTGAATGAATATAAATGAAAGGTTATTATTTCGCATGTTATGTTTTCTTTTGATTACCATGAGATAGGTTGTCATTATTATTTTGGGGGCGTTACAAAGGGTTGGTGAGTAACCAACCAAGACAAAAGTGAAAAACACCCCCAAGAATCATTAGCTACACAACACAAACAAGCTAACCACACACTAATTACACATAAACAACCACCTCATAGACATAGTCTGATTTGATCCACATTTTCCACAATATCGTGCACTAAATAGGGGACAATAGCTAAATTAGATTTAACCTAGAACCCAATCCTCACCATCACTGTGTCAGCAAGCTCATCCATATTGGGCAGGTATCCATTAAAGACATAATCGTTTCTTAACCTCCAAATTGACCATAACAATGCAACTAGTACAAGCCTCCAAATCTTCATCACCAACTTTTTGAATTTTGTTCCCAACCACCAAAGTAGCACACCTTCTATTGTAGCAGGTTTAACCTAACATAATCCCCACCATTGCAACAATTTTGACCAAACCTTCCAAACCTCAGGGCACAGTAAGAAGATGTGATCCACAGACTTTACTTTAGACTTACAAAAAGGGCACACATTTTCCACTGTACTACTTAACACCTCTAATCTCTGTAGTAGATTAAAGATTTAAACCTATTTATTTTTTCCTTAGAGCAATTTCCTTGCACTTGACTTATCCCTCACATATTATTGTATCATGACTCTTGTTTCCTTCACAATTTGAAGCCTTTGTTCCATCAAATGGTCGTGAAAAGATAATAGTTATTGGAATCCTCTACAATATATAGTTGATGTTGATTAATGATTTTATTCTTTAAAGGATTGTTTTAGTCCTATTCATGCATGATATGTGACATTGTCTTAATTTATGTTGAAAATTTTGGGAGTTGCCATTATTTTGCTCTTTGTTTTGATAAGTAGCTTCTAACCATGCTATTTTTCCCCCTCTCTTTCAAATACCTTTATCAAAATAAAATTTTCTAAAAGCTAGGTATTCTTTGTTTTGTTTTATACTATGTTACTTAAACATAAGAACTAGCTTTAACTTCCTTTTCACCTTAGTAGCTTATCATCTATATGCATTACATATTACAATATGATCTACTACATATTTACATCTGATTGGTCTAATTTAATTACCCTAATTAAGTTCTTTCCTTTTGTTTTGTGTGGTTCAAATGGTATCTCTGATTTTGGTTCCAACTTATCTTGCCATGACCAAATAGTAGAACTTCCCAAAAATGCTTTTGGAATAGAAGAAATCATGACAGAGAACACTGTAGGAACTGAGTCTCAAAAGAATCATAGTTATGTTTCACAGTCAGTAGTTACTTTACGTAGTTGAGTTATGCCTCCTCCATGCATAAAGAATCCATACATAAAAGATGCTTTAGAAATTGAAATAGATCCTTTCAACAATAGAAGATGGGTTCTTTTACCATTTTCTCTGGCATTTTGGAAACATCTTTTTTCTTGAAACATCATTCCAAAACAACCATTATTGTCCAAAGTGCAGCAATAAATGCGTAATGTTACAATCAGAGGGGAGTGCTGGATGTCCAACGTTTTAGACCCATTTCTTTTCCTATTTCTTTCCATTGACACAATTGTGAGGAAGGATTTTGGCATGGTGTAGACGTCCCTGAACGCCCCGGGGAGGAATCCCCGTTCTGTTCGTTTTGCGGGTCTACTACAGTTTGGACTCGATTGTCACGGTTCTTAATCTGAACCAAAGAGTCCAAATCCGGCAAATCGTTTTGAGAAAACAGATTTTTGAAAGAAGTGCCAAACATGGACTGCTTTGCCAGATACAGAGTCGCCACCTAAATATTTTTTAATAGGGGAATTTAGGAAACCCTAACTCGGTGCCAAAGGCCACGTGTCCGTCATCACCAAAGTTGCCTCGGCTCGGGAACTTAGGTACAATTGGAGAAGGTCAGCTATGAGCACCCCCTCTCGCCCGATCCGAAAATCGGCCTTTACTAATCATGATATCTTGTTTTGAAAGCATTATGTGTTCTTATTCCGGTCATTAGCCTAGAATTACTATGTTATGCGCATAGCAAACAAGTATAGACCAAATCGCCTAAATTGGAACAAAAAATTTCATGTTTGTTTTTAAAATGGTTTGCTACTCACAAGTAGGCTAAAATGCAGGTTTTGCCACCCTCGAGTGGGCTTCTAAGAAAAGATAGTTTTGCCACTATCTAGTGGGCTTAAAACTCACAGTTTTAATGCATTATTACAATTTAGGTAATTCGATCTCCATCCACAAGCACTCAAGTAGTTACATCACATAAGCAGCTAGCCTCATGGTAATCATGCTATTATGGCAACACTCACACTCATGCGGTATGCTAAAGCATAAAAGCTTACCTAGTACTCCAAGCCAAAACAGAAACTAGTTAGTAATCATATGCATGATCCTAGTTCATGTTAAGATGGCTAATGCAACACATGCAAGATGCAGCTATAATAGGCTCGGCTATCCTAAACATGGCATGTGAAATGCTACGACTAACACGTATTCAATTTGGAATTGAAATACAGATGCAGTTAGAATGATGCGCCGAGCCCGGTGCATGCAAAACAGATGAATGAATGCAAACATGCTATCATACTGTATGCTAATTTGAATATGCCCTAAACTAACCATCGAAAGCTAGTAAATAAAAGGGAAGAAAGACATGGGGTTGGAAGACATACACACACTCACACACACTTATTACACAATTGCCCACACTTGGAGGGTCCAAATAAATATTACAGTCCGAATAAATAACACTAAATTAATTATTACAAAACTCCTAATTAATTAAAAAAATAAACGTAGAAGGGAAAAGGGCACAGCCCCGCCTTGGAATGCACGAATGATGCATGCTCGAGTCCGTTTCGCCCGGAAAACCTGTACCATGCCATCGCTGCCTCTGTTTACACTGCCCTACTTTTCTGAAAACTGCCAAAATCTTGGAAAAAAATTCCCTACACACTGTAGAGCACCATCGGCTAAAGGAAATACCCACCGGCCATGGAAAATGTCCATCGGCTGGACTTTATGTTATCGGCCATTCATCCATGGCCGGTCGGCACTATAAACGGCCGGTTGGCCAAAAATTCCTGCAGAACTGGTTTTTTGACAACAACA
Organism: Camellia lanceoleosa; assembly: GCA_025200525.1. NCBI lineage: Eukaryota > Viridiplantae > Streptophyta > Magnoliopsida > Ericales > Theaceae > Camellia > Camellia lanceoleosa. The sequence continues at coordinate 89,140 of JANUSC010000062.1, forward strand.
AAGGACATATAGTGTATGGCATGGAATTTCAAGCAAATGTAAGCATGGTCACACTCTTTATCATGCAGTGGACTCATGGGAGCATGGCCCTCGGTCCTCGGGCCATCAATTGTGCATTTTGATGCATGATGGCCTAAGAGGCCAAGGTTGTAATTCAATGAAAATGCATGCAACACACAAATGAGTACCAAGACCCTATCATGTCAAAGTCAAGGGCCTCGGTGACCGAGAGTTGAGACGTGTTACATCACTTGGAGTATGAACACTTCTCAATCCTCACACTTGGCTTGACACCCCAAACCAAGCAATGTAATGCACGTTATGCAAACATGGCTCAAAGATGCAACATAAGATTAAGGTGCAAGGCATGCCAAATGCAATGCAGCATGTCGTGGCAAGTATGCAAAAGAACTAGCATGTGTCAACACATCATGAATCAAACATGCAACAAACATATGACAAGTAAGCAATGGTGGGCTTAAACCATGAAGGGGTAAACCTCAGCCCACCCCAAAACAGTGGCCAAAAGCATCCCAAATGATGGACAAAATGCACAACAAACATGCAAGTCAAAGAGGCCCAAAGCTAAGGCATAACAAAAGGGCATTCTACTACCACTACCCCAAGCAAACATGGCATGAACCATACAACCAAAAACAGAATTTTAATATGCAAAATAAGCCCCAAACACCCCTGATATGGCAGCCCCAAAGCCTCAAATATAAGGCTATGCACAATGACCTATTCCTAGTCATGAAAGGCCAACTCTTCAAGGCATGAATGAGATGATAAATGAAGACATGTAAGCATGGTATAGGGACTGAAATAGCATGTTAAATGATTCCAAATCATTGAAATAGCCTAACCAATGCATGTTTAGGACTCACACATTCAATGCTCACAAGCCAAAATGTGAAACAACTATACCAAACATGCTAAACAAGACCAAATCAGTGGCCAACAGTCCTTAAGCATGATAAAATATGGCCAAAAACTTCACAAAGTAAAGCCAAGATATGAGAGCATGGTAGCCAAAAGTCATGATGCACTTCTAGGCACAAACAAGGGAATACAAAGCAAGTATATTAAGCATGCAAAGGGCCACAAGTCCGACCAAAAACAGAGACAACATGTGACCTAAATAGCACCAAAAACATCTGATATGGAGCCAAAAACAAACCAAGCATGCATGTTGCTCTTTAAGCCAAAACAAGGATAAAAGAGGGACAAAGGGGAGAGGGGTGTCCCTCCCCTATACAAGACCTCAAACCCTCTTCTTTACCACTAAAAATTCACTGGATTTCAGTGGTAAAAAGAACAAAACACTCAAGCAAATGAAGCCTAACAATAGAAGCACCAAAAGGGCCAAATAAGGCCCAAGAGGGTGAGTTCGACCCCAAACCACAAAATGACCTTAATGAAGTATTTAAAGCATGCAAATATAAGGCTTTTTTTAGTTATACACAAAGCTCAAATCAATATGCAAGACAGGTCAAAAGCCAATGCAAGATTGGGGAAACTAAAGCAAAGTAGTTACCCTTGAAGAACACCTCAAGAACAGCAGGTCCAGCCACTCTCTTCTGATCAAAACAAAAAGGCTCTAAGCTTTTCAAGGAAGCTAAATAAAAAGGGGCAAAGGGTGCAAATGGTTCATGGCTTCTTGAAGAAGCTGGGACAGCTGGCCAAGCTTCCCCAAGAAGCTTGGCCAAGGGTTTATCCTTCTAGAAGGAACTAGGGGGTCAAGGGCTCAAAACAGCCATCCCCGTGCATGGGGAGTGGTGTTGGTGTATTCCAGCTGGCACAGCTGGCATGCACCAAGCCTGAAGGGGTGTAGAAGGGTCATCGGCAGGAAAAAAAGGTCACCGGCCAAATAAAGTGCTGGTCGGCCATAGAGAATGCCGACCGGCCATTGATACCAAGCAACCATGGCCGGTAGCAACAAGGAATGGCCGGTGATGTAAAGGGAGGGCCGGTGGAGTGTGGGGATGACCAACAAGCCATTCCCTGCCTTCCAAGGCAAAAACACAAGTGTTTGGTGCAAAACCAAACACTAAACGAACGAGTTAAGAGATCCTGAGGCAAGGCGCGCAGCCGAGGCCTCCGGGAACTCAAAACGAACAGGAACAAGGGTGATCACTGAGTGTTCAATCAGTGACGTCCAAGTCTTGAGGACGGTCAAAAATGGGGTGTCTACAGTTGCCCCTTTTTGACAGAACTCGAAAGTCATAGCAATGACAGGAGTGAATGTTAAAGCCCAGAGACGACCCATTTTTGACAAGGCCGAAGACTTAGACAAACATGCAAGACAAACAAGATATGCGCCCGAAGGCAGGGGCAAAATGCAAGACGATGCACAGAGCCGGGCATAACTCATGATCATGCAAAGAAAGCTGTAACGAACCACACATGCAACAATTTTAAGCTAGCATACACTAAACTACACTACAATGCAGAAAGGATGTAAGAGAATTATGTAATTCTCACTACGCCTCACACGAAGGATACAATACCTATCCGGTTCGTCTGGTTCCACCAGTCGCAAATGAACCGTGCATACAATATCGTGCTTGCAAAGAAAACAAACTTAACAGGTACAATGTGATTAGCAACATGCATATTAATGTACTTGAAAATGCGTGACAACGCAAAGCAAGTGGGAAGCATAACAATGCTGTGAAGGCACAGACATGTAAGTAGAGCATGCGGTCTACGCAGGCAACGAAATTGAACACGAGCATGCGGTCTACACAAGCAACGAAATTGAACATATGAATGCGGTCCACGCAAGCAAAACATGCGGTCTACGCAAGTAATGAAATTGTTCATAAACATGCGGTCTACGCAAGCAATGAAATTGATAACAAACATGTGGTCTACACAAGTAATTAATTATAAACATGCGGTCTACACAAGCAAAACATGCGGTCTACGCAAGCAAAACATGCGGTCTATGCAAGTAATGAATTTGAACATAAGAATGCAGTCCACGCAAGCAAAACATGCGGTCTACGCAAGCAAAACATACGGTCTACGCAAGTAATGAAATTGATGACAAGCACGCGGTCTGCGCAAGCCTAGAAATTGATAATAAGCATGCGGTCCACGCAAGCAATGAATTTGATTACGAACATGCGGTCTACGCAAGTGATGGAATTGATGCGGTCTACGCAAGCAATGAAATTGATTGCAAACATATGGTCTACGCAAGTAAAACGTGCGGTCTACGCAAGTAATGAAATTGATGACAAGCACGCGGTCTACGTAAGCCGAGAAATTGATAATAAGCATGCGGTCCACGCAAAAGAGACTCGAATACATGTAAGTAAAGCATGCGGTCTACGCAAGCAATGTGTATAAAAAGAGACTCGAACACATGTAAGTAAAGCATGCGGTCTACGCAAGCAATGTGTATAAAAAGAACTTGAGGCATGTAATGCAAAGCACTGCAACACAGTACAATCGAAGCGTGTTGTGGAGCTCACAAGATGCAAAAGGATACGGGAAGGGATGTTCTTCGCTCGTATAGAGCGTCGCTCAAAAAGATACGGCCTGAGGTCAACTCGAAAGCCTACTAATGTTTTAAAAGTGCGCTTTCTTGCGATATCTTGAATAATGAAGGTGCCAAACCATATAATTGACCCTGAACAAGGGCGCAGGTGGTGTATCGACCTCAAGAAAAATGAGGGGGTTATCAGTAGCAATCCCGATACTCTGCTGCCCTACTTTCCTTTTTTTACTGGCAGTTTAAGCACATTGCACTGCCTCAGGCGATTTGTTATCATTTTTTTTTCAAAACTGTGTATTTTCTTGCAAAACACATGACGGAAATGAAATTGCTATTTGGTTCAAAAGATGTTACATCTGCACGTTCTATGCATCGCATCGCATGGCATCACATAACAATGTGGATGAAATTCGTTTGAAAATAGAGCATTTGCATCGTAATAATCAGGTAGTGAACCCACTTACAACTTGATAAACAAAGAAGAGAAACTCGACATAACCAACCAAGTGCGAATACAACTCGATAAGCAAATCAAAGACTTAAAGAGAGTGAAATACAACTCGATAAGCAAATATACAACAACTCGATAAGCAAATGGGCGTGGCCCCGCAAGAATTGATCACTGGAGGGTATTGGAAATGGTGGGATTCCCCGACTTCTGAGCATAAACAACTTAGGGAACCAGGGGGAAGACCACGGCCCGAGGAAAAACCGGCCATGAGAAAACTCCACGGCCAAAAGTAATGGCGGTCGGCACCTGCTCTTGGTGGCCGGCCAAAAATGGAAGAAACCCGGCGGAATCTTGACACATCCTTCATTCAACCTTATCCCCTACAAAAGGCCCCAGCTTCGTAGTTTTTCTCATTTCAAAACTGATTTGCTCCAAATGGAAGAATTTCTTGCCCAAAATCTCTTGTCTTGGATTAACAACTTGGATGGTTCGAAAAAGCTGAATTTCTGGGGTTTTGGCATAAACGCACTATTCATTTTGGGTCGTACCCCGCTGCACTTTCCATTCCTTCATGCCGCAGCAAGGTTTTGGAATTCGGTGACACATGTTTTTAGCTTTGACGGGCAAGAGGTATGTCCCACCTCTGAAGATTTTCAAGTTTTAATGGAGTCTGAGCGAAATGAAGAGATCCTGCCTCAACCCCGTTTTGGCCATGCCCAAGCCTTAGGACAAATGTGCGGGTTCTCCATACCTGATGCCCGATCTCTGATTTGTGACGGAATGCTGGACATTCCGAGTTTGATTTACCATTTTTCTGGCATCGGTGACCGTGGTGACCGTCATTGGCAAGGTTTTCGGCAACACGCACTTTGTTTGTGCATGCTATCTCATTTTTTGTTTGTCTCAGGCTCCGGTGGATCTAGCATTCGTTTGATTAAAGTCGCCCAAGGTTTGAAGGAGGGTAAGAGTTGCATCGTCATGACTTTGGTTGAGACGTTGATGGGCTTGGATGTTTTCTATTGTCGCGAAACAACCAAATTTGCGGGGAGTCCATTACTACTGCAGGTGAAGTTTCCCACCCCATCTCTCACATGTGTTGCTCACATCACTCGGCCCTCGAGCTCGATTTTTCTCACAACACCCTTTTCTTACTTTTCTCTCATTGTACACCTCTCTATTCTTTATTCTCTCATTTTTCATCCCTTTCCAGGTGTGGTTGATGGACAAATTGTAGGTTGTGGATTCTTGCCCAACATACTCAGCCTGTGGTTACTTCTTCAGGCAACGCCTAGTTGACGCCCTCGATGAGGGTTGGTGGTTTGACTGGATGTGTAGCTTGTCCGCGGATCGCATTGCTTGGCGATGTCCTTGGCTCAATCTACCGGCAATGAGCTACAGTATGACTCGCTAACCTGGGATTCAGCTGATTGGCTTGACTCACTGCGTCTTCTATTTTCCGTTCCGGATCCAACGTCAATTCGGTCATAACCAGACTTGTCCACCAGAAGAGATAGAATACCCGGCTGCATTCCCGATCCGAGGCACACAACTTGCCCGGTATGCGACAGCATGGAGAACTAGAGAGCTCCTGGCCCCCGCTCCCATTTTCAATTGCACTTTGTCTGATGAGTGTTAGGATTGGCTTAGTGAAGAGGCACAGAATGGGCCTAGTTTGGCATCAGAGACTTCGACTAGCTCTGGGAGGGGGCGCAGGAACACCTGACTTGACTATGCCCCGGATTTATTGCTTTATTAGTACTTTCAAGTTTTCGTTATGAATGTAATAAAAAGCAAGTTCGATTGTATGCAAGAGTAGGAGTACTCTATTTTGAAATCAATGAAATTAAAGATTGTGGTGCTGAAAATTTCCTGCTTTGGTCCAGAAATGGTCTTAGTTGTAAAAAGATTAATTTGAACAAAGTCAACTTTTATCAAAACTTTTTGAAACTATTTTCGATATGGATCAGAACTGAACATGCCTGAAATTTGTCACTGAGATGCGCAATCCCGAATCCCAGCAACTAGATAGTTGCCCCTAGTCTGAATAGTACCGCGACACTGCACAGTAACGGAAAGTTGCCCCTAGTTTGAAATAACACTGTACCGGAGATCATAACCGAACCCTTGGATGCTAAATAGACAAAGATGGCTCAGGATGATCAAATGGACAAAATTGATCGGGGAAAAAGTTTATGGCTGAACTTCAGGATAAAGCTGCCTACGTATCCCACAAATGGGAATCAAGCCTTACGTAGTTTGGGTTGGGTTCACTCGGGTATTTTCACTCTCCTTTTACGCTCTAACTTTTTCCAAGGCCGCCCTTTGCGGGTTTTCAACCTTGCGAGCTCAGTTTTTCTATTTTCTAATTTTCTGCGCTCTAACGTTTGCCTAGGTTGCCCTTTCGGGTTTTCGGCCTAACGAGCCTCTCAAGGGTAATATTTCTTCAACTTGTCCATGTTGATCGGTTGTGAGAACTCCAGGCCATCTAGGTCCATTAGAACCATAGCTCCACCTGACCAGATAGCTTTGATGATGTAGGGACTAGTCCAATTGGGTCTGAACTTGCCCCTTGGGTCATGGATGGGAGCTCGGTTATCTTTGAGCACCAAATCTCCTTCCTTTAGATTCCTGCACTTAGCCTTCTTGTTGAAAGCCCGGGCAACTCTGCGCTGATAATCTTGAACGTGGTACAGTGCCTTCAGTCTTCTCTCATCGAAGAGCATGAGTTCCTCAAACCTGCTCTGCTGCCAATCTGCTTCGGCTATTTGGCACTCAGCCAATATTCGTAGTGACGGAACCTCAATTTTGATAGGTAGAACGGCCTCCATCCCATAGACTAATGAATACGGAGTCGCCCCAGTAGAAGTTCTAATTGAAGTCCGGTAGCCCCACAGAGCAAATGGCAACTTATCTGGCCAATCCCGGTAGGTTTCCACCATCTTCTGCAGTATGTGTTTGATATTTTTGTTGTCGGCCTCAACCGCTCCATTGGTCTGCGGCCGGTATGTAGACGACTTATGAAAAGCCACATTGTATTTCTCCAACAAATCAATCACCTCCTTCTTGAAGTGGGAACCATTGTCTGAAATAATCTCGTTTGGGACTCCATAACGACAGATGATGTTGTTTCTGATAAAATTTGCAACATGCGAAGCCTTCAACACCGCATAAGATTGGGCCTCGACCCACTTCGTAAAGTAATCTATCGCTACCAGGATAAACTCGTGCCCATTCGACCCCTTCGGAGTAACAGCCCCAATCACATCGATTTCCCAAATTGAAAATGGCCATGGCGAAGACATGTTGTACAGCTTTGATGGCGGGATGTTCATACGGTTTGCATGGATCTGGCATTTGTGGCATCGCCGAACAAAGTCGATACAATCCTCTTCCATGGTAGACCAGTAGTAGCCCTGTCTGAGGATCTTCCATGCTAGCATTACCCCATTCATATGTGCCCCACATTCTCCTCCATGAATGGCCTCCATCAAGCGTTTCGACTCTTCAACTTCTACACAGAGCTTATGCATTCCCAGATGACCTCTCTTATACAGCTTCCCCCCGCAGATGATGAACTGGACGGTCATTCTTCTGATTGCCCTTTTATCCTTGGCATTTGCCCTTGGGGGATACGCCTCCTTCTCCAAGAAGTTCCAAATGTCGTAATACCAGGGGTTGTCGTCCTGAACCTCGTCTATGGCAAAAATTGACTCATATGCTGGTACAAACTTCTGGTCAATGATGACTGGACGCATCTGGACTCCGGACGGGATGTCTATCATGGAAGATAGAGTTGCTAGTGAATCTGCAAACCTGTTGTTCTCTCTTACTAGATGAGTGAAGTTTAGCTTTTCAAACCGAGGAATTAATAAATCCAAGGTCTGGTGGTAAATTATCATCTTTTCTTCTTTGACCTTCCAATCTCCTTTTGCTTGAGACACAACAAGGTTCGAGTCCCCAATGACGTCCAACCGTTTTGCCCCTAGTTCTAGAGCCGCTTCTAAGCCGGCAATACATGCCTTGTATTCCGCTTCGTTGTTCAAGACTTTGAACCGGAGCTTGAATGCTAAAGGGATACGGGAATTGTCGGGCGCTATCAGCAACACCCCTATCCCATACCGTCTTGGTTTGGCCGTCAAAGTACATCGTCAAGTTTCATCTTCGACGTGCAAAATGGCTTCATCTGGGAATAGGTACTCATTGCTTCATCCTTCAACCGGGTGGTGCGAGGAACTCCGCTACTCTCTCCTTTTCGGACTTCTTGCGCGTCACATACTTTAGATCAAATTCGGAAAGCAACAGCAGCCAACGAGCTAGCCTACCCGTAAGTGCTGGATTCTTGAAAAGATATTTGATAGGATCAAGTCGTGAAACCAACATTACAGAGTGAGCTAACAGGTAGTGCCGCAGCTTCCTGGTAGCCCATACCAAGGCCAAACACGCCTTCTCTAGCGGAGTGTAGCGGGTCTCGTAATCCAACATCTTCTTGCTCAGATAGTAAATGGCCCTTTCCACTTTGCCCTCTGACTCTTGTGCGAGCATACAACCCATTGTAGTCTCGGTTACTGACAGGTACAATATCAACGGTTTCCCTGGCTCTGGCAGTGACAACATAGGCGGGTTCTGTAAATATTCTTTGATCTGTTCAAAAGCTGCATGGCATCGGCCGTCCCATTGGAATTTCTTTCCTTTCTTCAGGAGACCAAAAAGTGGTTCACAAGTCGAGGTTAATTTTGAGATAAACCGTCTTATGAATTGCACTTTACCCAGAAAGCCTCGCACCTTCTTTTCAGTCATTGGTGGTGGCATTTCTAAGATGGCCTTGATTTTGGAAGGGTCGACTTCGATGCCCTTTGTGTCGAAAACCCTAGCATTTTCTCATTTGTAACACCGAATGTACACTTCTGAGGATTCAACCGCAGCCGAAATTCTCTGATCCTTTGGAAAAACTTTTGCAAGGCGGTGTAGTGACCTTCTCTTTCTTTGGACTTGACAATCATGTCGTCCACGTATACCTCGACCTCTTTGTGGATCATATCGTGCAACATTGTGGTCGCTGCCCATTGATAAGTAGCTCCAGCATTCTTCAATCCAAATGGCATTACTCTGTAGCAGTATGTACCCCACGGGGTGGTGAATGTAGTCTTCTCCCGGTCTTCGGGTGCCATTACTATCTGATTATAGCCTGAGAAGCCATCCATAAACGAAAGCAAAACATGTCCCGCTGTGAAATCTACCAACTCATCAATGTGTGGCAAGGGAAAGTCGTCCTTCGGACTGGCTCTGTTCAAATCCCTGAAGTCTACACATACCCGGATTCTGCCATCCTTCTTCGGCACTGGAACAATGTTGGCCAACCAAGTCGGGTATTCGGATACTAGCAGGAAGCCCGCGTCGATTTGCTTGGTGACCTCTTCCTTGATCTTAATGGCCCAATCAGGGCGGATCCTTCTGAGTTTTTGTTTGACAGGTCAGGCCTCGAGGACAAGAGGGATCCGGTGCTGTACAATCTCAGGATCGATTCCAGGCATGTCTTCGTAGGACCACGTGAAAACATCTTTGAAATATTTTAATAAAGCGACTAAGCGCTCGCGTTCCTCTGAAGACAATGTGGACCCGATCTGGACCAGCCGCGGGTCCTTCTCAGTACCAACATTCACAGTAATGATTTCATCAATTAAAGGTTTGACAAACCTTTCTTGCTCTTGTTCAATTAAACGTTGTAAAACCGGAGGAATTTCGTCCTCGTCGTTTTCATCAAAATTTTGAAAGTCCTGATTTAAGCAATAAATCAAAGGCACAGAAAAGTACTTGGAAATCACATTCATATGATTCTAATCATGTACTTCCAAACCGTCTGATTCTTCTGTTACAACATACTCAAAAGAGAAAGAAAAAACTGACACAGGCGGACTATGGCATCCAGTTGTCACCCCGATATCTGGGACTCAGACTCAATCGAGTGGAACCGATTCGACTCGAAGACTCGGTGGAATCGATTCCGGCTCACTACGACCCGGTCTTCTTTGGACAAAAATCCCTCCTCGTACTGCCAGGTGAGGGAGGGTGCGATGGATGTATCCAAAATAGTTGACGGTAGGCCCGCAGCCGTTTCATTCCTGATCATGGACATCGAGAAGCTATCCCCCAAGCATAGCTGGTCGATCGAAGGATCTGAAAGTAGACATGCCAGTGCTGCCCCATTTCCAGTTCGGTGTCCTCAAACTCCATTTTCCTGTTCTGCTCAACCTTAACTGTTGGGTCTATTTGCTCTTCAGCAACATCATCTCCCGGTAACTATAGGTCAAAGAAAATCTCGAACCCTGGTACACGCTTCCTCTCTGCGTTCAGCCACGGCTTCGGAAAACCACAAAATGGAAAGTCTTCCCCCTCTCGGACAAAGTGTCCGTTTAGGGTACCCTGAATGGGCCGGTGCATTAAGTCGAAAGGTTTTCCCATATGTTTTGCTCTGGCTCTCCCAGCCATCTCTTTTCCTTTTCTTACCCAATCCTCCTTGGTGGGCAGATAACCCAAGCCGAAGGTATGGGGGTTATATGGCACTTCGGCCAATGCTGCGACGCCCTTGCGGCCGCTCTTTCCTAATCCCATCCCGGGGATGTATTGGAGCTTGTTCATGAGATACACTGCTTAGGCACTGACATATATCCCCTCGTTAGTAGCCATGATGTTCTGTACAACCTGAGCCTCAGCTAGGGTAAAACCTGATATGAACACATCCTCCATGCCATGCTCGATTTCTAGAATAGGCGTGGATACTTCCGGTGGTGGATGGATTGATGGATGGATTGATGAATTCCCGAAAACAATGGCTACTTCCTTCCCATAGGGGTATTTCACCATTTGATGCAAAGTGGATGATACCGCCTTCACCTGATGCAGCCACGGCCGCCCCAAAAGCAAGTTGAAAGTTGCAGGCACCTCCAAGACATGGAAATCTATCTCATGCTGTCCTGGCCCAACTTTAGTCTGAACTTTTACGGTTCCCATCATTTCTCTACTTGTATTGTCATATGCCCGGATGACTTGGGCTGTTGGTACAAAATCCGAAATTTTCAAGCCGATTGCATATGCTGTCCTTGCCGGGCAGACGTTGATGGCGGATCCGGTATCAACAAGTACCACCGGTATCCACTTATCTCTACATTCCACAGAAATGTAGAGGGGTTTGTTATGATTTGCGCCCTCAGGCGGCAGTTCTTTGTCTAAAAAGGTTAACGTCGGGGAACCTCCTCCCGGAAAGACTAGTCCAACCAGCTGTTTTGGCGTGGTTTCTATCGAAAGCTTCGCTTTGTCCATGGCTGATAATACAGCCTGTCTATGCACTCGTAATGCCATGAGCAGTCCCTAGATGGAGATGTCTGCTTGTATCTTTTTTAGCTATTTGAGTACAGCTTCCTCCTCAAGTTGCTTCTCCATTTGCTTCTCAGCCTCTCTATCCTTCCCCGAGGCCTCTGGTTGATCTAGGTGCGGAGGTTTGAAGTACCGCCCGCTCTGCGTCATATGGTCGACCTCTCCAAGGTACCAGGTGTCATCGGGTTGGTTGTTCTCCCAATCTTCATCTGTGTGGGCAAGACACAAGTCCTCATCTTTCCACCACATTCCATCAGCAACTGACAAACATCTGTCCGGCTCTGGTATGACTGTTCTTGTACTCGCAGCACCTTCCACCCATATGTTCGCAGCATTCTCGGTTCTGCACATGCACCAGCTTTGATCCCCATGGGCCTTTGCCTTCCTGATTCTCTCAGAGTCTTCGAATTTTTCCTGTTCTGGGTGTGTCAATACAACCGATTGTTCAATAATTCCCGTACTCGAAATGCCCTAATCCCGAGCGAAATTCTTGACACCGGCGCTCTCCGGCGATGCACTCTGTTCTTCGACCCTTCCGGCTGTCACTAACATTCTTGCCCCTGCCGGGCCTTGTTCTGGCTAAAACTCTTCTACCACATTTGGTTGATCGTCCAACCATCCTGTAGCCTCTGTTGATTCCTCATAATCATACCAGTTGACTGCCACGTCCCCTGGATCTTGGTCGCTGTAAAAATGGAGATTGGCAAGGTCCTCTCCCATAACTGTTAAATCGTCTGTTCCCTATCCCAGACTGTCCCCTTGGATCACACACAGCTCTCCCTCTGTTGGTAGTTCCATATCTGGCCTATCCTGGCCTATTGACAAAATGTAGTCACCTGGACTATAAGCTTTCTCAAAACCACTCCCAGATTCCACAGACTCTAGCTCAACAACCCCTTTTTCCTTTGGAATCTTCTCTCTCCTGTCCTCGACAGTCACCATCGCTGACTTAGGTTGGGTTATGGAGATGTCCATCATGCACAAATCGGCGCAATCGGGAAGGAACACCTCCGGCTTAGGCAAGTGGGAAGGAGTGATATAGATACTTGGATCGTAGGACACGACCCCAGTATGGATGAAATTGATTCTTTTGGGTGGTGGAGCTTGGTTATGTGCGGGGAGGGGATTTGTAGTAACATTGGGCTTCTCGGGCAGCAGAATCACCCCGTTATCGATGAGATCTTGAATCTCATGACGTAATCGGAAGCATAGATCGGTGTCATGACTGTGCTGTTGGTGAAATGCACAATATTTGGCTGGGTTGTGGGTAGCGGGGAGTCTTTCTGGTAAGGGCCGCGGCTCTAGGGGCTTCAAATGCCCTTTTCTAATTAAAACCCCCAGAGCTTTGGACAGGGGCATATAAAGTGGAGCGAAGGTTCTGGTGTTTTTGGGTGGATATTTGGCTGTTGGTGGGTTACTTCCAGACGGACTGGAAAATGGTGCAGCTGCCATGGTTCTCGGAGGGGGGTTGGTGGTGACCATGCTCACTTCGGAGGCTCTTGTAGTTGTAGCGCTGCTCGGGCCTGCATTAGTGTTGCGGTTGAAAGTTCTTCAGGGTTGCTCCCGGTCATTATCAATTAAGCCTTGTGTAGACAACCCATTTTTGACCGTCCTCAAGACTTGGACGTCACTGATTGAACACTCAGTGATCACCCTTGTTCGTGTTCGTTTCGTGTTCCTGGAAGGCCTCGGCTACGTGCCTTACCTCAGGATCTCTTAACTCGTTCGTTTAGTGTTTGATTTTGCACCAAACACTTGTGTCCTTGCCTTGGAAGGCAGGGAATGGCTTGTTGGTCATCCCCACACTCCACCAGCCCTCCCTTTATGTCACCGGCCTTTCCTTGTTGCCACCGACCATTGTTGCTTGTTATCAATGGCCGGTCGGCACTCTATGTGGTAGGCACTTTTTTGGTCAGTGATCTATTTTTCCAAATTTCGGTGACCTTTTCGCCTCCTTCAAAGCTTGGTGCATGCCATTTTGCACTGAATACACCAACACCACTCCCCATGCACGGAGATGGTTGTTTTGAGCCCTTGACCCCTTTTTCCTTCTAGAAGGATGACCCCTTTGGCCAAGCTTCTTGGGAAAGCTTGGCCAGCTGTCTTAGCTTCTTCTAGAAGCCTGGACTCCTTTGCCCCCTTTGCCCCTTTTCATTTAGCCTCTTTGAGAAGCTTCAAGCTTCCTTTTTTTGTCTATATATGCCCCTCTTCTTCTCCATTCATAAGGGTTAGAGTCTTTGAAGAAGAAAACCAGAGATATACATATATACATCTGTCAAACATACTCTCTCTCTATATTTCCCTCTCTCTCATCCTTGGTGTGTGTTTGGAGGCCTAGAAAGTGCATTTTGACCTTATTTTTGCACTAACACACACACCATTACACCTTGCTCCGAGATTGAGAGGCATTGAGGGTTGTTTGTTGAGGTTTTGGACTGATTTTGGTCAGTAGAGGGTGACTGGACCAACTGTTCTTCAAGGGTTCTTCAAGGGTAATCACTTTACTTTAGTTTCCCCAATCTTGCATTGGCTTTTGACCTATCTTGCTTTATGTTTTAGACTTTGTGTATAACTGAAAAAGGCTTTGTATTTTCATGCTTAAGACATCTCATTAAGGTCATTTTGGCATTGGGGGTCGAACTCCCCTTCTTAGGCCTCTTTTGGTGCCTTTTTTTTTAAGCCTTGTTGACTTTGTTGTATTGCTCTTTTCACCACTAAAATCCAGTGGATTTTCAGTAGTGAAGAAGATGGTTTGAGGTCTTGCATAAGGGAGGGACACCCCCCTCCCCTTTGTCTCTGTTTTATCCTTGTTTTTGGCTTAAAGGGCAACATGCATGCTTGACTGGTTTTGGCCCTATTTCAGAGGTTTTTAGGTGTCTTTTGATCATAATATATCTCTATCTTTGGTCGGGTTTGTGGTCTTTTGCATGCATAATACCCTTGTTTTGTATCCCTCCCTTTTGCATAGAAATGCATCTTCTATTTAGGCTTTCATGCTTGCATGATTTAGCTTAGCTTGTTGAAGCTTTCGGTCATGATTTGTCATGCTTAAGGTCTGTTGGCCACTGTTTTGGTCATGTTTGACATGCTTGATGTAGTTGCTTTGCATTTTGGCTTGTAGGCCTTGAGTATTTTGGCTTCTAGCATGCTTAACTTAGACTATCCTCATGATTTGGCATTATTTAAAATCATATTTCAGTCCATGTAAGGTGGTCTTATATTGTCATTTGTGTCCCTTCCCATGCTTTAAGGTGTTGTAGTTTTGTGCCTTGAAATGGGCATTGTGCATGCTTGTATGTTTAAGACATTTTGGGGCTGCCATATCAGCGGGTTTTTGGGTGTATTTTGCTGCGTGGAACATCTGTTTTTGGTCGCTTAGTCCTTGCCATGAGTGGTCATGATGGTTGTAGTAGAATGCCCCTTGTTTGTGCCTTAGCTTTGGGCCCCCTTTGGCTTGCATGTTGGCATGAGTGCTTGTTCACCATTTTGGACACTTTTTGGTCACTATTTTGGGATGGACTGAGGTCTGCCCTTCATGGTTTAGCACCACCATTGCATGATTATGTTGCATTGTTTTGGTCCTCATGCTTACATTGTATCATACTTGCATATTGGCATGGCATTTATCTAGTTGCATCTCGTATACATTGTACCATACTTGGCACATTTAGAATGCACTAACTTAGTTTGCATGTTTAGGTTGCATTACATTTGGCATGTTTTGCATTTTAACCTCATGTTGTGCATTTGAGCCAAGTTTGTATATATGCATCGCATTGCTTGGTTTGGGGTGTCAAACCAAGCATGGGGATTGAGGAGTGTCTGTACTTCAGGTGACAAAACACGCCTCAACCCTCGGTCGCTAATCCCCTTGACTCCAACATGATAGGGTGTTGGTATTCATATGTTTTGTTTGCATGCATTTTACATTGAATTGCAACCTCGGCCTCTTAGGCCATCATGCATCAAAAATGCACAATTGATGGCCCGAAGGTCGAGGGTCACGCTCCCTTGAGTCTCTTGCATGATTGGGAGTGTGACCATGCTTACATTTGCTTGAAATTCCATGCCATACATTGTCTGTCCTTTGTTGCTGTCAAAAAACCGGATTCTGCAGGGAGTTTTGGCCGGTCGGCTGAATACAGTGCTGGCCGGCCATTTATTTTGGCCGATAGTATGAAAAGGTGGCCGGTGGTCTCCCCCTTTGGCCGGTGGCATTTGTGTCTGGCCGGTGGCATTCCTTAGCACCCATAGATCTTGTCCCAAGACTTTGGCAGTTTTCAGAAAAGCAGGGCAATGTAAACAGAGGCAATGTGGCATGAATGCGGGTTTCCGGTAAACGGACTCAAGCATGCATCATTCACAAGATTCCAAGTGGCAGTGGCCTTTTCCCTTCTGCATTTATTTTGTTAATTAATTAGGAGTTTTGTAATATTTAATTTGTAATAATTAATTTAGTATTATTTATTCGGACTGTAATATTTATTTGGACCCTCCGACTGAGGGCAATTGTGTAATAAGTGTGTGTGCGTGCGTGTATGTCTTCCAATCCCACGTCTTTCTTCCTTTTATTTACATATGATGGTAGATTAGGGCATGTTTAAATTAGCATACAGTATGATAGCATGTTTGCATTCATTCATCTGTTTTGCATGCATCGGGCTCGGCACATCATTCTAACTGCATCTGTATTTCAATTCCAAATTGAATACGTGTTAGTTGTTGCATTTCACATGCCATGTTTAGGATAGCCGAGCCTGTCTAGATTGCATCTTTGCATGTGTTGCATTAGCCATTCTAAACATGAACTAGGATCATGCATATGATTACTAACTAGTTTTTGTTTTGGCTTGGAGTACTAGGTGAGATTTTATGCTTTAGCATACCGCATGCGTGTGAGTGTTGCCATAATAGCATGATTACCATGAGGCTAGTTGCTTATGTGATATAACTGCTTGAATGCTTGTGGATGGAGGTCAAATTACCTAAATTGGAATAAATGCATTAAAACTGAGAATTTTAAGCCCACTAGATAGTGGCAAAGCCATCTTTTTCCAAAGTCCACTCGAGGGTGGCAAAACCTGCATTTTAGCCTACTTGCGAGTAGCAAACCGTTTTCAAAACCAACATGAAATGTCTTGTTCCAATGTAGGCAATTTGGTCTATACTTGTTTTTGCTGTGCGCATAACGTAGTAATTCTAGGCTAATAACCGGAATAAGAGCATATAGTGTTTTCAAAATAAAATATCACGGTTAGTAGAGGCCGGTCTTCGGACCGAGCGAGAGGGAGTGCTCATAGCTGACCTTCCCTGATCGTACCCAAGTTCCCGAGCCGAGGCAACTTTGGTGATGACGGACACGTGGCCTTTGGCACCGAGTCAGGGTTTCCTAAATTCCCCCAAAATAAAATATTTAGGTGGCGACTCTGTATCTGGCAAAGCAGTCCATGTTTGGCACTTCTTTCAAAAATCTGTTTTCTCAAAACGATTTGCCAGATTTGGGCTGTTTGGTTCAGATTACGAACCGTGACACAAATCGAGTCCGAACTATAGCGGGGTCCCTCGCGGACTTCTTACAGTTTCTGGCGACTCTGCTGGGGAGTTTAGAGAGCTTGACTCGAACTTGTGATATCTTGTTTTGACTACACATATGTGTTTCTTTGCATTGCATGTGCATTGGTGCGCCTAGGACACGGTGTTGGCCATCTGCTATTCCTTAGCGGTTTTTCGGAGGCTTGACTTTGTCAAGACATGCCATAAGGCTGACCGGCTGCGGGCTCTGCCAGTATGGGAACACAAACCCAGTTTTACCGGGGCACCTTTTTGACCATTCGACCTAGTGCATATCGAAATCCATAGTGACCATTCCAAACTAGGACATGTTGCTTACCCAATATAGGTTGTTTGAAACCGCTGCGTGCGTAGTGAAACCTAGCTCCTGACAAAATAGGACAGGGAAACCCCACCCCAACAGAGGGGTGTATTGGCTCTCATTTACTTGCTATATGCTTTCAGAGTGTATCTCTCTGAGGAATGCATATACGGTTCTTGATACGGTTATCCGACTGTGGGCACGATGTCGAGTTTGAGAATCAGTCATATCTACGGGTATCAGCTTCAGACTTAGGGGCAACGATTCAGAAACAGTGATCAGTGTTTTGAGGAACAGTGTGTTCAGCTTATTGGCAGCTTATTATGATACCCAACCGCGTGTTGTATGTTTATTTTACGCCGTTACGCTGTCTAATTGTCTGTTTATTTATACACTTTATTTATCTTTTTGCTAGGTAGTTGAGCACAATTGCTTCCGACCCAGCAGATATTCTCCAAGCACTCTGGACTAGAGGTCGTCGACTCCATCGATCTGAGGATCTGGTAGACGGACAACCAGTGTACCACTTTCTACCCTCGATTACTAGATGGAGGACCGCTAGGCAAAAGGCATCAGTACAGCAGTCAGTTCAGAGGGCCTTGTCTACCCCACCTGAGTTCAGTAGAGGTCAGAGTCCTGTTTCACCTACAGAAAGGGAATACATACCGGTAATTCAACCAGAGCAGAATAGTATGGCTAGCTTAGAGGAGATGGTGCGCCAGCTCCAAGAGAGCATGAAAATGATGCAGCAGGATGCTGTCCGACAAGCAGAGTTCGCCAAGCAGCAGGCCATGGTTGTGAATGAACAAGCAGAGTTAATTGTAAGGTTACAGCAGCAAACCGGAGCCTCTGTCTCGCAACAAGTCCCTCCCCCACCAGGAGTTCCAACCCTCGGGGAGACTGCCAATGTTCAGAATGATACAGAACTTCCCACAGGACCACCTCCACCCCCGATACTACCCCAAATCCAACCCCAGTTATCAAAAACACCCACCAACCTACCGGACTCTCCCTTTGAGTTCGAGACTGATCCTACCGCACTAAAGTTGAGCAAGCTTGAAAAGCTGTTCAAGAGATCCCAGGGAGTCAAGACCATCCCCTATATTGAAGACGGATATACCGACGCAGCTGTGACGCTGCCTGACAGATTCAAAATGCCTCATATTGATCGATTTGATGGGTCCGGGGACCCCATGGTGCACTTGAGGTTGTTTTCGGATGTCCTAACACCAATGGGCCTCAGTAGACTACAGAAGATGTCTTTGTTCAGTCGGACCCTGTCAAGTGTGGCGGCCATATGGTATGCCAAATTAGAAGATGATGTCAAGAGAAACTGGGATGAGATGGCTGAGGCCTTTATTGCGCAGTACTCATACAATACACAAATCGAGATTACAACCCGTGATCTCGAGACAACAAGGCAGGAACCTAAAAAGAGTTTCTCAGAATTCGTAACCAGATGGAGGGCCAAGGCTTCGATGATGACCTTAAGGCCTACAGACAAAGACCAGATTCGGATGATTGTGCGCAATCTTCAGCCGAAGTTGATACAAAAGATGATTGTACTCCCATTTCCTACTTTTTCTGACCTGCATGAAATGGGGGTGCAGATCGAGGATGCCTTGAAGCAAGGCTTAATTGATAACGACCGGGAGTAACCCCGAAGAACTTTCAATCGCAACACTAATGCAGGCCCGAGTGGCACTACAACTACAAAAGCCTCCGAAGTGAGCATGGTCACCACCAACCCCCCTCCAAGAAATATGGCGGCCACACCATTCTCTAGTGCGTCCGGAAGCAACCCACCAACAGCCAAACACCCACCCAAAAACACCAGAACCTTTGCTCCACTTTATATGCCCCTGTCCAAAGCTCTGAGGGTGTTAATCAGAAAAGGGCACTTGAAGCCCCTAGAGCCGCGGCCCTTAGCAGAAAGACTCCCCGCTACCCACAACCCAGCCAAATATTGTGCATTTCACCAACAGCACGGTCATGACACCAATCTGTGCTTCCGATTACGTCATCTGATTCAAGATCTCATCGATAACGGGGTGATCTTGCCTCCCGAGAAACCTAACGTTACTACAAATCCCCTCCCCGCACATAACCAAGCTCCACCACCCAAAAGAATCAATTTCATCCATACTGGGGTCGTGTCCTATGATCCCGGTATCTATATCACTCCTTCCCACCTGCCTAAGCCGGAGGTGTTCCTTCCCGATTGCGCCGATTTGTACATGATGGACATCTCCATAACCCTACCTAAGCCAGCGGTGGTGACTGTCGAAGACAGGAGAGAGGAGGTCCCAAAGGAGAAGAGGATTGTTGAGCCAGAGTCTGCGGAATCTGGAAGTTGTGTTGAGAAGACATATAGTCCGGGTGACTACATTTCATCAATAGGCCAAGATGGGCCAGATGTGGAATTTCCAGCCGGTGGAGAATTGTGTGTGATCCAAGGGGATAGTCTGGGACGGGGAACAGACGATTTAACAGCTGTGGAAGAGGACCTTGTCAATCTCCAGTTTTACAATGACCAACATCCAGGGGA
Organism: Camellia lanceoleosa; assembly: GCA_025200525.1. Classification (NCBI taxonomy): domain Eukaryota; kingdom Viridiplantae; phylum Streptophyta; class Magnoliopsida; order Ericales; family Theaceae; genus Camellia; species Camellia lanceoleosa. Next base: position 108,887 of record JANUSC010000062.1, read on the forward strand.
TGTGGCGGTCAGCTAGTATGATTATGAGGAGTCGACAGAGGCTACGGGATGGTTAGACGATCAGCCAGATGTGGTAGAAAAGTTTCAGCTAGAACAAGGCCCGGCAGGGGCAAGAATGTCAATGACAGCCGGAAGGGTCGAAGAACAGAGTGTATCGCCGGAAAGCGCCGGTGTCAAGAATTTCGCTCGGGATTGGAACATTTCAAATCACGAATTCTTGAACAATCGGTTGTATTGACACACCCAGAACAGGAAAGATTCAAAGATCGCGAGAGAATCAGGAAGGCAAAGGCACATGTGGAGACCAAATCGCAGGTGCTGCGAGGCGAGAACGCTGCGAACATATGGATGGAAGGTGCTGCGGGTACAAGAACAGTCATACCAGAGCCGGACAGATGTTTGTCAGCTGCTGATGGAATGTGGTGGGAGGATGAGGATTTATGTCTTGCCCACACAGACGAAGATTGGGGGAACAACCAACCCGATGACACCTGGTACCTTGGAGAAGTTGACCATATGACGCGGAGCGGGCGGTACTTCAAACCCCCACACCTAGATCAACCAGAGGCCTCGGGGAAGGACAGAGAGGCTGAGAAGCAAAAGGAGAAGCAACTTAAGGAGGAAACTGTACTCAAACAGCTAAAAAAGATACAAGCAAACATCTCCATCTGGGGACTGCTCATGGCATCACGAGTGCATAGACAGGCTGTCTTATCAGCCATGGACAAAGCAAAGCTTTCGATAGAAACCACGCCAGAACAGCTGGTTGGACTAGTCTTTCCGGGAGGAGGTTCCCGACGTTAACCTTTTCAGACAAAGAACTACCGCCTGAGGGCGTAAATTATAACAAACCCCTCTACATTTCTGTGGAATGTAGAGATAAGTGGATACCGGTGGTACTTGTTGATACCGGATCCGCCATCAACGTCTGCCCGACAAGGACAGCGTATGCAATCGGCTTGAAAATCGCAGATTTTGTACCAACAGCCCAAGTCATCCGGGCATATGACAATACAAGTAGAGAAGTGATGGGAACCGTAAAAGTTCAGACTAAAGTTGGGCCAGGACAGCATGAGATAGATTTCCATGTCTTGGAGGTGCCTACAACTTTCAACTTGCTTTTGGGGCGGCCGTGGTTGCATCAGGTGAAGGTGGTATCATCCACTTTGCATCAAATGGTGAAATACCCCTATGGGAAGGGAGTAGCCATTGTTTTCGGGAATTCATCAATCCATCCACCACCGGAAGTATCCACACCTGTTCTAGAAATCGAGCATGGCATGGAGGATGTGTTCATATCAGGTTTTACCCTAGCTGAGGCTCAGGTTGTACAGAACATCATGGCTGCTAACGAGGGGATATATGTCAGTGCCTAAGCAGTGTATCTCATGAACAAGCTCCAATACATCCTCGGGATGGGATTAGGAAAGAGCGGCCGCAAGGGTGTCGCAGCATTGGCCGAATTGCCACACAACCCCCATACCTTTGGCTTGGGTTATTTGCCCACCAAGGAGGATTGGGCAAGGAAAGGAAAGGAGATGGCTGGGAGAGCTAGAGCGAAACAAATGGGGAGACCTTTCGACTTAATGCACCGGCCCATTCAGGGTACCCTAAACGGACGCTTTGTCCGGGAGGGGGGAGACTTTCCATTTTGTGGTTTCGGGCCGTGGTGAACACGGAGGAAGCGCATGTGGTTCGAGATTTTCTTTAACCTACAGTTACCAGGGGATGATATTGCTGAAGAGCAGACAGACCCGACAGTTGAGGTTGAGCAGAACAAGAAAATGGAGTCTGAGGACACCGAACTTGAAATGGGGGTAACACTGGCATGTCTACTTTCAGATCCTTCGATCGACCAGTTGTGCTTGGGGGATAACTTCCCGGTGTCCATGATCGGGAATGAAACGGCTGCGGGTCTACCGTCAACTATTTTGGATGCATCCATCGCACCCTCCCTCACATGGCAGTACGAGGAGGGATTTTTCTCCAGCAGCACCGGGTCAGGTAGTGAGCCGGAATCTGATTCCACCGAGTCTTCTGAGTCAGAATCAGGTTCTAGCTCGACTAAGTCTGAGTCCGGTATTCTTGGGGGTGACAACCCGGATGCCACAGTCCTGTCCAGGCCGTCTTTTTCTTTCTCTTTTGAGTCTGTTGTAACAGAAGAATCGGACGGTTTGGAAGTACATGATGAGAATCATATGGATGTGGTCTCCGAGTACTTTTCTGTGCCTTTGATTTATTGCTTAAATAAGGACTTTCAAAATTTTGATGAAAACGACGAGGACGAAATTCCTCTAGTTTTACAACGTTTAATTGAACAAGAGCAGGAAAGGTTTGTCAAACCTTTAGTTGATGAAATCATTACTGTGAATGTTGGTACTGAGAAGGACCATGGTGGTCGGTCGGGTCCACGTTGTCTTCAGAGGAACACGAGTGCTTAGTCGCTTTATTAAAAGATTTCAAAGATGTTTTCGCGTGGTCCTACGAAGACATGCTTGGAATCGATCCTGAGATTGTACAGCACCGGATCCCTCTTGACCCCGAGGCCCGACCTGTCAAACAGAAACTCAGGAGGATCCGTCCTGATTGGGCCATTAAGATCAAGGAAGAAGTCACCAAGCAAATCGACACGGGCTTCCTGCTGGTATCCAAATACCCGACCTGGTTAGCCAACATCGTTCCAGTGCCGAAGAAGGATGGCAGAATCCGGGTATGTGTAGACTTCAGGGATTTGAACAGAGCCAGTCCGAAGGACGACTTTTCCTTGCCACACATTGATGAGTTGGTAGATTTCATAGCAGGACATGCTTTGCTTTCGTTTATGGATGGCTTCTCAGGCTATAATCAGATAGTAATGGCACTCGAAGACCGGGAGAAGACTGCATTTACCACCCCGTAAGTACATATCGCCACAAGAGTAATGCCATTTGGGTTGAAGAATGCTGGAGCTACTTATCAACGGGCAGCGACCACAATATTGCACGATATGATCCACAAAGAGGTTAAGGTGTACGTGGACGACATGATTGTCAAGTCCAAAGAAAGAAAGGGTAACTACACCGCCTTGCAAAAGTTTTTCCAAAGGATCAGAGAATTTCGGCTGCGGTTGAATCCTCAGAAGTGTACATTCGGTGTTACAGCGGGAAAAATGCTAGGGTTTCTGATTACACAAAGGGGCATCAAAGTCGACCCTTCCAAAATCAAGGCCATCTTAGAAATGCCACCACCAATGACTGAAAAGGAGGTGCGAGGCTTTCTGGGTAAAGTGTAATTCATAAGACGGTTTATCTCAAAACTAACCTTGACTTGTGAACCACTTTTTGGTCTCCTAAAGAAAGGAAAGAAATTCCAATGGGACGGCCGATGCCAAGCAGCTTTTGAACAAATCAAAGAATATTTACAGAACCCGCCCGTGTTGTCACCGCCAGAGCCGGGGAAACCGTTGATATTGTACTGTCGAAGAATCAAACTACAATGGGTTGTATGCTCGCTTTCGCAAAGAGTCTGGAAAAGGCCATTTACTATCTGAGCAAGAAGATGTTGGATTACGAGACCCGCTACACTCCGTTGGAAAAGGCTTATTTGGCCTTGGTATGGGCTACCAGGAAGCTGCGGCACTACCTGTTAGCTCCCTCTGTAATGTTGGTTTCACGACTCGATCCTATCAAATATCTTTTCGAGAAACCGGCACTTACGGGTAGGCTAGTTCGTTGGCTGCTGTTGCTTTCCGAATTTGACCTAAAGTATGTGACGCGCAAGTCCGTAAAAGGGAGAGCGGTAGCAGAGTTCCTTGCCGACCACCCGGTTGAAGGGGATGAAGCAGTTGAGTACCTATTTCCAGATGAAGCCATTTTTCACGTCGAAGATGAAACTTGGACGATATACTTTGACAGAGCGTCAAATCAGTACGGGTATGAGATAGGAGTGTTGCTGATAGCGCCCGACAATTCCCATATCCCTTTAGCATTCAAGCTCCAGTTCAAAGTCTCGAACAACAAAGCGGAATACGAGGCATGTATTGCCGGCTTAGAAGCAGGTCTAGAACTAGGGGCAAAACGGTTGGACGTCATTGGAGACTCGAACCTTGTTGTGTCTCAAGCAAAAGGAGATTGGAAAGTCAAAGAAGAAAATATGATAATTTACCACCAGACCTTGGATTTTTTAATTCCTCGGTTTGAAAAGCTAAACTTCACTCATCTAGTAAGAGAAAACAACAGGTTCGCAGATTCACTGGCAACTCTATCTTCCATAATAGACATCCCGTCCGAAGTCCGGATGCGTCCAGTCATCATTGACCAGAAGTTTGTGCCAGCATATGAGTCAATTTCTGCCATAGACGAGGCTCAGGATGAGAACCCCTGGTATTACGACATTTGGAATTTCTTGGAGGAGGAGACGTATCCACCAGGGGCAAATGCCAAAGATAAAAGGGCAATCAGAAGAATGGCTGTTTAGTTCATCATCTGCGGGGGTAAACTTTACAAGAGAGGTCATCTGGGAATGCATAAGCTGTGTGTAGAAGCTGAGGAGTCGAAGCACCTGATGGAAGCCATCCATGGAGGAGAATGTGGTACACATATGAATGGAGTCATGCTAGGGCGGAAGATCCTCAGACAGGGTTACTATTGGTCCACCATGGAGGAGGATTGTATTGGCTTTGTTCGACGATGCCACAAATGCCAGATCCATGCAAACCGCATGAACATCCCGCCGTCGAAGCTATACAACATGACTTCGCCATGGCCATTTTCAGTATGGGGAATCGATGTGATCGGGGCTGTTACTCCGAAGGGATCGAATGGGCATGAGTTCATCCTGGTCGCGATAGATTACTTTACGAAGTGGGTCGAGGCCCAATCTTATGCAGTGTTGAAGGCTTCGCATGTCGCAAAGTTCATCAGAAACAACATCATCTGTCTCTACGGAGTCCCAAACGAGATTATTTCAGACAATGGTTCCCACTTCAAGAAGGAGGTGATTGATTTGTTGGAGAAATACAACGTGGCTTTTCATAAGTCATCCACATACCGGCCGCAGACCAATGGAGCGGTTGAGGCCGCCAACAAAAATATCAAACACATACTGCAGAAGATGGTGGAAACCTACCGGGATTGGCCAGATAAGTTGCCATTTGCTCTGTGGGGCTACCAGACTTCGATTAGAACTTCTAGTGGGGCGACTCCGTATTCATTAGTCTATGGGATGGAGGCCGTCCTACCTATCAAGATCGAGGTTCCGTCATTACGAGTATTGGCTGAATGCCAAATAACTGAAGCAGATTGGTAGCAGAGCAGGTTTGAGGAACCCATGCTCTTCGATGAGAGAAGACTGAAAGCACTGTACCATGTTCAGGGTTATCAGCGCAGAATTGCCCGGGCTTTCAACAAGAAGGTTAAGTCCAGGAATCTTAAGGAAGGAGATTTGGTGCTCAAGGACAACCGAGCTCCCATCCATGACCCAAGAGGCAAGTTCAGACCCAATTGGACTGGTCCCTACATCATCAAAGCTATCTGGTCGGGTGGAGCTGTGGTTCTGATGGACCTAGATGGCCTGGAGTTCTCACAACCGATCAACATGGACAAGTTGAAGAAATATTACCCTTGAGAGGCTCGCTAGGCCGAAAACCCGAAAGGGCGACCTAGGCAAAAGTTAGAGCACAGAAAATTAGAAAATATAAAAACTAAGCTCGCAAGGTTAAAAACCCGCAAAGGGCGGCCTTGGCAAAAGTTAGAGCGTAAAAGGAGAGTGAAAATACTCGAGTGAACCCTAGCCGAACTACGTAAGGCTTGATTCCCATCTTTGGGATACGTAGGCAGCTTCATCCTGAAGTTCAGCCAAAACCTTTTTCCCCGATCAACTTTGTCCGTTTGGTCGTCTTGAGCCATCTTTGTCTGTTCAGCATTCAAGAGTTTGACTAATGATTTCCGGTGTAGCGCTTTGCAGACTAGGGGCAACTTTCCGTTGCTGTACAGTGTCGCGGTACTATGCAAACTAGGGGCAACTTTCCAGTTGATGGGATTCGGGATTGTGCATCTTAGTAACAGATCTCAGGCGTGTCCAGTTCTTGATCCATACCGAAAGTAGTTTTGAAAGATTTTAATAAAGCTGACTTTGTTCAGATAAATCTTTTTACAACTAAGACCATTTTTGGACCAAAGCGGAAAATTTTCAGTACCACAATCTTCAATTTCATTGATTTCAAAACAGAGTTCTCCTGCTCTTGCATACAATCGAAGTTGCTTTTTATTACATTCAGAATTTAAAACTTGAAAGTACTAATAAAGCAATAAATCGGCATAGTCAAGTCAAGTGCCCTCGCCTCCCGTGAGCGTCGAAGTCTCTGATGCCAATCTAGGCCCATTCTGTGCCTCTTCATTGAGCCAATCCCAACACTCATCAGACAAAGTGCAATTGAAAATAGGAGCGAGGGCCAGGAGCTCTCTAGTTCTCCATCTTTGCATACCAAGACAAGTATGCGCCTCGGATCGAGAATCTGTGGGGTATTCTATCTCTTCTGGCGGACAAGTCTGGTCATGACTTAATTGACGTCGGATCCGGAACGGAAAATAGAAGACGCAGTGAGTCAAGCCAATCAGCTGAATCCCAGGTTAGCGAGTCATACTGTAGCTCATTGCCGGTAGATTGAGCCAAAGACATCGCCAAGCGATGCGATCCGCGGACAAGCCACATATCCAGTCAAACCACTAATCCTCATCGAGGACGTCAACTAGGCATTGCCTGAAGAAGTAACCACAGGCTGAGTATGTTGGGCAAGAGTCCACAACCTGCAATTTGTCCATCAACCACACCTGGGAAGGGATGAAAAATGAGAGAATAAAGAATAGAGAGGTGTACGATGAGAGAAAAGTAAGAAAAGGGTGTTGTAAGAAAAACCGAGCTTGAGGGTCGAGTGATGTGAGCAATACATGTGAGAGATGGGGTGGGAAACTTCACCTGCAGTAGTAATGGACTCCCCGCAAATTTGGTTGTTTTGCGACAATAGAAAGCATCCAAGCCCATCAATGTCTCAGCCAAAGTCATGACGATGCAACTCTTACCCTCCTTCAAACCTTGGGCGACTTCAATAAGACGAATGCTAGATCCACCGGAGCCCGAGACAAACAGAAAATGAGATAGCATACACAAACAAAGTGCGTGTTGCCGAAAACCTTGCCAATGACGGTCACCGCGGTCACCGGTGCCAGAAAAACGATAAATCAAACTCGGAATATCCAGCATTCCGTCACAAATCAAAGATCGAGCATCAGGTATGGAGAACCCGCACATTTGTCCTAAGGTTTGGGCGTGGCCAAAACGGGGTTGGGGCAAGATCTCTTCATTGCACTCAGACTCCATTAAAACTTGAAAATCTTCAAAGGTGGGACATACCTCTTGCCCGCCAAAGCTAAAAACGTGTGTCACCGAATTCTAAAACCTTGTCGCGGCATGAAGAAACGGAAAGTGTAGCGGGGTACGACCCAAAGTGAATAGTGCGTTTATGCCGAAACCCCGGAAATTCAGCTTTTCCGAACCATCGAAGTTGTTAATCCAAGACAAGAGATTTTGGGCAAGAAATTCTTCCATTAGGAGCAAATCAGTGTTGAAATGAGAAAAACTACGGTCAGGGCCTTTTAGGGATAAGGTTGAATGAAGGATGTGTCGAGATTCTGCTGGTTTCTTCCATTTTTGGCCAGCCGGCCAAGTATGGTGCCGACCGGCCATTACTTTTGGCCGGTGGAGTTTTCTCATGGCCGGTGGCTTTTCCCTGGGGCCGTTGGTCTTCCCCCTGGTTCCCTGAGTTGTTTATGCTCAGAAGCCGGGGAACCCCACCATTTCCAATACCCTCCAGTGATCAATTCTTGCGGAGCCGCGCCCATTTGCTTATCGAGTTGTTGTACATTTGCTTATCGAGTTGTATTTCACTCTCTTTGAGTCTTTGATTTGCTTATCGAGTTGTACTCGCACTTGGTCAGTTATGTCAAGTTTCTTTTCTTTATTTATTGAGTTGTAAGTGGGTTCACTACCTGATTATTACGATGCGAATGCTCTATTTTCAAACGAATCTCATTCACATTGCTATGTGATGACTTGCGATGCGATGCATAGAACGTGCAAATGTAACATCTTTTGAACAAAATAGCAGTCTCATTTCCATCATGTGTTTTGCAAAAATGCGTAGCTTTGAAAAATGATAACAAACCCTGCCTGAAGCAGTGCAATGTGCTTAAACCACCAGTAAAAAAAGGAAAGTAAAGCAAAAGGAATGTAGGACAGCAGAATATCGGGATCGCTACTAATAACCCCCTCCTTTCTCTTGAGGTCGATACACCACCTGCGCCCTTGTTCAGGGTCAATTATATGGTTTGGCACCTTCATTATTTAGGATATCGCAAGAAAACGCACTTTTAAAACATTAGTAGGCTTTCGAGTTGACCTCAGGCCGTATCTTTTTGAGCGACGCTGCATGCGGCGAGAACATCCTTCCGTATCCTTTTGCATCTTGTGAGCTCCACAACACACTTCGTTTGTACTGTGTTGTAACGCTTTACTCGCAGTTGTTCGAGTCTCCTTTTATACATATTACTTGCGTAGACCGCATGTGTATATTCAATTTCATTACTTGCATAGACCGCATGTGTATATTCATTTCCATTACCTGCGTAGACCGCATGTTTCGCTTGCGTAGATCGTATGTTTTGCTTGCGTGGACCGCATTCTTATGTTCAAATTCATTACTTGTGTAGACCGCATGTTTTGCTTGCGTAGACCACATGCTTATAACTAATTACACTACTTGCGTAGACCGCACGTCTATGAACAATTCCATTACCTACGTAGACCGCATGTTTTACTTGCGTAGACTGCATGTTTCGCTTGCATAGACCGCATGTTTTGCTTGCGTAGACCGCATGTTTATAACTAATTACACTACTTGCGTAGACCGCATGTCTATGAACAATTCCATTACCTGCGTAGACCGCATGTTTTACTTGCGTAGACCACATGTTTCGCTTGCATAGACCATATGTTTTGCTTGCGTGGACTGCATTCTTATGTTCAAATTCATTACTTGCGTAGACCGCATGTTTTGCTTGCGTAGACCGCATGTTTATAACTAATTACACTACTTGCGTAGACCGCATGTTTTGCTTGCGTGGACCGCATTCTTATGCTCAAATTCATTACTTGCGTAGACCGCATGTTTTGCTTGCGTAGACCGCATGTTTATAATTAATTACACTACTTGCGTAGACCGCATGTTTGTAATCAATTTCATTGCTTGCGTGGACCGCATTCTTATGTTCAATTTCATTGCTTGCGTAAACCACATGCTCGTGTTCAATTTCGTTACCTGCGTAGACCGCATGCTCCACTTACATGTCTGTGCCTTTACAGCATTGTTATGCTTCCCACTTATTTTGCATTGTCATGCATTTTCAAGTACATTAATATGCATGTTGCTAATCACATTGTACCTGTGAAGTTTATTTTCTTCACAGGCACGATATTGTATGTACGGTTCATTTGCGACTGGTAGAACTAGACGAACCGGACAGGTATTGTATCCTCCGCGTGAGACGTATCGAGAATCGCATAATTCTCTTACATCATTTCTGCATTATAGTGTAGTTTGGTGTATGCTAGCTTAAAACTGTTGCATGTGTGTTTCGTTACAGCTTTCTTTGCATGATCATAAGTTATGCCCGGCTCTGTGCATTGTCTTGCATTTTGCCCCTGCCTTCGGGCGCATATCTTGTTTGTCTTGCATCCTTTGTCTAAGTCTTCGGCCTTGTCAAAAATGGGTCGTCTCTGGGCTTTGACATTCACTCCCGTCATTGTTATGACTTTCGAGTTCCGTCAAAGAGGGGCAACTGTAGACACCCCATTTTTGACCGTCCTCAAGACTTGGACGTCACTGATTGAACACTGAGTGATCACCCTTGTTCGTGTTCGTTTCGAGTTCCCGGAAAGCCTCGGCTACGCGCATTGCCTCAGGATCTCTTAACTCGTTCGTTTAGTGTTTGATTTTGCACCAAACACTTGTGTCCTTGCCTTGGAAGGCAGGGAATGGCTTGTTGGTCATCCCCACACTCCACCGGCCCTCCTTTTATGTCACCGGCCTTTCCTTGTTGCCACCGGCCATTGTTGGTTGTTATCAATGGCCGGTCGGCACTCTATAATGGCCACCGGCACCTTTTGGCCGATGATCTATTTTCCAAATTGATGACCCTTCATACGCTTTACCTCAGCTTGGTGCATGCTAGCTGTGCCAGCTGGAATACACCAACACCACTCCCCATGCACGGGGATGGCTGTTTTGAGCCCTTGACCCCTTTTTCCTTCTAGAAGGATGACCCCTTTGGCCAAGCTTCTTGGGGAAGCTTGACCAGCTGTCTTAGCTTCTTCTAGAAGCCTTGACTCCTTTGCCCCCTTTGCCCCTTTTCATTTAGCTTCTTGAGAAGCTTCAAGCTTCCTTTTTTTGTCTATATAAGCCCCTCTTCTTCTCCATTCATAAGGGTTAGAGTCTTTGAAGAAGAAAACCAGAGATATACATATATACATCTGTCAAACATACTCTCTCTATATATTTCCCTCTCTCTCATCCTTAGTGTGTGTTTGGAGGCCTAGAAAGTGCATTGTGACCTTATTTTTGCCCAAACACACACCATTACACCTTGCTCCGAGATTGAGAGGCATTGAGGGTTGTTTGTTGAGGTTTTGGACTGATTTTGGTTAGTAGAGGGTAGTTGGACCAACTGTTCTTCAAGGGTTCTTCAAGGGTAATCACTTTACTTTAGTTTCCCCAATCTTGCATTGGCTTTTGACCTATCTTGCTTTATGTTTTAGACTTTGTGTATAACTGAAAAAGGCTTTGTATTTTCATGCTTAAGACATCTCATTAAGGTCATTTTGGCATTGGGGGTCGAACTCCCCTTCTTAGGCCTCTTTTGGTGCCTTTTTTTTTAAGCCTTGTTGACTTTGTTGTATTGCTCTTTTCACCACTAAAATCCAGTGGATTTTCAGTAGTGAAGAAGATGGTTTGAGGTCTTGCATAGGGGAGGGACACCTCCCTCCCCTTTGTCTCTCTTTTATCCTTGTTTTTGGCTTAAAGGGCAACATGCATGCTTGACTGGTTTTGGCCCTATTTCAGAGGTTTTTAGGTGTCTTTTGATCATAATATATCTCTATCTTTGGTCGGGTTTGTGGTCTTTTGCATGCATAATACCCTTGTTTTGTATCCCTCCCTTTTGCATAGAAATGCATCTTCTATTTAGGCTTCCATGCTTGCATGATTTAGCTTAGCTTGTTGAAGCTTTCGGTCATGATTTGTCATGCTTAAGGTCTGTTGGCCACTGTTTTGGTCATGTTTGACATGCTTGATGTAGTTGCTTTGCATTTTGGCTTGTAGGCCTTGAGTATTTTGGCTTCTAGCATGCTTAACTTAGACTATCCTCATGATTTGGCATTATTTAAGATCATATTTCAGTCCATGTAAGGTGGTCTTATATTGTCATTTGTGTCCCTTCCCATGCTTTAAGGTGTTGTAGTTTTGTGCCTTGAAATGGGCATTGTGCATGCTTGTATGTTTAAGACATTTTGGGGCTGCCATATCAGCGGGTTTTTGGGTGTATTTTGCTGCATGGAACATCTGTTTTTGGTCGCTTAGTCCATGCCATGAGTGGTCATGGTGGTTGTAGTAGAATGCCCCTTGTTTGTGCCTTAGCTTTAGGCCCCCTTTGGCTTGCATGTTGGCATGAGTGCTTGTTCACCATTTTGGACACTTTTTGGTCACTGTTTTGGGATGGACTAAGGTCTGCCCTTCATGGTTTAGCACCACCATTGCATGATCATGTTGCATTGTTTTGGTCCTCATGCTTACATTGTATCATACTTGCATGTTGGCATGGCATTTATCTAGTTGCATCTCATATGCATTGTACCATACTTGGCACATTTAGAATGCACTAACTTAGTTTGCACGTTTAGGTTGCATTACATTTGGCAAGTTTTGCATTTTAACCTCATGTTGTGCATTTGAGCCAAGTTTGTATATATGCATCGCATTGCTTGGTTTGGGGTGTCAAACCAGGCATGGGGATTGAGGAGTGTCTGTACTTCAGGTGACAAAACACGCCTTAACCCTCGGTCGCTAATCCCCTTGACTCCAACATGATAGGGTGTTGGTATTCATGTGTTTTGTTTGCATGCATTTTACATTGAATTGCAACCTCGGCCTCTTAGGCCATCATGCATCAAAAATGCACAATTGATGGCCCGAAGGTCGAGGGTCACGCTCCCTTGAGTCTCTTGCATGATTGGGGGTGTGACCATGCTTACATTTGCTTGAAATTCCATGCCATACATTGTTTGTCCTTTGTTGCTGTCAAAAAACCAGATTCTGCAGGGAGTTTTGGCCGGTCGGCTGAATACAGTGCCGGCCGGCCATTTATTTTGGCCGATAGTATGAAAAGGTGGCCAGTGGTCTCCCCATTTGGCCGGTGGCATTTGTGTCTGGCCGGTGGCATTCCTTAGCACCCATAGATCTTGTCCCAAGACTTTGGCGCTTTAAAGCAGGCGGTATAAACAGAGGCAATGTGGCATGGTACGGGTTTTCCGGGCGAAACGGACTCAAGCATGCATCATTCGCGCATTCCAAGGCGGGGCTGTGGTCTTTTCCCTTCTGCATTTATTTTGTTAATTAATTAGGAGTTTTGTAATATTTAATTTGTAATAATTAATTTAGTATTATTTATTCGGACTGTAATATTTATTTGGACCCTCCGACTGAGGGCAATTGTGTAATAAGTGTGTGTGCGTGCGTGTATGTCTTCCAATCCCACGTCTTTCTTCACTTTTATTTACCTGCTTATGATGGTAGATTAGGGCATGTTTAAATTAGCATACAGTATGATAGCATGTTTGCATTCATTCATCTGTTTTGCATGCATCGGGCTCGGCACATCATTCTAACTGCATCTGTATTTTAATTCCAAATTGAATACGTGTTAGTTGTAGCATTTCACATGCCAGGTTTAGGATAGCCGAGCCTGTCTAGATTGCATCTTTGCATGTGTTGCATTAGCCATTCTAAACATGAACTAGGATCATGTATATGATTACTAACTAGTTTCTGTTTTGGCTTGGAGTACTAGGTGAGCTTTTATGCTTTAGCATACTGCATGCGTGTGAGTGTTGCCATAATAGCATGATTACCATGTGGCTAGTTGCTTATGTAATATAACTGCTTGAATGCCTGTGGATGGAGGTCAAATTACCTAAATTGGAATAAATGCATTAAAACTGAGAATTTTAAGCCCACTAGATAGTGGCAAAGCCATCTTTTTCCAAAGCCCACTCGAGGGTGGCAAAACCTGCATTTTAGCCTACTTGCGAGTAGCAAACCGTTTTCAAAACTAACATGAAATGTTTTGTTCTAATGTAGGCAATTTGGTCTATACTTGTTTTTGCTGTGCGCATAACGTAGTAATTCTAGGCTAAGAACCGAAATAAGAGCATATAGTGTTTTCAAAATAAAATATCACGGTTAGTAGAGGCCGGTCTTCGGATCGGGCGAGAGGGGGTGCTCATAGCTGACCTTCCCCGATCGTACCCAAGTTCTCGAGCCGAGGCAACTTTGGTGATGACGGACACGTGGCCTTTGGCACCGAGTTAGGGTTTCCTAAATTCCCCCAAAATAAAATATTTAGGTGGCGACTCTGTATCTGGCAAAGCAGTCCATGTTTGGCACTTCTTTCAAAAATCTGTTTTCTCAAAATGATTTGCCAGATTTGGGCTCTTTGGTTCAGATTACGAACCGTGACACAAATCGAGTTCGAACTATAGCGGGGTCCCTCGCGGACTTGTTACACCTTGCTTCAAGGCATCCTCAATCTGCACCCCCATTTCATGTAGGTCAGAAAAAGTAGAAAAGGGGAGTACAATCATGTTCTGCATCAACTTCGGCTGAAGATTGTGCACAATCATCTGAATCTGGTCTTTGTCTGTAGGCCTCAAGGTCATCATCGAAGCCTTGGCCCTCCATCTGGTTACAAATTCTAAGAAACTCTCTTTAGGTTCCTGCCTTGTTGTCTCGAGATCACGGGTTGTAATCTCGATTTGTATATTGTATGAGTACTGCGCAATGAAGGCCTCAGCCATCTCATCCCAGTTTCTCTTGACATCATCTTCTAATTTGGCATACTATCTGGCCGCCACACCTGACAGGGTCCGGCCGAACAAAGACATCTTCTGCAGTCTACTGAGGCCCATTGGCCTTAAGATATCTCGGGTGCACCATGGGGTCCCGGACTGTCCGTCGATCAATATGGGGCATTTTAAATCTGTCCGAGCAAATTTACAATTGCGTCGGTATAGCCACCTTCAATGTCGGGATGGTCTTGACTCCTAGGATCTCTTGAGCAGGTTTTCAAGCTTGCTCAACTTTAGTGCAAGGATCGATCTCGAACTCAAAGGAGAGTCCGTAGGTTGGTGGGTGTTTTTGATAAGCGGGGTTGGATTTGGGGTAGGATCGGGGTGGAGGTGGTCTGTGGGAAGTTACAGATCATTGAACATTGGCTGTCTCCCCGGGGGTTGGAACTCCTGGTGGGGGAGGAACTTGCTGCGAAGCAGAGGCTCCGGTTTACTGTTGTAACCTCTTAATCAACTCCGCTTGTTCATTCATAACTGTGGCCTGCTGCTTGGCAAACTCCACCTGTCGGACAGCATCCTGCTGCATCATCTTCATGCTCTCTTGGAGGTGGCGCACCATCTCCTCTAAGCTAGCCATACTAGTTTGCTCTGGTTGAATTACCAGTATATATTCCCTCTCTGTAGGTGAAATAGGACTCTGATCTCTCCTGAACTCAGGTGGGGTAGATAAGGCCCTCTGAACTGACTGTTGTACTGATGCCCTCTGCCTAACGGTCCTCCGTCTAGTAACCGGGGGTAAAGAGTGGTACGCTGGTTTTCCGTCTACCAGATCCTCAGATCGATGGAGTCGACGACCTCTAGTCCAGAGTGCTTGGGGAATATCTGCTGGGTCGGAAGCAATTGTGCTCAACTACCTAGCAAAAAGATAAATAAAGCGTATAAATAAACAGACAATCGGACAGCGTAACGACATAAAATAAACATACAACACACGGTTAGGTATCATAATATGCTGCCAATAAGCTGAACGCACTGTTCCTCAAACACTGATCATTGTTTCTGAATTGTTGCCCCTAAGTCTGAATCTGATACCCACAGATAATTGATTCCCAAAAAAAACACTGATACCCGCGGGCCTGATACTCAAACTCACTGGCCAGTACGTGTGTCCCTGTAGAGATACATTCTAAAAAACACATAGCAAGCAAATGAGAGCCAATACACCCCTATGCCGGGGTAGGGTTTCCCTGTCCTATTTTGTCAAGAGTTAGGGTTTCACTATGCACGCAACGGTTTCAAACAACCTAAAATCGGGTGAGCAACCTGTCCTAATTTGGATTTGTCACTATGGATTCTGAATATGCACTTGGTCGAATGGTCGAAAAGGGTGCCCCGGTAGAACCGGGGTTTGTGTTCCCATACTGGCAGAGCCAGCAACCGGTCAGCCTTATGGTATGCTTTGACAAAGTCATGCCTCCGGCAAACCGCTCAGGAATAGCAGATGGCCAACACGATGTCCTCGGCGCACCAATGCACATGCAATGCAAAGAGACACATAAATGAAATCAAAACAGGATATCACGAATTCGAGTCAAGCTCTCTAAAGTCCCCAACAAAGTCGCCAGAAACTGTAGACATCCCGAACGCCCCGAGGAGGAATCCCCATTCTGTTCGTTTTGCGGGTTTACTATAGTTCGGACTCGATTGTCACGGTTCTTAATCTGAACCAAAGAGTCCAAATCCGGCAAATCGTTTTGAGAAAACAGATTTTTGAAAGAAGTGCCAAACATGGACTGCTTTGCCAGATATAGAGTCGCCACCTAAATATTTTTTAATGGGGGAATTTAGGAAACCCTGACTCGGTGCCAAAGGCCACGTGTCCCTCATCACCAAAGTTGCCTCGGCTCGGGAACTTGGGTACAATTGGGGAAGGTCAGCTATGAGCACCCCCTCTCGCCCGATTCGAAAATCGGCCTCTACTAACCGTGATATCTTGTTTTGAAAGCATTATGTGTTCTTATTCCGGTCATTAGCCTAGAATTACTATGTTATGCGCATAGCAAACAAGTATAGACCAAATCGCCTAAATTGGAACAAAACATTTCATGTTTGTTTTTAAAATGGTTTGCTACTCGCAAGTAGGCTAAAATGCAGGTTTTGCCACCCTCGAGTGGGCGTCTAAGAAAAGATAGTTTTGCCACTATCTAGTGGGCTTAAAACTCACAGTTTTAATGCATTATTCTAATTTAGGTAATTCGACCTCCATCCACAGGCACTCAAGCAGTTATATCACAGAAGTAACTAGTCTCATGGTAATCATGCTATTATGGCAACAGTCACACGCATGCGGTATGCTAAAGCATAAAAGCTTACCTAGTACTCCAAGCCAAAACAAAAACTAGTTAGTAATCATATGCATGATCCTAGTTCATGTTAAGATGGCTAATGCAACACATGCAAGATGCAGCTATAATAGGCTCGGCTATCCTAAACATGGCATGTGAAATGCTACGACTAACACGTATTCAATTTGGAATTGAAATACAGATGCAGTTAGAATGATGCGCCGAGCCCGATGCATGCAAAACAGATGAATGAATACAAACATGCTATGATACTGTATGCTAATTTGAATATGCCCTAAACTAACCATCGAAAGCTAGTAAATAAAAGGGAAGAAAGACGTGGGGTTGGAAGACATACACACACTCACACACACTTATTACACAATTGCCCTCACTCGGAGGGTCCAAATAAATATTACAGTCCGAATAAATAACACTAAATTAATTATTACAAATTAAATATTACAAAACTCCTAATTAATTAACAAAATAAACGCAGAAGGGAAAAGGGCACAGCCCCGCCTTGGAATGCACGAATGATGCATGCTCGAGTCCGTTTCGCCCGGAAAACCCGTGCCATGCCACCGCTGCCTCTGTTTACACTGCCCTGCTTTTCTGAAAACTGCCAAAATCTTGGGAAAAATTCCCTACACACTGTAGAGCACCATCGGCTAAAGGAAATACCCACCGGCCATGGAAAATGTCCATCGGCTGGACTTCATGTTATCGACCATTCATCCATGGCCGGTCGGCACTATAAACGGCCGGTCGGCACTAAAAACGGCCGGTCGGCCAAAAATTCCTGCAGAACTGGTTTTTTGACAGCAACAAAGGACAGACAGTGTATGGCATGGAATTTCAAGCAAATGTAAGCATGGTCACACTCCCTATCATGCAGTGGACTCAAGGGAGCATGGCCCTCGGTCCTCGGGCCATCAATTGTGTATTTTGCTGCATGATGGCCTAAGAGGCCAGGGTTGCAATTCAATAAAAATGCATGCAACAAACAAATGAGTACCAAGACCATATCATGTCAAAGTCAAGGGCCTCGGTGACCGAGAGTTGAGACGTGTTACATCACTTGGAGTATGAACAGTTCTCAATCCTCACACTTGGCTTGACACCCCAAACCAAGCAATGTAATGCACGTTATGCAAACATGGCTCAAAGATGCAACATAAGATTAAGGTGCAAGGCATGCCAAATGCAATGTAGCATGTCGTGGCAAGTATGTAAAAGAACTAGCATGTGTCAACACATCATGAATCAAACATGCAACAAACATGTGACAAGTAAGCAATGGTGGGCTTAAACCATGAAGGGGTAGACCTCAGCCCACCCTAAAACAGTGGCCAAAAGCATCCCAATTGATGGACAAAATGCACAACAAACATGCAAGTCAAAGAGGCCCAAAGCTAAGGCATAACAAAGGGGCATTCTACTACCACTACCCCAAGCAAACATGGCATGAACCATACAATCAAAAACAGAATTTTAATATGAAAAATAAGCCCCAAACACCCCTGATATGGCAGCCCCAAATCCTCAAATAAAGGGCTATGCATAATGACCAATTCCTAGTCATGAAAGGCCAACTCTTCAAAGCATGAATGAGATGATAAATGGAGACATGTAAGCATGGTATAGGGACTGAAATAGCATGTTAAATGATTCCAAATCATTGAAATAGCCTAACCAATGCATGTTTAGGACTCACACATTCAAGGCTCACAAGCCAAAATGTGAAGCAACTATACCAAACATGCTAAACAAGACCAAATCAGTGGCCAATAGTCCTTAAGCATGATAAAATATGGCCAAAAACTTCACAAAGTAAAGCCAAGATATGAGAGCATGGTAGCCAAAATTCATGATGCACTTCTAGGCACAAACAAGGGAATACAAAGCAAGTATATTAAGCATGCAAAGGGCCACAAATCTGACCAAAAATAGAGACAACATATGACCTAAATAGCACCAAAAACATCTGATATGGAGCCAAAAACAAACCAAGCATGCATGTTGCTCTTTAAGCCAAAACAAGGATAAAAGAGGGACAAAAGGGAGAGGGGTGTCCCTCCCCTATACAAGACCTCAAACCCTCTTCTTTACCACTAAAAATCCACTGGATTTTAGTGGTGAAAAGAACAAAACACTCAAGCAAATGAAGCCTAACAATAGAAGCACCAAAAGGGCCAAATAAGGCCTAAGAGGATGAGTTCGACCCCAAACCACAAAATGACCTTAATGAAGTATTTAAAGCATGCAAATATAAGGCTTTTTTTAGTTATACACAAAGCTCAAATCAATATGCAAGACAGGTCAAAAGCCAATGCAAGATTGGGGAAACTAAAGCAAAGTAGTTACCCTTGAAAAACACCTCAAGAACAACAGGTCCAGCCACTCTCTTCTGATCAAAACAAGTCCAAAAACTCAAGAACAAACCCTCTAAGTCCCTCAAAGTCAAAGTAAGGTGTGGTAGTGTGTGTTAGTGCAAAACTAAGGTAAAAATGCACTTTTAGGCCACAAAACACACACAAAGGATGAGAGAGAGGGGAATATAGAGAGAGGGAGAGAGTATATCACAGATGTGTGTGTATCTAACCTCTGGTTTTTTGTTCAAAACTTCTAACCCTAGACAAAGGAGGAAGAAGGGCTCTTATATAAGCAAAGAAAAGGCTCTAAGCATCTCAAGGAAGCTAAATAAAAAGGGGCAAAGGGTGCAAATGGTTCATGGCTTCTTGAAGAAGCTGGGACAGCTGGCCAAGCTTCCCCAAGAAGCTTGGCCAATGGTTCATCCTTCTAGAAGGAACTAGGGGGTCAAGGGCTCAAAACAGCCATCCCCGTGCATGAGGAGTGGTGTTGGTGTATTTCAGCTGGCATAGCTGGCTTGCACCAAGCCTGAAGGGGTGCAGAAGGGTCACCGGCTGGAAAAATAGATCATCGGCCAAAAAAGGTGCCGGCCGGCCACACAGAGTGCCGACCGGCCATTAATAACAAGCAACAATGGCCGGTGGCAACAAGGAATGGCCGGTGATGTAAAGGGAGGGCCGGTGGAGTATGGGGATGACCAACAAGCCATTCACTACCTTCCAAGGCAAAAACACAAGTGTTTGGTGCAAAACCAAACACTAAACGAACGAGTTAAGAGATCCTGAGGCAAGGCGCGCAGCCGAGGCTTCCGGGAACTCAAAACGAACACGAACAAGGGTGATCACTGAGTGTTCAATCAGTGATGTCCAAGTCTTGAGGACGGTCAAAAATGGGGTGTCTACACATGGTTTTGTCATTTGTGACTGTAACACCCACATTCGTAATTAACTGTTATTTTTTTTGGCTTACCTTAATTATGTGTTTACATGTGACTTGCCTATCTTATATGCTTATATGTGTGTTAATCGTGAGCCATGTGCTACTTGAATTATGTTTTGATTGACATATATGAGAAAATATGAACTAGACTTGTCTAATTCGCTAAATTATAAGGTCAGAAATTAAATGTTGGCCTAGGTGGTTAGAGCCTAATTCGCTTTAATTAGTTTAAGTTTGGGTTGAGTTAAA
This sequence comes from Camellia lanceoleosa, assembly GCA_025200525.1. Lineage (NCBI taxonomy): Eukaryota > Viridiplantae > Streptophyta > Magnoliopsida > Ericales > Theaceae > Camellia > Camellia lanceoleosa. Next base: position 128,944 of record JANUSC010000062.1, read on the forward strand.
TTAGGTTATAGTGAGAAATGACTTGATTTAAGTGATTGTAAGTTAAATTAAATAAAGCTTAAAATTTGATTAAGGAATTTGGGCTAGGTATGTTGTATGTTGGCACTCACTCATAATAAAAAGGAAAGAGAGTTAGAACTCTTGTAGAGAGAATTCTAGAAAGGAAAGAGAGAGGGCTCAAGAAAGGGGAATAGAAGAGAATCTAGAGGATTAGAGTCAATCTTTCATAATTCCATAATCAAAGGTAAGAATTCTCGACTAAACCCATGAGATTAAGTTATCTTGTACATGAGATTGTAGAGTTTAAGTTGAATTAGGAATTGGGTAGTGTAGTTTGTGTCAAGAACCCTAAATAAAGAAATTCATGTTCATACATAGCATCCATAGCATCATTCATGTTCAATTACTTGCTCTTTGCATAATTTTTGGTAGATAGAGGAAGAAATTCATGGATTTGAGGTGGAAGGTTACATTTCTATGGTTTTTGATTTTGCCCTCACACTCAAAGTCTTGATCTTTTCTTTTTCAATGCCAATGGGTTCGTTTTGAAGTTATGATTTTGATTTGAACTTAGAATTTTCTCATTCACCATGTTTTAGTAAGTTTTGGGCCTTGATTTGTACAAAAATGGAGTTGGTTTTTGGAAAGATGGGAGTTCAAAAACATAGCAGATTTTTGGTTCTGAAACACCCAGAACCACACGTGTGGTGGGGAGGACCGCACATGCAGAAAACAGAGCAGAGAACGCAGTACATTCTAAAATAATTGCATGAGTCGGCGCACATGTGGTGAGAGTTCTGCACGTGCGGCCAAGGCACACCGCAAGTGCGGTTTTCTGCCTGGCCCAAATTTGTTTTTCTACTTCATTTTTCTATCTTTCGGGCCTCCGTTAGCATGGTTTTCACATGTATTTTCCATTTATATGCATTGCACGGGCATTAAAAGAGAATAAAGAACAATTAGACTAACCAAATAAATAAAAATCAAATTTATTAATTTTATCTGTTTGCATATTTGATTTTTAGTTTAGTTTAGTTTTTTTTTTTTTTTTGGTTATATTATAATATAATATATAAGATATAGATAGACATCTACAACTTTCATAAAAAATATTATTTGATTTTTTTGGGGAAGAGAGAAGGAAGACAAGTTTTAATATTTTTTTTTGGAAATTGGTGAGAGAGATTAGGATGGAGAGATTGTGAAATGTTTTTGTTATTAAATAAATAAATCACTCAATAGTTTTTTTAATCTATTTTATAAATTAAAAAATTAATAATTTTAGAAAATTGATTAATTTGTCCCATTAAGTGATTTAATAGTGTAGTATTGTGTATATTTCAATTCAAGATAGTTTAAATTTTAAAATTAAAATAACATTTAGGTTGGTCATTTAACCTAACCGATTAGGTTGAATCATTTTGGGTTTGACTGATTCGCTAGTTTTATCGCGATTTCTCATACAGATTTTATTAATTTTAAACAATTTGTTAGTACAATCTTCACTGTATTTAGAAGATTTTAATTCTATTGTGTACAAAACAACAATTATAATTTAAAGAAATAAAGAAAATGAGAAAATTTGTTTGATTACAAAAATCAAACACGAAATAATAAATAAATAAATAAATAACAGATTTTATTTTGTTACAAAAATAAAATTAAAATCTGATTAAAATAAATAAATAAATAACAGAATAAAATTAAACAACTTACTTGGTTAATTTCTTTGAATAACTTTTCTGATCAAGTCCAGTGTTTAACACTGTGTCCTTAAGACAGATTCGTCCTCTCCACGGTGCTTTCAGAATTTGGACGTCTATCTCGCAGGATAAAATGATCTTCTCAACGAATAAAAGCAGCACTACAATTTAATCGTTCGTCGAACACACTAAGTGTTTATACTCTTTCTTTCAGAAATAAAATGCAGCAAAATGTAGAGATTTAAAGCAGAGGATGGAATACAAAAATTGGAGTGAAAATCCAAATGGGAGGCTGGTCTATTTATAGATGTATAGGTGGCTCTTGGTTTTGAATTAAATCGGTACTAACTGTTTGGTTTGAAATTCAAACAGATTTAAAGCTGTTGGGTTCAAAACCGGGAAGGGCCCTGTTTGGATGAACATTAAATCCAAACCAGTTTAATTCTGTTTGAAAACGGGAAGGGCCCTGTTAACCAGTTTAATTCTGTTTGAAAACGGGAAGGGCCCTGTTTGGATGAACAGTAAATCCAAACCAGTTTATTTCAAATGTTTTTGGCCCAAAAAGATTAGTATTGGGCCGAACAAGCCCAACCCAACCTCACACCACGCACCCGCGCCTAAGCCCGTGCCAACCCACCCGACGACAGCGGCGGCCTGCTGTGTGGTGGTTTTTGGGTCCAATAGGTCTAGCCCATTTTGCCCATAACCTCTCCCTCTAAAACACTTGGGTACCCCTTGGGACACACCCCAAGTACCAAACCCATGCCTTATAAACCCTCTCAAAACCTCCCACCAAATCAATGTGGGACAAGCCTTATACAAACCTTTAAGGAATTTCCACCAAAACTCCATTTCCATGGAGCATACTTTGGCTTCAATTTCTCATTCACTCGGTAATGGTTTTGAGCAACCAAATATACCACGTGAATCACAACGCGGCATAGAACGCGTTACCACTTTGACCCGTGTAAATCGATGCACGGGGCCCACCTAAAAATTACACCAAACTTAGGAAAAAATTTTGGTTTTACCCAGAATTTTATAACCATTTCCAACAATCCCCCACATGAATGGAATTTGATGACAACGGAAATGCAACAAAATGCAGACATATCGAAAGAGTATAAGTCGAAAATATCTTGCATCAAGATAGGTAGTTTTCGGCCTTGAACCTTCCTTAGTGATAACCTATCGGACTTACTGGCTAACCAATGGACGCGATGCCTTGAATTGTTCAGCCGTTTGTGTAAGCCAAGACAATAGATTTCACACAAAATATCTTCTAACACATCGTGGTTCTCACTGTTGTGTTCATTTTGGCCTTGAACGCTCCTGGTTTTCATGAGTGTTTCTAGAAAATGTAGCCTCTTTCATTCTCATAAAACCGGCCCCAGTTCAACACTCATATAGGTGATTCTTATTGTGAGTATCTCCTTATACTCGTCTTGATTTTATGCCTTAATCAAGATATAAGTAATCATTAAAAGCAAAGCTTATCCTTATACCCCTGCAGACAACATATGTTGCAGATATCACTCTCACCATAGGAATGGGTAGGAATTTTAATCCCTTGGTGATTTCTGACGAGCCATACATAACTTAGTTGTCCCTTTGAACTTAGTTCTTGGGATCTCCAGTCATAAAAGTAGGGTTACCATTATGACGACTCTTATGTAATAGGCTTTAATCCCATCCCCTTCGATGAACTATACACTAGCTCTTTTGTCAAACCTTTTGTTAACGGATCCGCAATATTCTCTTTAGATTTTATATAATGTATTGAGATTATTCCGTTTGACAACAATTGCCTTACGGTATTATGTCGACGACGAATATGTCGTGACTTACCGTTATACATGTGATTACTTACCTCGCCTATTGCGATTGACTATCACAATGAATGCAAATAGGCATACGAGTTTTGGCCACATTGAATGTCTTCTAAAAGTGGCAAGCCATTACGCTTCTTCTCTGCTTTGTCTAAAGCAATGAACTCAGATTCCATTGTGGATCGTGCGATGCATGTTTGTTTCGTGGATTTCCAAGAAACAGCAGCGCCTCCCAGAGTAAAGACATATCCACTTGTGGATTTTGAATCTTTAGTATCCGATATCCAATTTGCATCACAATAACCTTCAAGTACTGCTGGATATCGAGTAAAGTTCAAACCATGATCATGAGTAAATCTTAGATATCTAAAAACCCGAATGATAGCTTTCCAATGGTCTTCTCCGGGATTACTAGTGTACCTACTCAATTTACTGATAGCATAAGCTATATCAGAACGAGTACAATTTATTAGGTACATTAGGCTTCCAATGATTTGGGAGTATTTTAACTGAGACACTGCATCACTTTTATTTTTCGATAAATAAAGACTGATGTCTACAGGTGTTCTTGCTAAATTCAAATCATCCTTGATAAATTTATCAAGAATTTTCTCAATATAATGAGATTGAGATAATGCATATCCGTCAGATGTTTTAGTAATTTTCATTCCTAATATAACATCTGCGACCCCCATATCTTTCATATCAAATCTTTTGTTAAGTATTTGTTTAGTTGATTTGATCATGTTTTGACTGCTTCCAATGATCCACATAAAGACAAACTATGACATATCCTTGGTCAGTGTTTTTAACATAGACGCATTTGTCACATTCGTTTATCTTAAACCCATTAGTAAGCATTGCATGATCAAATTTTTCATGCCATTGCTTAAGTGCTTGTTTTAATCCATAAAGAGATTTTACAAGTCGACAAACTTTCTTTTCTTGCCCTGATACTACAAACCCTTCGGGTTGCTCCATATAGATATCTTCATTTAGATCACCGTTTAAGAAAGCTGTCTTAACATCCATTTGATGTATTTCTAAATTAAACAACGCTGCTATAGAAATAAGCATGCAAATGGATGTTATTCTTGTCACGGGGGAATATGTGTCAAAATAATCCAGACCTTCTTTTTGCCTGTAACCTTTAACTACAAGTCTTGCTTTATACTTGTCAATTGTACCATCTGCTTTCATTTTTCTCTTGAATATCCATTTATATCCAAGAGGTTTAAAACCTGGTGGAAGATCCACCAATTCCCAAGTATGATTTTGCATAATGGATTCAATTTCATTATTAACAGCCTATTTCTACAAAGGTGCTTTAGGACCTGTCATTGCTGATTTAAAGCTTCGAGGTTCATTTTCTAACAAGTATGTCAGAAAATCTGGACCAAAGGATTTTGATGTTCTCGCTCTCTTACTTCTTCTTGGTTCATCATTAGTTAAATCCTGTTGGTTGAGACCATTACTAGTCTCTTGTGTTTGATTGTCATTAGTCTCTTGACTTTGTGTACAATCATAAGTTCTTTTCTGTGAACTTAATTCCTGTCCTTTCTTGTAAGGAAAGACATGTTCAAAAAACACAGCATTCCTTGACTCTATAATAGTGTTCACATTTATATCAGGTATTGCTAATTTATAAGTCAGAAACCGATATGCACTATTATTCTGAGCATAACCAATAAACACACAAATCTTAGTCTTTTTAGGAACAGGAACTTCAACTTTTGCCAAACACCCCCACACTTTTAAGTATTTGTAGGAAGGTGGTCGACCTTTCCATAATTCATAAGGAGTGCTGTTGGTTTTCTTGTGGGGTATTCTATTAAGAACATAATTAGTAGACAATATTGCTTCCCCCCACAAGTTCTGTGGTAAACCTGAACTTAGTAACATGGCATTCATCATTTCTTTTAGGGTTCTATTCTTCCTTTTAGCAATTCCATTTTGCTGTGGAGAATAAGGGGCTGTAGTTTGGTGAATAATGCCATGTTGTGCACAAAATTCATTTAATGGTGCATCATATTCACTACCTCTATCACTTCTAATATAACATTCATCATTTTTTGTCTATGATGTACTTGATTCATAAATTTCAAATCCAAAAATCCAAAATAATTATGACTACACAAATCAGAATTAATGTTATGACAAAATCATATCCTCATAAAAAATTTGTCTAAGAAACGAACAATTCAAAAAACCCAATTGATTGTATACATTCTTGCAACTCATTTATAAATAAATGTCGCTGTCATAAAAATATTTGTGACAGAAGAAAATAAAATTATCTCAACTAATGCAAGAGATACACCCCATATTAATAAAATGGTTTATGATTTAACAATTTCTACTACGCAAGTAAAATAATTATTAATGACATCTCATTCAAAATAAACCAATAATCAACATAAAAGATTTCATAAATTACTTCCCAATTAACGGAACGATATAATTACATACATCTTCATGTTTAAATTTCTCTGGTGTTTAAACACCCATTCAAAATTGATTAAAAATATTCAAATTAACCTGCTTATGTCCAAAGTCGACATAATAATTTATCATTCCAAATCACTTGAAATTATTGTTAAGAAATAACTTGAGTTGATATCATACATGCATATCAAACGCATCAAATAATGAATTAACAAAATAAATCAATCATGCATGATCCCATCACTTGCATCATGAAATAAAAGGATTCTGAACTCATAAATAAAATCCAACGCATTTAAACTTTAAACTTCAAAATGACAAAAACGTACCCTCATTTAATAAGTTTGATTTGTACATAAATAAACAAATTAAATATGCATTAAAATGTTCTTGTGAATATATATATATATATATATATTCCGACTCAAGTGCAGAAACAATTCAAGGCTATAAATCCACATTGTAATAAAAATAAAATTAGTTTGTAAAACTAATATTTTACTCTAGAAACAAATTCTTCCATGTATACTCATGATGAACTATGATAAAGTCAAAAGAATTAGCATCTTTTCACAAAGGGTTCAAAAATAAGTGGTCTACCAAACGAAACCATAAGTCACTTATAAAATTAACAGATTGTGACCAAGTCACAAAGTTACATGATTGATTAACATAATTTATTTTCTGGTTTAATTCTATTGTGTACAAAACAAAATAATTTTATTTTCCTTGTTACTAAAACTAGTAAAATAAAATACTAAAATAATATCTGATTACAAAAATCAGAAAACCAAACCACAAATTAATTTTCTAGTTACTCAAACCAGAAATTATTCTCTAGAAAATTAATTTGTGGTTTGGTTTTCTGATTTTTGTAATCAGATATTATTTCAGTATTTTATTTTACTAGTTTTAGTAACAAGGAAAATAAAATTATTTTGTTTTGTACACAATAGAATTAAATCTTTTAAATACAGTGAAGATTGTTCCAACACAATTATAAAAATTGCATTAACTAACTTCCATTTAACCATATAAAAATAAAACTCTAATTAATTTATGATTTATTTTATAATCCCACATCGAAAGAAAAAGAAAAAACAAAGTTTGTTTCACTATCTATCTATATATTATATAAGAAAAATGACATTTTTAGGGAGAAACCTTCCAGGAGCTCCAAACCCTTATTCTAAAATTATTAAATTTTCTTAATTTTAAACAATTAAGAAAATTCTCGTTGGCTAGCTTCCATTTATCTTTTATTTTAAAATCCCACATCAAAAAAAGAAAGAAAGAGTGAATTGTTTCACTTACATAAATTCAATCTTATACTCCCATTTATATAAGCAAAATGAGACTTTTAGTGAGAAGCCCTATGATCAGTATCTCATACTCATTTTTTTTTTTTCTTAATTTTGGTTAGTTTCTATTTAACTTTTATTTTACAATCTCACATAGACGTTTTGATTTTAAAAATAATATTGTATGAGATTTTGAAACTCTCATAATATTTAACTTTAAAATATTGACAATCCCACATGGAGAAAAAAAAATAAAAAAGTTGTTTCACTTATATAAAGTATTACAATCCCACATTGGAAAAAGAAAGAAAAAGTGAGTTGTTTCACTTATATTATATAAAATGAATCTTATAAAGGGGGTTTTAAGAGAGAAGTCTTCTAGAAGCTCCAAACACTAAGATTTGTTTGATTTGGAATAAAATAATATTGACCTTATTAAAAATTGAACGACTGAGATTACTTGATTATAAATAATTATAAATAAACTCAACTATTAACTTTTGTTTTACAATCCCACATCAGGAAAGGAGGAAAAAATGAATTGTTTTACTATATAAACCTTATACCCTATTTAATATTGTAGTGTTGTGTATGTTTCAGTTCAAGACAGATTAAATTTTAAAATTAAAATAAAATTTAAAAGTCTTGATTTATTAATTTTTGTATAAGTTGGTTGGTCATTTGACCTAGCCGATAGGGTAAGTTTGACTGATTCGCTGGTTTAACTGCGATTTTAGTAGTTTTATCAAAATATATTGGTTAAATTTGTTTTGATTCAAAATAAATTAAAGATTGACCTAATTAAATATTAAACGGCTAAAATTGCTTGAGTCGAAATAAAACTTTTCGGTCGAACAATTATTAACTTTTAAACAATTAAGAAAATCTCTATTGGCTAACTTTCATTTAACTTTTATTTTATAATCCTACATCGAGAAAAAAAAAAAAAAAAAAAGGAAAATTGAATTGTTTCATTCACATAAAGTGAATCTTATACTCCCACTTGTATAAGCAAAAAGAGATTTTTAGCGAGAAGCCTTATGATCAATATCTCATACTAATTTTTTTGATTTTCTTAATTTTAAACAATTAAGAAAATCCTAATTGGTTAGTTTCCATTTAACTTTTATTTTACAAAATATAAAAAAAATTAAATATAATTATCATATTTTTATTAAATAATATATTATTTTATCCCGTGCATAGCACGGTTGATATACTAGTATATAGATAAGGAAAAAGGGTCCTTTTAGTGAGGAGCCTTGTGAGAGTTTCAATATCTCATACTAATTTTTTTGATTTTGTTAATTTTAAATAATTAAGAAAATCTCCATTGGTTAGTTTTTATTCGATAATCCCATATCGAAAAAAGAAAGAAAAAAATGAGTTGTTTTACTCATATTAAAAAAATCTTATACTCTCATCCCATGTAGTGAAGAGCCTTGTGAGAGTTTCAATCTCTCATACTAATTTTCTTGATTTTCTTAATTTTAAACAATGAAGAAAATTTCCATTGGCTAACTTTTATTTGATAATCCCACCTCGAAAAAATAGGAAAAAAATGAATTATTTTACTCATATAAAGTGAATCTTATATTCCCATCCCATTTAATATTGTGGTGTTATGCATGTTTCAATTCACTATAGTTTAAAATTTAACAATTTTAATTAATTAATTATGACCTAACTGATTAGGCTAAATTATTTTTGATTTGATTAATTTGTTGGTTTAACCGTGATTTTAGCAGTTTTAGCAAAATATATTGATTAGATTTGTTTGATTTAAAATAAACTAAAGATTGATCTAATTAAATATTGAAAGACTGAGATTACTTGATTAGAAATAAACTTTCCGTCTAAATAATTGTTAACTTTTATTTTATAATCTCACATTAGAAAGGAAAAAAGAAAAAAGAAAAAGTGAGTTGTTTCACTTATATTTTATAGCGATCTCGATTTTGACCCGACATTTATGGTAGTTTGGTCTTGGATCTACGGTTTCTGTATGTTGTTCATTGTCTTTTCCTCTTTATTCCTCTCTAAATTTGGTTATTTGGATGTGTTGAGTGTGTTTGAAACAGGTTGGTTACTTAGTTTTCAAAACTTGTATTGCCCAGAATTTTGGTCCTTCGCTCGAGCGGCCCTTTCTGCGCTCGAGCGGGGTTTGCAAACTCCTAGTACTTTGCGTGTTTGTAAAAGTACTTGAGGGATGTTTCATGCTGGAGCAGCGTTTCCTACACTCAAGCGGATGGGCGCTCAGGCGGTCTTTATTGCACTCGAGCAGTTTGTCTGTTGTTTGCAAAAGTATTGGAGGTGTGTATTCTGCGCTCGCACGGGACTTCTTGTGCTCGAGTGGAATAACTTTTCGTGTCTGACGCTCAAGCTTCAAATCTTGCGCTCGAGCAGACTGTGCGTATATCAGATCACGAAAATGACATTTTATATCACTTTTTCATTCTTCTCTCTCTCTAAAACTTCCCAAAAACCTCGATCTTGACTTTCTCTCTCTGTAAAACACTTTCTCTCTCTATATTTTCACCTAGATCCTTTGGGTTCTCTACCCTAGTGTCTTTGAAAAAGAGTTAGAGCATTCTAAGAGCTCCATTTTGATCCGATTGGAATTTGGTTTCGACGTTGTTGAGGATTCCACTTTGCTTTGCTTGGTCTTCTCTTTTTAAGGTAGGGACTCTATACACCTTAATATGAGTTTCAACTTGATTATAGGTTGTTATGTGAAAATAGTGGAATTGGGCATGTTTTAGGCTAACCTAGGGTTTGGGTTCAAGTTTGAAATGAGGGTTTTCTATGTGGGTGTTATATAAATGATTATGGGGTTTAGATATGAAATTATCATGTGTCAAAATGGTTGATTTTTGGCCTTTGGGTTGATATTCGGAAAATGAGGGGTTTTGCTTTAAAATGTCTTGGATAATTATTTTGTACAAATAATGAAATTGGTATGGAGAATGTGAAATTGAGAGGATGTATACATGAATGGTGTTGTTGGATTTGTTTAAGCATTCATCTATGGAAATTTGATGAATTATCTATTATAAAGGTTGCGTAACTGTTTAGAGATAACTGTTTTGGGCTATCGGTGGAGGATAGTCATGATTATTGTAGGCATTGCATGTGGATTAGGCGAATTGAAACTAATCCCTTAACCATTATTATTGAATATGATTATGAATGATATACATTGTATATGTATGATATTTGAGAGGAGAAATGGGATGTACTCCATGTTTTGAGGAGAAGAAAAGGGATGGACTCTATTGAACTAAGTTGGCCTGTGTGTCCAGAGTGAAAGTCCCGAAAACCATTTGTATACAAGGGTGCCGATTCCCGCGGACAAAATTTTCGTAAAATGAAAAATAAAAGTGAATGTATTGTGTGATGATTTTAACTTGTTGGAAGCCTGTGAGGTGTATCCTCTGTTGGGTGGATTAAATGTAGTGGATGTATCTATTGAACCAAAATGAATAGAATAGAATGTAAGTTTGGGCATACCATGGTTTGGAGAAAGTTATAAAGATTATGTTGTAGGACAATGAAAATGTGCATCATGCTTATATCTTGTTGATTTTCATATATTGTGTTAAATTGTTTCTATTGGGTTTTGGCTCACCCTACTTGGAAAACCATTTTCAGGTACCGGTGACATGCTTCCTACAAGGACGTAGCTTGGGAGGACCTAGGAGCTAGATGCTCTATTTTGTTGTTTTGTACTTAAATGTTTATTCAAGCCGATTGCTTTTATATGTACAAAGCTTATGACTCTCTTTTGTTGTAACCAAGAAATGACTTGGAAAGATGTAAACCCGTAAGGCATTTATTTTGTTGATCATTAACTGATGTTACATGCTATAGATTCAAGATAGATATCTATGAATGTATACTGCATGTGTTATCTTTTGTAATACGAACTTTGATGAATGAAAGTATTATATTTATGTTATTCTTCCGTTCATGAGTTAGATTTATTGTATTTTTTTGAGAACGTTACAACTTGGTATCAGAGCGTACCGGGTTTGAATACTTTGGGTACGTGGCAAGTGGTTAGTACCATAATGGGTTTGTCTCGCTTGCTAGAGAGTTAAGTGTGAATGATATGGGTTTATATGATAACATGCTTATGTGATAATATGGGTATGGAATTAAATTCCTAGGATGTTGATTGAGTCCACGGGTTCCTAGAAGTCCTGTTAGAAGAGCACTTGATCACTGCTGTTTCTAATTAGAACTCTGGTAACGCCACGGGACGGTCATTATCCGGAGTTGAAATTCATATGTGTTTCTGTGAATACATACTTACGTAGAGTGAATTATTGTTGTCCACCGTATTAGGACACGAGTGAGATAGCTTCAGCATATTTATAAATGTGCTAATTTCTTTTGTTACCTTTATTAGGATGTCAGGACATGGACATGGTGGTAGATATGGTAGGCCTAGACGGTAGGAGATGCCGGTACCGGATGATATTCCGGCATAAGATGAAGGTGTTGGTCAGGCCAATGTGACCGAACCAGTTGGTCAGTAGGCCATGGATGCCTTAGCCCGCGAAATGGACGGAACTTTGCAGGAATCCATGGACATTCTTAGGACTGAGAATCAAGTCCAGGCCCAAGTAGCTGAGGCAGGGCCGTCTTTCTTGAAGAGAGAATTTTTCCGGTCAAGTCCGGACGAGTTTTTAGGTGATCCTAATGAGCCACTGAAGGCAGATGAGTGGCTAGAACAAATGGTGAAGACGTTTGAGATGCTCAGCATCGAAGACGGAGATTTGAGAGTGACCTTGGCGTCCTTCCAGCTAAAGGGAGACGTGGGTCAATGGTGAAAGTATGTGCGGGGGCGCACTGGAAGGACTTGGGAGGCCTTCGTTGACGCCTTCCAAGAGAAGTTTCTACCTCCCACAGTTAGGGAGAAGTTGAGAGATCAGTTCTCTAAGTTGGTGCAGCTGAACACACCTGTGGCAGAGTTCGAAGCCATCTTTACCAGCTTGTCTAGGTTTGCACCCGAGCTAGTGGCGACTGAGAAACGCCGTTGCTTGGAGTTTGAGAAGAGGTTGAGGACCGGACTGATGTTTAAAGTGGATGGTTCGATGATTAGAGATTACGAACGCCTTGTAGAGGCGGTGGCTCATCTTGAGATCGTGATGCAGATAGAGGAAGAGAGGATAAGGGACTTTAGGAAGAATCAGGATGCCCAATGGGACATCAAGAGGTAGAAAGGTCCTAACCCCCCGCAGTCCCATGGAGCACAGTCGAGTTCTACCTTTTCGGTACCGAGTTTGGGTTCTATGAGAGGTGGTCAGGGAGATTTCACTTGTTTCAAGTGTGGCTAGTTGGGCCACAAGTCTCCAACTTGCTCGCAGAGAGGAGGAGGGCAGCGATCTGTATAGTCTTCAGCTCGTTCTCAGAGCTAGAGTCAGGGGAGAGGCCTGCCGCTCACTTGTTATCAGTGTGGGCAGGCGAGGCACATGAAGAGATTTTGCCCATCGTTAGGTGGCATACCTAGTGCATCTGGTTCGAGACAAACACAGAGTTATCAGCCAGCACAGTTAGCACATGCCTCGAGGGCCAATCAGGGAGCCTTTTTTGGCTCAGTCAGTGCATCAGTCTTATGCTCTGAGAGGTGAGCAAGTAGACCAGAGGTCTACAGGGCGTGTGTATGTTATTACCGCACCAAATCTTGTACCAGCGCCTTCTGTTGTGAAAGGTACTTTCTTGTTTTGCAATTCAGTTGCTAGTGTGTTGATTGATACGGGCTGCATCCCATTCATTTATCTCATCTACATTTGCATCGGTTTTGGGGTTAGAGTTGGCTCAGTTAGCATCCCCTATCTGTGTAGAGTCACCGATCAGTGTTGAGGTTGTTTTGAAACAGGGATGTTGGGGTTGTGACATATAGGTTGCCGGTCGTCGACTTCCATTTGCATTTGTATTGATTGAATGTCTAGTTTTGATGTTATTTTGGGTATGGACTGGTTATTGTCATACCAAGCTGTTATAGATTGTTACCGTCATAGAGTTACTATATGTACTCTAAGAGGTGATTGTTTTTATTTCTTGGGAGACCGGGTGGATAGAGTTTTATCACCGGTATATGATCCGCGCGAGCGGAATGAGCTTAGTTGCCTCCTTCCTAGCTTCTTGAATAGTGAATGTGATTAAATCCGGGTTGAGTTGCCAAGGGTGGTTTGTGAATATCCTGATGTCTTTCCCAAGGACCTTACTAGTTTACCACCTTACCAAGAGATCGTGTTCTCTATTGATTTAGTGCCTGGCACGACACCGATTTTTGTGGCACCATATCGGTTTGCACCTGTTGAGTTGAGTGAGCTGAAGGTTAAACTCCAAGAATTGTTAGATAAGAGCTTTATTCGTCCTAGTACTTTAGGGAGCACCGGCTCTCTTTGCTAAAAATAAAGGTGGAGCGTTGCGACTTTGTATTGATTATCGGAAGTTGAACCAGGTAACTATTAAGAACAAGTATCCAATGCCTCGTATAGATGATCTGTTTGATCAGTTGAAAGGGTCTTGTTGTTTCTCTAAGATAGACCTGAGATCAGGTTATCATCAATTGAGGGTAAGGGAGGAGGTTATCCTGAAGACTGCATTTCGTACGCAGTATAGCCATTAAGAGTTTCTAGTGATGCCGTTTGGGCTTACCAATGCACCGATTGTATTTATGGATTTGATGAATCGGATTTTCCATGAGTTTCTAGACTGCTTTGTGGTCGTCTTTGTGGACGACATCTTGATTTACTCACCCTCTGCGGAGAAATACGAGGAACACTTGCGGGTAGTACTTGAGTTACTTAGAACCCACAAACTTTATGCTAAGTTTGGAAAATGTGAGTTCTGCCTTAAAGAAGTTAAGTTCTTAGGCCATGTAGTATCCGGGAAAGGGGTAACTGTAGACTCATCGAAGATAGAGGTAGTTCAAGATTGAGGGCAATCTAAGAATGCTTTCGAGATCCGTAGTTTCTTGGGATTGGCCGAGTATTACCGCCGATTTGTGAAGGATTTTTCTAGACTAGCCTCACTTTTGACTAGATTAACGAGGAAATGGGTTAAGTTTGTGTGGAGTGAGACCTGCGAGAAATCATTCCAAGAGCTTAAGGTTAGACTTACCACTACTCCAATCTTGATTATTCCGGAGAGGGGTTTGGGCTATTTGATATATTGTGATGCCTTACGGGAAGGTTTGGGTTGTGTTTTGATGCAAGAGGGAAAGGTAGTGGCCTATGGCTCACGGCAATTGAAAACACATAAGAGGAATTACCCTACTTACAACTTAGAGTTAGCGGCAATGATCTTTGCCTTAAAGATTTGGAGGCATTACCTTTATGGTGAGAAGTTTGAGGTGTTTCCCGATCACAAGAGTCTGAAATATCTATTTACACAAAAAGACTTGAATTTGAGACAGATGAAGTGGATAGAGTTCATAGAGAACTATGATTTTGAGTTGCATTATCATTCGGGAAAGGCCAATGTTGTGGCTGACGCCTTGAGTAGGAAGTCAATTAGCAGTGTGGCTTGTATCGCAGTTTGAGAATGGGAGATGTTGGGTACTCTTGATGAGTTTAACTTGTATCTGGGCAAGTTTGTTGAGTTTGCAGCCTTGTTTTCAGTGGTTGCATAACCTATACTTGTGAACCGAGTGTTAGAAGCATAGAAGGGTGACCCTGAGACGGAATCTCTCTGGGACAAGATCTTCGATGGGAAGGTAGAGAAGGGCTTGAATATGTATCCCAACCAGAGTGTGAGATATTGTGACTGTTTGTTTGTGCCGGAGTCTTGCCGAGAGGAAGTACTCCGAGAGTTTCACCACTCGCACCTTGCGGTGCATCCGGGAGGCACAAAGATGTATCATGACCTTAGTCGCCAGTTTTGGTGGGGAGGTATGAAGAAGGATGTGGTGGTGTTTATTGAGGTGTCTTACTTGTTTGCAAGTAAAGGCCGAACATCAGAGGCCAACGGGTTTGTTACAACCCTTGCCTATAGCCAAGTGGAAATGGGAGCACGTTACGATGGATTTTGTTGTGGGCCTTCTGAGGACTCAACGAGGTAGTGATGTCATTTGGGTAATAGTTGACCGGTTAACCAAGTCAGCGCACTTTATACCTATGTGTGTAAGTGATTCAGTAGATTTCCTTGCCTATTTATATATTTGTGACATAATGAGGTTGCACGGAGTCCCAATAACGATTATATCGAATAGAGATCCGCGTTTTACAGCTCGGTTGTGGTAGAGTTTACAGGGTGCTTTGGGCACTAGACTGACTTTTAGTACGATGTATCATCCTCACATTGACGGGCAGTCAGAATGTACCATTCAAATTTTAGAAGATATGCTTCGGGGTTGTGTCCTCAATTTTGAGGGTTCATGGGAGAGGCACTTGCCCTTGGTAGAGTTTGCCTATAACAATAGCTTCTAGTCGAGTATTGGCATGGCACCGTTTGAAGCCTTGTATGGCCGATCGTGTAGATCTCCAGTGTGTTGGGTCGAGGTAGGTGATGCACCTATGTTGGGCCCGGAGTTGGTCTGAGAAATGACGGAGAAAGTTGCACTTATTCGTAAAAGGTTGATTGCGGCCCAAAGTCGCCAAAAGAGTTATGTCGACCGTAGGAGGAGGCCCTTGTCTTTTGAGGTGGGGAATCATATGTTCTTGAAAATATCACCTAGGAGGGGTTTAATGAGGTTCGGAAAGAGTGGGAAGTTGTCCCCTTGATTCATTAGGCCTTTTGAGATCCTTGAACGGGTCGGAGAGGTTGCTTACCGTTTGGCGTTGTCGCCACAGCTTTCCGGGGTTCATGACGTGTTTAACATTAGTATGCTCCAGAAGTATGAGCCGGATCCATCGCACGTGTTGGATTGGACCGACTTAGAGGTGGATGAGGATGCCTCGTATGAAGAGAGACCAGTGAGAGTCTTGGATACCCGGGACCAAGTCTTGTGAGGAAAGACAATTCCTTTAGTAAAAGTATTGTGGAAACGTCATGGGGTTGAGAAAGCGACTTGGGAGTGTGAATTAGAAGTCCGAGAGAAATATCCAGACTTATTTGTTGATGCCTGAGCATGTATTGGGATTTTGATTATCTTAATGAAACGTAATAACATTGTATATGTCTTAAATTATGAGAACATTTTATATGTTATGGGAACTTGGAAACATGAATTCAGTACAGACATTGTATATGTTTTAAGAATATGAATATTGTGTGTGTTGTATCACTTTTGGAAGCATTGTGTATGTATTAAGTTAAGAATGGATGGCCGGTGAGTGGGTCATAATGTAGAATGGATGATAGGTATTGTAAATGTTTTGAGAATTGTAATTGGCATTCTTGATCCTAGAACTTATGCATCGAGTTGGTAAGAATGGATGACCAGTGAGTGGGTCATAATGTAGAATTGGATATGCTAATATTGTTGTGAATGGTTTAATAACGATTTTGAGCTTGATTTGAAATTTCGGAGACGAAATTCTTTAAGGGGAAGAGGTTATAGCGATCCCGATTTTGACCCGACACTTATGGTAGTCTGGACTTGGATCTATCGTTTCTGTATGTTGTTCATTGTCTTTTTCTCTTTATTCCTCCCTAATTTTGGTTATTTGGATGGGTTGAGTGCGTTTGAAACAGGTTGGTTGCTTAGTTTTCAAACCTTGTGTCCTCCACTCGAGCGGCCTTTTCTGCGCTCAAGCGAGGTTTGCAAACTCTCAATACTTTGCACGTCTGTAAAAGTACTGGAGGGATATTTTTTAAGCTCGAGCAACGTTTCCTAGGTGCGCTCGAGCGGGTGGGCGCTCGAGCGGTTTGTCTGTTGTCTGCTAAAGTACTGGAGGTGTGTATTCTGCGCTCGCGCAGGACTTGTAACGCTCGAGCGGAACAACTTTTTGTGTTTGACGCTCAAGCATCAAATCTTATGCTTGAGCAGATTGGGCGTATATCAAATCGCGAAAATGACATTTTATATCACTTTTTCATTCTTCTCTCTCTAAAACTTCCCAAAAACCTAGATCTTGACTCTCTCTCTCTCTCTCTCTCTCTCTCTAAAACACTTTCTTTGCACCTAGATCCTTTGGGTTTTCTACCCTAGTGTTTTTGAGAAAGAGTTAGAGCATTCCAAGTGCTTCATTTTGATCCAATTGGAATTTGGTTTTGGCATTGTTGAGAGTTCCACTTTGCTTTGCTTGGTCTTGTCTTTTTAAGGTGGGGACTTTATACACTTTAATATGAGTTTCAACTTGATTATAGGTTGTTGTGTGAAAATGGTGGGATTTGGGCATGTTTTAGGCTAACTTAGGGTTTGGGTTCAAGTTTGAAAAGAGGGTTTTCTGTGTGGGTGTTATATAAATGATTATGGAGTTTAGATATGAGGTTATCATGTATCAAAATGGTTGATTTTTGGCTTTTGGGTTGATATTTGGAAAATAAGGGGTTTTGCCTTAAAATGTCTTGGATAATTATTTTGTATAAATAATGAAATTGGTATGGGGAATGTGAAATTGAGAGGATGTATACATGAATGGTGTTGTTGGATTTGTTTAATCACTCACCTATGGAAATTTGATGAATTATCTATTATAAAGATTGTATATATGTGTAGACACCCCATTTTTTACCGTTCTCAAGACTTGGACGTCATCATTTGTTTGTTTTGAGTTCCCGAAGGTCTCGGCCGCGCGCCTTGTCTTAGGATCTCTCAACTTGTTTGTTTTGTGCTTGGTTGTGGACCAAGGAGTTGTGGTTTTGCTTCTGAGGGAAGAGAGTAGCTTGTTGGCCATCCCCTCAACCCATCGACTAAGGCATGGTGCCATCGGCCTTGTTTTCTTGCCATCGGCCATAAGTGGTGGCCGATTGGCACTCTTTTTGGTCGATCGACCATATTTTTGAGCCGAGACCTTTCCATCTGCTTTTTGCAGATATTTTGTGCCAGCTGTGACAGCTGGTGGGCACAATTCTCATCCTCCATACATGTGTATGGAGGGATTGCTTTCAAGACTCAAGCATGTTGAACAAGCTTGAGAATTGAAATTCTATAAGAAGGGATCCTCCCCTCCCTTTCCAGAGGTTCTGAAAATCTAAGATACAAGTTCTATATCTCTCTATATATATTTTACCTTTCTCTCTTGTTTAGCCTTTGTTTGTGCCCAAAAGTGTAATATCTTCACACTATTGCACACAAACACCTACTAGAACACCATCCTTTGGTTGCTGAGGTCCTTAGGAGTTGGTTTTAGAGTTCTTGGAGTGGTTTAAGCTCATAAAAGTTGCTGGAGTTGTGTTCTTGAAGGTGTTCTTCAATGGTGAGTAAACTACCTTTTAATCCCCCATTTTGGATTAAGCTTTTAGACCTACTTGTATATTGTTTTAAGCTTAACTTTCTACTACAAAAAGTTCTAATTTTTCATGCTTGTGATGTTTGTTTAAGGTCACTTTTTGGTTGGGGGTAGTCTACCCCCTCTTAGGCCTTGTTTGGCCTTGTTTTGTGCCTTCCCTTTTGAGCTTTGGAACTATCTTGTTTTGACCTTCTCACCACTGAAATCCAGAGGATTTTCAGTGGTGGAGAAATGGTTTTGGAGTCTTGAATAGGAGAGGGACACCCCCTCTCCTTGTGTCTCATTTGCTAGTATAAATGGCTCATATTGGTAGCATGTTTGCTTAGCATGTTTTGGCTTCATTTCAGCAAGTATTTGGTGTTATTTTTCCATGCTATAACTCTGTTTTAAGTTGGTTTGATAGCCTCTTACATGCATCATGCACTTGTAGTGTAATCTTCTCTATTGCCTTAACATGCACCTTGCATTTGTGTCATGACCCAAACCCGCCCCTATGGGTTAAGGCCATAACCGGCCAATAATCACGAGATTACCTACGGCCTCGAACCAAATAAAACAAAACTCATTAGAGAAAAGAGGCCAAACGGAAGCAAATTTTAAACTTTGTCCGTAGAGCTGTGCTTATATGCACACCATAATATTCCAAACATTCATATGTTAATAACTCACATTAAAATATGTACTAAGACAGAACACTGTACATACAGGATCATACAAGTTTAAGTTAGTCGGACCCAAGACTTATATACAAAAGTAGTCCAATGCTTTCGCCAACATAACAAAACTATGAACAAAGGACAAAAGCGAGGACAGTCTCGTGCGTGAGACGTTTGGGCTGACTCCTCAAAACTTTGACTGTTTCTCACGAATTCACCGAGGCTGGTTCTGGACGTCCCTTGGCTCACAGTGATCGGTTGGTTGGTTTGCCCTGGAGCTCGACCCTACACATTCCATGAACACAAAAAGGTCACAAACAATTCAATCTGTTCTAAATTCAAATTTTCCTCTTTAGGCTTCATTCTTATCTCTTTAACTCAATTACAATGCTCAATGCATGCCTAAGAGTACTTAGAAGTGAAAAAGGATGGAAAACGAAACACAGAATGCATAAACAAAATTTCAGAAAACAGGG
Source organism: Camellia lanceoleosa (assembly GCA_025200525.1). Classification (NCBI taxonomy): domain Eukaryota; kingdom Viridiplantae; phylum Streptophyta; class Magnoliopsida; order Ericales; family Theaceae; genus Camellia; species Camellia lanceoleosa. The sequence continues at coordinate 148,702 of JANUSC010000062.1, forward strand.
TCCCCGCTTGAGCGGACCCAAGAGGCCTGCAAAAGTACTAGCTACGTCAAAATAACGCTCGAGCGTGCATTCTGGCGCTCGAGCAGAAGGCCTCTCTACATGGCTCCCTGCTCGAGCGGGAGTCATGTCTGCAAAAAAACACTGGGAGCCCGTATTTCACGCTCGAGCGGCGGTTTCCCTGCTCGAGCGGACACCAAGATTTCTGGGTTTTCCAGCTATGTTCTTAAGCTTCAACTTGACATACCATCCAACATTTCTTGCATGCAATGGCTCAAACTTCAAATACACCTGTACTAACATGGTATAAACCCCAAATTACAACCCAATGAAGCTCAATTTCATGAATCAAACACATGCATGTCCCAAATTGATTCAAACTCATCACCAACACACTAAATTCAAACATTCAAGGTACATACTTCCATGATTTGCACTTGCATGTGGAACATACACAATATCCTCAATTTAATTGGTAAAGAGGTGATCAAATATATGGACTTAAGCCAAAAATTCAACATGGATCATACATATTGAGCTCAAATATGGAAATTCATAGTAATTTCCTACATGCATGCATCTATTGGCTTTAAATTCAACAAATACAACACAATTTCCTTATAATTAAACCAATTCATGCTCTTGACCATTAATCAAACTTGAATTCACAATTTACAACATTAAACTCATGAATTCACTTACCTAGAGGCTCAATCTTCCCAATCTATGGTTAATTCTTGAGTTAGACTTCAAATTTCCAAGCCTTCAAGATCAAACTTCAATTGTGAGCTCTCCCTCTCTCTCTAAGCTGACCCCCCCCCCCTTTTCTTAGAGTTAAATCAGCCAAGTTGATTAAAGAGAGAGCTTGAGTGTACATGGCCTTTTATGTATAAGTCCACTAACCAATATAACCAATATTTAAATAATTTGAGCACTATGCCAACATTTTAATCTAATTAATTTGATCCGAATCAATTTCCAATTAAATTTCACCGTAGGCTCTAAAAATTATGCCAATCACAATGGCGTAGTCAATTTCGGGTTTTGTGGCCGATAAGGCCTTCAATTAATTTCCAAAGCAGATAATCAAATAGATATTCCTACGATGAATAGATAGAAATTCAAAACCACATATTTTCACATAATGACACACAAAATCATATTAAACACATAATCATGCTCATATTAAGGACTAATTAACATATCGCGGAACAGGGATATCACAATTTGGGTCATCATTCTTACTTGTTTTGGCTCAACTCAAAGAAGTTTTTAGTCATGTTTTACCATGCTCTAGCTTTGATTTGTATTGTCTTGGTCATGCATGCATTGTTTTGTATAGCCTTGGTTCAATCTAATTTGTTGGCTTTGAGTGTCCAAGTCATTAGCATGCATTGCTTAGACCATTTTCATGATTTGGCATCATTTCATATGTGATTTCAGTCCATATAGTGTGGTCATGCACTCACATTTATCACCTTTTCCATGCTTAGGAGAGTTAGTGTTTTTATGCCTTAAGAGTGGACCATTGTGCATGCCTTCATGCTTAGGCCTTTAGAATGCCATCTCAGTGGGTTTTTGGGCTTATTTTGACATGCCATAACTTTGATTTTTATTGGTTAAGTCATGCCATGTTTGGTTGTAATAGGTGTAGTGCAATCCCCTTTGTTGGCCTTACTTGCATCATGCCTTATGCCCTTCATGTTGGCTTGTTTTAGCTTTGGCCCTTGCATGTTTTAGACTCCTTTGGCATGATCTAGGACTGTTTTGGTTGTCATTGGCTCTTTGGGGCTTGATTCATGTGGCCTTAGTACAAGCTCCTTGGCTAGCCTTAAGCCTTAAGCTTTCTTGCATGTTATGCATGACTTGTTTGTGTGAATTGGCATCATTCCTAGCATCATTTCAGAGCATGTAGTGTTGTCACACTTGCATGCTTTTCACTCTTTAAGTGCTCTTGAGAGTTGTCCTCTTTATGCCTTAATTCTTGGGCCAATTGGCATGCATGCTTGTCTTGCATTTCATGTTATCAATTCATCATATTTGGCCACTGATTTGGGCATGGCTGAGGTCTGCCCATTTTGGTTTAACTCCATCTTTGCATGTTGTTGCATGCTTGACATGTTGCATGTTGTTGCATGCTTGTCCATCTTTGCATGCCATGCATGTTTTTATGTTTAGGTTGCATTTTGCATGCTTGCTAGTTTGCATTTTGTCACATGCTTGTTTAGGTTGCATTGCACTTGGCATGCTTGTTACCTTAGCCTTGTGTACATGTTTGAGTCATATTGCATTTGGCATGCTTATGTTGCATTGCATGGCTTTTCCATGTTGCATGCATTGCATTGTGTTTGGTTTGGGGTGTCAAACCAAACATGAGGACTGAGGGACATTTCGTACTTGAAGTGACGAAACATGCCTCAATCCTCTGTCGCCGACACTCTTGATCCAACATGATAGAGTGTGAGGCATTCATGTGTTTTTGTGCATTCATTCCATATTGATTTGCGCAATTCGACCTCTTTGGCCATCATGCATCGAAATGCATGATTGATGGCTCGAGAGTCGAACATTACACTCCTTTGAGTCTCAAACATGATAAGGGGTGTAAGTGCACAACATTTTCTTGCAAATGTATTACCATGCCCTTGTTTGTCCTCTGCTATAGCAAAAGGAGCAATTTGCAGGAAGAGATGGCCGATCGGCTATTTGGAGTGCCGATCGGCTAACAATCTTTGGCCGATGGAATAAAAATTGATCGATGACCCTTTTCCCTTGGCCGATGGCCATATATTTTGGCGATGGCCTCTCAGTATATCCATGAGGTGGTTCAAAAGCATCACAAAAATTTTCACAGTTTTCAAAAGTCAAAAACTGTGCTAACAGAGGCAACATGAGGCATGGCAACGGATTTCCGAGCAAAGCCGATCGAGCATACATTTGTCCCTCCTCTTAAGGCCGCTTTAACTGTTTTTGTAACTTAATTAATTTGCATAATTAGTTAAGGTTTTGTAATAATTAATTAGCTAGGATAGTTAGTTAATTAGTTGATTTGTATTATTTATTTGGACCCTCCACCGAGAGGCCGAATTTTGTAATAAGTGTGCGTGAGTGTGTGAATGTCTTCCAACCCCACATCTTTCTTCCTTTTATTTAACCGCTTATGATGGTTAGTTCTAGGTCATGTTTTGATTAGCATCCTTATGCTTGCATGTTTGCATTCATTCATCTGTCTTGCATGCACCGGGCTCGGCGCATCATACTAACTGCATTGTATTTAATTCCTATTTGAATCCATGTATCGAGTGTTGCATCCATATGCCATCTTAGAATAGCCGAGCCTATTTCAGTTGCATTTTTGCATGTGTTGTATTAGGCATCTTAACATAACTAGGATCATGCATGATTTCTAACTAGTTATTGTTTTGACTCGGAGTACTAGGTAAGCTTTTATACTTTAGCATCTTGCATGAGTGTGAGTGTTGCCATGATAGCATGTTTGCCATGAGGCTATTTGCTTAAGTGTTTAACTACCTGAATGCCTGTGGGTGAAGGTTGGATTGCTTGAATTGGAATAATTCATTGAAATGCGAGTTTTAAGCCCACTTGAGAGTGGCAAAATCATGTTTTCTAAGCCCACTTGAGGGTGGCAAATCCACGTCTTAGCCTACTTGCGAGTAGCACTTTCAAACCATTTTCAAATAAACAAACATGAGATGTTTTGTTCCAACTTAGGCGATCTTGTATGCTGTGCGCATCACGTAGTAAGCTAGCTAATAAACCGGAATAAGAGCACATGTGTTTTCAAAAACAAAATATCATGTTAGTAAAGGCCGATCTTTGATCGGGCGAATGGGGGTGCTCATTGCATGACCTTCTCCTCTCGTACCCAAGTTCCCGAGCCGAGGCTACTTTGGTGATGACGAAAACGTGGCCCTAGGTACGAGTCAGGGTTTCTTAAATTTCCCAAAACAAAACATTTAGGTGACGACTCTGTATCTGGCAAACAGTCCATGTTTGGCACTTCTTTATAAAAATCAGTTTTCCAAAACGATTTGCTGGATTTGGACTCTTTGGTGATTCATCGGTCTTGCATTGCACTTTGTGAGATTAGATTCAAGACCGTGACATTGAGTCCGAACTGTAGTAAGCCCAAAGAACAAAGTGGATTTCGCGCCATTTCGCACGCGAAGCCGGGACGTTCAGGGCGGTCTACAATCTGTTTAGAGATAACTGTTTTGGGCTATCGGCAGAGGATAGTCATGATTGTTATAGACATTGCATGTGGATTTGGCGAATTGAAACTAATCATTTAATCATTATCATTAAATATGATTATGACTAATATACATTGTATATGTATGATATTTAGGAGGAGAAAGTGGATGAATTCTATTGAACTAAGTTGGCCTATATGTCCAGGGTGAAAGTCCTGAAAACCATTTGTATACGTGGGTGCCGATTCCCGCGGATGAATTTTCCGTAAAATGGAAAATAAAAGTGAATGTATTATGTGATGATTTTAACTTGTTGAAACCTGTGAGGTGTATCCTCTGTTAGGTGGATTAAATGTAGTGGATGTATCTATTGAACCAAAATGAATGGAATGGAATGTAAGTTTGGGCATACCATGGTTTGGAGAAAGTTATAAAGATTATGTTGTAGGACAATGAAAATGTGCATCATGCTTATATCTTGTTAATTCTCATATATTGTGTTAAATTGTTTCTACTGGACTTTGGCTCACCCTATTTGGAAAACCATTTTCAGGTACTGTAGACTCGACTTTCTTCGAGCCCCCTTTCGAAGAGGCGCGAATTGGTCCTACAGTTTGGACTCCTGTCACGGTTCTGAATCTAATCTCACAATGTGCAATGTGAGACTGATAAACACCAAATAGTCCAATCCGGCAAATCATTTTGGAAAATCAGATTTTAAATCAAATAATGCCAAAACTGGACTACTTTGCCAGATTACAGAGTCGCCACCAAAATATTTTGTTTTTGCGAAATTTAGGAAACCCTTACTCGTGCCAAAGGCCACGTGTCCGTCCTCACCAAAGTTGCCTCGCTCGGGAACTTGGGTACGAGAGGGGAAGGTCCTGAAATGAGCACCCCCGCTCGCCCGATCAAAGATCGGCCTCTACTAAGTATGATATGTTGTTTTATAAACACATGTGTTCTTATTATGGTTATTTAGCTAACTTTACTATGTGACACACACATGCAAGTATAGACTAAGTCGCAAGACTTAGAACAAAACAACTCATGTTTGTTTTTTAAAATGGTTTGAAGGTGTCACTCTCAAGTGGGCTAAACCACAGATTTGCCACCCTCAGGTGGGCTTAAAAACATGGTTTGCCACTTCGCAAAGTGGGCTTAAAACATACGATCATCGAATTGTTCCAATTCAAGCAACAAAGCCTTCTTCCACAGGCATTCATGTAATTTATCATTTAAGCAAATAGCCTCATGGCAAGCATGCGAAACATGGCAACACTCACACTCATGCAAGCATGCTAAAGCATAAAACTTACAGTGTATTCCAAGCCAAAACAAAAGCTAGTTAGAAATATGCATGATCCTAAGTATACAGAATGCCTAATGTAACACATGCAATATGCAATTTAATAGGCTTGGCTATCTAAGATGGCATATGAATGCAACAATTTTGATAACATGCTTTGGAACACGCATTCAAATAAGTATTGAAATACAATGCAGTTTGAATGATGCGCCGAGCCTCGGTGCATACAAGACAAATGAATGATGCAATCATGCAAGCATAAGGTATGCTAATCAAAACGTGTCCCTAATCTAACCATCAAAAGCGGATAAATAAAAGGGAGAAAGACATGGGGTTGGAAGACATGCACACACGCATGCACACTTATTATAACATTGTGCCGTCTCCAAGAAGGGTCCGAATAAATAAGCTAAGCTACACTAAGCTAAGCTAATCAAACTAATCTAATTAAACTAATTAGACTAATTATTACAAAACAAAATAAAGAAATAGCTAAGCTAAGTTACTTACTTATTACAACACTTAACTAATTAGCAAACTAATTAATTAAATTATAAAACCATGCTAACTAAACATGCAAAGCACTAAACTACACTGCCTCAGCTTTGCTTCGGGAAGTTGAATATGCATGCACTCGATTTTTGCCCCGAAAAGCGTTCCGATTTGCTCTTGAGAGGCTCTGTTTACAGGGTTGAACTTACTCCATGAACTTTATGCTCCACCTTACTAAAACAATGCTGAGGATTGCACCAATGGCCTGCCGGCCATGAATGCTTGCTGCCGGCCATCTGTCGACCAAAGAGAGGCACTGTTGGCCAAAGATGTAGCACTGTCGACCATCAATGAGCCACTGCTGGCCACTGGTGTGCTGAGTCACCACACTGTAACAGAGCACAAACAGAGGAAAATGGAGGGTTTTCCAAGGACATGTTTGTATTGTGCCCCTTCTTATCATCTCAAAACATCAAAAGAGTGGCACTCTTGGATCCAAAACCACCAATCAAGCATTTTCAATGCATGATGGCCGAAGATCCAAGTTATACACTTTCAATAAATGCACAAATATGACACAAAGGACCACCACCCTATCATGCATGATCAGGGTGATGGAGACAAAGGAGCTTGGCTTATTTCATCACTTTGAGTATGAAATGGACGAATCTACCTTGTGTTCAATATAACGTCCGATCGAACACATGCAATGCAAACACAACATGCTTATCTTGTTCATGTTTTACTTGCCTCATTTTGTTTACACATTTTACATTACCGATTAATCCTTTAACCGATTAAATCCAATGTAAAAGTCCTCTAATTAGAAAGATGGCCTAAGCCACAAGTGCCTTGAGCATGAAAGAGGCATCATGCTGTTGGTTAGGAGGAACCCTCAAGAGAGGGTTAAAATCATTAGGCATGAGAGCTTCAAGTTCACACTCAAGCCAACAAGGGGCTCAAGACCACTTTCAAAGAAAATTAAAAAGTGAAGAATAGAGGGAGGTTGCAGACTTTTTAGTGCTGAAATGGCATGAAAATGGCACTAAACCATGCAAGCAACACATGCACAACATGCTAAGAGCCAAAAGCATTAAACTAGTGAAGAGCACTACACTAGAGGCATACAATATCAAGCTCAATTGACCAAACTAGCTCTGGACAGAGTTAAAACATTCCAAAACAGTAGCTAAAACATGCTGAGATTGAAGCACAAAAGGCAAGAAAAACATGCTTGCATGTTAGCCTGCAAGCAAGACTCAAGGCACAACTCTCAAAAGTAATAAAAGAGTGAAATAAGTGAGAGTGTGATAGAGTTATATGCACTAAAATCACATGTAAAATGATGCTACAACATGCAATCAACACATGCACAACATGTTAGAGGCCTTAAAACACTAAGCTAGCGAAGGCATTTGCACTATAGCTATACAAAACATGGCTCGTATGATCAAGACAGCTCAAAATAGAGCTAAATCATGCCAAATCAGTAGCAAAAACATGCTGAAATCAAGTCACAAAATGGTAGAAAAACATGCTCACATGTTAGATTATCTACATATGCAAACAAGACACAAGAAGGGGAGGCCAACCCCTCCTATTTTGGACCTCAAAACATGGTTTTTGTCACTAAAAAACCTCTGAGTTTCAGTGGTAAAAAGGCCCAAAAGTTTGATTTGAAAGTGATGAGAAATTGTGCAAAAAGCTTAACAAGCTAAAGAGCAAAAATGGGGGACAACCCCCTAACTCACAAAGGCTCAAAACAGCACTTTTAGGACTGAAAAACAGAACTTTTTACATGCCAAAACCAGCCTTGAGATGGTGGAAAAAGATGGCAAAGCAAGTATGAAAAACAAGCTTAAAGGGAGAGAGTTATACCTCTTGAAGCACGACACAATTTTAGGCAAAAAAAACCAAGCAAAATCACCTTCAAGAGCTCCAAGAAGACCTTATAGAACCTCAACTCAAAGATAACCAACTTTGGTCAAGGATGTATAGGCAAAGGAGAAGTGTATCTTCACTTGTATGCACTTATGCACAAACGTTCAAGAGAGAGAGAATTGTAGAGAGAGAGGCTCCCAAAATTTTTCTTCCTCAAATGTTCTAACCTTTAAAACAATAGAGAAGGCTCTCTATATAAAGACAATTGAGGCTTCAAGTCGAAAATATCTCAAAAGGGACAACTAGAACAGCTGGAACACAAATATCTGCAAAAATCTGACTTTTTCCATCAATGGCCGGCAAGCCATCATTGATGACCGGCACATGTCCATTGTTGGCCGACAAGAATCACTCTTGGATGGTAGGTGGCCGGTAAAGGCCATTCATGGCCGGCACACGGCCAGAAAAGCCCATCCATGGCCAGCAACCTCTACCTCTGTTTATCTAGAAAAATCTGCTTTTTGGGCCCAACTTCAAATAGGGATATCTCCTTCATATGGACTCCTTTACAGGTCATTATTGCGCCTAAATTAAAGCCCTGGAAGTCTTGTTTAATGAAGACTGCTCAGTTTCGATCCTACCTGAATTCATGCCGAACTTCTCCCAAACTAGTTTTCTTCTCTCCTCTCCTCTTTTCTTCAACTCCAAACCCCTAAATAAGGTGTTTTTAAACATTTTTCAAAGAGTTCACCTCTCTTTTATTCATTTCCACTTTGTCCTTGCTCTATTTACCGAAAAGCGCAACATTTAACAAAATGTGAGCGTTGGAACATCGTAGGAACTCTTTCAAAAACTATTTTGAAAAAGAGGGTTTTAAGGTCTAAAATATTTTGGTCAAAATCGTTTTGACCCAAAAGGGGTGTGAAGTTGGGATTTGAAGCTCCTCTTGCTGAAGAAATCAAATCTTTGCACTGCACATCTTTCATCACCAAGTAAACAATCAGTGGCGCCGAAGTCTTAAGGGTGGTAAAAAATGGGGTGTCTACAGGTACCGGTGACATGCTTCATACAAGGACATAGCTTGGGAGGGCCTAGGAGCTGGATGCTCTATTTTGTTGTTTTGTACTTAAATGTTTATTCAAGCCGAGGGCTTTATATGTACAGAGTTTATGACTCTCTTTTGTTGTAACCAAGATATGACTTGGAAAGATATAAGCCCATAGGGTGTTTATTTTGTTGATCATTAACTGATGTTACATGCTATAGATTCAGGATATATATCTATGAATGTATACTACATGTGTTATCATTTGTAATACGAACTCCGATGAATAAAAGTATTATATTTCTGTTATTCTTCCGTTCATGAGTTGGATTTATTGTATTATTTTTGGGGCGTTACATATAAGGTGAATCTTGATAGTGTAGTATTGTGTATACTTCAATTCAATACAACTTAAATTTTAAAACTAAAATAGCATTTAAAAGTTTTAATTAATTAATTGGTTGGTCATTTGACCTAACCGAATAGGCTGAACTATTTTGGGTGTGACCAATTCACATGGTTAATCGCGATTTTTCATATTGATTTTATTAATTTTAAACAAATAAAAAAATTTCCATTGGCTAACTTCCATTTAACTATATAAAAATAAAACTCTAGTTAGTTTATGATTTATTTTATAATCACACATCAAGAAAAGAAGAACAAGCAAAATTTGTTTCACTGTCTAACTATATATTATATAAGGAAAATGAGGTTTTTAGGGAGAAGCCTTCTAGGAGCTTCAAACCGTTATTATAAAATTATTGAATTTTCTTAATTTTAAACAATTAAGAAAATTCTTGTTAGCTAGTTTCCATTTACCTTTTATTTTACAATCTGACATCGAAAAAAGAAAGAAAAAGGGAATTGTTTCACTTAAATAAAGTGAATCTTATGCTCCAATTTATATAAGCAAAATGAGATTTTTAGTGAGAAGCTCTATGATCAATATCTCATACTCATTTTTTTTGATTTTCTTAATTTTAAACAATTAAGAAAATCCCCATTTGCTAGCTTCCATTTAACTTTTATTTTACAATCCTACATAGTTTTGATTTTAAAAATAATTTTGTATGAGATTTTGAAACTCTCATAATATTTAACTTTAAAATAATTAGAATCCCACATCGAGAAAAGAAATAAAAAGTGAGTTGTTTCACTTATGTAATATAGCGATTCCGGTTTTGACCCAACTTTTATTGTATTTCGGACTTGGATTTCGTGGTTTAATATTGTTCTTCATGTCTTGTTTTCCCTCATTTGTCTTTGAATTGGAGTTTTGGAGTGTTTTGGGCATGTTAGGGGCAGGTTGGTTGCTAGTTGTTCAAGTTGTTGCTGTCCAGAAATTTGCTTCTTCACGTGAGCGAGGCTTCTTGCGCTTGAGCGAGCTTTGTGAGCTCCCAACATTTTTGCAGACCTGCAGAAATTCTGGGAGGGTAATGTTCTTCACTCGAGTGAGGCTTCTTGCGCTCGAGCGACGATGTGCGTCTATAAAACTTTTAAAGGTATGAATTCTACACTCGAGCGAGGTCACTTATTGTGTCTAGTCGCTCGAGCAACAACTTTTTCACTCAAGCGAGCCTCGCATATATTAGTTCGCAACAACACTTTCTTCTTCATTTTTTTGACCCATTTTTACTCAAAAACCCTAGATCAACTCTCCCTCTCTCTAAAAACCAACTTCTCTCTACAAATCCCCTAGGATCTAAGGGTCTCTCTACCATACTCCCTTTGATAAAGAGTTGGAGCATCTCAAGGGCTACCATTACATCCGAATAAAGTTTGATTTCGTTACTTTTGAAGTTTCTCCACTTCTCATTTGGGTTTCTACACTTGAGGTAGGGACATTCTATACTTTGTTATGATCTTTAACCTAGTTATTTGTTGTTTTGTATAAATGGTGAGCTTTAGGAGGTTTGGAGGAAACCTAGGGTTTGGATTCAAATTGAAAAGAGGGATTTCTATGTTGTGTTTTGTAAATGACTATGAGGTTTTGAATATGAGGTTATCTTGGGTTAGAATGATGGACTTCAACCTTTGAATTGATATTTGAAAAAGGGAAAATTTTTCCCTAATTTGTGTTAAATTATTATTTTGTACAAATAATGGAATTGGTATGAGAAATGTGAAATTGGGGGAAAGTATAGATGAATGGTGTAGTTGGACTTATATAATTTCTCACCTATAGAAGTTTGATGAATTATCTGTTATAAAGATTGCATATCTATCTAGAAATATCTGTATTGGGCTATCGGTGGAGGATAGCTCTGATTGTTGTAGAAATTGCAAGAGGATTAGGTGAATTGAAACTAATCATTTAATTATGTCATTGAATATGACAGTGTGTCAAGGAATTGAATATGCAAAGTGTTAGTCATTAAATATGGCGGTACTTGTAAATGCATTGTATATGCGTAACGTTTTGGGAGGAGAAAGGAGATGTACTCCATGTTTTGGGAGAAGATAGGAGATTGACTCCATTGAGACTAAGTTGGCCGGAGTGTCCAGGGTGAAAGTCCCGAAATCATTTGCATACATGAGTGCCGATCCCGCGGATGAAATTTTCGTAAAATAGCAAGGCTGAAGTGCATGTATGATAGTTGTGTAGATTAAGAACCACTGAGTTGTAGTCTCGGTTGGGTTATTTTGAAAATTATACACTTGGCATATGAATTGAAATTGAACGAATAAACTTGAAATGAATAAATGGAGATGGATTGAGATATGAGTATCAGTATTGAATGGTCATAGGAAGATTGTACGTTGGTCATAAATATTGAATATGTCTCACACTTATGTCTTAGTTAAACCTCATTTATTGTGATAGACTATTTCTACAGGGTGTAGACACCCCATTTTTGACCGACCTTAAGACTCAAACATCCCAGATTGAGCGCTCAGTGATGATGCATATTGTGCTCGTTCTGAGGTTGTGGAGTCTCGGCTGAGAGCCTTGCCTCCGGACTTCTGGACTCTTTTGTGCTTTGCCTCAGTTTGCGAACCAAGTTCTGTTTTCTCTTCCCGAAGGGAGGGAGAGGTCTCGTAGACCATCTCTTAGTGGCCGTAGGCTACTTTTCATGATCGTAGACCACTGTTCCCGTTTGGAGACCAGTTTCCAGTTTTCGAAGCCGTCGGCCGTGTGCCTCGGTTCGGGACAGCTTAACTATCTCCGCTTGCTCCGGTTTTTGGCACACACCTTATTTCCTATCCTTAGAGGGACACTGTGGCCCGGGAGACCACCTTCGTGGTCGTACGCCACCTCCGGTGCCTAACAGCCTGTTTTCGGGGCCCCCGGCTGCATGTTTCGGCCCCCGAATCCTTGTTTTGCATCCATCTTGGCTCATTTTTGGTGTGGACCCTAATTTCATTGTTAGGAAGGTGGTACGGGGGTGGGAGACCAGAAATTCTTCTTGGAGACCACCTTTCTCTTCGCCGCCCGATTTTCTTGGCAAGTAGGTGGTCTCCCTCACTTTTGAGCCACAATTTCGGGTCTTCCATACCACCATTGTGTTGTACTCATCTGGGAGGCCACCAATATGGGTAGGCCGACCAACTTTTCTTCCTGACCCTTTTGAACATTGCTAGAAAGTTGGTTTTCCTCTCTCCTGGGTCACAATTTCTGGTCTCCCACCATACCACTGAGCTGCATTCATCTAGGAGGCCACCAATCTGGGGTGGCCGACCACTTTTCTTGGTTGAACTTTTTGACCCCTGGTTAGCCAACCAGGGGGAGTGGCTGGCCAACCACCTTAACTGGTCGGCCAGCCTTCTGTTTTTTGCTCTTTCTGAATGCAATCCGGCTGTGCCAGCTGGAAGGCATTTGAACCATCCTCCATACACGGAGGATATTTGAAGCTTCCAAGAGAAGCTTTGGCCTCTCTTCTCTATAAAGGGAGGCCTCCTCCTCCATTGCAAGGGTTGAACCTTTTGTTGAAGGCTTATACACTCCTCCCTCCATAACTCTCTTCTTCAAGCCTCCAAACTCCTTTGTTCTTGCATCATTTACACTACACCTCCTAGCACAACACCTCCACTATCCATCCAAGCACCTTGGAACTGATTTTCAAAGGTTGAAGGCTCATTACCTTGGTCCAGAAGTTGCTGAGGGTCGGCTCTACAAGGGTAAACCTCTATTTTCCTTTTTCTTGCATTATTTTGCTTCATATCTTAGCCCTGTTTGCAAGCTTTTTTGGGTTTCGACATAAACTGAATTTTTTTTTTTTGTTTTGAGCTCCTCTTTAAGTTTGATCGAGGTCTTTTTTCTGTTTGGGGTCATCTTCCCCTTTGCATGCTTCATTCCCTTATGTTTAGAGCTATGCATTAGAGCATTTGTATTGGCCTTGGTTTAGCCTTTTGGACACTAAAATCCAGTGGATTTTTAGTGGCCAATATGTGTTTTTGAGCCCCAAAATCAGAGAGGGTTGACCCTCTCATCCTTTGTTCTCTTTACTAGCTTTGTTGGCCTTCCAAAGGAGCTCCATTTTGAATGTTTTGAAGTCATGTTTCAAGCTCTATTTGGTGAGTTTTAAGGTTTGTATAAGCTCTGTCCAGAGCCCTTTTGGCCATTTTGAATGTCTTTCATGCATGTGTAGAACAAACCTATTCAAGGCCTTTCAAAAGGGCTTTCACTTGCATGCTTCCTAGACTAATTTCAGGGCCTTTTTAGTGGGTTTTAGGGCTTTCATAACCTCTTTCCAGAGGTGGTTTTGCCATTTTTTTTTGTCCATCATATATGTGTAGAATAACCTCTTGCATGGCCTTTCAAAGGAGCACTTCATTCTTACATATGTTGACTGAGTTTCAGTGGTTATTTGGGCATATTTTGGCATGGCATACTTCTGTTTTTGGTTGGTTTGATGAGCCCTCATGTTCTCCATATACGTGTAGTGTAAATCATGGTTCACTAGCTTACTTCGCATGCTTTGTTGACCCTTCATGTTAGCACTTTTTGGCTATGCCTTAAACTGATCTTATGCATATTTTGAACTGCTTTAGCTCTATTTTTGGCTCTCATAGTCGAATGATGTTTGTTTTGCATGCTTGTAGTTCAATACCCATGCTTAACTTTGAGTTTTGAGGCTCATTCCATGCATTTACTGAGGTGTGTCCATGTTTTGAGTCCATTATACATCATATTTCAGAGCTTGTATCAATGCCATATTGCCATGTTTTATACTCCTTAAGTGTGCTTGAGAGTTGTCCATGAATGCCTTGTTTTCGGGCCATTGAATGAGCTCCATTTCTTTGCATTCTGAGCCATCATTTTAGGCCATTTCCCTACTGTTGCAGACCTGCCTAGGGTCTGTTTGGGGTTGGTTTTGCCATTGGTGCATTGCTTTGGATACCTCTAGAGTAACGCACTTCACTAGTTTCGGTACCCGGGCCCCCTAGCATGCATTGTGTGACATATTTGCTTGATTCGGGACCATTGTATATCATGTTTCAGAGCTGGAACTTGTTTGTTTGTATGCCATATTTCATTCCTTGCCATGCCTTGTTAGAGTTGCATGTTGCGCCTTAGGATCGGTCCTTTGCATTCGTGCATGTTTGTATGTATTTCGGTTGTCTCATTTTCATCACATGGCCACTGATGTGAGTGTGGCTGAGGTCCACTCATATTGGTGTAAGTCCATCTTGCATCAAGAATGTTATTTGGTTCACGTTGTTGCATGTTTGGCCTTTGCATTGCGTATGCTAGGTTGTTAGGTGCATTGTGCATGTCATGTTATGTCACGTGCATTGTGTATGCCATGTCATTCCTCGCATTGTGTATGCTAGGTTGTTAGTCGCATTGAGTATGCCATAGTTCATGAGCATTAAGCATGCCATGTGGTGTTGTAGTGTTAGCATTGTATATGTTAAGCGCATGTTTGCATTTTCATCCCTTGCATGTTTGCATCATTCAATAGCATAGCATCTAGGATTGCATGTTAGAATTGCATTCATGCATATCATGCATATTGCATTGTGTTTTGAGTAGGGTTTAGTCCAAACACGAGAAACGAGGGACGTTTCGTACTCCAAGTGACAAAATGTGCCTTGATTCCCGGTCGCCGACACTCCGGATTAACCATGATGGAGTCTAGTCCTTGTCGTGTTTATATGTGCATTCATTTCACATCGAGTCATGCAATTCGACTCCTCGGCCATCGTGCATCAAGATGCGTGATTGGTGGCACGAGGATCGAGGCGTGCATACATATGTGGAAATACTTTGCTATGCCCCTTTCTTGCTCTCTGTGGCAGCAAACCAGAAATCAGCAACTTTCTAAAGCTTTGCACAGCATTCCGGGATCAATTGTAAACAGAGACAAATCGGGGCATCGCGAGGAATTTCTCGATGAGGCAGCTCGAGCATGCATGCATCTTTCATCATTCGGAACAGAACTGAGGCGGTCCATTTAGCTTGCATGCTAATTTACTTGCTTTCCTAGTTAATTTGTTGATTAATTAGGGTTTTGTAATATTTAATCATTTATTCGAACTGTATTATTTATTCGGACCCTCTGAGCGAGGGCACAGTTGTAATAAGTATGCATGTGTGTGATGTATGTCTTCCAACCCCACGTCTTTCTCTCTTTTATTTACCAGCTTATGATGGTTAGATTAGGGCATGTTTCAATTAGCATACTTATGCTCGCATGTTTGCATCCATTCATTTGTCTTGCATGCACCAGGCTCGGCGCATCATACTAACTGCATTGTATTTCAATTTCGAGTTGAATACTTGTTAGCTGTAGCATCATCATATGCCCTCTTAGAATAGCCGAGCCTATCTTAGTTACATTACTGCATGTGTTGCATTAGGCATTTCAGCATAGTTAGGATCATGCATTGATTTCTAACATAGCTTCGGTTTTGGCTTGGAGTACTCGGTGAGTGTTTATGCTTTAGCATCCTTGCATGCGTGTGAGTGACTGCCATGATAGCATGCTTACCATGAGGCTATGTGCTTATGTGATATAATTGCCTGAATGCCTGTAGGTGAAGGTTGGGTTATTTGGATTGGAACAATTCATCGACTGCGAGTTTTAAGCCCACTTGAGAGTGGCAAATCATCGTGTTTTCTAAAGCCCACCTGAGGGTGGCAAATCCACATTTTAGCCTACTTGCGAGTAGCAAACCCTTTTCAAAACAAACATGAGATGTTTCGTTCCAATTCAGGCGATCCAGTCTATACTTGTATCCTGTGCGCATCACATAGTAAATCTAGGCTAATAACCGGAATAAGAACGCATAATGTTTTCAAAACTAGATATCGTGGTTAGTAAAGGCCGATCATTGATCGGGCGAGCGGGGGTGCTCACGAAGTGACCTTCCCCAATCGTACCCAAGTTCCCGAGCCGAGGCAACTTTGGTGATGATGGACACGTGGCCTTAGGCAAATGAGTCAGGGTTTCCTAAATTCCTCCAAAATAAAATATTTAGGTGGTGACTCTGTATCTGGCAAAGCAGTCCATGTTTGGCACTTCTTTCAAAAAAAATCTGTTTTCAAAAATGATTTGTCGGATTTGGACTCTTTGATGATTCATCGGTCTTGCATTGCACTCTACGAGATTAGATACAAGACTGTGACATTTGAGTCCTGAACTGTAGTGAGCCCAAATGAACAAAACGGGATTTCCCTCCCGGACGTTCAGGGACGTCTACACTGGGTTTTGGCTCACCCTATTTGAGAAACCATTTTCAGGTACCGATGACATGCTTCCTCCAAGGACGTAGCTTGGGAGGACTTAAGAGCTAGAGGCTCTATTTTATTAATTTGTGTTTAAATGTTTATTTAAGCCAAGGGCTTTATATGTATAGAGCTTATGACTCTCTCTTTTGTCGTAACCAAGTAATGTCTTGGAAAAACGTAAGTCCGTAGGGCATTTATTTTGTTGTTATTAACTAGTGTTACATGCTGTAGATTCAGGATGAACATTTATGAATGTATAATGCATGTAATATTTTTTGTAATACGAACTCTGATGAATGTAAATACCTTAATTCTATTATATTCATTTCTCATGTGAGTTGGATTATTTGTACTATTTTGAGGGCGTGACACATAAAGTGCTACAATCCCACATCAAGAAAAGAAAGAAAAAATGAATTGTTTCAATTGGCTAGCTTCCATTTACCTTTTATTTTACAATCCTAAATTGGAAGGGGAAAAAAAAGGAAAAAATGAATTGTTTTATTTACATAAAGTGAATCTTATGCTCCAATTTATATAAATTATTGAAATTTCTTAATTTTAAACAATTAAGAAAATCCCCATTAGTTAGCTTTTATTTAACTTTTATTTTACAATCCCACATCGAAAAAGGAAAGAAAAAGTGAATTGTTTCCCTTATATAAAGTTAATCTTATGCTCCTATTTATATAAGTTGTAACGCCCTCCAAAAAATATAATAAATCCAACTCATGAACAGAAGAATAATAGAGATAAAATACTTTCATAAATATACACCCTGAATCTATAGTATGTAGTATCAGTTAATAATCAACAAAATAAATGCCCTACGAGTTTACATCTTTCTAAGACATTGCTTGGTTACAACAAAAGAGAGTCATAAGCTCTGTACATATAAAGCCCTTGGCTTGAATAAACATTTAAGCACAAATTAACAAAATAGAGCATCCAACTCCTAGGCCCTCCCAAGCTACGTCCTTGGAGGAAGCATGTCACTGGTACTTGAAAATGGTTTCCCAAGTAGGGTGAGCCAAAGCCCAGTAGAAACAATCTATCATAATATATGAGGTTTAACGAAGATATAAGTGTCAAGTGTATATTCAATACTCATGACAAAACACACATTCTCTACATGGCCATACGGTACCGGTATTTACATCTCAATCCATTCCCATCTGTTCCTTTCAAGTTAATTCATTTCATTTCAATTCATGGGCCAAGTTTATAATTCTCTTAATAACACGACTGAGACTACAACTCAGTGGTTCTCAATCAACACAATCATCATACAAGCACTTCAATCTTACCATTTTACGGAAATTTCATCTGCGGGATTGGCACCCATGTATACACATAATTTCCAGACTTTCACCCTGGACACTCCGACCAACTTAATTTCAATGGAGTCCATCCCCTATCTCCTCCCAAAACATGGAGTACATCCCTTTCTCCTCCCAAAACATTATACATATACAATGTATTTAAAAGTGCCATCATATTCAATGACTATCAATTATACATATTCAATGCCTTGACATACCGTCATATTCAATGACACAATTAAGTGATTAGTTTCAATTCACCTAATCCTCATGTAATTTCTACAACAATCATAGCTATCCTCCATCGATGGCCCAGTACAGATATTTCTAAACAGATATTCAATCTCAAGATAGATAATTTATTCAAATTTCCATAGGAGCGGATAACACATATCCGGCTCTACCATTTATATCAATAACTATCCAATTCCTTGTTATCATAATCAATTTCGCTTATTCACATATATGCCGAAGCTAACTCACTCGCGTTCTAATACGATGGACAATAGTAAATCACTCCACATAGGCATGTAATCACGTAAACACATATGAATTTCCTTCTTAGATAATGATCGTCCCACAGTGTTACTAGAGTTCAAATTAGAAATAGCAGTGATCAAGTGCTCTTCTAATAGGACTTCCAAAAACCTGTAGACTTAATCAACATCTTAGGAACTAAATTCCATACTCACATAATCATATAAGCATGTTATCACATAAGCATACAATACATGCTAACGTCTCAATCAAGCGAGACAAGCCCATTGTGGTACTAACTACTTCCCACGTACCCAAAGTATTCAAACCCGGTACGCTATGATACCAAGTTGTAACACCCTCAAAATAACATAATAAATCCAACTGTTATGAGGAAGATATAACAGAAACAAAATACTTTCATTCATCAGAGTTTGTTTATAAAAGATTAACATACAGTTAAATGCCCTGTAGGCTTACATCTTCCCAAGTTATTGCTTGGTTACACAAAAGAGAGTCTCGCTCATTACATCTTAAGCCCTTGGCTTTACAAATAACAAACACACAGATAATGAAACATAATTAAGAAGCTCTTGCTTCCCAAAAGTCCCTCCACGCTATTTCCTTGGCAGAAGCATATCACCTGCACCTGAAAATGATATTCCCATATAAGGTGAGCCATAGCCCAGTAGAGATAATCTAACACAATATATGAGGTTTAGTAAAGATATAACTAACCATGTGCATAAACAATACCAGTACTAAAACATCCATCAATTCTGCATATTCGTATGCTACTAAGTTCAAACCTGAATCCATTTTCATTCAACTCACTTATACTACTCAATTCATGAGTTAAGTTCATTATCTTTTAATGCATTTCCAGCTCATCTATACTACTTAGTTCATGAGTTAAGTTCATTATCTTTCAACAACCACACTGGGACTACAACTCAATGGTTTTCCGATTATACAAGATACACATAAACACTTCAATCTGCCATTTTACGGATATTTCGTCCGTGGAAATCGGCATCGATGTATGTCCAAGGTTTCAAGACTTTCACCTAGGACACTCTGGTCAACTTCCTTTCCATAGAGTTCTTTCCCTTTCTCCTCCCAACAAACATATATATACAATGTACCTATGAGCACAATCTCATGTCGAGTACATCCTCTTTCTCCTTCCAAACATGGAGTACATCCATTTTCTCCTTGTAGACACCCCATTTTTGACCGACCTTAAGACTCAGACGTCACCGATTGAGCGCTTGGTGATGTTGCATACTGTGCTCGTTCAGAAGTTTAAGAGTCGCGGCCGCGCGCCCTGCCTCCGGGCTTCCGAACTCTCTTTCGTGCCTTGTCTCGATTTGCGAACCAGACTCGGTTTTCTCTGTTTTCTTTCCCGAGGGAAGGGAATGGTCCTGTAGACTATCTCCCGGTGGCCGTGAGCTACTTTTTGTGGCCGTAGGCCATTTTGCCCATTTTGCCAGAGCCGGTTCGGTTTCAGGCTCGGGACCACCCAACCATCTCCGAGTTCTCCGGTTTTTGGCTTGCACCTCTGTTTTATAGTTCCGAGGAACACTGGGGCCTCTGATGCCCACATCGTGGCCGTATGCCACTTTCGGTGCCTGTAGCCGGTTTTCGGGACGCCGAATCGCATGGTTTGGGCCCCGAGCATTCATTTTGCATCGGTTTTCTCTGATTTTTGGAAGGAACCTCTGTTTTGTCATTCCGAGGGACACTGGGGTCGCAGATACCCACTTCGCTGCCGTACACCATTTCCGGCACCATTTCATTTTTGGATCGAATTGCTCGGTTTTGGCCCCGAACGTTCATTTCTCATTAGTTTTTGTTCAAATTTGGCAGGTACCTCTGTTTCAACACCAGGAAGATCACTGGGGGGTGGGAGGCCAGCAATTATCCCAGATAGCCAGTTTCGCTCCTCCGGAGCCCGTTTTTCTCACTTCCGGGCCAATGTTGAACACCCTAGGGGTATTTTCTTCCAACCAAAGCCACATATCTGTGATCAGGGGACATGGGAGGACCCTAAACAAGCATGGTCGGCCAGAAAATTGGAAGTTCATTTTTGGGCCTCTCTTTCAAATCCAATCTTGTGGCTCCTGCTTCAGTGTTGCCAAATTCCAACCTTGGAACCTTGTTCCACACATCTGGGAGGACACCAAGGGTATATGGTTGGCCAGAAATTGTGCATTTCATTTTTGAGGCTCTCCTTCAAGCTCTATGTTGTGGCTCCTGCTTCAGAGTTGCCAGATTCCGACCTTGGGGCCTTGATCTACACACTTGGGAGGACACCACTGCATGGTGGTCGGCCAGCAATTTTTGAGTTCATTTTTTGGGGGTGGCCGGCCGGCCATGGTGAGTGGCTGGCCGACCAGGTGGGGTGGGTGGGCGGCCACCTCCTGAGATTACACTGGCCACTACTTCACCTTTCGACTCAATCTGTTGTCCGGATATTTTTGCTGAAATATCACCCCATCCGGGGGATATTTTGGGAGGGAAAGCTTGGATGCTTCTCCCTCCCCTTTTACACCTTTTCTCCCTTATTTAAAGGGCTGGACAGCCCCTTTACCTAGGTTAGAAAATTTGCTCTCAAGAACACCTCTCCCAAATCCTCCATCTCCATAGCCAAAACTCAAGAAAAACCTTCAAGTCTCTAGCTCTTCTCTTCATCAACCCTTAGCTCCACCATCCCCACTACCATTCCAGCAGCAAGGAAGTGTTCTCCAGTGGCTAAGGAGCACCAAATTCAGGCCAAGAGGTAGCAACAACCGGATCTTCAAGGGTAAGTCTCCAAATCTCTTTTTGTAGCATAATCTTGCTTCCTATTTTTACCCTATTTCCTTTCAGTTTTTGGGCCTTGACCCCTACTGGTTTTAGGCTTATTTTGAGCCCCTCTACAACTTTGTAGAAGGGATCAACTTCATTTGGTGCCTCTATGATATACTTGTTTCAATATCTAGTTTGTATGTCACAATCTTGCATGCTATTTTTAGCCTATTTGCATTTGTTTTTGGGGCTCCGACCCCTACTGGTTTTGTGCTTATTTTGAGCCCCTCTACAACATTGTAGAAGGGCTCAACCTTTTTTGGCCATTCTGTATACCACCTCCCTTTGAAATCCACTTTAGGCCCTAATTCTTGCATGTTTTGTAGCCTTTTGTGATTTTGGTTTTAACTCTTGTTCAGAACAGAAATGGGTCTTATTTTGACCCCCTCTACATGTTTCATGAAGAAAGTTTTGTTGTTTGGTGTCTTCTTTGCATGTCTCTTGTTATAACCTCTTTTGAGCTCCATTTTGCATGGAATTGTTAGCATGTTTTTGTATTGATTTTGGGATTTCCATAAACTGAATATATGCTTATTTTTGGTCCCTCTTTAGTTTTTTAGAACTGTTTTTTGGGGTTTGAGCATGGTAGATACCACTTGCTTGGTAATCTCTCTCTTTTTCCGTATTTTTGCAAGCTAATGTTGACCTATCTATGCTTACAATTCGGCCATTTTTGTAACTGAAAAATGCCATTTTTTGGGACTGCCTTGCTACTGTTTTTGCTTTCGTGTGCCAATTTCGCATGTTTAGCATAGCCGTAGGCCATTTCGGGCACTTAGAATTGCATTTCGGGATGATTTTGTGCGTTGATTGTCATTTCACATCATTTCGGGGCTGTTTTCCCCTTAATTTAGTGGCTGAAATTTGGTTTGCATGCTTGCATATCATTTCCCGTGTCATTTTATGCCTAAATGCATTGCCTCGGTTTGCATGCCTGTGGGCACGCACTTCGAGGCACCCCCGTTTTATCCGACGGCCTCCTATGTGAGTGAGCTGAGGCTCTCCCATGTTGGTGTAAGCCCATCGCGGCATTCCGTGTGCCATTTTCATCTTTTATCATCGCCTCGGTTTGCGTGCCTGTGGGCGCGCGTTTCGAGGCACTTCGGTTGTATCCGATTTTCTTTGCATTTTATCATCGCCTCGGTTTGCGTGCCTGTGGGCGCGCGTTTCGAGGCACTCGGTTGTATCCGATTTTCATTGCATTTTACCATTGCCTCGGTTTGCGAGCCTGTGGGTGCGCGTTTCGAGGCACTTCGGTTGTATCCGATTTTCATTGCATTTTATCATCGCCTCGGTTTGCGCGCCTGTGGGCACGCGTTTCGAGGCACTTCGGTTTTATCTAATTTTCATCTTTCATCATCGCCTCGGTTTGCGTGCCTGTGGGCGCGCATTTCGAGGCACTTCGGTTGTACCCGATTTTCTCATTTTATCATCGCCTCGGTTTGCGTGCTGGTAGGCGCGCCAGCACTTTGCCGGTGTATCCGATTTTCTCATTTATCATTGCCTCGGTTTGCGTGCACGTGGTATGCGCGTTTGGCTGCCGATTGTATCTGATTTCCATTTTGTCATCGCCTCGGTTTGCGTGCCCGTGTGCACGCATTTCGAGGCACTCTGTTTTATTCACTTTGCATTTCATGTCATCGCCTCGGTTTGCGTGCGTGCCGCACTTTACTTTTGGCGTTTCATTTTCATCTCATTTTCACAGTGTTGTGCATACTAGGTTGTATCTTAGATTGCATTCATGCATTACCTCGGTTTGCGTGCCCGTGTGCACGCATTTCGAGGTTACTCATTTTCATGGCATTGTGCATGCTATATCACATCTTAGCTACATTTCCTGCCTATCATGCATATTGCACCGAAGCGAGGCGCTTTTTGTACTCCGTAAATCGGAACGGGCCTCAATTCGTGTCACCACCACTCCGGATTACCCATGAGGGAGTTAGGTTTTCATCTGCTTTCATCCCATATTGAGTTGTGCAATCCGATTCCTCGGCCATCATGCATCGGTATGCGTGATTGGTGGCACGAGGATCGAGGCATGCATATATTTGTGAAATACATTGCTATGCCCTTTTCTTGCTCTCTGTTACAGCCAAAACCGAGGATCAACAACTTTTGAGTCCGTGGCGCATTTAGAAATCGCAAGCAGAGGCTAATCGGGGCATCCTGGATTTCCGCCAAGCGAAGATACATCATCTATCGGCGAAAGGCGGTCCCTAGCTTGCATGCCAGTTTTACTTCTTTTGTAATTAATTTGTTAATTAATTAGAAATTTGTATATTTATTTGAATCAGTATTATTCTTTCATTTTGATTTGTATTATTTATTGGACCCTCTGTGAGCACAATCGTAATAAGGGTGTGTGAGTGCGATGTATGTCTTCCAACCCCATTTCTTTCTCCTTTTATTTATCCTTACAATGGTTAGATATAGGACATATTTCAATTAGCATACTGATGTAATGACATGTTTGCATCATTCATTCAGTATTGCACGCATCGCCTCGGTGCATCATACAAACCGTGATCAGATTTCGATTCCAAATTGAATATATGATAGTCATGCATCTCACATGCCATCTTTAGAATAGCGAGCCTACTATAGTTGCATTTTGCATGTGTTGCATTAGGCATTCAGATACTTAAGATCATGCATGATTTCTAATCAGTTTTCTGTTTTGGCTTGGAGTACTCGGTGAGTTTTATGCTTTAGCATCCTTGCATGCGTGTGAGTGTTGCCATGATAGCATGCTTACCATGAGGCTATGTGCTTATGTGATATAACTGCCTTGAATGCCTGTGGGTGGAGGTTGAGTTATTTGAATTGGGACAATTCATCAAATGTTTGTTTTAAGCCCACTAGATAGTGGCAAAATCATGTTTTCTTAAGCCCACCTGAGAGTGGCAAATCCGCATTTTAGCCTACCTGCGGGTAGCACCATCACACCATTTTCAAACAAACAAACATGAGATGTTTTGTTCCAATTCAGACGGCCCGATCTATACTTGTTTCTTTGAGCATCACATAGTAAACTAGGCTAAATAACGAATAAGAACTCACAATGTTTTCAAAAAGCAGATATCATGGTTAGTAGAGGCGGTCTTTGACCGGAGAGAGGTGCTCACGATGTGACCTTCCCTAATCGTACCCAAGTTCCCGAACCAACTTTGGTGATAGCGGACACGTGGCCTTTCGACCGAGTCGGGGTTTCCTAAATTTCCCATTTTAAAATATTTAGGTGGCGACTCATTATCCGCAAAGCGATCCATGTTTGGCACTTCTTTCAAAAATCTGTTTTCTTCAAAAGCGATTTGCGGATTTGGACTCTTTGGTTCAAGATTTGGAACATAACAAAATCGAGTCCGAATCAGCGAGGTCCCCAGGCGTTATTCTGATTCTGGCGACTCATTGAGATTTAGAGAACTTGACTCGAACTCATGATATCTGGTTTTGACTACACTTGTGTGTTTCTTTGCATTGCATTTGCATTGGTGCGCCTAGGACACCGTGTTTGCCATCTGCTATTCCTGAACGGTATGCCGGAGGCTTGTCTTGTCAAGGCATGTCCATAAGGCTGGTCGGTTCTGCCTCTGCCAAGATAGAACACAAACCCCGGTTTTACCGGGGCACCCTTTTTGACCATTCGACCTAGTGCATATTCGGATCCATAGTGACCAATCCAAACTAGGATAGGTTGCTTACCCGTTTATAGGTCATTTGAAGCCGCTGCGTGCGTAGTGAAACCCTAGTTCCTGACAAAATAGGACAGGGAAACCCTACCCCAACATAGGGGTGTTTTGGCTCTCACTTATCTGCTATGTGCTTGCTAGAGTGTGTCTCTCTGAGGAATGCATGTATCAAGATGAGTTTGGGCATCGAACTGTGGGCATCGGTTTTGAGTTGGCACGTTCGCTGCGAGCATCGATCGATTATTTGAGAATCGCTTGTCTGCGGATATCGATTGATTTTGAAACGATATCTGAGAATAGTGATCGATGGTTGAGGCGATGTATTTCAGCTTATCCAACTGTGTGTTGTATACTGTCGTGTGTTGTGTGTATTTAAATTTAAGTTATCTTGCCCATTTTTCGGTCATTTATTTCCTTTTGCTTTATTATCTTTTTTTTGCTAGGGCGCTTTGTATACGATTGCTTCGAGCTACCGATACTTCCAAGCAATCCGGACACGAGGTCGCCGACTTACTCGATCCGAGGATCTAGTTGACGGACATCCGTGTTCCATTCACTACCGGTTATTAGAAGGAGACCGAGGAAACGCGATCCATCGAGCGAAGATTATTGGTACAAAGGTCTACTTTAGCAAATGCATACCGGGTTGAGATTCCTATTTCCACTATAGAGACGACTTGCGCTTTTTGAGATGGAACAACAGAACAAAGAATGGAGGCGATGATCGCCCGAATGAGTGAAAGCATGAAGCAAATGCAAGATGATGCTATCCGCCAGCGGAATTTTCAAACAACGAGCATTGTCATGGCCCATGATGCGAGTTGATCACCAGTTACAACAATGAGCAGCGCATCCGCTTCACACCAGTCCTTCCTCCACCAGGCACAGCGAGTTCCTCCACCACGGGGCCCCATTACGAACAAATATCTCTTGGCGAATGCCCCTCCAAATCTGCAGAATACCCAAGCTACCCTCCCAAATCCACAAAATGTTCTGCCAAACCCACAAAACACCCAAGAGGACACGGGTCTTCCAACGGGGCTGGCTCCGCCCCCGCTTCTACCACAACTGTCCAAAAACATTACACCTAACTACGGACGCTCCATTTGAGTTCGAGGTAGACCACACTCTCAAATTGAGCAAGTTGGAAAAACTCTTCAAGAAATCACAGGGTGAAAGCCATCCGGACATTGAAGACGGCTATCTTGATGTGGCCGTGACGTTCTTGACAGATTTAAGATGCCCCAGATCGATCGCTTTGATGGATCCGAGGACCCCATGGTCCACCTCCGGCTATTTTCTGACATCTTAAGACCAATGGGCCTAACTCCACCGCAAAAGCTTTCCTTGTTCGGTCGAACTTTATCGGGTGTGGCATCCACTTGGTATGCAAAGCTGGAGGATGATGTGAAGACAAACTGGGATGAGATGGCCGAGGCCTTCGTTGCACAATATTCATATAACACACAGATCGAGATTACCACTCGTGATCTCGAGACAACGAGGCAGGAGCCCAAAGAATCTTTTTCTGACTTTGTAACCCGGTGGAGGGCGAAGGCATCGATGATGACCTTAAGGCCAACAGATAGAGATCAGATCCGGATGATTGTGCGCAATCTCCAGCCGGCGTTAATGAAGAAGATGATCGTAGTCCCTTTCCCCACTTTCGCAGATCTACATGATATGGGGATGCAAATAGAGGATGCAATGAAGCAAGGTCTGTTTGACCAAGACCGGGATCAGCCCCGAAGAACATTTAATCGGAATACCAATGCAGGCCCGAGTGGCTCTGCCAATACAAGAACTTCAGAGGTCGGAATGGTCACCACCAATCCCCCTTCCCAACCAAGGCCCGCAGCGGCCACACCTTTTTCTGATGCCTCTAGGAGCAGTAACCAAGCTTCAAGGTACCAACCCAGGGGTCAACGAACCTTCTCTCCACTACATATGCCTTTATCCAAAGTCCTCGGGGTTCTAGTCAGAAAAGGGCATCTGAAACCCTTGGAACCGAGGCCCCCACCAAATCCACTCCCCCCTTCCCATAACCCAGCCAAATATTGCAAATACCACCAGCAGCATGGTCATGACACCGACCAGTGTTACAGGCTGCGTCATGAGGTTCAAGATCTCATTGACAAGAACATCATCCTCCCTCCCGACTGACCCAATGTTACAACCAACCCACTTCCAACACATAACCAAGATCCACCCAAAAGAATCAATTTTATCCAAACTGGGGGCGTATCTTACGACCCTAGTATCTACATTACTCCCTCCCACCTACCCAAGCCGGAGGTGATCCCGCTGATAGCCGATTTGTGCATGGTGGACACCTCTACAACCCAACTCGAGCCAAAGGTGGTGACCACCGAGAATGGAACAGGCGGGCTTCCGAGGAGAGCAAAACTGTTGAGTCTGGGGTGGAGCAATCTGAGAATTTCGCTGGCAGAGCTTATGATCCGAGTGGATATATCTTGTCAATGAGCCAACCTAAGCTGAGTATGAGGTTGCCAGAGAAGGCTGAGTTGTGTATGATCCGGGGGGATAAACTTGAATCAGCAGGGGATGATTTGACTGCGGCGGAAGAAGGCTTCGCCAACCTTCAATTTTTCAATGATCAGGAATCGGGTGATGCATCAATTAATTGGTTTGATTACGAGGAGTCAGCGGAAGTCGTCAGGTGGTTGGATGATCAGCCTGACATTGTACCATTTAGGCGGAAGGGCGAAGGTCGAGTGAATCACGGAGAGCGCCGGTCTGAAGAATTCCGCCGACCAAGACATTTTGAAAATCGAACAACCGACGCGGAGGAACAAGAAAAGAGATGGGTTTCGAGAGAGCCCGGAAGCGAAGAACCATGAGGAAATTGAGTCTTGTGGGCACTAAACCGAACATCTTTGTGAACATGAGGGAGGAAAATGCCGAGAGCACAAACAAACCAGAACCAAACAGGTGCCTGTTAGATGCTAATGGAATGTGGTGGGAGGATGATGACTTATATCTCGCCCACACAGACAAAGACTGGGCAGGTGGCCAACCAGACAGCACCTGGTACCTCGAGGAGGTAGACCACATGACTAGAAGTGGGCGGTATTTCAAGCCCCCACACCTTGATCAACCCGAGGCATCAGGGAAAGATAAAGAAGCGGAGAAGCAGAGGGAGAAGCAAGTTGAGGAAGAGGCTGTACTGAAACAGCTAAAGAAAATACAAGCAGACATCTCCATCTGGGGACTGCTTATGGCTTCCAGAGTACACAGACAGGCTGTCCTCTCCGCTATGGACAAAGCCAAGCTCTCTATCGAAACTACGCCAGAACAACTAGTTGGGCTAGTCTTTCCGGGAGGAGGTTCCCCGGCATTGACCTTTTCGGATAAGGAGCTGCCGCCTGAGGGCGTGGATCATAATGCACCTCTACATCTCTCAGAGAATGCAGGATAAATGGATTCCGGTGGTCTTGGTTGATACCGATCCGCTATTAATGTCTGCGGCCAGACGGCGTATGCAATTGGGTTAAAGCCTGCGGACTTCACACCGACTACTCAAGTGATCAGAGCCTATGACAATACAAGCAGGGATGTCCTGGGGACGGTAAAAATCCAAACCAAGATTGGGCCTGGACAACAAGAGATAGATTTTCACGTCCTGGAGGTCCCCGCATCCTTTAACATGCTTTTGGGGCGACCCTGGTTGCATCAGGTGAAGGCTGTCTCATCCACTCTACATCAAATGGTGAAATACCCCTATGGAAAGGGAGTAGCCATTGTTTTTGGGAATTCATCAATCCATCCCCCTCCGGAGGTATCTACGCCAGTCCTGGAGATCGAACACGGCATGGAAGATATGTTCATATCGGGATTTACATTGGCTGAGGCCCGGGTGGTGCAAAACATTATGGCTGTGAATGAGGGTATGTACGTTAGTGCTCAATCTGTCTACCTCATGAACAAGCTACAACATATCCCCGGGATGGGATTGGGAAGAAGTGGCAGGAAAGGGGTCGCAACGTTGGCCGAAGTGCCACATAATCCACATACCTTTGGATTAGGTTATCTGCCTACCAAAGAAGACTGGGCGAGGAAAGGAAAGGAAATGGCCAGCAGGGCCCGAGCGAAGCAGGCTGGGAAGCCTTTTGATCTAATGCATAGGCCCATCTGGGGTACCCTGAACGGACGCTTCGTCCGGGAGGGGGAAGATTTTCCATTCTGCGGCTTCCCAGAGCCATGGTTTAACGCGGAGAGGAAGCGCGTGCAGTTTCAATCTTCTTCGACTGCAACTATCCGGGATAGCGTTGCCACAGGCAGCATACCCAACAACCGAAATTTGGCGAGAATAAGGCAGAGGATTCTGAGGGCACTGAATTGGAAATGGGGGTAGCACTGGCATGTCTCCTCTCTGTTCCTCCGATCGTCCAAGATTGCTTGGGGAATAACTTCATGGTCTCCATGATTGGAGATGAAAGCAATGAGCCAACCGGCGACTATCTTGGATCAATCGCACCCTCTCTCATTTGGCGATGCGAGGAGGATTCTTATCCAGCGATTAAGTCAGTGGTAGCCGAATCGATTCCACCGAAGTCTTGTGAGTCGGAATCGATTCGGCTCGAAGTCTGAGTCTTGTACTCTGGGATGTTAACCCGGATGCGAGTCCTGTCTGTGTCGTCTTTTCCTTTTCATTTGAGTCTGTTGTAGATGAATCGACGATTTGGATGAACTTAATGAGAATGAGGTGAATGTGGTTTCAGTACTTTTCGTGCCCTAATTTATTGCATTAATTCGGACTTTCAAAATTTTGATCAAAACGACGAGGACGAAGTTCCTCGGTTTTAACGCCTAATTGAGCAAGAAGAGATTTGTTAAGCCATTAATGGATGAAATCATTTTTGTGAATATTGGTACTGAGGAGGACCCGCAGCTGGTCCAGATCGGGTCCACGTTGTCTTCAGAGGAACGCGAGCGCTTAGTCGCTTTATTAAAAGATTTTAAAGATGTTTTCGCGTGGTCCTACGAAGACATGCCTGGAATCGATCCTGAGATTGTACAGCATCGGATCCCCCTTGACCCCGAGGCCCGACCTGTCAAACAGAAGCTCAGAAGGATCCGCCCGGATTGGGCTCTCAAGATTAAGGAAGAGGTCACCAAGCAAATTGACGCAGGCTTCCTGCTAGTATCAGAATATCCGACTTGGTTGGCCAACATTGTTCCGGTGCCGAAGAAAGATGGTAGGATCCGGGTGTGTGTAGACTTCAGGGATTTGAACAGAGCCAGTCCGAAGGACGACTTTCCTTTGCCACACATTGATGAGCTAGTGGACTTCACAGCAGGGCATGCATTGCTCTCATTCATGGATGGCTTCTCGGGGTACAATCAGATAGTGATGGCGCCGGAAGACAGAGAAAAGACTGCATTCACTACCCCGTGGGGAACATACTGCTACCGGGTCATGCCGTTTGGGTTGAAGAACGCTGGGGCTACTTATCAACGAGCCGCGACCACAATACTACATGATATGATCCACAAAGAGGTTGAGGTGTACGTGGACGACATGATTGTCAAGTCCAAAGAAAGAGAGGGCCACTACACCGCCTTGCACAAATTTTTCCAAAGGATCAGGGAATTCAGGTTGCGGCTAAACCCTCAGAAATGTACGTTTGGTGTTACAGCGGGAAAAATGCTGGGGTTTCTGATTACACAAAGGGGCATCGAGGTCGACCCTTCCAAAATCAAGGCCATCTTAGAAATGCCACCACCAAGGACTGAAAAAGAGGTGCGAGGCTTTCTGGGTAAAGTGCAATTCATAAGACGGTTTATTTCAAAACTAACCTTGACTTGTGAACCACTTTTTGGTCTTCTGAAGAAAGGCAAGAAGTTCCAATGGGACGGCCGGTGTCAAAAGCGTTTGAACAGTTAAAGAATATCTACGTAACCCACCCGCTTTATCACCGGTGAACCGGAAACCGCTGATTTTGTATCCGCTATTGACGGAGACCACGATAACAGATGCTTGCGCAAGAATCGAAGATAAGGTGGAAAGGGCCATCTACTATTTGAGCAAGAAGATGCTGGAATACGAGACCCGGTATACGCCGCTGGAAAAGGCTTGCTTAGCTCTGGGATGGGCTACCAGGAAGCTGCGGCACTACCTGTTAGCTCACTCTGTAATGTTGGTTTAGCGACTTGATCCCATCAAATATCTTTTCGAGAAACCGTAACTTCGGGTAGGCTAGCTCGTTGGTTCTTGTTGCTCTCGAATTTGATCTTACATATGTGACGCCAAAGTCAAGAAAAGGAAGAGCGATGGCGAGTTCCTTGCCACCATCCGGTTGAGGGGGATGAAGCAGTTGAGTACCTATTCCCAGATGAAGCAATTCTGCATATCGACGAAGAAACTTGGACAATGTACTTTGACGGAGCGTCAAATCAACATGGGTATGGGATAGGAGTGTTGCTGATAGCACCCGACAATTCCCGTATCCCTCTAGCCTTTAAACTCCGGTTCAAAGTCTCAAATAACGAAGCGAGAATCTGGCGTGCATTCTTTGGTATGGAAGCGACCGAATTAGGGGCAAGGCAATTTGGGCGTCATTGGGGATTCGAATCTTGTTGTGTCTCAAGCTAAAGGAGACTGGAAAGTAAAAGAGGAAAATATGATGATGTATCACCAAACCTTGGATTTGCTGATTCCTCGGTTTGAAAAGTTAAGTTTTACTCATCTACTAAGAGAGAACAACAAGTTCGCAGACGCTTTAGCAACTCTATCATCCATGATAGACATCCCACGTGGAGTCGAATCGTCCAATCATTATTGACGAAATTGCTTTTTGCCTATGAGTCGATTGCGGCCATAGATGAAGTTCGAACGAACACCCTGGTATTACGACATCCGGAACTTTTTGGAGCGTAAACATACCCGCCAGGTGAATGCCAAAGACAAGAGGGCAATAAGAAGGTTGGCGTTCAGTTCATCATCTGCGGGGTAAATTGTATAGAAGGGTCATCCGGGAATGCATAAACCGTGTGTTGATCTTTGAAGAGTCCAAGCGTCTGATGGAAGCCATCCACGGGGGTGAATGTGGTGCGCACATGAATGGGGTGATGTTGGCACGGAAGATCCTTAGACAGGGTTATTATTGGTCCACCATGGAGGAGGATTGTATCAGTTTTGTTCGGCGATGCCACAAATGTCAGATTCATGCAAACCGCATGAACATCCCGCCGTCGAAGCTGTACAACATGACTTCGCCATGGCCATTTTCAGTCTGGGGAATTGACGTGATCGGGGCTGTCACGCTGAAAGGGTCGAATGGGCATGAGTTCATCTTGGTAGAGATAGATTATTTCACAAAGTGGGTTGAGGCCCAATCTTATGCAGTGTTGAAAGCTTCACACGTTGCAAAATTCATCAGAAACAACATCATCTCGTCGCTCTGAGTCCCGAATGAAATAGTTTGCATAATGGTTCCCACTTCAAGAAGGAGGTGATTGACTTGTTGGAGAAATACAATGTGGCTTTTCATAAGTCATCTACTTACCGCCGCAAACCAACGGGCGCTTGAGGCCGCCAACAAGAATATCAGCGCATATTACGAAGATGGTGGAAACCTCGAGGATCGGCGGATAATTTGCCGTTTGCTCTGTGGGGCTACAGGACTTCGATCAGAACTTCTACTGGGGCGACTCCGTACTCATTAGTCTATGGGATGGAGGCCATTCTGCCTATTGAGATTGAGGTCCCGTCATTACGAGTATTGGCCGAGTGCCAGATAGCCGAAGCAGATTGGCAGCAGAGCAGGTTTGAAGAACTCATGCTCTTTGATGAAAGAAGGTTGAAAGCACTGTACCACGTCCAAGGTTATCAACGCAGAATCGCCCGGGCTTTTAACAAGAAGGTTAAGTCCAGGAACTTGAAAGAAGGAGATTTGGTACTCAAGGACAACCGAGCTCCCATCCACGACCCAAGGGGCAAGTTCAGACCTAATTGGACTGGTCCTTACATTATTAAGTCAATGCAGTCGAGTCGCTGCGGTTATGGATCTAGATGGCTTGGAGTTTTCCCAACCGATCAATATGGACAAGTTGAAGAAATACTACCCTTGAGAGGCTCGCTAGGCGAAAACCGAAAAGGCGACCTAGGCAAAACTTCGAGCATAGAAAATTTGAAATTACAAAAGCGAGCTCATAAGATTGAAAACCGTAAAGGCGGCCTTGGCAAAAGTTAGAGCGCAAAAGGAGAGCAAAATACTCGAGTGAACCTGAGCCTGAACTACGTAAGACTTGATTCCCATCTTTGGGATACGTAGGCAGCTTCATCCTGAAGTTCAGTCATAATCTTTTCCCCAATCAACTTTGTCCATTCTGATCATCTCAGTCATCTCTATTCATCAGCATTTATTGCGATCTCCCAGATGCAGGTTATTAAGCTAGGGCAACTTTCCGTTGCATTGAAGTGTTCGGCATCATTCGGACTAGGGCAACTTTCATTTGCCACACTTTGCCGAGGCCCCTTTTTGACTAGGGCAACTTTTGATTGCTAGGATTGAGTTGTACATCTCGTTGGACGGATCTCGAGCGTGTCGGTTACGATCCATATCGAAAATAGTTTTGAAAAGTTTTAATAAAGTTGACTTTGCTCAAAGTAATCTTTTCACAACTAAGACCATTTTTGGACCAAAAGTGGAGAATTTTCAAGACCACAATCTTCAATTTCATTGATTTCAAAACAAAGTTCTTTTGCTCTCAAGATACAATTGAAGTTGCTTTTTATTACACTCATAACGAAAACTTGAAAGTACTAATAAAGCAATAAATCTGGGGCATAGTCCAGTCAGGTGTTCCTGCGTCCCCTTCCAGAGCTAGTTGAAGCCTCTGATGCCAGCCTAGGCCCAACCTGTGCTTCTTCGTTGAGCCAATCCCAGCACTCGTCAGATAAAGTGCAACTAAAAGTAGAAGCGGGGGATAGGAGCTCTCTGGTCCTCCAGGCCGTAGTATGTCGGGCAAGGTGCGCGCCTCGAATTGGAAATGTAGCCGGATACTCAATCCCCTCCGGAGGGCAAGTCTGATTATGGCCAAACTGACGCAAAATGCGGAATGGGAAGTAAAATACGCAGTGAGTCAAGCCGACCAACCGAATCCCAGTATCCTGAAACATGCTATAACTCATCGCCGGAAGGTTGAGCCAAGGACAACGCCACGCGATGCGATCTGCCGACAAGTTGCACATCCATTCATACCACCATCCCTCATCAAGGGCGTCAACCAGGCGTTGACGAAAGAAGTAGCCGCGGGCTGAATAAGCAGGACAAGAGTCCACAACTTGCAATTTATCCATCAACCATATCTGGGGAGGGATGAAAAATGAGAGATTAAAGAATAGAGAGATGTACGAGGAGAGAAAAGTAAGATAGGGTTTTGTGAGGAAAAATTGAGCCCGAGGGCCGAGTGATGTGAGCAAATATACATGTGAGCTTGGGTGAGAAACATTACATGCGATGGTGGACTCCCCGCAAACCTGGCTGTCTCCTGACGGTAGAAGGCATCTAGACCCATCAATGTCTCGGCCAAAGTCATAGTAATACAGCTCTTTCCCTCCCTCAAGCCTTGAGCGACTTCGATCAAGCGGATGTTGGCTCCTCCCGAGCCAGAGACGAACAGAAAATGAGATAGTATGCACAAGCAAAGGGCATGCTGTCGGAAACCTTGCCAATGGCGGTCATTACGGTTCTTGGGCATCGAGAATCGATAATCGGACTCGGGATGTCCAACATCCCATTACCAATTAGAGATCGAGCATTATGCGCGTCGAGACCGCACATTCGCCCTAAAGCTTGGGCATGGCCAAAACGAGACTGAGGCAAGATCTCTTCTGAGCGGTCAGACTCCATTAAGGCTTGAAAATCTTCAAAAGTAGGACATACCTCTTGCCCGCCAAAGCTAAAGGCGTCGTCACGGGTTCCAAAACCTTGCGCGGCATGGAGGAAAGGAAGATGCGGGAGTCGGCTTAGCGTGAATAGTGCATTCAAGCGAAACCGAAAATTCAACTTCTCCGAGCCATCTAAAGAAGAAATCCAAGATGTGAGATTTTCGGTGAGAAATGCTTCCATTTTGAGAGAGAATGTGATGAAATGAATGAGTTCCAAGATTGGGGCTTTTATAGGAGGCCAAAACACTATTCACGGGACACTTGTCAACATTTTGGTGGTCAAGGGAAGGGTGGCGGCGACCACCTATCCTAGTAGGCCACTCTTTGTTTCGGTACAAAATGCTTTCGGCCTCATGTTGGTCTGTTTTGCCATGGAAGGAAGTTTGAGGCACTTTCGTGCATCGGGAATGTCGAAGGCCTCCATTTCTATCAGTTTTGGGTACGTCCCATTATCCAGATCGTCTGTCTGAAATACATTTTGTCGTGTTTTTGCTTATTGAGTTGTTGTTCTGATTATCGAGTTGTAAGTTTGTCGAGCTGTCGCATTTTGTGTTTTGAGTTGTTACCCTTTGGTTACACAGTTTTATTAAGTCTTGTTTATTGAGTCGTTAACCTTGTTATACTTTGCTTATCGAGTTGTAAACCTGCTAAGATTCTGTTATTTCTTAGCGGGTCGGTTTGTTTTGATTTGTTGCGTCGGTTCACTACCTGACCCGATAAATACATGAGGCACGTTTCCATTCAATTCCATTTTTGTGCAAAATGATGCGATGCGATGCTAAGAATTTCAAATACAACATCTTTTCAAAAGCTGTTTCATTCCATCATATTTTACAACAAATAAAGGTACAAGTTTTACAGAAAATAAAGCTGCCTAACATTGTGCAAAGTGCTACAAACTACTAGCTAAAAAAGTAGAATAAAGGAGGAAATAACATCAGTGCCCTCGGGAACGGGAATGGGGAGGCCCTCTCATCCTCTTCTGCGGGATAATCTCTGCATCTTCATCACCATCTGGATCGGAGCTGTCATCCTCCGGATCCTCCTCAGGCTCGTCTCCGCTCCCGGAACCAAGACCAGGGCCTCCCTCTCCAGGGGATGCCTCTGACACATGATCTGCGACCTCCTCCTCGTCATCCTCGACAATGGGTGCCCTGCGTCTGCGAGACGACCCTGCTCCTCGAGCTCCTCGGTAAGGCCTGGATGGCCCAGCTCCTTGAGTCCCTGTACCTTGAGCAGGTCTAGCGCCTCGACCTCTCTGAAAAGGCCCGGGAGGCCCTCCTCGCGGTGGAGCATATACTGGAGGCATCTGAAAATGCAAAGTGCAATGCGTCAGTTCAAACATGAAAAGCAGGTGCAAGTACAGTATGTGAGTGGGGTGTGTGCCAGATGTGTTCTACACAGCCTATCAGTGCAATGGAATGTTCACAGCCAGAGCATTAACAGAAATATGATAAATACAAGAAAGATGAAGGGTACTTGGAAGCCCATGATGGACATCTGTGCCTCTCTACGCAGGACCATCCCCTCAAGTGATGCCACTACCCCGAGCATTTGGTCTATGTAATCCCGAGGTGGCTGCAGACACAAGCTCAACTCATCAATAAATAAGCAACTACCAAAATGTCTGTGTGACAAATGAGAGTGGTAGAACATACCGGTGGTGAGTCAGGATCACTAACATATCTGTGGCCAGGCATCGGAGGCTCCATAGGGATCGGAATCGGAGAAGTGGTCCCATACTGCCAACCCGTCAACTCAGTCGGCATCTCTGGCCATCCAGGGTGATCGAGAGTCGGAGGGATCGGGGGAATCGAACTGCCTCTACCTCTAGACGTACCAGCCCTGCTAGAAGAAGGGATATCTGTAGGCGCGCGACTCAAGATGGTGCGCCGGTGGGCCTCCGTGGTGGGCAGTACTCCGTCGGAGGGCATCGGTATATCTTGGCGATAGGTGGCGTAGTTTCCATCAAGAAGATGTAATAAAGCATCACTGCCCTACATAGCAATACTAACCTCCTCAGGGGATAATCTATCGGCGATCGCATGGTGTGCGGAGGCCTGCAGGGAGGTCTGGGAATCACACCCCACACGCCGAAAGCGTTCCCAGAACCAAGCCGACCCGGTCCCTCGGCGGGAACCTATCTTGGGGCTGGTTGATCCTCCTGGATATTGGTTCTCGAGGTCATCGCCAAACACTGCCCAAGGCTGCCAGGTGATCTGTGGATAGCCAGTATG
Organism: Camellia lanceoleosa; assembly: GCA_025200525.1. Lineage (NCBI taxonomy): Eukaryota > Viridiplantae > Streptophyta > Magnoliopsida > Ericales > Theaceae > Camellia > Camellia lanceoleosa. The sequence continues at coordinate 185,812 of JANUSC010000062.1, forward strand.
CAAATCAATCAGAAATCAAGAAATACAAAGCAGATCAAAGATGAAAATGAAAAGAACTGAGAGTTCTGAAATACCTCTGTAGCCCGAACAGTGTCAAAGTACTATCGTAGATGGAAGAGAGTCTCTTGGGGCCTCGATAAGTGCTCACCCTCAAACATCAATGAAAATGGGGTCATGGGAGGTCCTGCCACCTCCATCTCTGGAGCTAATGTGGGGAAATATGCATATACCCATAGCTGAGAAAAGCAGTGCGGAATGTGAGTACAAAGTGCTAAAAGGCAGAATACAGAATGCAAAGTACGCCGTGTATGCAATGAACAAGTAATGAGAAGCAGAAATGTAAATCAAGAGGACAGAATGTACCTCCCAGGCTCTGCAGTAGCCGCCGAGTAAGTCCCCTCGTGTGCGAGAGACTGCGCTCATGTAACGATCTGAGGTAGCAGGGCAGTAGCCGCTAATCATCTTGGCCGACTGTGAGAGGTCTACAGGCCTCAGAGATGTAATCCTCCCATGTTCCCCCTATCAGCAAATAAGGTGGTGCCGAGGAGGTACATAAGGAAACCGCGGGCATACTGCTCCGCCTCCTCAGGAGTCTCGGGCTCCATCTGTGGCCGCCGAAAATGGGAAGAGAACCACGTATACCGAACTCTTCGGTACCTCTGTCTCTGATGGTGTGCCCCAATAGATGCATCCAGCTGACCTCCCACGACCCATGTCCTCGTCGTGGGAATGGGAGCCGCCTAGGTCTAGGCCGGTGATCATAGCAAAGTCAATGGGGTCATGGTCATATCCCGATAGCGAAAAATGGAAAGAATTGGTGGTGTCCCACCATCTCTCCATAAGCGACAAATAATGTCCTCTTGATGAGGCTGTGATAACCCTCTGAGAATGGTCCAAATCGCAAAAGTCGACCAAATCCCGACAGCTTCGGAGCTCAAAATACCACTCCCTCTGGCGGTGGAGCCATACCCTCGCCTTTGTCTGGCGCTTTCGCAGAATAAATGCATAGGTCAGCAAGTGAAGTGAAAGCGAGCTGTGTGCAAATGAAGTGAAAATTAGCTGCGTGCAAATGGAGTGAAAATGGGCTGCGTGTTCAGTGAATTTGGTATTTGTGTTGCGTGTTCAAAATTTCAGAAAATCAGTGGACTGTGTGTTCGCTTCAAGTTTGGGACTGTGTGTTCTACTTTGAAACAGTGGACCGTGTGTTCGCTTCAAGTTTGGGACTGTGTGTTCTACTTTCAAACAGTGGGCTGTGTGTTCGCTTCAAGTTTGGGATTGTGCGTTCTACTTTCAAACAGTGGACCGTGTGTTCGCTTCAAGTTTGGGACTGTGTGTTCTACTTTCAAACAGTGGGCTGTGTGTTCGCTTCAAGTTTGGGACTGTGCGTTCTACTTCTAATCAGTGGACCGTGTATTCGCTTCAAGTTTGGGGACTGTGCGTTCTACTTCTAATCGATGGGATGTGTTCGCTTCAAGTTTGGGATCGTGTGTTCTACTTCAAACAAATGGCCGTGGTGTTCGCTTGAAGTTTGGGGCTGTCGTTCTACTTCTAATCGATCGTGTGTGTTCGCTTCAAGTTTGGAACTGTGTGTTCTACTTTCAAACAAAGGCCGTGTGTTCGCTTCAAGTTTGGGGTATGTGTTCTACTTCTAATCGATTGGACCGTGTGTTCGCTTCAAGTTTGGGATGTCGTTCTACTTCTAATCAATGGGGTGTGTGTTCTTCAAGTTTGGGGTATGTGTTCTACTTTCAAATTGGGTGTGTTCGCTTCAAGTTTGGGGTGTGTGTTCTACTCTCAATCGATTAGAACGTGTGTTCGCTTCAAAATTTGGCTGCGTGTTCGAAAATCTGAGTTTGGGGGTGTGTGTTCTACTCTTAGTCGATTATGTCTTTGTGTGCTCATTTTCAACTTCAGGTTGTGTCTTCGGTGAATCAATGTTTGAGCTGTGTGTTCGATTTCTAACTAATGTGCACTGTGCGTTCACAATTATTCAATACGCCAGGTGTTCATGAAATTCAAGTGTTAAAGTCACATGCTCATGATGCAAATATCATGTCGTAAGTTAAACCGTGTCTAAGCATGGCAGAAGTATAAAATGCACGAGAAATACAGAGAATAAGTAAAATACCTCTACATCGTAGGAGAGGTGCTGCTCCGGTTCCCGCAGAAGGAGATCCCCGGGTACCCGATCGTTGAAATCGGTGAAATGACGAAAGGTAGCCCGCGGAAGCACCGGGCATAAAAGGCGAACCCTCGGTAATGTCATAATGTCGTAATCATCTCCCGCTGGAAAACCTCTACATGAGGAAATGACCCGCCATATCGAGAAATCTGCAAGAGGAGCAAAAATGAGCAAAAGCAGGCCAAAATTGGAAAAAGTCAACAAAAGTCAACTCTCGAAACGAAAAGTCAACCAAAAGTCAACTCCGGAAAATTTTCTAAATAATGAGACAAAATTACCACAAGTGGTGAAAATGAGAAGAGAAGTCGAAGTCGAAATTTAGGCTCAAGTGCTAAAAGCTGGAAGATTTCATAAAAACAACTTGCGTGGGGGTAGAGGCGTATAAAATCTTGAATCTGAAAGAGAAAATGGCTTAGAGAGCGAGAGGAGAGAATTCCACACTTGGGGGTGTGATTTCGGAGGCAATGGGCAAGCATATATATAGAAATCCTGAAAATGACCATTTTGCCCCTGCTTTTAGCAAGTGGTCGGCCGGCCACCTAACCTGGCTGGCCGGCCACCTCCTTTTTGCCCCTGGCCGATGGCCTCTCCTAGGGTGGAGGCCTGGCCGGCCATATTCCCCACCCCCTCCCCTACCTCTGCAAATTTTGAGGAAAATCGAGCTCCGGGACGAAAAAGTTGAAGAAAAGTACACTACAGTCGAATTGCTCACTAAACTTTAATTGCAATTATTGACATGTGTCTCATCATTATTCATCAAAATCGGAGTGTATCCTTTTTAAACATGTTGTGACCTCTCCGGGAAGTCAATCAGAGGCCGCGATCGAGTTGCCGTCGCCGAAATGTGCGTTTTCCAGCTCGTTGTAGCGCAATAAACCGGCGTCCCGATTTGTGTTCGTTTTGCATTATTTGGCTCATAATTTGCCTTTTCATGAATGTTTTGCATCGTCATACGTGTTCTCTTGATGTACCATACTTCTATGCTCGAACACGCGTTGACACGCATTATCTTTTCTCGCGTTATGTTGCATCCTTTCACCGATACTGTGTGTGTCAAAACTCTTCGAATCATAGGAATCGCATTGAATATATGTTGCTAGCATATTGTTCTTGTTGGATTTCTCTCTTTTGCAGGCACGATATTGTATGTACGGTTCATTTGAGGCTGGTGCGACCAGACGAATCGCGCAGGTATCGTATCTTCTCCGTGTGAGACGCAACGAGAATTGAATAATTCTCCGCATTCCTAACTGCATGAAATGTAGTTGTCGCTTTGCATTCTTGCTTAAAACTGTTGCATCTATTTGTCAATACTTGCTTCATTACAGCTCGTTGCACTTGCACAATCACCTGGCTCCGTGCCTATCATTTGCATTCTTGCCCCCCCTGCCTGCGGGCACACATTTATGTTTGTTTTGTATGATTGTCTAAGTCTTTGGCCTTATCAAAAATGGGTCGTCTCTGGGCTTTGACATTCACTCACGTCACTTCTTGACTTAAGTTACATCAAGAGGGAACAGAGACACCCCATTTTTGACCGACCTTAAGACTCGAGCGTCACCGATTGAGCGCTTGGTGATGTTGCATCTTGTGCTCGTTCGAAGTTTAAGAGTCGCGGCGCACCGCCTCCGGCTTAGAACTCTCTTTCGTGCCTTGTCTCGATTTGCGAACGCACTCGGTTTTCTCTGTTTTCTTTCTGGAAGGAATGGTCTGTAGACTATCTCCGGTGGCCGTGAGCTACTTTTGTGGCCGTAGGCCATTTTGCCATTTTGCCCGGTTCGGTTTTTGGACCGTCGGGCCGTGTGCCTCGGCTTCGGGACCGCCCAACCATCTCCGAGTTCTCGGTTTTGGCACCTCTGTTTTATAGTTCAGGAACACGGGCCTCGATGCCCACATCGTGGCCGTATGCCACTTCGGTGCTGTGGGTTTTCGGGACCGAATCGCGCAGTTTGGGCCGAGCATTCATTTTGCATCGGTTTTTCTCGATTTTTGGCAGAACCTCTGTTTTGTCATTCAGGGACAGGGGTCATGAGATACCCACTTGTTGCCGTACACCATTTCCCATGACCCATTTCGGGATCCCGTGCTCGGTTTTGGCCCGACGTTCATTTCTCATTAGTTTTGTTCAAATTTGGTAGGTACCTCTGTTTCAACACCGGGAAGATCCTTTGGGGTGGGAGGCCGCAATTATCCCGAGATAGCGGTTCGCTCCTCCGGAGCCCGTTTTTCTCACTTCCGGGCCAATGTTGAACACCCTGGGGGTATTTTCTTCCAACCAAAGCCACATATCTGTGATCAGGGGACATGGGAGGACCCTAAACAAGCATGGTCGGCCAGAAAATTGGAAGTTCATTTTTGGGCCTCTCCTTCAAATCCAATGTTGTGGCTCCTGCTTCAGTGTTGCCAAATTCCAACCTTGGAACCTTGTTCCACACATCTGGGAGGACACCAAGGGTATATGGTCGGAAATTGTGCATTTCATTTTGAGGCTCTCCTTCAAGCTCTATGTTGTGGCTCTGCTTGAGTTGCGATTCGACCTTGGGGCCTTGATCTATACACTTGGGAGGACACCACTGCATGGTGGTCGGCCAGCAATTTTTGAGTTCATTTTTTGGGGTGGCTGGCCGGCCATGGTGAGTGGCTGGCCGACCAGGTGGGGTGGTGGTGGCCACCTCCTGAGATTACTGGCCGGCCACTCGCTTTCAAATTTCGGTCTGTCCGGATATTTTTGCTGAAATATCACCCCATCCGGGGGATATTTTGGGAGGCAAAGCTTGGATGCTTCTCCCTCCCCTTTTACACCTTTTCTCCCTTATTTAAAGGGACAGCCTTTACCTAGGTTAGAAAATTTGCTCTCAAGAACACCTCTCCCAAATCCTCCATCTCCATAGCCAAAACTCAAGAAAAACCTTCAAGTCTCTAGCTCTTCTCTTCATCAACCCTTAGCTCCACCATCCCCACTACCATTCCAGCAGCAAGGAAGTGTTCTCCAGTGGCTAAGGAGCACCAAATTCAGGCCAAGAGGTAGCAACAACCGGATCTTCAAGGGTAAGTCTCCAAATCTCTTTTTGTAGCATAATCTTGCTTCCTATTTTTACCCTATTTCCTTTCAGTTTTTGGGCCTTGACCCCTACTGGTTTTAGGCTTATTTTGAGCCCCTCTACAACTTTGTAGAAGGGCTCAACTTCATTTGGTGCCTCTATGATATACTTGTTTCAATATCTAGTTTGTATGTCACAATCTTGCATGCTATTTTTAGCCTATTTTAATTTGTTTTTGGGGCTCCGACCCCTACTGGTTTTGTGCTTATTTTGAGCCCCTCTACAACATTGTAGAAGGGCTCAACCTTTTTTGGCCATTCTGTATACCACCTCCCTTTGAAATCCACTTTAGGCCCTAATTCTTGCATGTTTTGTAGCCTTTTGTGATTTTGGTTTTAACTCTTGGTCAGAACAGAAATGGGTCTTATTTTGACCCCCTCTACATGTTTCATGAAGAAAGTTTTGTTGTTTGGTGTCTTCTTTGCATGTCTCTTGTTATAACCTCTTTTGAGCTCCATTTTGCATGGAATTGTTAGCATGTTTTTGTATTGATTTTGGGATTTCCATAAACTGAATATATGCTTATTTTTGGTCCCTCTTTAGTTTTGTAGAACTTTTTTTTTTGGGTTTGAGCATGGTAGATACCACTTGCTTGGTAATCTCTCTCTTTTTCCGTATTTTTGCAAGCTAATGTTGACCTATCTATGCTTACAATTCGGCCATGTTTGTAACTGAAAAATGCCATTTTTTGGGACTGCCTTGCTACTGTTTTTGCTGTCGTGTGCCAATTTCGCATGTTTAGCATAGCCGTAGGCCATTTCGGGCACTTAGAATTGCATTTCGGGATGATTTTGTGCGTTGATTGTCATTTCACATCATTTCGGGGCTGTTTTCCCCTTAATTTAGTGGCTGAAATTTGGTTTGCATGCTTGCATATCATTTCCCGTGTCATTTTATGCCTAAATGCATTGCCTCGGTTTGCGTGCTTGCACGCACTTCGAGGCACTCCGTTATCCGCGGCCTCTATGTGAGTGGTGAGGCTCTCCCATGTTGGTGTAAGCCCATCGCGGCATTCCGTGTGCCATTTTCATCTTTATCATCGCCTCGGTTTGCGTGCACGTGGTAGCGTTTGGCTGCCGATTGTATTCGATTTTCATTGCATTTTATCATCGCCTCGGTTTGCGTGCCTGTGGGCGCGCGTTTCGAGGCACTTCGGTTGTATCCGATTTTCTTTGCATTTTATCATCGCCTCGGTTTGCGTGCACGTGCGCGCGTTTGGCTGCCGGTTGTATCCGATTTTCATTGCATTTATCATCGCCTCGGTTTGCGAGCCCGTAGGCGCGTTTGAAACCCGGTTGTATCCGATTTTCATTGCATTTATCATCGCCTCGGTTTGCGCACAGGCACGCGTTTGAAACACCGGTTAATCCGATTTTCATTGCATTTTATCATCGCCTCGGTTTTGCGCGCTTTGTGAGCGCAGCGTTTGCCCGGTTGTATCCGATTTTCTTTGCATTTATCGCCGCTCGGTTTGCGTGCGTGGGCGCGTTTGGCACTTCGGTTGTATCCGATTTTCATTGCATTTATCATCGCCTCGGTTTGCGTGCCCGGCAGCGTTTGGCTGCCGGTTATCCGATTTTCATTGCATTTATCATCGCCTCGGTTTGCGCTGCGCGCTGCGAGGCACTTGGCTGCCGGTTGTATCCGATTTTCATTGCATTTATCATCGCCGGTTTGCGCGCTGGCACGCGCAGCGTTTGGCACTTCAGTTTTATCCAATTTTCATCTTTCATCATCGCCTCGGTTTGCGTGCCTGTGGGCGCGCATTTCGAGGCACTTCGGTTGTACCCGATTTTCTCATTTTATCATCGCCTCGGTTTGCGTGCCTGTGGGCGCGCACTTCGAGGCACTTCGGTTGTATCCGATTTTCTCATTTTATCATTGCCTCGGTTTGCGTGCCTGTGGGCGCGCATTTCGAGGCACTTCGGTTGTATCCGATTTCTATTTTGTCGTCGCCTCGGTTTGCGTGCCCGTGTGCACGCATTTCGAGGGACTCTGTTTTATCCACTTTGCATTTCATGTCATCGCCTCGGTTTGCGTGCCCGCGCGCACACTTTTCGAGGCGTTTCATTTTTATCTCATTTTCACAGCGTTGTGCATACTAGGTTGTATCTTAGATTGCATTCATGCATTGTCTCGGTTTGCGTGCCCGTGTGCACGCATTTCGAGGTTACTCATTTTCATGGCATTGTGCATGCTATATCACATCTCAGCTACATTTCATGCATATCATGCATATTGCACCGGAAACGAGGCGCGTTTTGTACTCCGAGTAACGGAACGGGCCTCAATTCCCAGGTCACCACCACTCCGGATTACCCATGACGGAGTTAGGTTTTCATCTGCATTCATCCCATATTGAGTTGTGCAATCCGATTCCTCGGCCATCATGCATCGGTATGCGTGATTGGTGGCACGAGGATCGAGGCATGCATATATTTGTGAAATACATTGCTATGCCCTTTTCTTGCTCTCTGTTACAGCAAAACCGAGGATCAACAACTTTTCGGAGTCCGGCGCGCATTTCGAGAAATACTGCAAACAGAGGCTAATCAGGGCATCCCAGTGGATTTCCGCCCGAAGCAGCCCAGCATACATCATCTATCAGAAGCGAGGCAGTCCCTGGCTTGCATGCCAGTTTTACTTCTTTTGTAATTAATTTGTTAATTAATTAGAAATTTGTATATTTATTTCGGACTGTATTATTCTTTCATTTTCGGACTGTATTATTTATTCGGACCCTCTGCGCGAGGGCACAACTGTAATAAGGGTGTGTGAGTGTGATGTATGTCTTCCAACCCCCATTCTCCCTTTTATTTATCCGCTTACAATGGTTAGATATAGGGCATATTTCAATTAGCATACAGTATGACAGCATGTTTGCATCATTCATCTCACAGCACATTGCGCATCGGCGCATACAAACTGCATCTGTATTTCGATTCCAAATTGAATATATGATAGCTGTTGCATCTCACATGCCATCTTTAGAATAGCCGAGCCTACTATAGTTGCATTTTGCATGTGTTGCATTAGGCAATTCTGTATACTTAGGATCATGCATGATTTCTAATCAGTTTTCTGTTTTGGCTTGGAGTACTCGGTGAGTTTTATGCTTTAGCATCCTTGCATGCGTGTGAGTGTTGCCATGATAGCATGCTTGCCATGAGGCTATGTGCTTATGTGATATAACTGCCTTGAATGCCTGTGGGTGGAGGTTGAGTTATTTGAATTGGGACAATTCATCAAATGTTTGTTTTAAGCCCACTAGATAGTGGCAAAATCATGTTTTCTTAAGCCCACCTGAGAGTGGCAAATCCGCATTTTAGCCTACCTGCGGGTAGCACCATCACACCATTTTCAAACAAACAAACATGAGATGTTTTGTTCCAATTCAGACGGCCCAGTCTATACTTGTTTGCTGCGAGCATCACATAGTAAACTAGGCTAAATAACCAGAATAAGAACTCACAATGTTTTCAAAAACAGATATCATGGTTAGTAGAGGCCGGTCTTTGACCGGGCGAGAGGGGGTGCTCACGATGTGACCTTCCCTAATCGTACCCAAGTTCCCGAACCAACTTTGGTGATGACGGACACGTGGCCTTTCGGCACCGAGTCAGGGTTTCCTAAATTTCCCATTTTAAAATATTTAGGTGGCGACTCTGTTATCTGGCAAAGCAGTCCATGTTTGGCACTTCTTTCAAAAAAATCTGTTTTTCTTCAAAACGATTTGCCGGATTTGGACTCTTTGGTTCAAGATTTGGAACCGCAACAAAATCGAGTCCGAACTGTAGCGAGGTCCCCCGCGGGCGTTGTTACACTCCTCTCAACAGATATACATATACAATGCAATTAACACATGATCATATTCAATGACAACCAACAATGGATTAGTTTTAAATCACCTAATCCTCATGCAATTTCTACAACAATCATAGCTATCCTCCACCGATAGCCCAATACAGTTATTTCTAAACAGATATTCAATCTCAAGATAAATAGTTTATTCAAAACTCCCAAAGGTGTGGAATAATACATATCCAATTCCACCACTTATATCAATACCTATCCAATTTAACATGTTCAATGTTAATTCCAATTATTTATACAAAATAATAATTTCATCAAATTATGGCAAAATCCCCCTTCTTCCAAATACCAACCCAAATACCAAAATCAACCATTTTGGCTCAACATGACCATATATTCAAACCTCATATCCACTTATTCCATTTTCATCAAAAAGCCCTATTTTCATTTCACACCCAAATCCTAGATTTGTTCAAATCACAACCAAATCTCATTGTCTATACACTAGCAAATAACTAATCTAAAAACCATATGAAAGTGTAGAAAATCCCTACCTCAATAAGAGAAGATGAGCAAAGCAAGGTTGAAACTCCAAAGATGTCAAAACCCACTTCTACTTGGATCATAACAAAGCTCTTGAAGTGCTCTACTTTTTCTCAAAGACACTAAGGTGAGGAGATCAATAGATCTAGATGAAATCTTAGAGAGAATATGAGTTTTAGAGAGAGAAACTCTAGATCTAGGGTTTTGGAGAGTTTTAGAGAGAGAGAACTGAAAAAATGACTTGAAATGTCACTCTCACAGACTGTTATATATGCAGTTCGCTAGAGTGTAAAAAGCTAAGCTCAAGCGTGGAATATGCTTTTCCAATAGTTTTGCAGACGAGGACCCCGCTCGAGCGCAAGAATGCCTGCTCGAGCGGAGGAGCAAAATTATGAAGCCCGCTCGAGCGCAAGAATGCCTGCTCGAGTAGAGAAGCCAAAATCTGGGCAACAAATGTTTGGAAAAACAAGCAACCAACCTGTTCCAAGCACACAACTACAACCCAATAACCAAGATAAGGGGAAGACAAAGGAAACAAGATATGAATCACCGTTCAAAACCATACAAACCCAAGTCCAGAACACCACAAGAGATGGGTTAAAACCGGGATCGCTATAACCTTCCCCCCTTAAAGAATTTCGTCCATGAAATTATAAATCATGTTTCAAAGTTATAATTGAATTTTTCACAACAATGTTGTTCTTACAAGTTCATCACCATGACCCATCCTCCGGTCATCCATTCTCATCGACTCGATACACAAGTTCCAATGAAAGTTGAAATTTACAATTTCCCAAACCATTTACAATGTTTAATCAAAGTTTGAGTTTTCAAAAAATTTACACCGCATATATAATGCTTCCAAAAGCAATACAACATCATCAATATTCCATATACTCAAAACATATGCAATGTTTATATTGAGTCCGTGTTTCCAAACAACTATAACATATTCAATGTTCTTATAAGTTAAAACATATACAATGCTTATACTTTTCATTAACATAATCAAAACCTCAATACATGTTCATGCATCAACAAACAAGTTCGGATATTTCTCTCGGACTTCCAATTCACGCTCCCAAGTCGCTTCCTCGACCCCGTGATGTTTCCACAATACTTTTACCAAGGGAATTGTCTTGCCTCGCAAGACTTGGTCTCGTCTATCCAAGACCATCACTAGTCTCTCCTTATATGAGGCATCCTCATCTACCTCTAAGTCAGTCCAATCCAACACGTGCGATGGATCTAGCTCATACTTCCGAAGCATACTAATATGAAACATGTCATGAACCCCAGAAAGTTGTGGCGGCAATGCCAAACGATAAGCAACCTCCCCAATCCGCTCAAGGATCTCAAAAGGGCCAATAAACCGAGAGGACAACTTTCCACTCTTTCCAAATCTCATCAAATCTCGTCTAGGTGATATCTTCAAAAAGACATGATCTCCCACCTCAAAAGACAAAGGTCTCCTCCTATAGTTGGCATAATTTTTCTGATGACTCTGAGCCATAGCTAACCTTTTATAGATAAGTATCACTTTCTCTGTCGTTTCCCGAGCCAATTCTGGACCTAACAAAGGTGCATCACCCATCTCGACCTAACACACAGGGGATCTACACAGTCGACCATACAAGGCCTCAAATGGTGCCATGTCAATACTCAATTGGAAGCTAATGTTATAGGCAAACTCCACTAAGAGCAAGTGCCTCTCCCACGAACCCTTAAAGTCAAGGACACAACCTCAAAGCATATCCTTAAGGATCTAAATAGTGCGCTCAGACTGCCCGTCAGTTTGAGGATGATATGTAATACTAAAGGTCAATTTAGTGCCCAAGGCACTCTGCAAACTCTACCACAGTCGAGTTGTGAAACGCGGATCTCTATCCGAAACAATCGTCACAAGGACTCCGTGCAACCTCATTATGTCCCTAATGTACAAGTCGGCAAGATAATCTACTGAGTAACTTACGCGCATAGGAATAAAATGCGCCGACTTAGTCAGCCGATCAACGACCACTCAAATGGCATCACTACCCCGTTGAGTTCTCGAAAGGCCCACAACAAAATCCATCTTGACATGCTCCCACTTCCACTCAGCTATAGGCAAGGGTTGCAACAAACCCGCTGGCCTCTGATGTTCGGCCTTCACTTGTTGACAAGTAAGGCATTTCATACAAACACAGTTACATCCTTTTTCATACCTCTCCACTAAAATTGGCGACTAAGATCATGATACATCTTTGTGTCTCATGGATGCACCACAAGGTGTGAATGATAAAAATCTCGAAGTACTTCCTCTCGGCAAGACTCCGATACGAACAAATGGTCACAGTATCTCACACTTCGGTCAGGATACACAATCAAACCTCTTTCTACCTTCCCATTAGAAATCTTCTCTCGGAAGGATTCTACCTCAAAATCACCCCTTTGCGCTTCTAACACTCGGTTCACAAGTGTAGGTTGTGCAACTATTGAAAATAAGGTTGCAGACTTAACACACTCACCCGGATGCAAGTCAGACTCACTAAGAGTACCCAACATGTCCCATTCTCAGATGGCGACAGATGCTACACCACTAACTAACTTCCTACTCAAAGCATCAGCCACAACATTGGCCATTTCCGAATGATAATGCAACTCAAAATCATAATCCTCTATGATAATGCAACTCGAAAAGTCAAAAAAAGCCTTCACCATAAAATGTAATGAAAAGAAGGTGAAAAATTAAATATCAACTAACCTTTAAAATCTTGGAAAAAGATAATGAAAGTGGTGGTTATTCTTTGGCATGATATAACTTCTTTAGGGTAAGTAAGTTGTCACTAAAGAAAAGTTTTATGGATTAGCCAATCAATAGGAGAGAGATAAGTTGAGAAGAGAGAGAAAGAGTAAGAATGAACTTTATATATATATACATACACTTTGGAAAGAAAATAAAAATCAAGAGATTAGATTGAAAAGATATGAAATATTTTTTATCTTTCCTTTTGAAAATTATAAATTATGGAATTAATATTTTAAAAACTATATACTTTAATAGATTAGTCAATACTCCATTTGTCCCAAAATAATAGTCCCTTTTGAGAAATTCAATTTTTTTTAGTAGTACAATTATTGCACTTTAAAAAAATTAATTTTTCAAAATTACCCTTTGATAGCACATTTTTTAGGGAATATCAATTGTCATGATTGTACTTTATATGTTGTTAATGAATTTAAAAGAAAGACAAAATAGAAAATTCATATTATTTTTGTTCTTAATTTTTGAAAATAGACTAATATTTTGAGATAATAAAAAATAGAATAAGGGACTAATATTTTGGTACGGATGGAGTATTACTTTTTAAATTTATTTTTTAATTTAACAAATTCACAAATTGATTATAAGGTTTTGGAGTCCTCGCAACTTCACAAGGCTCTCACAAAAACATATTTTGTTATAATATATATAGCCTTCATTTGGGATGTGGGTTAGCTTTTTGACTTTTTTGGCTATTTTAGCCTGTGGCTAAAAAGTTTCGTTTGGAATAGGTTTTTTGTCTTTTTTGACTTTTGTGAGAAAAAAATGAAATGATTATAATTTAAATGTGACATTTTGTCATATTTGACTAAAATAGCTAATTTTGTCCTATATGACTATTTTAATCCAAATAAACATGCGAAACATAATTATAATATAGATTACGTAAAAATGTCTCAAAAGATCCAAAACTTTCAGTTTTATCTACAATCTTATATATAATCTTGAGAAAAATAGAATTGGTATATTGACTTCAAAAGCGTGTGAATTAAATGTGATATTTTGATAGAATAATTATTCAATAGATTATATGTGATAATGTTGTTTCTCATTCCCAATCTAAAAAAATAATGTTGTTTCTCATTAGCTAAAAATACTATGAAATAAATGTTGCATAATATTCTAAAAATATCTAACAGTTTTTTCCAAAATGCCAAGTTGAATATGCTTTGGTATTAATTTCTAATATTAATTAAGGAATTAAAGAACGATAGTCCTACATGCACTCATTAATATATTAATTAGTGTACCAATATAACTGATATTATCATTTTAAAATTATAACACCACCTATTATATAAATTATAAAAATTTAAAATTTTTAAAATTATGACATATTATCTATTTACACAGGATATAAGAGCATGCAATAAATGTTTGGGCCTATTCCAAATTTGAAAGCGTGACTAGCACGATAGCCTAGTTGTAAGCCAGTGCTATATATTTGGGCAAAAACAAGTAGTCGATCAACGTTCTGGGGTTTTCTAGCTACATAGATCGAGAAGCTCTTTGCCCATGGTTCAAGTCAACTATAAGCAATCTCTCTCTCTCTCTCTCTCTCTCTCTCTCTCTCTCTATATATATATATATATGCAAGTTCTACTTGTGAATTGTGATAATTTCTTTACTTGTCTAATTCAAGAAAAATACTTTTAAAAAATATATATAAGATTTATTACTTTATGTTTTTTTTTTTTTTTAAAGTTCAATTGTTTTTGCATGGAACTTCTTTTATTTACGTTTTTATAGAAATGAAAACATTCAATTGAAACACATTCACTCTGTTTCGTTATGATTTTCAAGATTCCCTTTTCAAAAAATTAAATTTTTTTACTTTTCATATTTTTTTTATTTTTGTTGAATTTTTTAATAGTTTAAACAATTTTTTTATTTATAGATACACCTAATGTAAATACATTTAAAAAGTATAATATTTGTAAAAAAAAAAAATCTTTAAAAAATTCACTAAATACCAAAAATATCAAAAAATACAAAAATTCAATATATTTTTCGTATTCTTGTATATTTATTAGTTTTTTAAAATTATTTTTTTGCAAATATTTTACTTTTTAGATACATCTAAGGTGCATCTAAAAATATAAAAAAATTTACTTACTAAAAACAAAAACAAAAATACAAAAAAACTCAATTTTCAAAAAATTGAATTCAGAAAATCAAAATCAAACATACTGATTAAAATTTAAAATTTTGAATTTAAGAAGGAAAATAAAAGCGGAAAAAATTATTTATATGTATTCATTCCTTTTATGATTAAAAAAGATCTTCAAAATTTAATGCTTACATAATTTAGTACCTTGTTTCAAGGGAAAATTATATGTTAGTGTTGTCTTCAAAACTTAATAACAAAATCAAGAAAAATATTATGATTTTGCATATTTATAAAGAATATCATTCACTTGAAAGTACTTTTGTACTCATACAAATGCAACAAAATCATTAACAGAGATTTACATACCTAAAAGACTTTAGTCACCTCCATATCTATTTATAGAACCCTAATATATGTATAATGATTTAATAGAAATATATGAAAATTGAATCATTCCAATTTTTTGCTACATAATCGAGTTTGTATATTTGAAGCAAAAAATTGGAATTAATTTTTGAAAATCTAAAATGCGTAAAAAACAAACTAAATTTACCAATCACACCCCTGAGAACCACCAAAACAACTCACTTATCTCTTCTCCAATACGATTAGCCTCCAATTCCTCGTCAACGGCGACTACCGTGTTGCTTCGGTGATTACTACCGGTGAAAAACCTGCCGGAGCTGCGAAATGATACCGTGCGAGATGAAATCGACACAAGTCGATCCACGTAGTCTCTCAAACCGTCCCTTCTGCGCAAGCTAAAATCTCTCTCCGACAATTGTTCACCCACTCCGCTCGGTACGGAGTCCTTGCTAATGGAAGTACAATCAGAGAGTCCTCGCTGATGTGTGGAATCTACGGAGACTTCGTAGCCTTTGTCAGACGAGCCGATTGAGTACGATCTTCGACCGTCGCTGGAATCGAACCTACCTTATTGTCGACTTACACTTCCGATCTCAATCCGGAAACTATTCCGCGATCTTTTGGAACTGTGGACGAAATGATTTTATTCAGGGGCAATACTAGGTATCATGAAAAAATTTTCATGAAAATGATCATAAAAGATTTATGATCCTTGGATTACACTTAAAATAAAGCACCGTACATTAATCAAGGTAATCCAAGGGTCATAATTATTTCATGATCATTTTCATAAAAATTTTTTCATGATTCCTATCATTTCTCTTTATTCAGTACATCTTCCTTAGTAGGATACACAGCGGACCTGCACAACAGACACATTTGATTGGACGAAAGCCACACGTCAATGCAATCAGTATGGAAAGTATGACAACACAAAGGAAGTAACCATAGCTGATCGTTCCTATCGAACTTTGATAAACACACGGCGCAGTCGCCGTAACGATGTTTCTGATGACAGAACCGAAAGTGAAGAGAGGAAGAGAGTTGATCAAATCATTGGAGGAGTTTCGCTGCTCGTATAAACACCGATCGCGATTCTATTCAGTACTTATTCCTTAGTAGGATACACAGCGGACCTGCACAACAGACACGTTTGATTGGAAAAAAGCCACACGTCAATGCAATCAGTATGGAAAGTATGACAACACAAAGGAAGTAACCATAGCTGATCGTTCCTATCGAACTTTGATAAACACTCAGCGCAGTCGCCGCTAACGATGTTTCCGATGACAGAACCGAAAGTGAAGAGAGGAAGAGAGTTGATCAAATCGTTGGAGGAGTTTCGCTGCTCGTATAAACACCGATCGTGATTGAATCGTCGCGGTTGTTTCTGGAGGAGACGGCGTCATCTACGGCGGCGAAGGAGCGGTTGTTGTAGTGGTGAGTGATAAAACGGAGGAGGAGGTAGAGAGAGGCAGTGACGATGATAAAGGAGGCAATGATGATAATTACTATAATTAGTGAAGAAAACGGAGACGAAGATGACAACGGCGGAGAAGAGTCGTTGTGGTTGATCTTAGGGATAGTGACGGTGGTGGTGCCTCCTTCGACAATGAGGAATGGCGGTGAATAAACATTGTCTACACGAGGCATGTTTAGAGAGAGAGAGAAGGAGGGAAGGGGGGGTTGATGTAAGGTTGGTGTATTTAAGTCACCGGTGAGAAAGAAACTGTTACGAGAAGGAAGGGCCGCAGAGAATTGAGAGGCACGTGAAGAGCAAGTGGCAAGAGAACAGAGACACTGAGAGAGTATACTGGTAAGGGAAGCTTCTTTTTTTATATATATATTGAAAAATGTTTATGAAAAAAATCATCAAATATTTTTGACCTTTAAATTACATAATATAACTTATTATATATGTAATCTAAGAATTTAGAATTCAAATTTTCTTATATTGAGATCTCAATATAAGAGAATTTAAGAGATTCGTATAGCGCATGATATATCCTGTTTTGATGATTTAATTTTTTAAGAATTGATAATTATTTTTAAAATTATATTTATCGTTTATTTTTTTAAAATAAATATGATTCAATTATATAATTATTGATATTTAATTATTTTGATTTTTTATATGAATATTTTATTTAATAAATTTTAAAAATAAACAATTTAAATTATTAAAATTAATTCTAAAATAAATTTACTAAGTCCAAACAATTCCGCACTGTGTGATTTTTCTCTCTCTAGAGAAGGCGTCGTACAGTGATATCGAATGTGTGACGCCCCGAAATATTGCAATAAAGACAATTCATATTCGGAATAAATATAAAAAAAACAACATAAGTTCATATATCAGAGTTCACTGTTTAGCAAACAATTAAATGCCATATAGGCTTCCATCTTTCCAAGACATTGCTTGGTTACACAAATAGAGTCTCGCTCATTACATATTAAGCCCTTAGCTTTACAAATAATACTCATGCACACATAAAGCATAATAAGGAAACTCTTGTTTCCCGATGGTCCATCCATACTATTGCCTTGGAGGTAACATCTCACCTGCACCTGAAAATGATATTCCCGTATAGGGTGAGCTAACAGCCCAGTAGAAATACACTAAACCAGCTATGAACAATGACTAAAAAATTAGTATTTGATAGATGGTCAACACTGATACATCCACTTATATCACATTACAGTTTTATGACATACAAGTCCATATTACTTTTCATTTTCCATTTCTTACTTATTTCTCAACTCATAACCATGGCTCAGAACCTGGCCAAGCAACTTATGTGAGGCAGTAACTCATATTAGACATTTTCCCATTTCACAACAGATAAGCATATTAGCTATATCACCACATCAACAGATAAGTACAAGAGCTATATCACACTTCCAAAGATAAGCATATGAGTTGTATCAACATATCAATAGATAAGCATATGAGCTGTATCTACGGAGTCCATCCCCTATCTTCTCCCAAACAACATCCGGTTTAGAGGTCCATTCCCTATCTTCCCCTAAACCATGGAGTACATCCCCTATCTCCTCTAACACAACTCATTGCATATAAACAATTATTATACACATCATCAATCAATACATAAAGTTGATGTATTCTTTCAACCGTCATACTCAATGACACTTTCCATTGATTAGTTTTCGTTTGTTTAATCATCACGCATTGTCTACAACAATTAAGACTATCCTCCTCCGATAGCCCAAAGCAGTTATTTCTAAACAGAAAATAAATGCACCAAATGGATATAAAATCAACATTTCAACTAGGTGAGCAGTAAATTGTCCCACTACATCCTTTAGCCCCGTACACCCCCAATTCCAACAATTTCAATTTCCTTTCTCATTTCTCAAATTAATTTATCAATGTAATTAAGGCATTATTCCCATAAATTACATAACAACCCTAAGGTTCTATTTTCATCAATGTTTCAACATTAACCCATTTCTCCAAGCCAAACATGCATATAAGTTTCATATATTTAAAACCCCAACTTTTGTAAAATTTCACAAAGCCCCAAACTTTCTGAAAATTATACAGCAACTTCCAATATATCAAAATACCAAAATTTAAAGACAAAGCTCATAAGGAGGAGTAGGATATCCCTACCTCAAATTCGGAGCTCAAATGGAGAAGATGAAAGATCTCTACCACACACCACAAAGCCCTTGAGAAATTACACAACTTTGGTGAAGGAACTATGACCAAAATCCCAATGGAACTATGGCCAAAATCCAGCTCGGCACAACTAAAATTTATAACTCGAGCTCGGCTCGTAATGGCTCATTAAACCAAGAAAGAACCATAGAAGCTGATAAGCTAACCCTCAGCACTTGCACTTATATAGAAGTTTGTCCACCTTAAAATGTATCTTGTAATTGATGTGGGACTTCCAACAAGCACACCAAACGACGTCGTTTGGCACAACACTTTTGTTCACTCTTTGAGTCCCACATCGCTGAGAGAGGAAACATTTTTGTGTCCAAATGCTTATAAAGTAGTGAATTGCGACATAGATCAAGTAACTTCGAATGCATTATGAATTTTTGTTTTGAGGGCGCCACCTCAACCTCCTGCCAGTACCTTGAACTCGGAACTACAAAGCATGCAGCTAGCCATGCAGGCGCGCCTCGACCCTGCGAAGGCGCCACCTCGACCCCACCATGAGCGCCTCCTAGACCCCAGACCGTCCTAGTCGAAGTGACTAAACATAAAAGAAGGATTGAAACCGGGATTGCTATAGAATGCCAATGAATAAATGCTCTTATGGGTGTTTTTAGAGAGAGAAAAAGAGTGTGCGAGTGAAAAAGAGAGAATTTACGGCATTTGACTAGATGGACTTGGCTATTGTTGGAAAAATTATTAGTTGGTCTTTTGCATCATGTGAATATTTAACTTTATAAATTAAAAAAAAAATTTATTATTATTATCTTAAAGTAATTTAATATTTTATCTTATGGTATACATGAAATTTATAAGTTAACTTTTATGTTTATAACTTTTTAAATTATTAGTTTAAAAAAAATTATATATATATATATAGTACAATTTTGATAATTTGTATAAAAAAAGTTAAACCTAATTAAATGAGATTAACTAAGTTATGACATACCTCTTCTTATTATGAAAATATACAAATTTAAATGTTATAATTAAAGAAAATATATAATTTTAATATTAAATATGAAGTGAAGTGATATTTAACAATAATTAATATGATATTTCTATTATTAATCCAATAATTTAAGTTACATCTCTTTTGATTTTAATTTCATAACTAAAAATACAATATGAATATAATCCACACACGAATTTCTAGTCTTTGTGAATAAGAAGGTTTCAAAATACTTTTAAACTTTCATCATTTTCTTTTAATTTTTTTTTATCTAATTTGATTTTAAAATTTGAATAAAAAATTTGATTTGATATGAATTACTTTAACTTTTTCATTAAATTTTATCAATTTTTAAAAGAACTTTCATTCTTATCCCAATTTTTTTTTTCTTTTCACCAATTTTGATGAAAAATAAATAAATAAATTTCAACGTTTCATCTCTTTAAATTTTTATCAAATTATTATTCGATAAAAAAAATATTAAGGGTTGAATATTCTCTTAATTGGAATTATAGTGAAATAACATCTTAAAATAATCAAAATTTGAGTATGTGGTTGGTTGAAATGTATAATTTAATTAATTCTCTTCTTATATTTGTATAAAAATTGACATTTATGACTACATCATTATAAGTTGGATTATGAAAAACATTTTGGTGTCAAACATTTTACATTTGTAAATATCCTACATATTAAAAATGGGAAAAAAAATTGTGTAACTTTTTGATATGTGTTTATCAATTTTGTTTTATGAACATAAACAATTGATGTTTTAATTTAAAAAATTAAAAACTAAAAAAAAAATAGATTGGGTTTCTTAGAGATAAAAGAAACCATCGAATTTTTTTATATACTATTAAGATGGACTATTTTAATCACATAAAAAAATATAAATTATACTTAGAAATTATCCCTATATATTATGCTATTACATATAACTATAGTTGTAACAAATTAACTATAATATATATGAAAAGTTATATTAAGCTTTCATTTTCAATTAATTGAATTATAATTAACAAACTAACAAATAGCAGTAATGGTCTAATGGGATAGAAAGAGGATAAAAATAAAAAATGCAATGATATTTAAAAGTTTTAAATTTACCGAATTAAACAAAAATCTAATGTTATAGTAAAATCTTGAATTCTCAATAAATTTTCACATTTTTTATAAAATAAAATGACGATAAAAAATAAAAAATTTGATACCCATTTTTTTACTTCAATTTTATAGTCTTCATTAAAAAAACAAAATGTCACGCCCCATATTTTATTACTCGGATAACCTTACCAATATTCATTAATTAAGTCCATTTACAAATAACATTTCATCATTTGATGAAATGATGAATAATTAAATATACATATTCCCTCTCGTTATACAACAATGACATTTACATACAAATAAAAGAAATGCCCTGAGACTTACAATAAAAGAGAGGACACTACTCTTTACAAAAAGATAGCACTCAGCCAAACAACAAATGAAATAGTACAATCCATTTCTACATTACACTTATAAAATGGTAAAACCCATTGTTTGATCTTCAATTCCAAAAAGTATTCCCTGTACACATGTACAGACAGGGGGTGAGTAAAACTCACCGAGCAATCCCATATTAAAACATTAAAAGATATGCGAGTACAAAGATACTTATAAATTTTCATGAAATTATATCATGTCAAAATTATAAGGTTTTATCACATAATCTCTTAAATCCATTTTATTTAATTAACCACAACCAGTTAACTTAAATAAATAAACATGCTTCAATAATAACATGACATTCTTTTTAATCCATTCAATTATCTCATTATCAATTGAATCATTAAACAATTCATCAAATCCATTTTGATTACATGACAAATGTATCCATGTTTCATAACAATTTCTATTTCTTAATTCATAATCATGGCTCAGAACCTGGCCATACCCTTTAGGAGAGATTACATCTCATATCAACAGTACTTCCATTTCAATTGAGATAAAGACTCAAATTAAACATTTTCCCATTTTACAATAGATAAGCATACTAGCTATCTCAACACATCAACAGATAAACATATGAGCTATATCACACTTCCAAAGATAAGCATATGAGTTATATCACACTTCCAAAGATAAGCATATGAGCTGTATCTACGGAGTCCATCCCCTATCTCCTCCCAAACAACATCCGGTTTAGAGGTCCATCCCCTATCTTCCTCTAAACCATGGAGTACATCTCCTATCTTTTCCAACACAACACAATGCATATAAACAATTATTACACACATCATCAATCCATTCATAAAGTTAATGCATTCTTTCAACCGTCATACTCAATGACACATTCCATAGATTAGTTTTCTTTTGCCTAATCATCATGCATTGTCTACAACAATCAAGACTATCCTCCACCGACAAATTTCAAAGCGCTTATTTCTAAATGTAAAATAAATGCACAAAATGGATATTATATCAACATTTCAACTAGGTGAGCGATGAATGATCCAACTACACCCTTTAATCCCATACGTTCCCAATTCCATTCTTCTCATTTCAATTTCTCATTTCTCAAATTAATTTCACAAATTAATTCAACAATGTAATTAGGGCATTTTCCATAATTAACATTACAACCTTTTAGGTTCCATTTTCATCAATGTTTCAACATTAATTCCATTTCTCTATGCCAAACATGCATATAGGTTTATTATAAATAAAACCCCAACTTTTGTAAAATTACACAAAGGCCCAAACTTTCTCAAAATTACCCAACAACCCCCAACATATCAAAATGCTAAAATTTAAAGACAAGCTCATAGAGAGGAATAGGGTATCCCTACTTATTAAACATTACCACTTTGATCAAAATCCTCATTTAAATACAACATGGTAAATTTTCACCGATAGCCAAAATAGTTATCTTTAACATATTATTTAAAAGATAACAACATGGGTATATAATCCAACATATAACTATAACTTAGAATCTCCCATGATTCCCAACATTTAGAAACCAATCATATTCCACATTTTATCAAATATGAACAACTACACTAGTTTTCATATCACAATTACGTCCGGTAACCTCTCAAGATCCATTTCTAACCGTGTCGGTTTTATTCCAACAAATACATTAAGTAAAATAATATCGTTAATGCTCAAGAAAACATCATTTTCTTTCCAAACTCATTCTCCAAGTATTATCCAACTATGACATCCTATTTTGATTTAAAGCCCCGAAAGTTAAACATAATTCTTTTGTTTTCTTTAAAAATGCTCCTTTGGCCACAAACCGGTAAAAATTCCAAAATCAATCGAATCGAAGTCCGTTTTTGTTCAAATTAAAAACATAACTCTTTCATAACCTTACAAACATATTCCAAGTTTACACTTTCGCAATTTGGGTATCAACTTTTTATTTTTCTCAAAATTTCTCTTTTAAGCAAATAAAATACAAATTTTTCAAAAATTCTAATTAAATTATATACCACTCTAAACTCCATGTAATCAAGAAACAGTGCATAAAGAAGTATAGGAAAAATCCCTACTTAACAAGTTACACAATATTCCTCAATATCAATTTATTTTTCTCAAAAATAAATTTCAAAACTCAATAATGGGATAAATATTTCTACCTTAATTTCTCAAAATAAATTATCTAACCATAATATGATGTAGATATAATCCATATAACTATTAAATTCTATTTTCGGATTTCATTTACAAAATTAACAACACAAAATGATTTTTTTTTAAATCAATCTCAAAGTACCAACATTCTTAACATTTCAACATAATTTTTCTTTCAAAAACTACCAAACAAAAATCTGAAAATATATCTATATGCAATACCTCTTACAATGATATATTTTCCCAAAATAACCATAATATAGCTTTAATGTAAAAATATGAAGAAAGTCCATACCTCAACTATGAAGAAAAATAAATCTGAAAATGCAAACGTCACCCGATCATGAATCCGTGAACACCATTGAGAAGATTACGATGAGTTCTCCAACTTTCATTTACAACACTTTTGTAAAATCTCACTCTAAGGACTCTCATTCGAAGCTCAACCATTGAGCAACAATGAAAAAAAAGAAAGAGGGAGAGAGAGATAGATACACGTTGGGAGAGAGACAAGAGAGCATAACTCTCTGCTCAATTCAACCAAGGAGAAAGAAATGATGAAAAGGAAAGGAAGGGGAAAAAGAAAGAGAAGTGGGGAACAAACCCCATGTGGGTTTGTTTTTTTTTCAATGATGGGTTTTTCAAAAAAACATAATTTAATTTTTGTAATCATAACTCAGAATTTTATAATATAAATTATAAAATGATATAATTTTTTTTTTCCATCACAAAATATAACATTTTTGTACACCACAAAATATAATATTTTGCTCATTTCACAATACAAACATGTTTCATTCTTTATAAAAATATAATTTTTCACCGTATGGTGCACACCATAAATTTAACTTTTAAATATTGATTATAACCCTATATAATAAATAATAGCAACTCCCAAGGTGGTTACTATCAATCATATAATTAAAAAGGACCAAACATCCAAAACTCACTTTCAAATTCTGTTATAAATTAAACTGAATAGCAATCAGTCCGTGAATTTTCATAAATTAAATACTCACTAATAAATTCTGAAATTTTTACGCGACGTGCTAGACTCGTATGTGAACAACATACAAAAATTTCATAATTTTCTGAGATCAGTAACTATTTTTAAAAAATACAAAACCGAACTGTTTTCACACAGAATTTACACAGCACTTAAATTTGAAAATTTGCTCAATTAAATTATGCACTGGCTATTTTAAAAAAAAAATTCTGGGTCATTACACAAAATTTGATCAAAATCTTTGGCATGGAACGAATATAGATACTTCGATTGCAATCATAATTACCAATAATTTTTCTCTACCATGTAAACTTGTAAGCAAACATATAAACCTCAATAAAACTGAAACCAAAACCAAACCAACAGTGGAGAAAGAGAATCACACAGGGAAAAAATAAAATTAAAAAATAACTAAATTTATAGAATGGGAGAATGTTACCTCCAACAACTTAAACCTCACCTAACCTAATCCGTTAGCTCCTCTATCAGTGCCCGCAAAGTTTAGGAGTTGAGATGAGTAATCAACTTATTCTTTAAATAAAACTTGAAAATCGATTAATTTGTCTCACTAAATGATTTAAAATTTTGATATATATATATACATCAGAAAAATAGATAATTATATTACTAAATCATAATTCAAATTTAGATATTGTCATTTTTTTTAGATCCATATCTAAATCTTTATCTTTTTTATTTTTGTGTGGTTTCTATTCGGGTTTTTTGTTTTTTTTTTTTTCAATTTATTCATGATGGAGTTGTGGGTTTCTATTTATTTTTTAAATTTAATTTATCTATTGTTTCTATTTGTTTTTAATTATTATTATTTAGGTAAGTTATGATGTGAGATAAATATGTGATAGACATATGAGTTTTATTGACTTAAAATATAGGAAAAATTACCAGTAAATCCTATATGATAGAAAGTTGAACCATTTAGTCCTATGAATTTTCTTATGCACCATTTAGTCCCACTATCTACATCAACAACATCAACAATATTATTAACATTATCAAAACATTAGCTACATTATCAACATTAACAAAAAAAAATCATAAAAAAAAAATATGTGAACATCATCAATTTCTAGATCAATTCCTCCTAGAGTCTCGATTACAACAGAAAACTCAACGAAGAGAAGAACGGTATGAAGAACACATCGGCGGATTCCGGATCCAAAACCCTAACCGCCTCTCGTCTCCCATCACCATCATCATCATACAACAGCGAAGCCATCATCAAAACAGAAAACTCAACGAAGAGAAGAACGGTACGAAGAACACATCGGCGGATTCCGAATCCGAAACCCTAACCGCCTCTCGTCTCCCATCATCATCATCATCATACAGCAGCGAAGCCAACATCATCAAAACAGAAAACTCAACGAAGAGAAGAATGGTACGAAGAACACATCGGCGGATTCCGGATTCGAAACCCTAACCGCCTCTCGTCTCCCATCATCATCATCATCATACAACAGCAAAGCCATCATCCAGTACTCCACGCTGTGCTGCTTGCTCAGCCCGTAGTTCCAGGGCCATATAGACCTTGAGCGGCGATTCAGTGATGCAGGGTGTAGTGCGGTTGTGTAGGGATTGGAGGAGTGGGAAGAAATTTGATCTGACATTGACAGTTCCAGAGAAAATGGAGTAGGTGATGAGGAGAATCAGAATGAAGATGAGAGAGAGTATAATAACTGTTTTTTTCTCAACTATTTTCATTTTCTCTCACTAAAAAGTGTGTCTGTGTTTGCCTCTAATGTTTGATGATGATGTATAATATTTAATGTTGAAGATTAATGTTGACGAAGAAAAATGGAATGTTTAATGTTTGATGATGATGTATAATGTTTAATGTTGAAGACTAATGTTTTATGTTTGATGTCTAATGTTTGATGTTGATGATGAATAATGTTTAATGTTTAATGTTGATAATGATGTTTAATGTTTAATGTTTAATGTTGATGATGATGTTTAATGTTTTATGATGATGTATAATGTTTAATGTTGAAGAATAATATTTTATGTCTGATGTTTGATGTTTGATGTTGATGATGAATAATGTTTAATGTTTAATATTTGATGATGTTTATTGTTTAAGGTTGATGATGATATTTAATGTTTAATGTTTGATGATGTTTAATGTTGATGATTTGATGTTGATGATGTTCAATGGTCATTAACATTGGGATAGGACCTAATGGTTCATAAGAAAATTCATAGGACTAAATGGGTTATAAGATACAAATTTAGGATTTATTGGTGCATGCCCCTAAAATATAATGGTGAGAGATATTTTCAAATTAGATTTGTTTAGATAAACTTTAAAGATTTTTAAAATTTAAAAATGGATATTGAGATGCAAAAGAAAGATTTTAACTGAATAAATAAAAATCAAATTTATTAATTTTATCTGTTTGTATATTTGATTTTTAGTTTTTTTTTTTCATATGTTATAATATAATATAAAAGATATAGCTAGATATTTACAACTTTTATGAAAAATATTATCTGATTTTTTGGGGAAGAGTGAAGGAAGACAAGTTTTAATATTTTTTTTTTGGAAATTGGTGAGAGAGATTAGGATGGAGAGATTGTGAAATATTTTTGTTATAAATAAATTAGTCAATAGTTTTTTTAATCTATTTTATAAATTAAAAAACTAATAATTTTAGAAAATTGATTAATTTGTCCCATTAAGTGATTTAAAATTTTGATAGATATACATCGAAAAATAGATAATTGTATTACTAAATCATAATTCCAATTTAGATATTGTTATATCTTTTTGAGATCCATAGCTAAATTATTATCTTCTTTACTTTTGTGTGTAACCATAGTATATGGGAGAAATTGAAAAAGATGCTGCAATAATTATAAAATAAGTCAAAAAGGTTGGTGGGTTGAGAGAAGTCAATAAATGCTAAGTTTTTTTTTTTTAAATCAAAAAATTAAAAAATTAGGATTAGGATATTGGATGTAACGCCCTCAAAATAATAACATTAAAATCCAACAATTTAGACATGCATTTATATAAAAGATAGATATTCTTCTATTCATCAGAATATTTCATTACAATGAGTATTACATGTGAACAACAAAAGTAAATGCCCTACGGGCTTACAGCTTTCCAAGTTAACACTTGGTTACAAAAAGGAGAGTACTAACTCAAATACACATTAAGCCCTTGGCTTGAAATTTACATGTAATACATCCAAAAGATAACAAAACGACAAAAATCTATCTTCCTCTCGCCTCCCAAGCTATGTCCTTGGAGGTGGCATGTTACCTGTACCTGAAAATAATGTCCCATAAAAGGTGAGCCACAGCCCAGTAGGAATACACTAAACCAGCTATGAATAATGACTAAAAGATTAGCAGTTGATAGATGGTCAACACAGATACATCCACATATATCACATTCCGGTTTCATGACATTAAGTCCATGTTACATTTCATTTCCCATTTTCTTTTCAACTTTGAGTTTGAAAACAAGGCTCATCACCTAGCCAAATAACTTAATGAGATTAAGACTCATCTTTAAAACACTTTCGAAATTCATGATGGATACACATTTTAATGCTGTATCGATAACACATAAACCATTTCCACACTTTACGAAAGATACACATTTCGGTGATGTATCAACATAACATAGAATCACGTCTATACTTCACAATTGATAACAATATACATTTTAGTCCTATATCAAATCAATTCGAACACTTCCATAATCAACACTTGATACACATTGTAGTGTTGTATCAATGTCACACAAAATTCGGTTTAGAGGTCCATCCCCTATCTTCTCCTAAACCGTGGAGTACATCCCTTATCTCCTCCCACACAACACATGTATATAAACATAGATCATATACAATCAATCAATACATAAAGTTAATGTATTATTCCGGTCGCTATATTCGATAGCATACTCAATCGATTAGTTTTAGTTTGCCTAATCATCATGCATTGTCTACAACAATCAAGACTATCCTCCACCAATAGCCCAAAGCAGTTATTTCTATACTGAAAATAAATGCACCAAATGGATATATAATCAACATTTCAACTAGGTGAGCGATGAATGAATCTAACTACACCCTTTAATCCCATACACATCCAATTCCAACATTCTCAATTCAATTCCTCTTTTCTTCAAATTAATTATACCAATTGATTTATCAATGTAATTAGGGCATTTCCCACAATTAACATCACAACCCTAAGGTTCCATCTTCACTAATAATCCAATATTGATCTCATTTCTCTATGCTAAACATGCATATAGGTTTATATAAACAAAACCCCAACTTTTGTAAAATTACACGAAAGACCCAAACTTTCTCATAATTACACAACAACCTCCGACATATCAAAATACTAAAATTCAAAGACAAAGCTCATAAAGAGGAGTGGGATCTCCCTACCTTGAAGTTAGAGCTCAAACAGAGAAGAGACCAAAACCAAAGTGCTCCAAACTCCAAACTTTTCGGATCAAAACGATGCCCTCGACGATCAACACAAATTTTACAAAGGCCGACGGAAAGGGAAGCACTCTAACTAGATCATACCCTAGAGAGAAGGGAGTTTCTAGAGAGAGGAGCTTTCAAAATGGCTTTTTGAAAAGTAAGAGAGAGAGAGAGAGAGGAATTGTAAAAAGTGATTCAAACATGCCCAGCTACCCTCTGTTATACGACAGGTCCGCTCGAGCGGAAAACACAACGCTCGAGCATCAAGAACGAAAAGCTGGGTCCGCTCGAGCGCAATAAGGCCCGCTCGAGCGCCAAGACACAAGAGTGAAACACATCCGCTCGAGCGCGAAAAATCAGTCCGCTCGAGCGTGGATTATCCCATCCCAGAACTTTCACCAAAAAAATACTACCCGCTCAAGCGCCAACAATCCCGCTCGAGCGCGACCCGCTTGAGCGTAGGAAACCCGCTCGAGCATAGAAATCACACCTGCAGAAATTTTGCAGGGACATAAAATGCTGGAAGGGTGTAAACCTCGCTCGAGCGGAACAACCAAAAACTAGGCAACAAGAAATTAGACAAGGCTCAACCCACCTGCTCGAAACATGCCCAACACATCCTAAAACTCAATCAAATGGAATTAAAGGACGACAACAAGGTAGACACAACTACCAACCCCACGGAACTGAGTCCGGAATACAACTGAACAGTAAAGGGAATACCGGGATCGCTATAACCTCCCCTCCTTAAAGAATTTCATCCTCGAAATTAAATATAAGTTTTTTTTTTTCAAACAAGTTTTCTTCATTCCCAACAATATTACAACCTAATGTTAAACAACCCGACCCATTACCGGTCAATCTCATCTCTTTTCAAGAGGCAAATCACAATATATAAAACAACCTGCATTATCAACATGCATTACTTTGAAATCTAACAATTTCGTCACATTTTCCACAATTTCTTAACATATGCAACATTAATATCATGCTTGCATTTCCACAATATACTTAACATACACAATGTTAAAACAAACTTCCATTTTGAGGCAAGTTCCAAAGCATACTTCCATAAACCAAAACATTTACAATGTTTTACAACTTAAGACATATTTAATGCTCTTAAAGTTCATTAATATTATAAAACTTCAATACATGATTACACATCAACAAACATGTCTGGATATTTCTCACGGACTTCCAACTCACGTTCCCAAGTGGCTTCCTCCACTCCGTGATGCTTCCACAAGACTTTTACCAAGGGAATGGTCTTGCCACGCAGGACTTGATCCCGCCTATCCAAGACCCGAACCGGTCTCTCCTCATACGAGGCATCCTCATCAACCTCTAGGCCGGTCCAATCCAATACATGGGATGGATCCGGCTCGTACTTCCGAAGCATACTAACATGAAACACGTCATGTACTCCGGACAACTGCGGTGGCAACGCCAAACGATTCGCAACCTCGCCAATCCTCTCAAGGATCTCAAAAGGGCCAATAAACCAAGGGGATAACTTCCCACTCTTCCCAAATCTCATCAAACCTTGTCTGGGTGATATCTTCAAGAAAACATGATCACCCGTTTCAAACGCGAAAGGCCTCCTCCTACGGTCGGCATAACTCTTTTGGCGACTCTAGGGTGTAACAAGCCTCCTACGAATAAGCACAACTTTCTTCGTCGTCTCTCTAACCAACTCTGGACCCAACAAAGGTGCATCACCCATTTGAGCCCAACAAACTGCAGACCTACACGGTCGGCCATACAAGGCTTCAAACGGTGCCATACCGATACTAGACTGGACACTGTTGTTGTAGGCAAACTCCACCAAGGGCAAGTGCCTCTCCCACATCCCACTAAAGTCAAGGACACAACCCCGAAGCATATCCTCAAGGATCTGAATAGTACACTCGAACTGCCCGTCAGTCTGAGGATGATAAGTTATACTAAAAGTCAACTTAGTACCCGAGGCACTCTGCAAACTCTACCACAACCTGGCAGTAAAACGAGGGTCTCTATCTGAGACAATCGTCACTGGGACCCCGTGCAATCTCACTATGTCCCGAATATACAAATCAGCAAGATGATCTACCGAATCTCTTATGTGCATAGGGATAAAGTGCACCGACTTAGTCAACCGGTCTACAACCACCCAAATAGCATCACTACCCCGCTGAGTCCTCGGAAGACCTACAACGAAGTCCATAGTGACATACTCCCACTTCCACTCGGCAATAGACAAGGGTTGCAACAAACCCGCTGGCCTCTGATGCTCGGTTTTCACTTGCTGACAAGTAAGGCACTTAGAGACGAAAACTGCCACATCTCTCTTCATATCCCGCCACCAAAACTGGCGCCCCAAATCATGATACATCTTGGTGCCTCCCGGATGCACC
The DNA here is from genome assembly GCA_025200525.1 of Camellia lanceoleosa. Lineage (NCBI taxonomy): Eukaryota > Viridiplantae > Streptophyta > Magnoliopsida > Ericales > Theaceae > Camellia > Camellia lanceoleosa. Next base: position 216,865 of record JANUSC010000062.1, read on the forward strand.
GCAAGGTGTGAATGATGAAACTCTCAGAGTACTTCCTCTCAGCAAGACTCCGGCACAAACAAACGGTCTCGGTATCTCACACTCAGGTCAGGATACACCGTCAAACCTTTCTCAACCTTCCCACTAGAGATCTTCTCTCGGAGGGATTCTACCTCAAGGTCACCTCTCTATGCCTCTAACACTCGAGTCACAAGTCTGGGTTGCGCAACAATAGAAAACAAGGTCGCAGCCCCAACAGATTCGCCCAAAAGCAAATCAAACTCACCAAGTGCCCCCAATATCTCCCACTCTCGGATGGCTATACAAGCTACATCACTAATGGATTTTCTACTAAGGGCATCGCCCACAACGTTGGCCTTTCCCGGATGATAGTGTAACTCGAAGTCGTAATCCTCAATAAACTCCATCCATCTCCTCTGTCTCAAGTTTAAGTCTTTCTGTGTAAACAGATACTTCAAACTCTTATGGTCCGAGAACACCTCGAACTTCTCACCATACAAGTAATGCCTCCAGATTTTCAAGGCAAAGATTACTGCTGCTAATTCTAGGTCATGGGTGAGGTAATTCTTCTCGTGAATTTTCAACTGACGTGAACCATAGGCAACCACTTTCCCCTCTTGCATCAATACACAACCCAAACCCTCTCATGAGGCATCACAATAAACCGCATAACCCAACTCTCTCTTCGGAATAATCAAGACCGTAGCAGTGGTCAATCTAACCTTCAGCTCTTGGAACGACCTTTCACAAGTCTCACTCCATACAAACTTGACTCCCTTCCGAGTCAGTCTAGTCAGCGGCGAAGCTAGCCTGGAGAAATCCTTCACAAACCGACGGTAATACCCAGCTAACCCCAAAAAACTGCGGATCTCAAAACACTCTTAGGTTGTATCCAATCTTGTACTGCCTCTATCTTGGATGTATCAACAGACACCCCTTTCCCCAGATACTACATGGCCTAAGAACTTGACTTCTCCTAGCCAGAACTCACACTTCCCAAACTTGGCATACAGCCTATGGGCTCTAAGCAACTCAAGCACCACTCTCAAGTGTTCCTCGTGCTACTCCTCCGAAAACGAATAGATAAGAATGTCGTCCATGAAAACGACTACAAAATGATCTAAGAATTCCCGAAAGATCCGGTTCATCAAGTCCATAAAGACTGCCGGTGCATTGGTGAGCCCAAATGGCATCACCAGAAACTCATAATGGCCATACCACGTACGGAATGCTGTCTTCGGAATATCCTCCTCCCTGACCCTCAACTGGTAGTAACCCGATCTCAAGTCTATCTTAGAGAAACAACGGGAACCCTTCAACTGGTCAAACAGATCATCTATACGGGGCATAGGGTACTTATTCTTGACCGTAGCCCGATTCAACTTCCGGTAGTCGATACAAAGTCTCAAGGCACCATCTTTCTTTTTAGCAAAAAGGGCCGGTGCTCTCCACGGCGAAACACTAGGGCGAACAAAGCCCTTATCCAGCAACTCCTGGAGCTGAATCTTTAATACACTCAACTTGGCTGGGGCAAAACGGTAAGGTGCCATGGAAATCGGCACCATGCCGGGCACTAAATCAATGAAGAACTCAATCTCACGGTGAGGTGGCAAACCGACAAGATCCTCGGGAAAAACATCCGAATATTCGCAAACCACTCTCGGTAACTCAACTCCGGTCTCATAACACTCACTACTCATAAGGCTAGCAAGAAGACTACTAAGCTCACTTCGCCCTCGCGGATCATATACCGGTGGCAACACACTACCAACCCGATCCCCCAAGAAACGAAAACACTCCCCGCTCAAGGTACATACTGTGACCCTCTGGCGGTAGCAATCGATAACAGCCCGGTATGACGATAGTCAGTCCATACCTAAAATAACATCAAAACCCTTCATGGGCATAACTACAAAAGGAAACGGAAGCCGATGATCGGCGACCTCTATATCACAACCTCTACATCCGTGCTTCAAAATCAATTCACTCCCAACAGGTGATACAACACATATAGGAGATGCTAATTGCGCTAACTCTAACTCCAAAACAGATGCAAATGCAGCAGATACAAAGGAATGAGACGCATCCGTATCAATCAATACACTAGCAACCGAGTTGCAAAACAGAAAGGTACCTCTCACAACTGATGGGACCGGTACCAGGTCCTGTGATAAAGATACACGCGTCTCAAGGCCCTCGATCCACTGATCACCCCTCGAGCATACGATACCGCAGACAGATCGATGAAGAAGCTCCGGATTGGCCCTCGAGGCTGCATGACCGAGCTGGCCGAAAACCTTGGCTCGCTAGAATCGCACGCTCGGTGGCACTCAATCTGCGGCAAAACCTCTTCAGTACCCAGCCGACCACCGATAACAAGACAAGGATCGCCCCGCCTCGACTCGCTCGAGGTCTAGCTAAAGATGAAGCAGCTCTCTGACCTCTTCTCCTCTGTGGGCAAACCGAAGCCTTGTGGCCCAGCTGACCACACTTGTAACATGTGAAATCCCCCTGATTGCCTCTCCCCGAGCCTGCACTTGGCACTAGAAAGGTCGATCTAGAAACACCACCCTGAGACTGCTGAGGGTTAGCACCCTTCTGTCTCCTGCCATCATCCTGACCATCCTGGCTCCTCTTGGAGCCTCTCTGTCCCTCTTCCTTCTACATCATGATCTCCATATGGGCTGCAGCATCAACCAAGCGTCCATAGTCTCGAATCATAGACCCACCAACTCTCATCTTGAGGCCGCGCCTCAGTCTCTTTTCAAACTCGATACAGCGGCGTTCCTCGGACGCCACAAGTTCAGGTGCGAACCTGGACAAGCTAGTAAAAGCAGCCTCATACTCAGCCACTGAAGAGCTCAACTACAAAAGCTGGCAGAACTGGTCTCTCAGCTTCTCCCTGACTGCTGGAGATAAGAACTTCTTTTGGAAAGCACCCACAAAAGCCTCCCAAGTGCCACCAATACGACCCTTCATAAATTTCCACCACTGACCCGCATCCCCCTTCAGCTGGAAAGATACCAAGGTCACTTTCAATGCTCCGTCCTCGATGCCAAGCATCTCAAATGTCATACTCATCTGTTCCAACCACCCATCCACCTTAAGTGGCTCCTTCGGATCCCTAACAAACTCGTCCGGATTAGATCGGAAAAACTACCTCTTCAAGAAGGAAGGCCCTGCATCAACAACCTGAGCCTGGACTTGATTCTCAGCTCTGAGAATGTCCATGGATGCTCTCAATGCTCCTGCCACCTCGTGGGCTAAGGTGCCCATGGCCTGTTGACCTGCTGGCTCGGCCACATTGGCCTGGCCAACCCCCTCCTGCTGTGCCGAAATATCATCCGATAAAGGCATCTCCTGCCTCCTAGGCCTACCTCGCCTACGACCTCGTCCTCGTCCCGACATCCTAATAAAGGTAACAGAGAACGTTAGCACATTCAAAAATATGCCAAAACTATAACACTCACGTCCTAATGCATGGACAACTGTAATTCACTCCACGTAACCACATAAACACATAAGCACTTACGAATTTCATTTCCGGATAATGATAGTCCCGAGGCGTTACCAGAGTTCCGGTTAGAAACAGCATTGATCAAGTGCTTTTCCAACAAGACTCATAGAAACCCAAGGATCCAATCAATATCCTAGAAACTAAATCCCATACCCAAATAGTCACATAAACATGTTATCACATAAGCACATAACATTACTCTTAAGTCTCTAACAAGCGAGACAAACCCATTGTGATACTAATCACTTCCCACGTATCCAAAGTATTCGAACCTGGTAAGCTCTGATACCAAGTTGTAACGCTCTCAAAATAATAACATTAAAACCCAACAATTTAGACATGCATTTATATAAAAGATAGATATTCTTCTATTCACCAGAGTATTTCATTACAATGAGTATTACATGTGAACAACAAAAGTAAATGCCCTACGGGCTTACAGCTTTCCAAGTTAACACTTGGTTACAAAAAGGAGAGTACTAACTCAAATACACATTAAGCCATTGGCTTGAAATTTACATGTAATACATCCAAAAGATAACAAAACGACAAAAATCTGTCTGCCTCTCGCCTCCCAAGCTATGTCCTTGGAGGTGGCATGTTACCTGTACCTGAAAATGATGTCCCATAAAGGGTGAGCCACAACCCAATAGGAATACACTAAACTAGCTATGAACAATGACTAAAAGATTAGCAGTTGATAGATGGTCAACACAGATACATCCACATATATCACGTTCCGGTTTCATGACATTAAGTCCTTGTTACATTTCATTTCCCATTTCTTTTCAACTTTGAGTTTGAAAACAAGGCTCGTCACCTAGCCAAATAACTTAACAAGATTAAGACTCATCTTTAAAACACTTTCGAAATTCATGATGGATACACATTTTAATGTTGTATCGATAACACATAAACCATTTCCACACTTTACGAAAGATACACATTTCGGTGATGTATCAACATAACATAGAATCACGTCTATACTTCACAATTGATAACGATATACATTTTAGTCCTATATCAAATCAATTCGAACACTTCCATAATCAACACTTGATACACATTGTAGTGTTGTATCAATGTCACACAAAATTCGGTTTAGAGGTCCATCCCCTATCTTCCCCTAAACCGTGGAGTACATCCCTTATCTCCTCCCACACAACACATGTATATAAACATAGATCATATACAATCAATCAATACATAAAGTTAATGTATTATTCCGATCGCTATATTCGATAGCATACTCAATCGATTAGGTTTAGTTTGCCTAATCATCATGCATTGTCTACAACAATCAAGACTATCCTCCACCAATAGCCCAAAGCAGTTATTTCTATACTGAAAATAAATGCACCAAATGGATATATAATCAACATTTCAACTAGGTGAGCGATGAATGAATCTAACTACACCCTTAATCCCATACACATCCAATTCCAACATTCTCAATTCAATTCCTCTTTTCTTCAAATTAATTATACCAATTAATTTATCAATGTAATTAGGGCATTTCCCACAATTAACATCACAACCCTAAGGTTCCATCTTCACTAATAATCCAATATTGATCTCATTTCTCTATGCTAAACATGCATATAGGTTTATATAAACAAAACCCCAACTTTTGTAAAACTACACGAAAGACCCAAACTTTCTCATAATTACACAACAACCTCCGACATATCAAAATACTAAAATTCAAAGACAAAGCTCATAAAGAGGAGTAGGATATCCCTACCTCGAAGTTAGAGCTCAAACGGAGAAGAGACCAAAACCAAAGTGCTCCAAACTCCAAACTTTTCAGATCAAAACGACGCCCTCGACGATCAACACAAATTTTACAAAGGCCAACGGAAAGGAAAGCACTATAACTAGATCATACCCTAGAGAGAAGGGAGTTTCTAGAGAGAGGAGCTCTCAAAATGGCTTTTTGAAAAGTAAGAGAGAGAGAGAGAGAGGAATTGTAAAAAGTGATTCAAACATGCCCAGCTACCCTCTGTTATACGACAGGTCCTCGGCCGAGAAAAACACAACGCCGGCGTCCAAGAACAAAAAGCTGGGTCCGCTCGAGCGCAATAAGGCATGCTCGAGCGCCAAGACACAAGAGTGAAACACATCCGATCGAGCACGAAAAACCAGTCCGCTCAAGCGTGGATTATCCCATCCCAGAACTTTCACCAAAAAAATACTACCCGCTCGAGCGCCAACAATCCCGCTCGAGCGCGACCCGCTTGAGCATAGAAAACTTGCTCGATCGTAGAAATCACACCTGCAGAAGTTTTGCAGGGACACAAAATGCTGGAAGGGTGTAAACCCCGCTCGAGCGCAGGAAGACCCGCTCGAGCGGAACAACCAAAAACTGGGCAACAAGAAATTAGACCAAGGTTCAACCCACCTGCTCGAAACATGCCCAACACATCCTAAAACTCAATCAAATGGAAATAAAGGACGACAACATGGTAGACACAACTACCTATCCCACGGAACTGAGTCCAAAATACAACTGAACAGTAAAAGGAATACCGGGATCGCTATACTGGAGTTCTCACAAAGCCTGTAAATTAGAAACCTCCTTTTCCTTATATAATACTAGCATATCACCCGTGCTATGCACAGATTGTGTTTACAATTATCTATATATGTGAATTGTGATTTTTAAATGTTTTTTTTTTTAAATGTCTTCTTTTTTTCCTTTTTTTATATTATATTAAAGTTTAATATTTTGATAATAATCATATGTATTGAACTTTTTAAGGAATTAAATGTCTTTTTATTTTTATTATTATTATTATTATTATTATTATTATTATTATTATTATTATTATTATTATTATTATTATTATTAAAATTTAATATTTTGATAATAATCATATGTGTTGAACTTTTCAATAATTTTTTTTTATACTTGTTCTTAATGCATTAAAGTGTTATTATAATGGATAATAATCATATGTGTTGGCACTTTTCAAGGAATTCATATGTATTGGATTTCAAAGAATTTTTTTTATGCTTGTTCTTAATGCATTAAAGTGTTATTATGATGGTAAGACTTGGGACTTGGAAGAAGTTAATAAATACTATGATTTTTTTTAAAAAAATATATCAAAAAATCAGGAAATTTAGATTGAGAGATTGGAACTCTCACAAGGCTTGGGGTTAAAAACCCCCTTTTGCTTAATATATAAATATAGACTAGAATATCACCCGTGCACGGATTGTGTTTACAATTATCTATATATGTGAATTGCGATTTTTAAATGTCTTTTTTTTTTCTTTTTTTTTAAAGGTCTTCTTTTTTTCCTTTTTTATATTATATTAAAGTTTAATATTTTGATAATAATCATATGTGTTAGACTTTTTAACGAATTAAATGTCTTTTTTTATTATTATATTATATTAAAGTTTAATATTTTGATAATAATCATATGTGTTGGACTTTTCAAGAAAATTTTTTTATGCTTGTTCTTAATGCATTAAAGTGTTGTTATGAGGGATAATAATCATATGTGTTGGGACTTTTCAAGGAATTCATATGTGTTGGATTTCAAAGAATTTTTTTTATGCTTGTTCTTAATGCATTAAAGTGTTATTATGAGGGTAAGACTTGGGGGTTGGGAGAAGTTAATAAATGTTAAGTTTTTTTAAAAAAAATCAAAAAATCAAAAAATTTAGATTGGGAGATTGGAGCTCCCACAAGGCTTGGGATTAAAAACCCCCTTTTGCTTAATATATAGTATAGATTCTAGCCTATCACCCGTGCTATGCACGAGATAATTATAGATTTTTATATTTGTTTTAGATTTTTTTTAATATATAAATTATGTTTTTTAAGATTTTTTATAAAAATAATTTAACAATCTTATCACTAATCATAGTGTATGGAAGAAGTTAAAAAAGGTACTGCAGTAACTATACACTAGCCTATCACCCGTGCTATGCAAGGGATAATTATAGATATTTATATTTGTTTTAATTTTTTTTAATATATAAATTATATTTTTAAAGATTTTTTATAAAAATAATTTAACAATCTTATCACTAACCATAGTGTATAGGAGAAATTAAAAAGGCTATTGCAGTAACTATGAACGAGCTGTATCTATAATTATTTGTATGAGGAGATTTTAAATGCTAATCAGGTATTTTGACCAAATCAATAAATGCAGGCATGTGGATTGAAAAAAGTTAATAAATAATGATCAGGGGATTTTGACCAAATTAATAAATGCTGAGTTTTTTTTTTTGTTTTGTTTAAATCAAAAATTTAGAAAATTAATATTGAGATATTGGAGCTCCCACAAGGCTTGGAGTTTAAAAACCTCTTCTTGCTTAATATATAGTATAGATTACAATTATCTATATATGTGAATTGTAATTTTTAAATATCTTTTTTTTTTTAAATGTCTTCTTTTTTTTTCCTTTTTTATATTATATTAAAGTTTAATATTTTGATAATAATCATGTGTTGGACTTTTCAATGAATTAAATGTCTTCTTTTTTTATTATATTATATTAAAGTTTAATATTTTGATAATAATCATATGTCTTGGACTTTTCAAGAAATTTTTTTTTATGTTTGTTCTTAATGCATTAAAATGTTATTATGAGGGATAATAATCATATGTGTTGGGACTTTTCAAGGAATTCATATGTGTTGGATTTCAAAAAATTTTTTTGATGCTTGTTCTTAATGCATTAAAATATTATTATGAGGGTAACACTTGGGGGTTAGGAGAAGTTAATAAATGCTAAGGTTTTTTTTTTTGAAATCAAAAAATTAGAAAATTTAGATTGGAAGATTGGAGCTCCCACAAGGCTTGGGGTTGAAAACCCCCTTTTGCTTAATATATAATTAGCCTATCACCTGTGTTATGCACGGAATAATTATAGATATTTATATTTGTTTTAGATTTTTTTTAATATGTAAATTATGTTTTTAAGATTTTTTATAAAAATAATTTAACAATCTTATCATTAACCATAGTGTATGAGAAAAGTTAAAAAGGGTACTGCAGTAACTATATACGGATTGTATCTATAATTATTTGTATAAGAGGATTTAAATACTGATAAGGGGATTGTATAAATAAATGCAAGCATGTGGAAAGACATGTGGATTGAAAAAAGTTAATAAATGCTGATCAGGAGATTTTGACCAAATCAATAAATGCCGAGTTTTTTTTTTTTTAAATAAAAAATTTAAAAAATTTAGATTGAGAATGGAAACTACAATTTAATGGGCCAAGACATATATATATATATATATATATTTTGCATGTAGAATACACGATGGCAGAATTTTTCATTAGGCCATGGGGACTCAATTAATAAATTTAGTGTGCATAGGCTTTAATTAAAGCATTCAATGGTAGAGGAGTTCAGATTAGCCTATAGGCTTTCTTCCAATCATAGAGTAGAGCATTGAAAAGGAAATCAAAATGACTTTGAAGAATTTAATTAATAAATGCTGAGTTTTTTTTTAAAGAAAAAAAATCAAAAATTTAGAAAATGAGGATTGGGATATTGAAGCTCCCACAGGACTTGAGGGTTAAAAACCCCCTTTTGCTTAATATATAGTACTAGCCTATCACCTGTGCTATGCACGAGATAATTATAGATATTTATATTTATTTTAATTTTCTTAATATATAAATTATGTTTTTTAATATTTTTTATAAAAATAATTTAACAATCTTATCACTAACCATAGTATACATGAGAAATTAAAAAGACTACTGCAGTAACTATACACGAGCTGTATCTATAATTATTTGCATGAGGGAATTTTAAATGTTAATCAGAGATTTTGACCAAATCAATAAATACATATATGTGGATTGAAAAAAGTTAATAAATGCTAATAGGGAGATTTTGACCAAATCAATAAATACTGTGGTTTTTTTTTTTAAATAAAAAATTTAGAAAATTAAGATTGAGAGATTGGAGCTTGCACAAGGTTTGGGGTTTAGAAACCCCCTTTTTTCTTAACATATTTACAATTATCTATATATATGAATTGTGATTTTTATATGTCTTTTTTTTTTTTAAATGTCTTCCTTTTTTTCCTTTTTTATATTATATTAAAATTTAATATTTTGATAATAATCATATGTATTGGACTTTTTAAGAAATTAAATATCTTCTTTTTTTTATTATATTATATTAAAATTTAATATTTTGATAATAATCATATGTGTTGAACTTTTCAAGAAATTTTTTTTATACTTGTTCTTAATGCATTAAAGTGTTATTATGAGGGATAATAATCATATGTGTTAGGACTTTTCAAGGAATTCACATGTGTTGGATTTCAAAGAATTTTTTTATGCTTGTTCTTAATGCATTAAAGTGTTATTACGAGGGTAAGACTTGAGAGTTGGGAGAAGTTAATAAATGCTAAGTTTTTTTTATTTTGATAATAATCATATGTGTTGGACTTTTCAAGAAATTTTTTTATGCTTGTTCTTAATGCATTAAAGTGTTATTATGAGGGATAATAATCATATGTGTTGGGACTTTTCAAGGAATTCATATGTGTTGGATTTTAAAGAATTTTTTTTATACTTGTTCTTAATGCATTAAAGTTTTATTATGAGGGTAAGACTTGGGGGTTGAGAGAAATTAATAAATGCTATGTTTTTTTTTTAAATCAAAAATTTAGAAAATTTAAATTGAGAGATTAGAAATCGTTTAGGGTTAAAAACTCCATTTTACTTAATATATAACTGGCCTATCACCCGTGCTATGCACGGGATAATGATAGATATTTATATTTGTTTTAGATTTTTTTTAATATATAAATTATGTTTTTTAAGATTTTTTTCTTATCACTAACCATAGTGTGTGGGGGAAGTTGAAAAGGGTACTGTAGAAACTATACACGAATTGTATCAGGGGATTTTGACCAAATCAATAATTGCAGGCATATGGAAAGATATGTGGATCGAAAAAAGTTAATAAATCCTTATCAAGAGATTTTGACCAAATCAATAAATGCTGAGTTTTTTTTTTTAAATAAAAAAATTTAAAAATTCAGATTGGGATATTGAAGCTTCCATAGGCCTTGAGGGTTAAAAACCTCATTTTGCTTAATATATAGTATAGATAGATAGTATAGATACTAGCATATCACTCGTGCTATGCACGGATTGTGTTTACAATTATCTATATATGGGAATTGTGATTTTTAAATTTTTTTTTTAAATGTCTTCTTTTTTTCCTTTTTTATATTATATTAAAGCTTAATATTTTGATAATAATCATATGTGTTGAACTTTTCAAAGAATTAAATGTCTTTTTTTTTTATTATATTATATTAAAGTTTAATATTTTGATAATATTCATATGTGTTGGACTTTTCAAGAAATTTTTTTATGCCTATTCTTAATGCATTAAAGTGTTATTATGAGGGATAATAATCATATGTGTGGGAACTTTTCAAGGAATTCATATGTGTTGGATTTCAAAAAAAAAAAAATTTATGCTTGTTCTTAATGCATTAAAGTGTTATTATGAGGGTAAGACTTAGGAGTTAGGAGAAGTTAATAAATGCTAAGATTTTTTTTTTTTTAAATCAGGAAATTTAGATTAGGAGATTAGAGCTCCCACAAGACTTGGGGTTAAAAACCTCATTTTGCTTAATATATAGTATAGATAGATAGATATAGATTTCTAATATTAATTAAGGAATTAAAGAACGGTAGTCTTATATGCACTCATTAATATATTAATTAGTGTACCAATATAAATGATATTATCATTTTAAAATTACAGCGCCACGTATTATATAAATTATAAAACATTAAAATTTTTAAAATTATGACATATCATCTATTTACACACGATATAGGAGCATGCAATAATTGTTTGGGCCTATTCCAAATTTGAAAGCATAACTAGCATGATTGTAAGCCAGTCTATATATTTGGGCAAAAACAAGTAGTCAATCAACGTTCTGGGATTTTCCTAGCTACATAAATCGAGAAGCTCCTTACCCATGGTTTAAGTCAACTGTAAGCAATCTCTCTCTCTCTCTCTCTCTCTCTCTCTCTCTCTCTCTCTCTCTCTCTCTCTATGCAAGTTCTACTTGTGAATTGTGATAATTTCTTTACTTATCTAATTCAAGAAAAATACTTTTAAAAAAAATTATAAGATTTATTACTTTATGTATTTTTTTTTAAGTTCAATTGTTTTTGTATGGAACTTCTTTTATTTATGTTTTTGTAGAAATGAAAACATTCGATTGAAACACATTCACTCTATTTCGTTATGATTTTCAAGATTCCCTTTTCAAAAAATTAAAATTTTTTACTTTTCATATATATATATATATTTTACTTTTATTGAATTTTTTAATATTTTAAACAATTCTTTTAATTTATAGATACCCTTAATGTAAATACATTTAAAAAGCCAACTGTGAGTAACAATCTTGTAAAGATATATTTGAATTATAAGTATTTTATGACTTATAAAATGCTCTGTTTCTAAAATGCTATTTTCTGACTGATTAAATGATTGTCTTGTTTTATGAACTGTATTCATGGCACCCTTAGCATCTGTTACTGCTACTGTTATAGAGATCTCTATCAATTCGAACGCTTGGAACTTATGTTTACTGTGTGGATGGCCATTATATACGTCTGTTCGGTCTTCATGACCGTCTGTATTGTTTTGCTATTGGATGTACCACACATAACTATTATGCTTTTTGTATGGAATATGATTTTGATTTTCTATTACGGTTAATTAATCAATTTGACTTACACGAAGGACATCACTCATGACCTCTTTACACTGTTGTTATTCACTGGACTCTAGTAAATCTTTTAATTTATATATATGTATGTGATCAAGTGCAATAATGGCATCGACCTTACCTCAATTTTGTTGAGCTAGCTTTTGTGCCTCACTGTGAGGTTCCCATCTATCGAGGCTTTTTGGGTGGCCCCAAAGACACCCTTACAGCTGTCACTCATATGTTATGAACGGTTGTACTTTGATTATGTATCTGTTAATGATGGGAATATAATCCCTCTTTTGTTTGTGTTTTAGCAACCTTACTATGCTTTGATGTATATATGTGTATATATATAACAAGTTCATTTTGTCTCATGTAAGTCTTCACAACTCGTTGGATGCTTTATTTTCTTATGTATTAGCTTCCGCTAGCCCCGATTATGTGATTTGTACAGGAAGGCCTTCAGTAATCACGAATTACTAGCCGGTTACGGTGCTAAACCTATAGGGGCGGGTTTGGGTCATGATAGTGCTAGTCCTTATTTCATCAACTCATACATGTTGGAAGACAAACTCAATTTGAGTTTGAAGATGTTGAATTCCAGAGAAGAGAAGAAGCTGCCAAAGAATTCAAGAGTTAAGAAAAGGGGTCTAAAATGAAGAAGAAGATAGAAGCAGTTGGAAACAAAGGAAGTTTCATAAAGAAACACAGTCAAAAGCTTAAGGAAGCAGAAATACTGTAGTACACGATTTACACACAGTTTGTTGAATCAATAAATAGAGAGCTTGAATGTTCGTGTGAGATAAAGTAGGAGAAAAATGTAATCTCCAAAGAGGAACATAACATCTCCAGATAAGGACAATTCTAAGAGAGTAGAGAATTTAAGAGTTTATAGAGAGATAGCTTTGTCTTGTATAATTTGTTTGTGATTGAATAAAATGAGTGTTTATTCAATTAATTCCTCTATTTTCTATATCAACACAACCAGTATACACCCCTCTCCCACTATTCAACAGTGGTATCAAAGCTAGAAGAGCCAATTTGGGCCACAAAAATTCCAAAACAGAGACGAAGAAAGGGTGTTTTCAAATTTGCCCAAATTTTGAAGTGGTCGAAATCCAAATTTGACCACACTAAGAAAAAAAATCGCATCGCAGTCTGAATCGAGTCTCTAAGCCGCGACCCACTAACATCACCTAACGTCATTGTACGAAAATCAGAAGGATTGTTCCAGTGTGATGCGGTTGAGGTGCAACCGTAATCTAAACCGTTCAATCTATTTTGGCTAAATCTAAGCCATTTGAAGTCTGATTTTGATGATCCAATAGTGTTTTCTGACTATTTAGAGCATTCCAAGCACACCGTCTCTTATGGTGTTCCAGACTCGAGTTTGTATCGTTTTGAACGATGATTCATATCTTGTTTCCTTTGTCTTCCCCTTATCTTGGTTATTGGGTTGTAGTCGTGTGTTTAGAATAGGTTGGTTGCTTGTTTTTCCAAACCTTTGTTGCCTAGATTTTGGCTCTGCCGCTCGAGTGGGAATTCTTGCGCTTGAGCAGGCTTTACAAATTTTGCTCCTCCGCTCGAGCGGGCATTTTGGCGCTCAAGCGGGACTTGTCAATTCTCAATACTTTTTGTAGACCTGCAAAATACTAAGAAGGTGCATTCGACGCTCGAGCGGAAGTCAGGTTCCGACACTCGCTTAAGCTTTCTCGCCGAGCGATCATGCGTGTATAACAGTCCATGAGAAAGGCATTTTAGATCACTTTTTCATATCTCTCTCTCTCTCTCTAAAACTCTCAGAAATTCCAGATCTTGACTCTCTCTCTCTCTCTGAAATACACCTTGTCTCTACATTTTCATCTAAATCCATGGGGATCTTCACCCTAGTGTCTTTGAGAAAAAGGTAGAGCACTTCAAGAGCTTTGTTTTAATCCAAGTAGAAGTGGGTTTCGACATTTTTGGAGTTTCAACCTTGCTTTGCCCGTCTTCTCTTCTTGAGGTAGGGATTTTCTACACTCTCATATGGTTTTTAGCTTAATTATTTGCTATTGTGTATAGATGATGGGATTTGGTTGTGATTTGGACAAATCTAGGATTTGAGTGTAAAATGAAAAGAGGGCTTTTTGATGAATATGAGATAAATGAGTATGGGGTTTGAATATAAGGTCATGTTGTGCCAAAATGGTTGATTTTGGTATTTGGGTTAATATTTGGAAGAAGGGGGATTTTGCCCTAATTTGGTGAAATTATTATTTTGTATAAATAATTGGAAATGGTATTGAAAATGTGAAATTGGATGATCATTGATATAGGTGGTGGGATTGGATATACATTATCTCACACCTTTGGAAGTTTTGAATAAACTATTTATCTTGAGATTGAATATCTGTTTAGATATAATTGTATTGGGCTATCGGTGAAGGATAACTATGATTGTTGTAGGAATTACTTGAGAATTAGGTGATTTAAAACTAATCCATTGTTGGTTGTCATTGAATATGACCGCGTTTTATATGCATTGTATATGTATGCTTATTTGGAAGGAGAAAGTGGATGTACTCCATATGTATGTTTGTTGGGAGGAGAAAGGGGATGTACTCTACATGGGATTATGTTTATAAGTACATTGTATATGTACGTTTGTTGGAAGGAGAAAGAGGATGAACTCTAGGGAAAGTAAGTTGGCCAGAGTGTTGTAGATAAAAGTCCTGAAGCCTTGTATATACATGGGTGCCGATTTCTGCAGATGAAACATCCATAAAATGGCAGATTGGAGAAGTTATGTGTGTTTTGTATGGTTGGGAAAAACCATTGAGTTGTAGTCTCCATTTGGTTATTGAAAGATAATGAACTTGACTCATGAATTGAGAAGTATAGATGACCTGGAAATAAATTAAAAGATAATGAACTTAACTCCTAAATTAAGTAGTGTAAATGAGCTGGTAATGAATTGAAGGAAAATGGATTAAGGTTTGAACAACTTAGCATGATATGAATATGTAAGTTCGTGGATGTTTTTCATACCGACATTGTTTATGCACATGGTACTTATACCTTTGCTAAATCTCATATATTGTGTTAGATTATTTCTACTGGGCTGTGGCTCACCCTGTATAGGAACATCATTTTCAGGTGCAAGTGATATACTTCCGCCAAGACAATAGCGTGGAGAGACTTTTGGGAAGCAATGGCTTCTTAATTATGTTTCATTATCTATGTGTTTTTGTTATCTGTAATGCCAAGGGCTTAAGATATAATGAGTGAGACTCTCTTTTGTATAACCAAGCAATGACTTGGGAAGATGTACGCCTACAGAGCATATGTTAAACTTTTATAAACAAACTCTGATGAATGAAAGTACTTTATTTCTATTATATCTTTCGCATAACAGTTGGATTTATTATGTTATTTTGAGGGCACTACATCTGTACGGTTAGATTTTGTAAATTTTATACCAACAATTTGCAGATTTTATTTGAAGAGATGAAGTGAAAGAAAATATTCTTCGCAATGGGAGTCGAAGAATCCAACAAAGAAGACATCACAGACAAGTGATCGAAGACATCCCAGATATCATGGACGAGACAAGAAACAGGTGGTTGCTCTGTGACATTGGAGAGAAATAAGTCAATAGGTGGTTGTACAACACAACAGACAACAGATAGTTGATCTGCAAGAGAGAAGAAGTCAACAGGTAATTGCTTTGAGAGATAGAAGTCAACAAAGGGTTAATAGAAGAGGACAACAGAGGGTTTTTTCATAAGGAAGAGATCTTGACAAAGGAGATGTATATTGCTATAATTGTAATACGTATGGCCACTACAAAAGTGAGTGCACAGAGGAGGTGCAATGCTACAACTGCAGAAGGTATGGGCACTATAGCCATGAGTGCATGGAAAAGGAAGACCAAGTACATTTTGTAGAGAATAAAGGAGAGATGTTGCTAATGGCATGCAATGATGTAATTAACAAATTGAGTTTGAGGAGGGATGTTGGAAGACAAACTCAATTTGAGTTTGAAGATAGTGAATTCCAGAGAAGAGAAGAAGCTACTAGAGAATTCAAAAGTGAAGAAGAGGAGTCCAAAATGAAGAACAAGATGAAAGCAACTGGAAGCAGAGGAAGTTTCATGAAGAACCTCGGTCAGAAGCTTAAGAAAGAACAAATAATGTAGAACACGATTTACACATAGTTTGTTGAGTCTATAAATAGAGAGCTTGAATGTTTGTGTGAGATAAAGTGGGAGAAAAATGAAATCTCCAAGGAGAAACATAACATCTCTAGATAAGGAGAATTCTAAGAGAGTAGAGAATTTGAGAGTTTACAGAGAGATAGCTCTATTTTGTATAATTTGTTTGTGATTGAATAAAAAAAGTGTTTATTCAATTAATCCCTCTCTTTGTGTATCTACACAACTGGTATACACCCCTTTCCCACTACTCAACAATCCAGCCTTAACCTCATGGAGGTTCACTTTGCATGTATTTTTTCCTACAACTATTGGTGGAGATGGCCTTTTCCGCTACCAGAAAAATTTTCATGAAATTGAGGTACATTTCAATTTCCAAGCAATTCTTGGATTTCTGAATCAATATAATCTATATTTTCAGTCTGATGTACTTTTTGTAATTAGTGGTTTATCTGTTTGTTTCTAGCAAATTGGTAATAGAAACTTCAACCGTGTTTTCAAAGTCTTGAAAAGAATTGATGGTTGCTTGTATGTAGTGAAAAAAAAAGCACAAGGTTGTTATGGAAAGGTACATTTTTTATGCTTTAGTTATCTATTCTATACCATATCTTTGATTGGCTTTCTCATGCAACAATTCTTGCAGGAGAAAAACTTTGATGGATGTTTAGGAACAACATTAGATTACATAAATATTGAAATAATAGTTTGATAGAGAGAGAGAGAGAGAGAGAGAAATGTATAACTCTATATTGATCTGTGTTGTGTACAATTTACAATGAGAAATGCACTCTCTTTATATAGAGGAGAGGATACATCGGATGCCAAAATGAGGCACTGAAAGTAGAAAGGAAAAGCAAATGAAAAGCTTACTTTATATTACTTTACATAAACTAATGCAACTAATGCTAACAGCTATATAATGCTAACAGCTATACGATACACTAACATCCCCCCGCAAACTCAAGGAGGGAAAGCATCAACCAAGTTGAGTTTGGAAACAAGATCACTGAAGCGCCCAAGACGATGAGCCTTGGTGAAAATATCAGCAGGCTGATCGGCAAAAGCAATAGAAAGAAGATGAACAATACCACAGGTAACATGCTGGCGAATGAAATAACAATCAATCTCAATATGTTTGGTGCGGTCATGAAAAACATCATTGTAAGCAATCTGAATGGCACTCTGATTATCACAATAGAGAAAGGTAGGACCAGAAGAAGAAACACCCATATCAGCAAGGAGCCAGCGAAGCCAAAGAAGTTCCTGAGTAGTATCAGCAAGAGCCCGGTATTCAGTTTCGGTACTAGAGCGGGCAGTGAGGGATTATTTTTTGCTACGCCAAGTAAGAAGAGAATCCCCTAATAAGAAACAGAATCCCATGGTAGAGCGTTGATCCATAGGATCCCCAGCCCAATCAGTATCAGAAAAGACACGCAGTTCAAGAGATGAGGAAGCAGAGTAGTGAAGGCCATGGAACAGAGTGCCTTTGAGGTAGCGAAGGATAGGGAGTAGAGCTATATAGTGGGGAGTGCAAGGAGTCGACATGTACAGACTGACAATGTGAACAGCATAGGCAATGTCAAGACGAGTCACTGTGAGATAGACAAGACTTTTGACGAGCTAGCGATAAAGAGTAGCATCAAAGAGGAGATCCCAATTGAGCGGAATGAGACGAACCTGAGGATCAACTGGAGTAGAGATAGTTTTGCAATCGGTAAGACCAGCATGAGCCAGAAGATCGGATGCATATTTGGCTTGGGAAAAATAGGAACCAGTAGAATCATGAGAGACTTCAAGGCCTAAGAAGTAGTTAAGAGTACTAAGGTCCTTCATCTCAAACTGTCGGTGGAGAAAACGTTTGAGGTGGAAAATACCAGCTGCATCATTACCAGTGATAATCATATCATCCATATACAGAAGGAGAAGAGTGGTACCATGAGGAGTAGTCCGTATAAAAAGAGCAGAGTCATAGGAGCTAGAGGTGAACCCGAAGTCATAAATGGTAGAACTGAACTTAGCAAACCAGGCACGGGGTACTTGCTTGAGGCCATAGAGGTCACGCTGTAGTTTGCAAACCTTATGAGGGGAAAAAGCGGACCCAGGGAGAGGTTGCATGTAGACCTCCTTAAGAAGATTACCATGGAGGAAAGCATTTTTGACATCCATCTAAAAGAGCTCCCAATGGCGAGCAGTAGCAACAGCAACAAGGAAGAATGTCCCCTCATAATCAATACCATATTCCTGGTTGAAACCCTTGGCAACAAAACGAGCTTTGTAGCGTTCAATAGAGCCATCAGAATGAGTCTTGATTTTGTAAACCTATTTGCAGCCAATCGTAGTCTTGCCAGGAGGAAGATCAACAGGATCCCAAGTATGAGTTTTGTCCAAGGCTTGGAATTCATCAGTCATAGCTTGCTGCCAAAGAGAATTAATACAAGCCTCACGATAAGAGGTAGGTTCATAAGTAGAAAAGGCAACAGATCCAACAATATAATCACGAAGATCGATAGGAGGTTGAGTTACCCGGCGTGGTTGACCCGTAGGAGGATCGGTAGGAGGAAGAACCGGTGGAGAATGAGGTGGTGCAATGAGAGGGAGACCTTCAGGAAGAGCAGGCTGAACGGGATCAGGAGTGAACAAGGGCGTCTCGATGAAAGAGGAACCTGTATCAAAATCATCAGAGAAGAGATCTATGGAAGCATTAGTAAACAGTACATTAGTGGAAAGTGTGGGTAAGTGAAAGGAGGATAGGGAGGAAAACATTTGGTGCTCCCAGAAAATGACATGTCGGGAGATACGAAGACGTTTAGAGAGAGGATCCCAACAGCGAAAGCCTTTATGTTCAATTCCATACCCAAGAAAACAACAAAGACGAGAACGAGGTTCAAGCTTGGTGTGTTCATGGGATTGAAGCAGAACAAAGCAAGCAGAGCCAAAAACCTGAAGATTGGTGTATGGAGTGGGAGTGCCATGTAGACGTTCAAATGGAGTTTGATTGTGGATGACAGGGATAGGAGCACAATTGATAGTGTAGACAGCAATGAGGACAGCTTCCCCCTAAAAGTTTTCAGGGCAGGAAGAAGAGAGAAGAAGAGCGCGAGTAGTTTCAAGAATATGCCTATGTTTCCGTTCAGCACGGCCATTTTGTTGAGACGTGCCAGCACAGGAACGATAAGGCAGTGTACCATGACTCTAAAGAAAAGAAAGAAAATCCGAATCCCGATATTCCATAGCATTGTCAGAGCGGAAAAGTTTGATGGTTTTGGAAATTTGGGTGTGGACCATTTGGGCAAATCTATAATAAAGATGTTTAAGTTCAGACCGAGTTTTCATGAGAAAAAGCCAGGTAAACTGGAAAAAATCATCAATAAAAACAACAAAATAACGAGATCCCCCCATAGTAGTAGTAAGGGAGGGGCCCCAAATATCCGAATGTATAAGATCAAAAGGTGCATGGGAAACAGAAGTACTTTTATTGAATGATAAAACAGGTTGTTTGGCAAGTTGATAGGGTATACAATCGAAATTATCTAGAA
Organism: Camellia lanceoleosa; assembly: GCA_025200525.1. Taxonomy (NCBI): domain Eukaryota; kingdom Viridiplantae; phylum Streptophyta; class Magnoliopsida; order Ericales; family Theaceae; genus Camellia; species Camellia lanceoleosa. The sequence goes on from JANUSC010000062.1 coordinate 236,856, forward strand.
TTACATGACCCAATTGTCCACTAGAAACCAAAGACTTAAAGCGATTAACAGAAATATGCCCTAAGCGACAATGTCAAAGATGAAAATGAGATAATAAGGAAGTAGATACATGAGCAGCGATCTGAGGAAAGTCAGGAATATGAAAGTGGATGAGTTCATAGAGACGTTCGTGCTTACGGCCGATCCCAATAGTCTACCCTATCTGAGGGACCTGCACCAAACAATCAGTAGCAGAAAATGTGACAGTTAGACCAAGTTCACATAATTGACCAATAGAAATAAGGTTTAAGGTGAGAGCAAGGATAAAGAAGATGTGAAAATAGTACCAACATGATGGACAGACATGAGAGCATCATCAGCAGTATGAATTGAGGGAATATGAAGAGATGAAGAGATGGAAGAAAATATAGTAGAACTGGAGGTCATATGATTACAACAGGCAGAGTCAAAATACCAAGAACAGTTACCTGGGATCACAGACAAAGCAGTAAGAGGAGGTGCACCAGAAGGGGAGAGAAGGTGTTTGAACATGGCCTCTACATTCGTTGGAGCAAATAAAGGGGTAGGCGAAGCAGGTGACTCAGAGAAACCCTCAGAGGCAGCAGCAGTAGTGTGATAAGACTGATTCCCTGAACGATGAAAGCTCCCCCGGGAAGAACCACCGCGAGAGAAGTGGCTATTGGAGGATGAGCGGAAGGGATTGCAAAAACAATCATGTTGCAGATGACCAAGACCAAGTTTGTTACAGTATCGACAGGATCTGACAGGGCAATTGACCAAGAGATGTGTTGAAGGAAGGCCCCGATTCTGACAATAGAGGTAGGCAGTGGTCCGCTGGGTAAATGATGGCCGGTACGGAGAAGTGGCAAGAACAGAGTCCACATGATGAGTTTGGAGAGTACCGAGACGATTCTCCTCTGATAGCAGCTCAGAAATAGCTTGTTCAAGAGTGGGCAATGGATGGCGATGAAGAAGAGAGGCACGTACGGGCTCAAAAGAGGAAGTAAGAGCCATGAGAAAGTACACCAACCTTTGCTGATTACAATAGATAGTAAATAAAGCAGCATCTTCTCGGTGAGGCCAAGTTGGTTCGGAGAGAGCAAGTTGGTCCCAAACAGAATACATTTGAGAAAGGAAGTCATTGATGGACTGACTGGATTCTTGGCGCATCCGGTGAAGTTGGCTCTGAAGTTGATATTGATGGGCAAGACCAGTAGTCTGGTATCATTCTTTCAAAAAATCCCAGATGTCTTTTGCAGGAGTAGTTACAGAGTCAAGTTGAAAGCGACCAAATTGAAGACTGATAGAGGTAACAGAGGTATTTCGAAACTAGGTAATGATTTGGTAATTCTTACTGTCCCATTCCTCAAGTCGGTCTTCATATGTAGCAGTAGCAGTAGTATCAGGAGTTTCGTCAGTGTCTTTCACCGATTGGGTCACATCCCCAGTGATAATTCACCAGAGCTGCTTTCCTTTGAGGAAGGAAGACATGGCTTGGGCCCACAGAACATAGTTGGAACCATTCAAAATAACGGAAATGGGATGGGGGGTATCACGACGATCCATAATAATAGTTGAGTAGGGCTAAATCAATAAGAATAGACCTATAGGAGCAAAATTAGGTAAAACTGAGTGTACCAGTGAGTCCGAAAGCTCAAAAATAGCTAGGAAAGGTGCACTGTGCAGAGATTATGTCAGCATGATGTAAAATGATGTCAGTGGCGCACGTTAGCAGAATGGCGCACGCGCGGCTCATGGTAGCAAGTTGGCACACGCGGGTGCACGATAGCGGAACGGCGCAAGCGCGTCTTACGGTAGACAGATGGCGCATGCGGGTACACGATAGTAGAACGGCGCAGGCGCGGCTCACGGTAGACAGATGGCGTACATAGGTGCACGGTAGAAAGTGCGGCGCACCAAAGTGTAGAGCTGTAGGCGCGTGAAGGCGCGTATGAGAGTGGCAACGGAAGCAGAGACGCGCCGATCACAAATGCGGCGCGTGGGAGCGCTTGAGGGTGTTTCTGACGACGGGCGTGGTGCCGTTGGAATCGTAAGAGATTCCAAGCTGTTTGGTGTAGTGCCACTATGTACGGGACTAAGCACTAAAATTGAAGAATGCCAGAATTGTATAACTAGGCTCTGATACCATGAAACAATAGTTTGAGAGAGAGAGAGAGAGAGAGAGAGAGAAAGAGAGAAATGCATAACTCTATATTGATCTGTGTTGTGTACAATTTACAATGAGAAATGCACTCTCTTTATAAAGAGGAGAGGATACATCGGATGCCAAAATGAGGCACCGAAAGTAAAAAGCAAAAGTAAATGAAAAGCTTACTTTATATTACTTTACATAAACTAATGCAACTAATGCTAACAGTTATATAATGCTAATAGCTATACGATACACTAACATAATGTGTAAAACTTGTAGAAGTTGAACAATTTAATTTTTTTTTTTTTTTTTTTTCTTCTTACCACGAGCATGGCTAATTGTGTGAAGCACATGCATCAATGGCCGCTTTGAATGGGTTGTATTTTGTTTTGCCCAAATTACCCCTTTGACGGCAACAATTACATGTTTGCTAGGTCCTATGCAATTACGTGGCTTGCATAGCCAAAAGAGCCCTTTTTTTTCTTTTTCTTTTTTTTTTTTAAATTTCTTATTTTATCCTTTTTTTTTTATTTAATTTTTCATTTTGCCTTTTTTTTTTTTTTTGGTGGAGTTTTGAGGGTTATTTTGGAAAAATCAGCTTTCATAGAGGTAATATTTTGATTAATTCTATTTACACACAATACAAACTCTCCGAACACCATACAAATAATATTTGGATATAAATTTTTAAATAAAAGTCAAAAAAATTAGATACATCCAAGTTAGATACATTTATTAATAAACAAAATTAAAATATAAAAGGATTTGATAAAAATAAAAACAAAATTCGAACAAAAATGCACAAAGGTTTTTTTTTTTTTTTCATTTACTTTTAGTGAATTTTTTAGGATAAATTACACTTTGCCTCCCTAAAGTTTTACTCATTTTCCGCTTTGGCCCTTTAAATTTAATTTTTCTCACTTTGGCCCTTCATGTTTGTAATCCTTCCCACTTTAACCCTTTAATGGTAATTTTTCCCACTTTGACCATTTATGGCCTCGTTTGGGAAGTGGCTATTTTAGTAGGCTATTTGGCTTTTTGGCTATTTTAGTAGCTATTTTAGTTTTTGTATTTGGGAAGATGAGATGATTTTTTAGTTGAGTTATTGTATTGAAAAGTGTGTTGAAATGATGTTTGAATTTGAAATGACAAATTTGTCCCTAAAATTATAATTTTTTAAATTGATTAAAGGGGCAAAATGGTAATTTTGCTGCTTAGGTACCCATTGCCTACTGATTTGTAGGCGTAACATCACCTATTTTTTTTTTTTTTTGAAAAATCCTCCAACAGTGCTACTTTTTTGCTTTTTTCTCCAAATAGGCTATCATAGCCTCTTTAGCCAATTCCCAAACAGCGCCTATGTTTGTAATCTATCCCACTTTGGCCCTTCATATTTGCAATCCATCTCACTTTATTCGTAGACTAACTTTCATTCAAAAAACTAACAGAATCTGCCACATCACTAACACATCAGCTTCATGTGTGATATTAAAAATTTACTAAAGATGTGAAAAATAAATAATAGAAAACAAAAAAATTGAAATTCCTTTTTTAGTCATTAGTGAATTTTTTTTCAAATTTATTCATAAACATTATTACATTATAGATGCATCTAGATTAGATGCAACTAAAAAAATTAAAACAAATTTAATTAAAAAAAGAAAAAAATTACTAAAGACAAAAAAAAATGAAAATATACTGATTCAAACACCTATATTGTTAATTCTGAAATGAAAAATTTACTATCATTTTTTTCGTCTTTAATGAACTTTTTTCTTTTTTAAGTTAAATTTGTTTTTATTTTTTTAACTGCATCTAATCTAGATGCATCTATAATGTAATAATGTTTATGAATAAATTAGAAAAAAAAGTTCACCAAAAACTAAAAAAAAAAAATCAGTTCTTTTTTATTTTTTATTTTTTGCATCACATATGGAGCTGATGTGTTAGTGATTTGACAAATTCTGTTACTTTTTTGGATGAAAGTTAGTCTAGTAGTAAAGTAGGAAGAATTGCATACTGAAGGCCCAAAGTGAGAAAGATTACAAACATGAAGGGCCAAAGTAGAAAAAATTAAACTTAAAGTGTCAAAGTGAGAAGAATTGCAAATATGAAAGACCAAAGTGGGAAGGATTGTAAAAATAAAAGGCCAAAGTGGAAAAAAATCAAACTTAAAGGGCCAAAGTGAGAAATAGGTGAAACTTTAGGAGGACAAAGTGTGATTTATCCAATTTTTTAAATATTTTAATTAATTAATTTTACTTTTTAGATGTAACTGGATTTGAATATTTCTCAAATAGATCATTTTTTTTTTCATAATTTAGTTTCTCTCTTTTTCTTTTAAAATATATATATATATATATATGCATCAAATTAAATACATTTATTAGTAAAAATAAATAAAAATATAAAAAGATTCAATAAAAATAAAAACAAAATTCGAACAAAAATGTATACAATTTTTTTTTATAAAGATTTTCATTTATTTTTAGTAAAATTTTAATCAATTAATTTTACTTTTTAAATGTATCTGGATTTAAAAAGTTAAAAAACAAAAATAAAAAAACCATCACTGGCAAAGTATAAAATTTGATATAAGTTTGAGAAAAAAAAAATACAAAAAATGATATGACTTTTTTCATATAATTTTTTCACTGTACCGTTTGAAAATTATCCCTTTCATGTCAACAATTTACATGTTTGCGAGGTCCCATGCAATTACGTGGCTTGCATAGCCTAAAGAGCCAAATGTTTTTTTTTTTTTTTTTTGTTTTGGGGGCATTATACTAACAGTTTCTATGTTACTTTATTTTATAATTTTTTTAATTATAATACATTTGATAATGAATTTTGAATATTGTTCCAGATGAAGATAATTAAAGATATCATTACTTAATTTTAAGGGTAAAATTATCAATTTGACAAAATAAAAACTAATTTGATAAAAATAAATGTCAAAAAAATATTTTTGAATTTTTAAAAATTATTTATACCCGCTAAAGATAAAATTATGTAAAATTGATAAATATTTTAAATATTTTTTTTATTTTTTTTTACAAAATTAATTTTAGTTATGTGTTTAGATAATGATCATATAATGGGTGGTTTTTATTTTCATTAAATTAGCTTTTGTTTTTTTCAAAAGTTAAATATGGCGATAATTTTGATATCATTATTAAACCAATCTATTAAATCAAAAAATCCAAAACTAAAAACATTTTATATATTAAATATATCGATTACACATTAAAATCTTAACAATCACCCATTACATGATCATCATCCAAACACATAATAAAAATTAATTTGGTAAAAAAAAAATGTCTAAAATATTTATCAATTTTATATAATTTTATCTTTAGTGGGTAGAAATAATTTTAAAATTTTAAAAATATTTTTTTGACATTTATTTTTGTCAAATTAGTCTATATTTTATCAAATTGACGATTTTACTCTTGAAATTAAGTAATGGTATCTTCAATTGTCCTTATTTGGAACAAGATTCAAAATGCAGGATCAAATGTGTCATAATTGAAAAATCAAGAATCAAAGTGACATGAACCCCAAACTATAGGGACTGTCAATGTAATTCACTCTTTTATTTTATTTTTTTTCTTATTTTTCCCTTGCTTTATTTTTTAATTTTTAATTTTGCATTTTTTTTTAATAGAGTTTTGAGGATTATTTTGAGAAAATTAGTTGTCATAAAGGTATTATTTTTGAGTAATTCTATTTACACATAATATAAACTCTCAGTACACCACACAAATAGTATTCGGATATAAATATTTGAACAAAAGTCAAATGTTTGAATATAAATTTATGAATATAATGTAGTTGTTCGGATATAAATAATTGAATGGAATATATATATATATATTTAAACAATTTATTTTTATTCATAATTTTAAATTCAAACATTTGATATTTGTTCGAAAGTTCATATCCAAACACCATTTGTATATATACTAGTTTGTATGATGTACAAATAGACTTTCCCATAATTTTTTCTTGTATTATAAAAAAGATAATTTTTCCTTATTTTCTCCAATAGTTGGATAGAAAGACTTAGTTTTTTGGATAGAAAGACTTCTTACTTTTTTTAAAATAGCATCAAGTTCAATTTTGAGCAATTTAAAACATATCCAATTAATCAATTGAAATAAAATTATTCTTCTTTAACCTCTGTTAAATAATCATTCTATTAATTTTGTTTCAATTAAAGCAAACACCACCATAAAGTCAAAAAAAATAAATTAAAAAAAATGTGCAAGTGGCATGGGCCTAATTAACTAGTATATATATTCTAATATATAAAGTAAAGATTGTTGGCGGTGTTGACATTTTTTGTCTCATATTTTGAGGTTTTTCAAAAATTATGCAAAGCAATGAGACTTGAACTTATGACCATAAGTTTATTTAATAATGAAAACCTTACCATTTAAGCATCATCATAAACAATATATGTAATTTTTTATTTATTTTTATTTATTTATTTATTTGTGGTCATTATTCTTATAATCTTATTTATTTTCGAATTGCACATGTATTGAGTGCACAGACCGCTAGTATACCTATACTAATAAGTGGCACTTGCTATTTAGCATAGGTTGCTTTTTATCTTCCACAAGCACCCCGTCTTTGTATTCTAAATTATGTACGGACCATAAATGCTCTTGTATTTTTATTTTTATTTTTATTTTTTTCCTTACTAATTTGGCTTTTTTTTGCTTGGTTTTATTTACTAGGAGGATTGCTTTAAATTTTTTGAACCCTTCATTTTTTTGAGCCCTCATCCTAAACTTTAAATTTTAATAAAATTTTTTTGAACACTCTATCTAATATCAAATTTATCCTTATTTCATAATATTATCACACCCAAGGACACATTCACTTAATTTTTCACACCCTTTCTCTTTCTTCTTTTGATGACTATCCATCTCCTGTTGAAAAGAACGCCGACAATCATTGCATCAATAAACACTACTGCCTCAATGAAGAACATTGCATCGATGGTCCATCGTTGAAATTCCTATCAACTCTCAACAAAAAAAAGAATCGACTCAATGGTGTGTCCAACGAATACCATCGAAAAACTCATCAAAAATTCATGTCTACCACTGCAAAAAACTCGTCAAAAATTCCTCTCAGGTAAAACCCTCACGAAACACACAATCTAGTATTAAAGATACAAAAATCAAACCATTCAACACATCAGTACTGACTATCTGCGTTACCGTTCGAAACCCATCAATTGAACTAAATGTTTGTGTCTAGTACTGTATTTAGTCAACAAACTAGTACCAAACGGCTCAAACAAAATAACAACGATTGAAAACAACCGAGAATGTTAATGCAAGATAGATAAACTTACCAATGGAACGCCAATCTCATCAAGATTGTTGTTATCATCCTTCATTGCTTTACAAGGTGAAACAACTAATGAAGAGCAATATGTTGGACTTGAAAAGAGCTTTCTAATTCAAGATTTCTGGTTCATGAGAGTTTATAGTGGTGATAAAGAAGATACATTCAAGGTTTTAAGATAGTTATGAAGAGTAACAAGTTTAGGGTTAATGTTGGTTAGTTATTGAAGAGTAATAGGTTTATGGTTTAGAAAGGGGAAATACGTATAGCTGGAGATGGAGGTAGAGGTAGAGGTGGAGGTGGAGGTGTGGGTGTGGGTGTAGGTGTGGGTGTGGATGGGTGTACAATATTGTAGAGTGTTAATTCTTATTTGGTGGCTGGTTGTTCCATTAAATGATGCCTTTTAATGTAATTTTACTTCAATATATAATTATAATATAAAAAAATTAAAATTGAGAAGTCCAAAAAATTTAAGCAGGTGCTAATAGCAACACTCTTTACTAATGGTGGGTTGTACTTTAGTTTCCTCATTTTGTCCTTCTCTTTTGTATTATTTACCAATATTGGTAGGACTAATTTGGATGAAAGATTTTTCATAATTATGCAAAGAGTATTGATCAATTATGAAACATAAATATTTTATTTTTGGATAAATTATAAATACACTTTTAAGATTTGTTTAAAATATGAATTGACCTTATAATTCAAAAAATTACTAGTACCCCTTGTTATTTTTTTAATTTAACAGAAATTACATAGAAAATAAAATTTTTAAGTACTTTCTTATACAACAATAAAATTATCAAAATTATTTATTGAAAAATATGTCTCATACATCTCAAATAGATCGTTTTTTTTTCCCCATATTTTAGTCTCTCTTTTTAAAAAAAATTCCCATATTTAGTCTCTCTTTACAAAAAAAAAAAAAAAAAAAAAAAAAAAAAAAAAAAAAGTTGCATCAAAATTAGATACATTTTTAGTAAAAAAAATTAAAATATAAAAAGATTCAGTAAAAATGAAAACAAAATTTGAACCAAAATGCACACATGTTTTTTTTTTTTAGAGTTTTATTTATTTTTAGTGAATTTTTTAAATAGTTTAATCAATTAATTTTACTTTTTAGATGTATTTGGATTTGAATATTTCACAAATAGATCATTTTTTTTTTCATATTTTAGTTTCTGTCTTTTTAAAATTAAAAAAAAAAAATTAGATGGATCAGTATTAGATACATTTATTAGTAAAAAAAAATTAAAATATAAAAAGATTCAATAAAAATAAAAACAAAATTCGAACAAAAATGTACACATATTGTTTTTAAAATTTTTATTTATTTTTAGTGAATTTTTTAAATAATTTAATTAATTAATTTTTACTTTTTAGATCCATCTGGATTTAAAAAGTAAAAAGAAAATGAAACCCATCACTGGCAAAGTAAAAAATTCTGATATAAGTTTAAAAAAAATAATAAAGATAAAAATTCGAAAAAAAGATGCGACTTTTTTAGTCCATAAACCAACCTTCCCAACACCCACTTAAATTATATTTTTTTATACAATTTTTTCATTTTATCATTTGACCAGTACCTTACACAGCCATTTTCTACCTAATGTGTATATCTGTGTGTGTGTGTGTGTGTGTGTGTGTGTGTGTGTGTGTGTGTGTGTTGGGGGGGGGGGCCAAATGTCGTGTACTATATGCATTTTTATTTTTGTGTATATATATATATATATATTATTAGTATTTTATAAATTAGTTTGGATCTCTTATTTCTTTGGGCTCCACATAAAAATTTTGAAACCTTCAAAATTTCTTTTTTCCCCCGAAAATAATACTAAAATTATTATTGTAAAAATATTTCACCCATTGAATGCACACCCCCACACCCACACATCCCCAAAAAAACCCCTCTTCTAGAAAATCTTAAAAAAACCCATCAAGAAGAAGAAGAGCCAATGTGATTACTGTTTCTACTGCCTCTGCTGCCTCATCCACCATTATCACAGTTGGTATGCTTTCTCTCTCTGTATATATACATAATTTCTCTTGTAGGAAAAAAATTGTAATAATTTGTTTGGTTGGTTTTGTTGGTAGATATTATAAAATTGTGAGTTCAGCAGAGAACTACGCAACAATATTATCAAAGCTACGCGATGAAGAATTAACTTTTGAACCTGATAATTGATTTGGGCTACTTCTGATAACTTTTGCAAGTGTTAAAATTTTTGATCATTCAATGTGTTAAGAAATTTTCATGTTCGGGCCTGCATTCCCCGAACATTACTCAGGAATGCCTTCCCAAACTAATAAATAATGTTCGGGCCTAAATTCCATAACTTTAAAAAATGAAAACTTTTGTAAATATTAATAATTTTGACCGTTCAATGTATTAAGAAATTTTCGTGTTCAAACTTGCATTCCCAAACAAATAATAAATGTTCGGTTACTGGTTCCTAAACACATAAATAATGTTCAGGCCTATGTTCCAAAATTTCGGTCATATGTTCGGGAGTTTAGTCTCGAAAAAATAACGAACATATTTTATTTTTTTTGTCATTTTTTTCGAGAAACTTACCCTTACAAGGCCAATTTTCTCTTAACTAAGAACAACATCAAAACTATGAACCTCCTCTAAGGTTTTATTGTTGTACTCCTCTCGTCTTATGGAGTTGTGGTTACCAGAAAAATTTTCATTCATTGTCATTGTTGAAGAAGTGTATGTAGTCAAATGGTTGCCATTGCTACCACCGAAATATTGTCACTAAAGGCTTTTCAAGGTTTTAAGGATGGATAGGTTTTGAAAGTGGGATTTGGGAAAGATAAAATGGTGGTAATAGAGGTGGGCGCTCTCATAAACTCTAATTCATGATGTAGTGGGTGTGTAGGTTTAATTGTGAGATAGGGTGTCTCAAAATTAATGATATCTTTCTTAGTAATTTTATTTGAGGTTATTATTATAATAAAAAAAGTTAAAAATTGAGGGGTCCAAAATAATTTATGGAGTGCTAATAGCAGCACTCTATATATTTTTCTAGTATAATTACTATAATTTGTAGTTCATAAATGAATTTAATTACTCCATGAAACTCTATAAATTTAATTACTCCATAAAAAAATATGTATGTTTAGAATAACTTTTTGACTTTTTTTAATCAAAATAACCATTCTACCCTTACTGACTTTGACTTTTAACTTTTTGACTTTTGGGTAGTTGAATTCAAAAGACAAAATAATAATTTTACCCTCTAAAAAGTTTCCCCCACAAGCTTCTCCAAATAGTATGGACTTTTGATTTTTTTATTAACTTTTTAACTTTTTGACTTTTATAGGTTATCCCAAACTCCACGAGATTTAATTATGAATTTAATTACTCCATGAAACTCTATAAATTTAATTACTCCATAAAAAAAATATGTTTGTTTAAAATAACTTTTTGACTTTTTTTAATCAAAATAACCATTCTACCCTTACTGACTTTGACTTTTAACTTTTTGACTTTTGGGTAGTTGAATTTAAAAGGCAAAATAATAATTTTACCCTCTAAATTTCCCCCACAAGCTTCTCCAAATAGTATGGACTTTTGACTTTTTTATTAACTTTTTGACTTTTTTATTAACTTTTGACTTTTTGACTTTTATAGGTTATCCCAAACTCCACGTAAGTTACACATTTTTGTGGTAATATTACACTTTTTTTATTCAAATTTTTTCTAACTACAAGATGTGTAACATTACCACAAAAAATATGTAACATTATCGCAAAAATGCTGGACTTCATTTTTGAACTACAAATTATCGTAATTCTACTAAAAAATTACATAATGATTACCAAAGAAATATGTTATACTACAAAAATACATAACAAGGTACATATGAAACATAAGTACATAGAATTTTCCACACACACACACACACACACACAAAAAAGTCATATGCAAGTTATGACACTTTGTGGTGTTGATACCACAAAAGCATCATAACTAAATCAGTTTATGACATAACTAGAAATTTTATTGATCATAACTAAAATTACAATCACAATAGATCATAATTGAGTCATAACTCACACCAAACACAACTTAAGATATAACCAAAGACTTTTTCAGTCATAACCAAAATAACAATCGTAATAGATTATAATTAAGTCATAACCAACACCTCAATGAGACATAATCAAATGCCACACAAGTCATGACTATATTATATCAAGTTATATTTTAGGGGAGCCTCTATTTACACAACACCAATTCTCTCATCCCATACCATTATTTAATTCACACAACACAATTTTTGTTGTTCTTTTTTTCTTTTTTAATTCACACCATCAATTTCCTCAAATACCTTTGTCATTTAGCCACTAATCCTAACCCTAAAATCACCATCCATTGTTGCTACCTCTACTATTGGCGGCGAAGACACCAGAGCCATGCCTCCCTTAGCAATCGCTCCACCGCCTCCTTATCTCTCTTCCCTTTCTCGTCACACACCCTCATTACCACTACCGTCACCATTGTTACCGTCGCCACCATCATTCCTGTCAGCCATTCTTGCGATATATCTCCTTCTCAATCGCAATATGCTTTCTTTGTCGTCGAGCTACTACGGGATTGCTCTCTCTCTCTCTCAATTGCGATCTTTTCTCTCTTCATCTTAGGGTTGTGGCGACACTGCAAATAAGGGACAAGAAGTTCAAGATTGTGAAGGGAAAACTAAGGAAGGTTGTGGAAAACGATGGTGCGATGGGATTAGAGAGTGGGTGGTGATAGGTGGTAGTTTTGAGAGAATAAGAAGGTTAACAAGAGGAGGGAGCCGAGGAGAGAAGGTTGCTAGAGAAGCAACGAGAAAGGGTAAGGAAGGAGTTGCGAGGATTGGGGACTAGTAGATGGTGTTGTTAGCTCGACACTAGCTAGGGTTTGTAGCGCCAAAAAATGATACATGGTGCCAGAGTGTTTGAATGGGTGTATTCTTGTCATCTTAAGTAATTTTCTTAAAATGCAAGATAGTAATTTAAAATTTTGAAAAATAGTGTGAATTGAGATAATACATGGTGTGTAAATAGAAATTCTCATATCTAATTAGTGGGCTTATACAAAGCTTTCAAATAAAAACATTATTTAAATTAAAATACACTCCATGAAATTTATTTAAAATACGAATATCTCATTGTGATTTTAAAAATTACAAATACTCTTTTATCAAAAATATTTATCTAACAAAATTAATAGAAAAATAAATTTTTTAACTACTTTTCTATACAACAATAAAATTACTTAAATTGTTAATTAAAATATATTTGTGACATGATTACAAATTGTTCCCTAACTTAATGATTTATTAATAAAATGAGTAATTTGTTATGGGATTGAAATCTTAAAAAGGCATAATGTAATCCCAAGAAACAATTTGTATTTTAAACAAATATTAAGTGGTGTATTTGTAATTTACCAAAAACATTAGGATAAACAACAGAGGTCATGTTTGGTGTGACTTAAAAACAGCAACATAGGCAACATATGGCATGTTTGGTACAACTTCTTGTAAGTTAAAAATTGATAATAAAAAAAGAGAAGTCAAAAGCACCCCTCTCCAACTTCTAAATAATAAGTTCTTTTCATCTTATTTATGTTACTTTTTCCTGTAAAGGTGTAAGTCCGAAATTGTATCAAATAGTCTAGCACATGCTCTTAAAATAAAATAAGTTATAAACAACTCATATAAGTTGCACCAAACAGCATCATGTACTACTGAAACATCCTTAAAATCTATTTGCGTTAGAACTGTGGAAACACTAAAAATGAGATTTTGCAACTCGAATAGACTTTACAACAGCATGGTTCATTCAGGGAGAAAGAAACACGAAGTTCTCCAGAAGAATTTCAGTTATACAGATTTAATGACATTAACATTCAAAAGTTTTACTGCAAGTAAATAGTTACGGAGTAGAAAGAAGAACACATCTTTGGTGTGGGTCAGATCATTGAACAGAAGCCTGAATCCCTCTGTTAATACCACTCATCAGGCCTTTATCCGGATCACAAATGAACCTGTTCAGCAATTCAAATACATGAATAGATGCAGATATACATAAATTTGCAGAAAGAGGGCTATTAACAACTGTGAAATGTAAGCAATAGATAAATAAATCTCGAATCACCATGAGCTCAATATGTTTTTATACCAAAACTTAACAAGAAAGAAAACAACAAATTACAACAAAGTGACTTTAAAATGGTTTCAAAACAAACTGCATTTATTATAGAATCAGTTTATCTCTCATTTGTGGCATAGCAAAATGATTTCATCTCTGTTGCAGCATCAAATCCTTTGCATGCAGAGCTGAAGGTCTGTTTTCAAGCTCCAAAGGCCATACATAGGGTTAGAGTTAGGGTTAGGGTTAGCATTGGGGTTGGGGAAGTACAACTGCGTTTACCATCAATTCTACCCTTGTATTGCATGTATTAGGTCAAGTACGAGTGGTGGGAATATTCTCCAACTAGCGGGGAGCCTCAAAAGTGAGTAGAAAATGTACTTTTAGACTCATTAAAATTGGTTTTCGTGGCTGAATGACATAGGACAAAGATGGGGTTCACTCACCTTCAAATAATGAGCCCAAAGTATGTGTATTGTATAGTAGTAGCAAATGTGGGCTTTTGGGACTGACTTTAATTGGTTTTACAGCCAGATGGGTGGTAAAATATGAAGATTTAATAGTTTCAAAATGTAAAGCAAAATATTAGGGCATTGAGAACAAAAAAATGACATTTTTGGGGATCGAATGAACAGTACCTCATAAATAGAAATAATGCTGAAATTACCAAAATATCTCTAACCCAACATCAGAAAACATATAAATAACAAAATAATTTAAAACCTATCCTAAATAACCTAAACTATGATTCCACTAAGCCTAACAACTTTAGTATACATGGTTCCAATTAATTTCAATTGAGTTTGGCTGGGAACCAAGAAATTTCCAAATTTTATCGGAGGAAAGGAAGAGCAGACAAAGGAAGACTAGAGAAGAACAAGGAGAAGAACCGGAGGATAGGCAAAAGAAAGAGATGGTTGAGAAAGATATAGTTTTTAACATTCTTCAATAGTCCAGTCTGGCATTCATTACATCAAGCCTGTAATTTGTAGACAAATCCATTTTAAAAAAAAAAAAAGGGAAATGAAGAACCTCTCAATTAAAGCCTAAAAATTACAATAATGTTAGAAACACAAACCAGTGTACCAACAAACACACCAACTAGACATAATATTAGTTGAATGTCTATTTGTTAAAAAAAAAAAATTATGTTATAAGTACCTTAAATTGTTATAGTGTAATCTATACAAATCTACTCCCTATTGTACCACATTATAGAGCTTCTGGCGTTCCATATTCCTGTTCCCGTTCTCGCTTCACGTAGAAAAATGAACTGTGTTCCAGGTAAACATAAGATAATATCCCACAATTTGATTTCTGAACTCACAGATATCAGGGTAATTAGGCTTCAACTGAAACACCGAAGTAGAAGTAATTAAGAGTTCAGTGAAACCAATGTGGGAACCTATCAGCCACTAGTGAGGCTGATGGGTTCTTTGGCCATAGAGAGGCCATCAAATAACCTCTGTTTTGAAAATCCAGCGCTGTCCCTATTCGTCCTGCATCAGCTATGCACTCACTTTAGAGGTTAGAGACTTAGAAGGAAGCTTGGATTTTAGGATTAATTTAAGGATTTTTTGTATGTTCTTTAATTTTTACAGTAATGTTGGAAACACTAACTAGTGTAGCAACAAACATACCAACTAAGATAGAAGACATGTATGCGGGATCCATCACTTGATATCAGACTCACTTAGGCCTTGTTTGTCATAACCTAAAAATGTCAAAAAACTAAAAAGTCACTATCCTATTTAAGTCACATCATCTTATTTAAGGCACATCACCTCTCTATCACATCACTTCAAACTCAACCCATATTTCATAAAAAGTCAAAAAGTGCACTTATTTAGATTATCCCAAACCACCCCTAAGAGCTTCTAAACTAGAAAGTTACGCTAACATAACATAGACCTTTCTAACTTAGAAACTCCCAGCAGAATCTAAGAAATTGGCAGATCAAGTACTCATTCATCATAAATTGGCTGGTTACAATTTTTTATTTAATAAATAATGTTACAAAAATTATGAATATAATATAGAATAAATAAAATTTGCGAATAACAAAGCATACTACTATCCCTTTTTTTTTTTTTTTTTAATACAAGTATAATTCATTAACAAAGAGTCTCCAAGAGGGTACCATCCGTATTTAAAAAAACAAAAAAGGCTATACCAACTAAATATCAAAGACTACATAAAAGTCTATACAAAATCTAAAATTTAATTCAAGTACAGATTAACAATCCCCGACAACGAACAAAACAAATAAGAAAATAGCTTACTCTTAATAATCAAAATTAATTCTTCTTTGCCAACAAAAAGTTTTCCTATTCCTTTCACTTCAAACCAACCACAACGAAAAATGGTTCTCTTAATAATCAAAATTAATTCTTCTAACAAAAGCTTTCTATTCCTTTCACTCCAAACCAACAACAACAGTGCCACAGGGGACAAGTATCAAGCCATCCTTCTCCTCTTCCCACCCGAGCACCCCTCCACGAATAAGACACCCAAGCTAGGCCAAACAATTGAAGGACTAAGACCCATGAATCCCGAGCTACCTCACAATGGATAAGAAGATGGCTCACAGATTCTTTGTTGTGCTAAAATGTGCAACACCAATTGACATTAATTTGACTCCTTTTAATCAAGTTGTTTATGGTGAAAATCCTCTTATTGTGGCACACCAAGCAAAGGTCACCTTAGATGAGCTTTAGCCTTTCCAAGAGGAAGACAACCCCTCCCATTAACAAGGGCATCATTGCAAGACTTATGTCTCGAGTATAGGTGTCAGGTGCGGATGTGTATCTAAAGACCAAACCCATCAAACTTCAAAGTTAAAGAAACACATATTTGAAAAAAAATTGTCATATTTTTAATTTATTATGTAAAGATACAATGATGTTACAAGTGATATCATCATTTGGGAATTGACTATTTTAGTTTGTTTTTTTGTTTTTTTATGAAAAGATGTGTAGAAAAGTAGAGAGAGTGATGTAACAATTTATAGTGGCTTTTTGGCTTTTTGGCTAAAATCTCAAGTCCCCAAACGTAGTTATTTTATTCATTTTATAGCAATTAAACAACAATATATGCATATAATGATAGTGTTAAATACAACTATATAAGAAGAATCCGATGTAAAAAACCACATACATATCCCACTCTTGTCCATGTGTCAGGTGTCCGACACGGGCATTTTATTTATTTTGAAGAATCCATGTAACATAGTTGCTAGCCGATGGTTCTTCACCCTATCTCTTTCTTTTCCTTATATCCCCACAAAATCTAGATCATTATCTCTTTGTTGCTTTTAATTGATTAAAGAGATTATGGTAAACCCATAATATTTTCATAACAAAACTTGGATACATTAAAAAGCAAATTTTCAATAATCAAAAGCTCAATTTCAAGTGTATATGTATATCATGTATGCATACATATATAGTCTATAGAGAGATTGTTCGTCTAAGACAAAGTTGCTGAACATATCATCAAACGTTACTACAAGGGAAAAGTCAAACAAAGCTTCTAAGATTGTTCTTCGAAGACACTTTGGTATGAAATCTATCAGCTATCAGAATCTACAATAACAACAGCTTGTTGGGAAATAAATTTTATCTCTAATTTTTAAATCATAAGTATCATTCTACTTTTGGGTATTTTTGATGATCAAGACGCCAAGTTTTGTTGATTTCTCACTCTCATGTGTGTATTTAAGAAAGAGAGAACGACTCTTTACAGAAACTTCTGTATGGGTTGTTCTTTACATCTTTCATTTGACTAATTATGGGGGGAAAGATGGAGACAGAATTAGATGAGTGGTAGAGATGAAATTACTACTTAAACATGATGGCAACGACGAATGATGAAGCTATTTGGGGGATGTGAAAGATTTCTTCAAGAAGCCCGTTGCATAGGAGAAGATGAAGAAATATAGAGTGGGAGGGTAAACACGGTTTTTTTTCTTTTTTGTAATGAGACTTTGCTCTGCTAGTCTCCTTTGTGGAGTAGGAGGAGAGAGAAAGAGTGGGTAGGCAGAGAGGGAGAGAGAAAGAAAGATGGAATGTTGGTGGGAGAAGACTAAGTTTAATGCTATGGACTTCGCTTGCCATTAGATTTTTATTTATACACGTGGCATTCTCTTGTATTTAGTCAAGAGGATTATGGATCTTAAGGTCTAGAGGAGAGTACCTCCCTGTAATGGTTGGGCTTCTCTCAATTTCAAATACGTACTTGAGAGAACTATTCAAGCCTATGAGACCCACCATAGGTCTCATTTCAATGATCCAAACCGTTTATTTTGTAAAACCCTTTGTATATATCATCCTTAGAAAAAATTAAGTCAATCCAATAACCTAACCCTCTTTATTTTATCGCATTTATCTCTAAACAATGGATGGTCTATTTTCAAAAACACACTTGTTGTCATTTTTTCGGATATAAATGCGATAAAATGTGATTATCAAATCGGCTTAATTTTTGCAAGGATGATAAACACAGACAACCCTACAAAGAGAGAGAGAGAGAGAGAGAGAGAGAGAGAGAGAAGAATCGGATCATCAAAATGGGTGGGCCCAAACAGTTCACTCAAGTTCAAACCCCAACCCAAAAAGTAATTGACCAGATTGGAAGGACCTTAGTTGATTGAAACACAAATCTTCAGTAAATGATATTCTTCAATACCAAAAAAAAATCAAGAAATATCAGATGGCAATGGAAACAAGAATGACAACATTTTTGGGCAAATGGCCTACACCAATGCTCTTAATATTAACCCTAGGCTGAATATATTTATTCCATTGCTTTTTCACCTTTCAATGGAGAAATATCCGAAAGCACTTAAAGAGAGTAACTCACAAGCAGGAAGGTTCGATATATCTGCAGAAACCGCACAAGGGATTCCCAAGTTCGATAGCGCTCCCCGTATGATTCCACATGGAAAGTAAAGATACATGCCCGTTGCCTGTGCTGCCTTACTTTCAGCCATAGTAGATGGATCTTGAACTGAACCAGAGTTTTGAGAAGACGGTTCAATTGACATGTGTGAAAGCCAGTTGAATTGATTGTCTTGTAGCACAAAGGTACCCTACAAGGCAAATGAAGCCCACTTTGTCAAATTCTTACAACAATTTAAAAATGCTATTTCATTTTAGGCCCCTAAACTTACTCTATGATTGGTCTTTAAATTGTCTATCTGCTTCTTGAAGAGCTCGGTCCAGAAATCCTTGCAGATGAACTTGATTGCCTCTAGATGATCACTGAACCGTGGCCGGTCCATCGTATACCTAATAAGAAGTGAAATTGTGTAATTCTAAGCCCTACCCTTATATCAAGGACTGAGGAATGATTACCAAATAGGTATCAATATCTCAAGAAATTCAATTGAAAGCTTCAGGTCTAGAATTTGAAAAGATCTTTTCTTCCTGAAATTCTCACAGCCACAGAATGATACAAGAGCATCTCCAATCCTTCATCAATTCAAAATGATGAGAAAATGTCTAGAAGTGTGCTCCAACCATTTCATCAAATTTGTACCAGATAAAGGGAGAGGTAATTTTTTCCCCAAATCAAGATGACCCAAATCCTTCCCCAAACTTCCAACATTCATATTTTTACTTAAATTTGATGAAATTTTTAAAATAGTAAACATAGGAGATGGTTTTCTTTCATAAAAAAATAGTTAAAAGAGATTTTTATGATAAATTTGAAATTTTTCAAAAAGATTTGGCAAATAAAAGAGAGTAAGGAATGACGTGCTCCATATCAGATGAAGCTTTTAACCAAATTTTCACTCAAATTTGATGGGGGGAAAAAATAAATAGTAAGGATTGGAGATGCTACGAGGCGCACATAATTATGTAAATGCAAGTCAATATCTACATATTCCAAAAATGCATTCCACTGAATTGATCAAAATAGGTCATCAGTATCATCTTCAGATCCCAAAAAAATAAAGGATTCTACGATTTGCAAAACCCTAAGCATTTTCGAACGATATATAAACGAGTGTTGAAGATCAAGAAAACTAGGAATTTGAACTTGATTTAGGCTTTTTAATCACACATATATATATGAATTTGTGTGTGTGAATTGTGAACAAATGAGGAGATATGGGATACGCAGAGTACCTTTCAGAGAGCTGGTGGCCGACCTGATAGCCGATAGCTTCGATCCTTCGAGCGGCGAGCTCTGGCTTGTTGGCGTACAAGTGATTGCAGTAAGAAGAGACAATCTCTGTCATCAGACTCTCTACACAGCTCTCTGACACCTCTCTCCCCATTCTCTCTCTCTCTCTCTCTCTCTCTAGAACCAATTGAAATGCTTTTATGTACACTTGACTGTTCACACCGCACCCATTCACTTGTTTGGAGATTTAAGATTCACTTTATTAAAAAATTTATTTTTTATTTTTATTAAATTTTTTTAATATTTTTTATATTTTTTTAGATATATTTAGGCCTGATTTGAGTACTCAAAAAAAAGTTAAAAAGTCAAAAACTTACTCAAAAAGTTAAAAAATTATTCCTATTCACCTAAAAAATATTAAAAAATTAATTTTACACAATTTTCCTTCTCAAACAACTCTGACGGCAGCTGACTTGTGGGAAAAATTGCACTTATTTAAGTGTATAAATAACACGGTAATGTTCGGCCCGTGGGAGCCCATCACGGGTCCTTTTTTAATAATCTGAACCGTCAATGTGTAGAACTCGTCGAGTACTATATACTTGTAAAAAATCACATTGATCAGATATTGGTAACTATATGATCAAATCAGTTAAAATTTATAAACTAGATGGTGTTATAGTTAACAGTTGAAAACAAACTAATCCGATCAGATAGTTATCGATATCCGATCAACGTGAATTTTTATAGGGATATAGTACTCGACGAGTTCTACATATTGACGGTTTTGATTAGCAAAACGAGACCCGTGGTGGGCTCCCACAGGCCGAACAGCACCTCCAATTCAATGCCCGAAAAAGTAGGAAATCATTTCTCAGCCCCTACTCTGCCGACCCTGTCCCTCAATTCATCCTATTGTACAGCCTATTCCATCCAATCTTCTTCTATACACTAATTTATATCATTTTTTAATACATATTTTTTCATAAAAAATCAAAAAGTTATCCCAAAGAACCATCTTTTTTTTTCTCAACTTATTAATCCAAAAAGACAAGAAATACACTTATTTAGGACACTCCAAACAATCCGTTAATATAAATGTACTTAGAAAAGTATAACATTTATAAAAAAAATATTAAGGTAGCGTTTAGTTTAGTTTTAGAATCATAATTTGATAATAGAGTTGTATTTTGAATTTTTGAATTATTGAATCATGATTTAAAAAAAGAAAATTTGTTTGGTCATGAGTTTTGAAAAAAAAAATTGAATTGAATTTTGAATTTTTGAAATGAGAAAAGTTGTTTGTTATAAGTTTTGAAAAGAGTTTTCAAAAACTTATAACTCATAACTAAATACATAACTTAAAACTCCATTAAAAAATTTTATTCAAAACTCATAATCAAACTCTTTTTAAAGTCTAATTCAAAAAAAATAATTATTGAAAAAATTAATTTTTTTATTTAAAAAATTAAAAAATTCCAAAAATATTTTTTATTTACAATATTAAAAAAATATTACTATTTTTTGTTAAAAAAAATATTCAACTACTACTTTAGGGATTTTTGGTAAAACCCCCATTTTTGGGCTTTTTTCTAGGATAAATGACAACTTAACTAATTTAACTTCAAAAAGTCCTTGAGAAAGAGGAGAGTAGTTCAGGAAAGGACATACCATAATTTTTTTTCTTTTTTTTATGGACAATATTGCCCTTTCACACACATATGTATCTTATATATGAAAATCTGATCCATATATACACGATCTCATATATTTGAAAATCTAATTAGTGAAAATCTTGCAAAAACTTGATCTCAAAATCTGAAAATCTTGCCACCGACAATCTCGCCACCAGTCAACAACAGACGATTCGCCGCCGACGATCTCACCAAATTTGTTTCGATCATGTGTTCTTCAACAATCTCAAAATCTGTATCAATAAGAGCTTTATATTTCAAATATGTATCAGATTTTGAGAGTTTCATCATTGAGAGTGGTGATCTAGTTTTAGAGGTTTTGCTTCGATCACGTGTTTAATTATTGTTCGAGTTTGCTCAGGTATGTTGATTTTTTAATTAGTTATTTTGTTTGTTTGTTTGTTTTTTTGTTTTTTTTTTTTTTTGTTAATTAGTTGTTGATTAGTTATTTTTTGTTTGATAAAAAGAGAGTAAAATTTTATTCTGCTACTATGTGCTTCGTTTTCATTTAGAAGTAAAATTTTACTCTGGTACTATGTGCTCTGTTTTTTGTTTGAGAGTAAAATTTTATTCTGGTACTATGTGCTCTGTTTTTGTTTGATAAAATTAGAGTAAAATTTTATTCTGATATTATGTGCTTTGTTTTTGTTTGATAGAATGACAGTAAAATTTTATTCTGGTATTTTGTGCTTTTGTGATTTGTTTTTAGACTCATAGTGACAATAAAATTTTACTTTGATTGCCAGTAAATTTTTACTATAAACTGATTGCAGATTTGAAAAATGGTTCCAGCTCTTATGTTGTTATGCAAGTAGATCCAACATTATTGATGATGAAATGGATTTAGCTCCTATGTTTTGCCGCCATGAAGAAAGGACTTTTGTTGTCTTCTGGATGGGTGAATGGAATTACTCATGTAGGTCAAAGATTTGTTGGAGGTGCAAAAGATTTCCAGACTGTGTTATGTAAATATGTCATTGAAATAGGATTTGAGTTTGTTCCCATAAAGAATGACAAGTGTCGGTTACTACTATGTCTTCAATAAAAGACATTTTTACTATATTGTTAAATGGTTGTCTATCCAAGTTTATAATTTGCTTAGTGGTTGAATTTGAGATTTTAATATTTTTTTTTTGCTTCATGTGGTTGGATTAGTTTCATGTAAATGAACTTATAATGGAGTTTGTTAACGTGAAGATTTTAAGCAAAATTCTAGTCTTAAAAATAGTAGACATTACTTTTCTTAATATGAAAGTAAAATTTTACTCCCATTCAGTGTAAAATTTTACTGTATTTTAGAGTAAAATTTACTTTGAATTGAAAGTAAAATTTTACTATGTTAGAGTTTGTTTAATATGAGTGAAATTCTAGTCTAAAAGATAATAAAACATTAGTTTTCTTAACATGAAAGTAAAATTTTACTTTATTTCAGAATAAAATTTTACTGTATTTCAAAGTAAAATTTACTCTGAATTGAAAGTAAAATTTTACGGTGTTGTTGAATGTTTGTCTATGCAGTTTCTTATTTGTTTTCTAAATTTAAAGTATGTGAGTCCTATAGGAAAACATTTCCAACCTGTACTAAAATTTACAACAATACACAAAGTCCCTGTTGCTCAAACGCAATCTTTGTGCAAAAATAATATAATACCACAACTACATATATTATCAAGAGACAAAATATAAACTGTATCATCGTATTCTATCTATAACAATGTTTCATTCTAATCCATAACAAGTATAACATGTATCATTGTTACTCTTTTAGCATTTTTTCACCTACAATTACTCTTTTAGCATTCTTTCATTTACAAAAAAAAACAAAATTACATTCAGCATTCACATCAGATACAAAAAAGTGGTTCTTAAAAGTCGTCCACATCGTCGTCTTTGAGGTCTTATTAATTGATTATTTTTCTTTTGAAGTTGAACTGTTTTTCACTCCCTGCTTTTAAAGAATCATTCAAACATCAATACACTATTGATGCTTGGAAATTATTAATTTCATCCTCTTCTATAGACTTTGCAATAGGCTCATCTCTCATAATTTGACGCATGATGTAACATACAATAATTCCGCAATCAACACTGTTAATATAAATCAAAATCTTGTTAGATTTACTCAAATTTGATAATCAACAAAATCATAAAGCTTACCATTTCTAACATATAAACAAAGAATATTCATGAGGCCAAAGAAAAAAAAAAGGTAGGAAAGAATGCACAAATATTGTAATGAAACAGTAAATTTTACTTTCACAGTAAAATTTACTGTCACTTACTTTTGAAAGTAAAATTTACTGTGAAAATAAAATTTTACTCTATTTAGAAGTAAAATATTACTCTCATTAAAAGTAAAATTTTACCCTCATTGATTAGTAGTTTTGTTTGTAACATAAGTCAATAAAGCAGCAAACAAGCAGGCAAGCATCTACATGTCACTTACTTTCGAAATTATTGCAATTAAATCACAAGAAAGCAACAAGAAAAGCAAAATCAAAATCAACCAAACACACCAAACTGCATCAAAATCGATTGTTTCTAGGGCTTCAATTCAAGTCAAAAGCAACAAGAAAGGAAATGAATATCAAACAAACTTGTATTATAATCCATACATTGTAATTAAAAAAAATCCATTATTACCAACACAAAACAAAGATAAAATCTATTCATCTGACATTTAAGCAAATTAAAACATCACAATGCCAAAAAAAACATACAAAGAGCATAAGAGAACAAACTTTATTTTTCGTTAACCAGAGTAAAATTTTACTGTTACGAAAACAGAGTACATACTAGATAAAGGAATTATAGTCGAATTTTACTCTAGATCTATGAACAAACAAACAAAGAAAAAAACTCTCGATTTTTCATTGTCATATATCAGCTTATTATTTTTTTGACATATCTGAGGTCATTTTATCTCAGATCTGAAGTTATTGATCTCAAATATGAGTTCATAGGCATCAAATCTGAGATAGTGATGGTTAACAATAAAAATGGTGGTCGCCGGGCAACGGTGAGGATGAGCGATGCCAATCGATGATGGAGATGGTGGAGGCAATGAACAACCATCGACAGTGGAGTTCGTGAAGAGAGCATGACAGTTGTAAAAGAAAGAGAGATTCTCTAACTTGTGATGGTTGATTCGGAAGTAACGATCAGTAAAAGATGATAAAAACGTTCAATAACTTTGAAACATTTGACAATGGCACTTGAAAATCTCTCATTTTGCTTCAATTTTTGCTTAAATTGACAGTTTTTGAAGGAGGGTTTTTGAATCAAGGGTTTTTGAACTTTGACAGCTTTCAAACGAAGAAAAAAAAACAAGAGAGACAAACAGCTTAACTGCTTACCATTACCCATATATATGCAAGAGTATTCCTGTCTTTTCAGCTTATTTTTTTAATTCTGAGGGATTTTGACAGTATTAATTTATTCCATATCCTTTAGATAAAAAAAAAAAGCCCAATAGGAGGGGGTTCTCACCAAAAAAAACCTTTAAAATTACTTTTCATTATATATTTGGTTGGAAATTTTTTTTTAAATTGTTTTGTTTAAAAATGGTCTAAAAAAATAATTTATATATTTAAAAAATATCAAAAACAAATATACATTTTTTGTTTTCAAATAATAGGTTGCAATTGCCCCCCCCAAAAAAAACACTATTCCGGTCAACTGGCCAGACGTCCAGGGGGATGACCGAGTAGACCCAATCCGCAAATTCAAAATTCAAAAACTCTACTATGCCAAACATGAATTGGAATATGTATTCAAATGTGGACTTCGAATCAATTTTTGAAAACTTATATCAAGCATAATATTCAAATATAAGGGTGGAATTATGATTTGAAACTTAAACCAAACAGAGCCTAAAAAATTCACTAAATATCAAAAATATATAATAAAAAAAACAAAAATTCAATATATTTTCGTATTCTTGTATATTTATTAATTTTTTAAAATATTTTTTTTATAAATATTTACTTTTTAGATACATCTAAGTAACGTGCATCTAAAAAAAAAAATTAGTTAAATTTTAAAAATATTCACTAAAAACAAAAAAATACAAAATATTCAATTTCTAAAAAATTGAATCTAAAAAATTGAAACCAAAGACTAATTATTTTTCAAAAAAAAAAAATACACATTCCATAATACAATCACCCGAGCAAACATATCCAATCCGATCACATTTTGAACCATTTTGAGACACTGTTGTGTCGGAGACGGGTTTAAAATGCATAGTATTTTTATTCATGTTTCGGTCGGCCTTGGGTGTAGTAATTGAACTCGTATAACTTGATCCAATCCATACTATTAGATATTAATATCATTTTGCCACGTGTTAATATCTATTGTTAACTTACATTTATACTTTGAGGGGTAATTTTATAATACTCCTTCGTCCCAAACAAACCTTTAACAAATTCTCACTTCGGTTCCTAAAACAAGAGATGTTAACGTAACCCATTACCGATCGAATAAATTTCTCCCTTTATAAATTCATTATATTTTTGGTAAGATCAACAAATAATCACAACTGAATTAACCAAAACTAAACATAAGGAAACTAAGACACGATAAAATAAGTCCACAAAATAAGTATATATGATATTACAAAACTAAAACACACAAGAGATATGGCATAGAAATGATAATCCACAATTAAGAATATTTTTAGTCATAATTTTAGGTACTTCTGTCAAATTTTTGAAAAATTACTCGGACTATTAAACACATTTTTTTTTACTTTACCAAAAATCATACGTGCTATACATGCACCAAATAATGCCCTTATTTAAACAAATTTTGATTTCATAAATATTTTTTATTTTAATAATTTCTAAAACAATAGGGACAATTTAACGAACAAATAAAAAATCAAATTATAATCACAACTCTTATACATTATATAATTAAATTGTCTAACCAACATATAACATCAGATATATCATCATCTACAAATAGAGTAACAGAACAAGATAAGGTAGAAAGAAAAGAGAAGAAATGAATGGTTGAAATATTCTTACGTCGGTTAAGTTGTTAACTATTTATTGTCCGACTTCTTTGTCGAACTGTCTCAGTTTATGATTCTAGCCATGGGATGTGTCCATCCTAGCTTCATGATCATCTTTCGAAAATTTCATGTCAATCGGATTCAATCTCACCATATGTCTTCCATTTGATCCTTCTAAATTTATCAGTTGTCGAACATCATATTAGACTTATATTTTACACAATCTGATTCCAGAAATGGATTCTAGACGTCAAAAACCTTAGGCTGGTTATTCCAAAAGTCATCAAACCATCCGATCAATCCGAATACACCGTGACACCAAAGGCAAAGAAGCACTGGATAAAATTCGACTCCATCTTCTCCAAAGGAGCAGCATGCACAGCCCGTTCTCTTTCATTTTCTGACTTTGTTTTGACTCATCTTTCAGATTTCATAACTTTCTCGATTTTTAACAGTTTCACTCCATTCTTTTGCCAAACTCTTCTTCTCACTTCCTACTCCATCCTATACCTTTCTGCCTTCTCAATCTTCCCCAGAATGGGTTGTTTCAGCATGCCGAAAGTTATTCGAAAATCAACTTCACACATTCAAAATAAATATCTCCAATATTATTTCTTTCTCCTTCATCATCTTCCTATAAGAATTTTTCCTGAATATGGCTTAATGTGGTTTATACATGATTATACTAGATTCATCTCATTAAGAAAGATACGTGTACATCAATTAGATGGTGACTAATCATTGTTGAATGCACCTATATATGCATAATGTATAAAAGACGGAGATAGTGTCAATGCAATGAATATGATAGATTCATTATGAATGAATCTTAGAGATGCATTATGTATCTATTATGAATATAGAAGATACATTGATCTATCTAATGAGGTTTACTGAATGAATGGATTCTTTGATGGGAAGATTAGTAGTATAAATAGTGTAAGGTCTCAAACCACACTCTCAATCACAAAACTCAAGTTCTCACCACAAGAAGGCTCCCATCGCTTAGAGAGAGAGAAGTGGTTTGAAGATATCTTAGACAAATAAAGAACTTGAAGATCAAGGTCTTCATTCAAGGTTTCTCTTTCTCAAAAGAGGTTTTCATACTATCATGGATCAAGGTACGTATACACTTATTTGTATAGTATAAATTCATATAGTTTTCATGTATAGAATTGAATCCTTAACGACTTTTAGTTTATGTTCCGCAAAGTTTTCTATCCATTGGTATCAAAGCATGGTTCTCAATTCTGATGCATGAAACGTATAAGTACGAATTTCATTTTATGATGATGTTTTGTGTAACTAGTGTATAACCTTGATTTACACTTGTCCAATTTTATCTTTGTTTTTGGTTAATCTTTTATTCTATTGATATTAAAATATAAAATTGTAAATTATTGAACAAGTGGTAATTAAGATAATACCTTATGCACTTATAATGTTTTGTTACACACCTTATGAGTTGAAACATTGTTGATCAGCCCAACGGAAGTTCAACACTATGTATGTTTGAACAACCGAGATGATTAATATAATAAATATAGCAATGAGTTTTTCTGTCCAACGGTGATAAACTTCTCACATGCTTTAGTTAATAAAATAATACAAGACATTGAGTTTTTCTACCCAACGGTGATAAACTCGTTACGGTCTTAATGATTATTTTATTTTATGTTATGTTGTTTATTTTTATTAGTCATCCCATTTACTTTTATGAAATTGATAAAATATATTGTTATTTGGCCCAATGGAAGGATAACTTGATTTTGTATCTAACTAATTATATTTTCTAGTTAGATATATTTAACTTGTGGTGTTATTTTTATTCATGACATGTGAAAAGTAGTTTTCTTGATTATATTAAGTTATGTAATGGATATTATGTGTTTGTAGCATTGAATCCGACTACAATTAATAGTTACTTGTCTAGTATTGAAGCTTTGAGTGGAACTAATTTTAAGAAATGGAATGAACAAATTGGAATTGTTTTGGGAATTATGGATTTAGACTATGCATTAAGAGAGTCAGCACCTACAAAACCTAATGATACAAGTTCTAAGGAACATATGGCTTTATATGAAAAATGGGAACACTCTAATCATTTAAGTCTAATGATTATGAAAGGCTCAATTATGCCTGCAATTCAAAGAGCAATCCCTGCTTCTGAAAGTGCAGTGGGTTATATGAAATCTATTGAAGAACAATTCATTAGAACTTCCAAATCCCTTGCTAGTACTCTCATGATTAAAATAATAACAATGAAATATGATGGTTTGAGTGGTGTTCGTGAACATATCTTAAAGATGAATGACATGGCCTCTCAATTAAAGGGAATGGACATGGAAATTTCTGAAGGTTTTCTTGTTCATTTCAATATGATTTCTCTTCCTAAGCAATTTGGTCCTTTCAAGATCAATTATAATACGCAGAAAGATAAGTGGAAAATGAGCGAGTTAATTGCCATGTGCGTTCAAGAAAAAGAGAGGCTTAAAGCTGAAAAGTCTGATATGGCTCACCTTACCACCTTGGGTCCAACCGAAAAGATTTTCAAGAAAGGCAAAAGTAAGAAGAAGAAGAATGCAAATGATGAAACTCACAAGGCTAATGAAGAAAATAAGATTCGATGTCGTTTCTGTCGAAAGAAAGGTCACATAAGAAAAGACTGTCCAGGTTTTAAAGGTTGGTTGGACAAGAAAGGTAACACTCAATGCTTTGTGTCTTATGAATCCTTTTTGGTAGATGTTCCACCAAATTCTTGGTGGATTGACACTGGTGCAAGTATTCACATAACAAATTCTATGCAGGGATTCCTTACAAGTTAGAAACTAAATAAAGGAGAACGAACCATTATGGTCGGGAATGGAATAGAAGTGGATACTGAGGCTATTGGCATCCTCTGTCTAATTTTAGACTCTGGTTTCATTTTAGATTTAGTAAACACAGTTTATGTTCCTGTTTTTAATAGAAACTTAATTTTTGTTTCACAACTTGATTCATGTGGTTATGAATTTAAGTTTGGAAATAATAGAGTCTCTTTATTCTATAATTCTCATATGATTGGTTCTGGTACTTTATGTGGTAATCTTTATTCAATGAATTTAGATTCCACTTATGCACAATCTCGTTTATCCTTTTATGTAAACGACTTGATAAATAAAAAGAGAAAGTGAGATCCATGTTGTGGCACAAGCGCATGGGCCACATTTCAAGAGAAATAATGGAATGTCTTATTAAAGACGGAATTTTAAGTTCACTTGATTTTTTTGATTTTAGTACTTGTGTGAATTGCATTAAAGGAAAATACACAAAGACAAAGAAAAAGAGTGCTACTAAGACTACTGAATTATTATACACAATTCATACTGATATATGTAGTCCATTTACTGTTCCAACTATTTCTGGACATAAATATTTTATTACTTTTATTGATGACTTATTTAGGAATACTTATGAGTATCTTATTCGTGAAAAATCAAAAGCATTGGATATGTTCAAACTCTATAAAGCTAAAGTTGAAAATCAACTTGGTAGATGGATTAAAAGTATAAGATCTGATAGAGGCGGTGAATATTATGGTAGATTCACTGAGTTGGGTCAAAAGTGTTTTTGCTTTATTTTTAGCTGAAAATGGTATTGTTGCTAACTACACAATGCCCGGTACACCTGAGCAAAATGGTGTAGCTGAGCGATGAAACTGTACTCTTTTGGACATGATGAGAAGCATGATGAGTAACTCTTCTTTCCCAGATTTCTTGTGGGGTGAAACTTTAAAAACTGTTGTACATGTTCTTAAAAGATGTGCTTGTAACTCCTTATGAGTTGTGGATTAGTAGGAAACCTAATTTAAATTATTCACATGTATGGGGTTGTCCTGCTGAAACAAAAAAATTTAACCCACAAATAAAGAAATTAGACCCTGGAACTATAAGTTGTTATTTCATTGGATATCCTGAGAGATCAAAGGGTTTTAGATTCTATTGTCCCACTCATAGCACAAGAATTGTTGAAACTAGAAATGTTGTGTTCTTAGGATGAAGACATTAGTGGAAGTATGCATCTCAAAAATGTTTCTTTGGAGGAAAATCGTGCTTTTATGCCTTCCACGATTATCCAAGAAAATGAAGTACCTGAACCTATTGTGGATAATGTTTGTACTCAAGAGATTTCTCACATTGAAAAAGAAGTTGTCCTAGTTGCAGAACAACCTTTACGCAGATCACAAAGAGAAAAGAAACTAGCCATATTAGATGACTATGAAGTTTAAAACAACCTTTTTAAATGGTGATATGAAGTGGTCTACATGGACCAACCTGAAGGTTTTCAGGATGAAAGCAAGGAAAAGAAAATATGGTTTGTAGGCTTAAGAAGTCCATATATGGTCTAAAGCAGGCATCTCAACAATGGTATCTTAAATTTCATGAAGTTCTCACCAAATTTGATTTTAAGGATAATATGGTTGATCAATGTGTCTACCTTAAAATTAGTGGGAGCAATATCTGCATTATAGTTTTGTATGTTGATGATCTATTGTTTGCTAGCAATAATTTGGGAATGATACATGAGACAAAGCAATTCCTTACGAGGAATTTTGAAATGAAAGATTTTGGTGAAGCCTCTTTTGTCATTGGGATAGAAATTCACCGAGATAGGTCTCGTGGTATTTTAGGATTGTCCCAAAGAGCTTATATCGAAAAGGTTCTTAAAAGGTTCAACATGCAGAACTGCTCAAGTAGTGTTGCCCCTATAGTTAAGGGTGATAAATTTAGTGAATTTCAGTGTCCCATAAATAATTTAGAAAGGGAACAAATGAAAGAAATTCCTTATGCCTCTGCAGTTAAGAGCATTATGTATGCTTAAGTTTGTACATGTCCTAACATAGCATTTGTAGTTGGTATGCTTGGTTGATACCAAAGCAATCCCTGACTTGATCATTGGACAGCAGTTAAGAAAGTGTTGTGATATTTACAAGGCACTAAGGATTACATACTTCCTTATCAAAGAACAAACAACCTTGAAGTAATTGGTTATTCAAATGCTGATTATGCTAGATGTAAAGACACTCAAAAGTCCACTTCTGGGTATATTTTTATGCTTGCTAATGGACCCATTTCATGGAAGAGTCATAAGCAGTCTCTAACAGCCTCTTCAACTATGGAGGTAGAGTTCATAGCATGTTATGAAGCCACATGTCATGCAGTATCGCTAAGAATTTCATATATGGATTACAACTTGTCGATTCAATTTCGAAGCCCTTACAGATTTAATGTGATAATGATGCTGCTATTCGGTTCTCCAATAATAACAAAACTTCAGGAGAATCAAAGCAAATTGATATCAAGTGTCTAGTTGTTAAAGAAAGAGTTTTGAATCAAATTGTTTCCATCTCTCGTATTGGCACTACACTCATGTTGGCAGATCCTTTGTAATAACCCGACCCTCTCATATGTTTTAATTCCCTCATTAAAAGTGTGATTATAAGTGTGCTTATGTGTTTGATGTGAAATGCCATGTTTTAATGTGTGAATTTCATGTTTATAGATTTGTATTTGTCGGTTATGAGAAAATCTGTTGAAATTACGCCCTTTAGACTGAAAATTAAAAGTCTTAGAGGCGCGATAAGCTAAAACCGACCATATAGATATGATCAACATGATTTTTAGAGTCTAATATGAATTTTGGTAAAATTTTGATTCAGAATGAATTCTTGTGTGATTTTGGCTCGGACTCTAAAATTGATGGCCTAAACAGGTTCAAAAACCGAAATGGTGTACATGGATAGGTTAATCGGAATTTTTGGGATCATTTGGGAAGTTTAATTAAACATTTATTTTGTTTGATTCGTTAAGGTGTGTATGGGCCACCTTTAAGTGTGTATATGTGTGTGTGTGTGTGTGTGTATGTGTGTGTGATATAAGCCATTTGGAGATCATCTTTATCTTGATTTAAAACATAAAAATCTGAGGAAGAGAGAGAGAGAGAGAGAGAGAGTTCTAGAACGAGAAAGAGAAAGGGAGAGTTCAAGGAGAAGAAGGAAAAGAGGAGAAAAGAAGAAAAAGAAAGAGGGAACTACAACAAATAAGCCAACTAAGGTAAGCATCTTCCTTTAATTTTATGAATACAAGTTGTATTCCTCATGAGATCATGTACATTGGTGTAAATTGAAGTAAGAACCCTAAAGGAGAAGATTACTTGGTTTTATCATTTTGAGTATATGAAATTGGACTTGGATTTGTTTGATTTAAGAGTTGATTTCTTTGAGATTACTTGACTTGGATTAGATTGTGAAAAGTTGAGCCTTAATCTTGAGGTTTTGTATGGTTTGAACTCCCAAATTTATATATGAAATGAAGATCTACGTGAATCTGGAAGAAGAAGTTTTGAAAAGGTTGAAAAAACAAGGATTTTGATATTTCTTTCTTGAAGATTCATTGTATTTTTTATGTTTTGATTTAGAAAACAATCATAATCTCATGTTTTCTATTAGTTTTTCATGTTTTTGAGTGATTTGAGTTAAAACCTAGCGTGGAAAATGGAAGAACAAGTGTTAGAACTAATAGATATTTTCGGCAACATGTTTTTGCCTAGAACCGCACGTGCGGTGGGGCTTCTCGCATGTGCAGAAGTCTATTTCCAGCAACATTTTGTATTCTGAAATAATTGCATGTGGCCCCACACGTTCCTTGGTTCTCCTGCGCTTGCGGTTTTGGTCCCGCACGTGCGGAACTTCCCTGTTTTAGCCCAACTTCAAATAGGCATATCTCTCTTATCCGGACTCCGTTTTATGTGATTCTTGAGCCTAAATTCAAGCCCTGGAAGTCTAGTTTCCAATGGTGCTGGTCTCACATCCAAATTATAAGTACACAAATAGATATGTTCAAATAAGTGAAGATGGTTCACTTTTTTTTAACCGTTTCATGTTATTTCCTCTCCTAACCCAATTTCCTTTCGTTTCTTCCTATTTTCCTAGACATAGATTATGACCCATTGAGGTCTAATCAGTTTAGAACCAACATAAATAAGTGGTTAAGGAATGAAGTAAAGGATTGGTTTATGTGATTAAGAAAAGTAAATTTGATCACGAGAGTAATTCCATGTTTTGTTATGTGTGCTATGCGCATTGTGATTGCAGGTCAAGATTCGAGAACCAGTCAACCATTTCTGGAAACCACTGTGAGTAATAATAGTGTAACGATAATAAGTTTCTGTACTATGACATGTTTTATACAACGGATGTTATTATTGGGCCCAAGGCCGTTCTGTTATTATTGGGCCCGAGGCCGTTCTATTATTATTGGGCCTGAGGCTATTATGTTATTATTGGGCCCTGAGACCGTTCTGTTATTATTGGGCCCAAGGCCATTTTGATAAACATTGGGCTCGAGACCGTTTTGATATATGGCTGGGCCCAAGGCTGTATTGCTTATATGATTATGGATAGTGTGAGAACCTTGATTATCTATTTACACTGCTTACAATATTATTACTCATTGAGTTTTGCTCACTCTGTATTTTATATGTATGTAGGTGATCAATCTGGAGACCAACCTGAGGTCAGCCTCAGGAGTTCTTTTGTGGGCTCGTTATGTCAAGCCACCCAAGATGGGCCTTTGTGTCGCGGCTTTCATTTTGCGTTGTTAGAGTTTGGTATTTTATAAGTCTTATGTATATATGTGTGAGATATATAAGATTTATATATGGATATAACTTACTAGTGTGCTTACATGTTTTTAATTATTCCAGTTATCAGGTATGCGCAAGCTCAATGGACATTTATTATTTTTGTTATGCTTCTACTTTAGGCCCCGATAAGATTTGAATATTTTGAAATTTTTGTTTTGAGGCCTAAGTACAGGCCAGTCATGGCCTAAACTTTTAGGGACGGGTTCGGGTTGTAACATCCTTTAACTAAAGGTCTCACACCTAACTTCTTTCAAGAACATGTTGCGTTCATGGGCTTAGTAGAAAGTTTATCATGTTTAGACTTGAAATGAGTGTATTACGTTCGTGATAAATGTTATGTTATAATCATCTTATGTTAGTAAAGATTATGTTTGTTGTTTTCATTCTTCATACTTGTGCACAATTTAGAAGAAAATATAAACAACGGGACTGTTATAGATGAATTAGCATTAATCACCATTATGTTGCTAATGTCATCTTTGTGATTTAAGATTCACTTATTCATGTTGATGGAAAATATTAACACTATAACTATTGTACAGTCTTGATCAATGTGTAAATCACTGACTACAATGATTTAATGCTAATAATTTCATTGAACATAATCTAATGGTGATGGTGCAATCTTCTAGTGGGAGAACATTGGCCATATTATGATAATTTAGTGACGTAATATAATCATGTAAGCCAAGTAAAAGATTGTAAGAATTTTTCCTAAATATGGCTTAATGTGGCTTATACATTATTATACTAGATTCATCTCATTAAGAAATATACATGTACATCAATTCGATGATGACTAATCATTGATGAATGCACCTATATATACATAATGTATAGGAGACTAACAGAGATAGTGTCAATGAATTGAATGTGATAGATTCATTATAAATGAATCTTAGAGACGCATTATATATCTATTATGAATGTAGAAGATACATTAATCTATTTAATGATGTTCATTGAATGAATAGATTCTTTGATGGGAAGATTATTAGTATAAATAGTGTAAGGTCGCAAGCCACACTCTCAATCACAAAACTCAAGTTGTCACCACAAGAAGGCTCCCTTCACCTAGAGAGAGAGAAGTAGTTTGAAGATCTTAGACAAATAAAGAACTTGAAGATCAAGGTCTTCTATTCAAGGTTTCTCTTTCTCAAAAGAAGTTTTCATACCATCATAGATCAAGGTACATATACACTTATTTTGTATAGTAGAAATTCATATAGTTTTCATGTATAGAATTGAATCTTTAACGACTTTTAGTTTATGTTTCGCAAAATTTTCTATCACTTCCTCCTTTCTCTTCTGCTATTGTAACAACCCTATACTGTTTACCGAAAGTTTACTGAATTACATACTGATTACTGCTAAATTGGACTGATTATGACTCATAATTGAGCTAACTGAAGTACTGAACGGACTGATGGAAAAATTGAAACTGAATTGACTGAGCATGTTTATTGCATTGCATTTTATCTTTTCAATTGTTTGATTATCTGTTCGTGATTTTATGTTTAAACTGTAAATTGAAGGCCTTATCAGCGGCCGAACTGAAAATTGGATAGTGTTTCATGGTCAGTAGAATTTATCTGATTTTATGGTATATTTACTTAAACTGTGAATAGGTATGATTAAACTAGATTAAATTAAGCCAATTAAAGAGTTGGTCGTAATTACAGAAATGCCATTGAGTGGGCCCTTGTTTAATCTTATTACTTGAGCCTATTACACACTTAATCAAAACATATCCTCAGCCACATTGAGAGCCTATAGCCAACCAAGTGAGGAAGAGGGAGAGAATTGAGTTCATTCTTGTGATTTGGCTTGAAACCTTGAAGAATTGCTTGAGTGTTGAAGTGTAGATTGCTCATTTAGCTCCCACACCTTGATTACAAGACTTAGGTAAGAGAATTCATCCCTCTAATTGGGAGATTGAGCTAAGTCTTGCATGTTTTATACTCTATTGTAGAATTAAGTCATGAATTAGTTCATACATGTTGAATTAGAGCATAATTCATGCATGCATGCTTGTATTGTTGATTCTTGAGGTTGATTTCATGGAATTGGTACATGCATGCCCATATTGTTATTATAGTTCATGTTCTCATCTTGTTTTCAAAATATTGAGCTCATGAGAGCAAGCTTTGAAGCTTTAATTTGGTTAAATTTCATACATGTTAGCATTTCTTCATGTTTATGAAAATGGGTTTGAAAATGGTATCAATTGACTCACTCTTGGGCTTTGAATTCACAAATTGAGCTTTAAAACTTGTTATACATTGAGTTTGGATGTGTTTTCCAGAATTTGGGCCCAAGGGGTCGAGTTTTGGGTGAAAGAATGCTTGGTTTGAGCTTGGAAGGCAAATCTGGAAATTCCAGATTTGGCTTCTTCGCTCGAGCGAAGGATTCCTCGCTCGAGCGACCAACGATTACTCTGAGCTACGCTCGAGCGAAGGATTGGTGGCTCGAGCGTAAAATTCGAGCATAAAATTCCACAGTATTTTTACTGTGGAACCACTCTTGTTCTTGATTGATGGCCATCATTCTTTGTTAGGTCTTTAAGACCTCATTTCTTGTTATGCTAATGGATGTACCACATATGGTGAATAAGCTCGATTGAAAGATCAAATATCTTGTTTAATGAACTATTTTCATTACTGTAAGGACATTTCATTCTTAACCTCTTTACGCTTTTATGTTATTCACTTGGCTTTAGCTCACTGTTTATATATATGAATGCATGAAAAATCCTTTTGGTATACAGACTGTCACAGCTCAATAGACATTATTTATTTACTGTATTGGCTTCCGCCAGTTCGAACTCGCTGTTTTCTTGTCCTCTTGTTAAGCAGGCCTTTGATAATCTCGGATTACTGGCCGGTTACGGTGCTAAACCCATAGGGCCGGGTTTGGGTCGTGACAGCTATAGCACGTTGTGAAGGTGATTCCTAGTTTTATCTATGGGAGATAGATTGTGAAATTTCGTATTTTTGAAATATTAAATACTGTAATAAAAAGTATTTATGCTTTATTTTATTTAAGATAGTATTTTAGTGGTGGGTATTTAAATAAGAACTTAACATATTTTGTTATATTTTTATATTTATTTTATTTCATTTTATTTTCACCACATTATTATCATCTCTTTTATTTTATTTGTTTTCATTTGGCTTCCAAACAAAGCCCACGTGGTAAGCAATGCCACCCATTCCTTTTATCCTTTCTTTTTATTTTCTTTCAATTTTTTGTTCTTTCTTATTTTTTGCTTTGCTTCTTTATTTCAATATAAATTGTGTCAAGTGAGATAGAAATCCTTACTTCTCCATCATCTTCTGATCCGTTTCTTGTTCTGCCTCAACTCTCTCTCTCTCTCTCTCTCTCTCTTCATATCTCTATTTATGATACAAATTTTAACTTTAGATTAGGAGTATTTAGAGTGAGAGTTAGAAATTTTATAAAGATAAGAGTTGTAGAATTTATCAAACCTTATGTAGAGGGTAAAAAATTAAAGTGAAAATTAAGTATGGACCTAAGTGCGGAGGTCGCCCCTGTTAGGCAACTAGAAATGATTAAAGGGGTATAGGCCAAAGCCCAAGAGAAATGGATCAATAGTGGGCCAGAGCAGGTCTGATCCACCAAAGGTCCAAACAAACTCCATGAAGAAAATGTCTAAGTCAAGTTGCAGAGACAATACTTACAACGGTCAAGTTGCTGAGGCACTTTGCCTCAGCACCGCCATTCCTAGTATTGCCAATGCCGCCACTTGAAGTTGCTAAGGTAAAAAGAAAACCGGAACAACTACGTTACAGAGGCAACACTTGCAGTGACCAGGTTACAGAGGTACTTTGTCGGCGCCGCTATCTCTATTGTCTGTGCCGCCATTTGAACTTGCCATGGGAAATAGCCACCGCAGCAACTACAGCTGTCGCAATTAACTTGCGAAGGGGACACCCCGCCAAGGTGATAACAACCTTTGGGAGAAGCTTCTCCTCCACAAATAGAGGCTAATGCTTGGCTTGATAGCAGGCCCTAAAGGCATTACTAGCCTAGGGCTGATAGTAGGCCCTCCCAAAGTCATTTTTAACTCGGCGCTGATAGCAAGCCCCGAAGCTCACTAGTTTGGCGCTGATAGTAGGCCCCAAGGCTTACTAGTTAGAGCTGATAGCAGGCCTAGAGATACCAGTATACTGCGGCAACCTCGAGAAGATGAGAACAGGCCAGCTCGAGCACAAGGGACTCTCTTTCCATTTACCTAGGTCATAGATCTGCCTTAGTTGCACAGGCAAGACCAAGGAAGCCCCATTGGGCTTGGTACTAAGGCACAACATGGCTGATAGAAAGATTGGTTGTGGTCTTCGCCTTGGGAAGCTGGGGAGTTTGTGGTTCGGTAGCTAAGGGTAAAGCCTTTGCTGAGGTGAACACGAACATAGCCGATAGCAGGCTATGAAGTCCCGAGAATGCATGTCTTGGCTAAACTGAATTGAAAAAGCAAGTGCAGTGGCAAACATTACCGTCGCAAGTGCACTTGTTGAGGTTCAAGCTAATGAGGCAAGTTGCAACGGCAAACACTCTCGCCGCAAACGCATTTGCTGAGGCATCTATGCCAAACAGATAGTACACAATACATGTAGAAGGACATGTAACACCTTCAGCCTGGTGGCCCAAATTAGAATATTCCATGTGATTCTTAAGGACACATGCCCTTATATTTTAGATCAAAATTAATCAGAAAATTTTAATTAATTATTGTAATTTCTACCATCTTAATATCAGTTTGATTCGATTATATTTTAGATCAATTCTTAATTATTATTTATTTTATATTTTAATTTAATTATGTTTTACATCACTCCTTAATTATATTTTTATTTTACTTTATTTTAATTAATAACTTAATCTAACTTTATGTTTAGAGAAGATAGGGCTAAAATTGTATTTTTGATGTGTTAATTTCACTTTATTTTTCAGAAAATCAAACCCACTCTAAAAAATTGTGTGTGATACACCTTTCGTTAATTTAGATGAAAACAGTAATGGTAACATTTTAGTCTAAAATTACATAGGGCTTTTTGCTTATATTTAAACTATAGCTCTGTTCTCAAACCATAAGGGAATAAAATAAATTTTATCCAATAAACTAATTAGTAATACATTTAATAATTTTAATTAATTTTATATTTGGGAATTTTTTTTTAAAATCTCTGATATTAAGATTTTATAAGTTAAAGGACATACAATATTTTCATAGTAATTGGGATCCCTCAATATTTTCACAGAGAAAATTTGATACAGAGAAATTTTGCCCCGACATAGAGAAATTTTGCCTCGAGATAGAGAAATTTTAATTTTCACAAAGAAATTTCTTTGATTTCACAGAAAAATTTCATTCAGGGACCTTAGCTAATAAATATATATCTGCATATATATATATTGGACCTCTCCTACTACTCAAAGTTAGAAATGGATGTTTTACTAATTTTATCAATATATATATATATATATGAAAATAAAAATTATGTTTACTTTTCTTTATAAATATGACATGAGTCATCCAATATATATACATATATATTATTAGCTAAGGTCCCTCGATGAAATTTTTCTATAAAATCAGAGAAATTTCTTTGTGAAAATTAAAATTATCTGTGTTGAGATAAAATTTCTCTATGTCAGGGCAAAATTTCTCTATATCGAATTTTTTCTGTAAAAATATAGAGGGACCCCAACTACTATGAAAATATTGTATGACCTTTATCTTATAAAATCTTAATATCAAAGACTTTAAAAAAAAATTCCCAAATATAAAATTAATTAAAATTATTAAATGTATTACTAATTAGTTTATTTGATAAAATTTATTTTACTCCCTAATGATTTGAGAACGGCGCTATAGTTTAAATATAAACAAAAAGGCCTATGTAATTTTAGAATAAAATGTCACCATTACTGTTTTCATCTAAATTAATAGAAAGTGTATCACACACTCCATATTTTAGAGTGGGTTTGATTTTCTAAAAATTGAAGTGAAATTAACACATCAAAAATACAATTTTAGCCCTATCTTCTCTAAACATAAAGTTAGATTTAGATATTAATTAAAATAAATTAAAATAAAAATATAATTAAGGAGTGATTTAAAATATAATTAAATTAAAATATAAAATAATTAATAATTAAGAATTGATCTAAAATATAATTGAATCAAACTGATATTCAGATGTTAGAAATTACAATAATTAATTAAAATTTTCTGATTAATTTTGATCTAAAATATAATTAAATTAACAAGTTGAGAATTGCAATAAATAATTAAAGATTTAGGATTAATTATAATTTAAAATATAATTAAATTAATTAGATTAAAAAGTTATAATCTAAAGTTAGTTATGACAATAAATATGTTGTTCAAATTGTGAAATTAAAGAAATAGATTTATGAAGAAATCAAAATTATATACCAAGAACATATGCTAATAATTACAACTAAATTTCAACAGAAATACACAAAACAATAAAATGGTAAAGAAACCAAACCGAAACCTGCACTGTAACAGTTTCTTTAAAACAGATTTCGCCGCCTCACGGCTCGAGTGCTTGAGGAATCTCGGCGTCTGTCTCCCAGGATACGACGGTCAAAACCAGCTACGGCAGAAGCACTCTCTGTCTAGCTTAGCGAACAAAAATAGTGGCAGCATTCTCTCACTGTAGAAATTTCTAGCAAACTGACTAAAGAATGGAAGAAACAATTTCTGTGTTTGAGACTTGACAGGAGGGTCTTAATTTATACATGTATAGGGAAGAGAGGAGAAGCCTCCAGCCTTTATGGCTGGTCACTAATGCACCATTAACCTCTGCAATAAAGGCAGGAGTTACAAACCCCATTAATGCTCTATTAAACTCTGCAATAAAGGCAGAAGTTACAAACCTCATTATTCATGAAGCTAACTTCATAGGATAATTTCTCATTCAATTCTCAATGGTTTTTGGCCAATCTATTTGTGGTGTAAAGATCTCATTGCAAAGTATCTAGACCCACTTTGACCCAACACAACAGATGGTTGGGATTCACTTTAATATTTAATTAAAGTCACCAAAAAATCATTTTCTTCCAACAATCCCCCACATGAATAAAAATTGACCGAATGACTCAACAAACGGACATTGTTCAACAATAATGACTCGGAGAGAGAGTACAACGGACTAACCCCGACATTAGAGAAGGTAGCTTTTGGCTTTGAACCTCTCCCAATGAAAACCTATCGAGTTTACTGGCTAATCAGTGAATTTGACATCTTGAACTGCTCTGCCGTTTATGTAAACTGAGACAATAGATCTCACATGGGAATTACTCCTACCACCATTCTGTTCTCACTGGTGTGCCCTGTATGGCCCTAGGCACTAGCCTGGTTCAGCGAGTGGTTTCAAAGAATCTTGGCCTCCCAATTCTACTAGAAGCAGCCCCACTTCACATTCACATAGGTGACTCTACTTAAGTATCCTGCTATACTCAGCTCAACAGCTTAACACACTAGAGTCATTAAAAGCTCAGCTTAACCTCTACACTTGCAGGTATCACTGATAGAAGGAATGACTGGAGGTTTAACCTCCTCAGTGATATACCACTGTTACACGCAATTAGGTTGTCCCATTGAACCTAGATCTTGGGATCTCCAGTCAACTAGGTTGGGTTTCCATTCCGGTAACTTCCAAAGGCCTCAACCCCATTCCTTTTGACGACGTTTCGACTAACACTCGATTTAACCCTTTGGTTAGCAGATCTGCAATGTTGTCCTTTAGACTTTACATAGTCTATAGAGACAACTCCATTCGAGAGTAGTTGTCGTATAGAATTATGTCTACGACGGATATGTCTAGACTTTCCATTATACATATTACTCTGTGCCCTACCAATTGTAAATATCACAATGAATACAAATAGCTGGCACAGGTTTAGACCAACATGGAATATCTTCAATGAAATGGCGAAGCCATTCAGCTTTTCTCGCTGCTTTATCAAAAGCAATAAACTCTGATTCCATCGTAGATCTAAATATACACATTTGCTTGGAAGATTTCCAAGATACGACTACTCCACCAAGAGTGAACACAAATCCACTAGTGGACTTTGAGTCCTTTATATCTAATATCCAATCCGCGTCACTATAGCCTTCTAGCACCACTGGATATCGAGTATAATGCAGCCCATAATCCCGAGTGTAGCGTAAATACCTTAACACCCGCACAATGCCCTTCCAATGAGAAGCATCGGGATTACTTGTGTATCTACTAAGCCTGCTAACCGAGTAAGTTATATCCGGCCTAGTACAACTCATCAGATACATCAAACTGCCAATGACCCTAGAAAATTCTAGCTGAGAGACACTCTCATCATTATTCTTGGTCAAGTGCAGACTGACGTCTACCGGTGTCCTAGACACACTTGTATCTGATTTACCAAATTTCTCAAGTATCTTCTCAATATAGTGAGCCTGAGAAAGTACAATTCCACTAGATGTTCTGGTAATCTTAATACCTAGAATAATATCTGCAAGGCTTATATCTTTCATGTCAAACTTAGAATTTAACAACTTCTTGGTAGTTTTGATTATTTCATCGTTACTACCTATAATAAGCATATCATCAACATATAGACACACAATGACATAACCTCTGTCAATGTCTTTGACATAAACACACATGTCACATTCGTTGATTCTAAACCCACTTAACGACATTATGTTGTCAAACTTCTCATGCCATTACAAAGATTTGACAAGCTTACAGACTTTCTTACTTTGTCCTGGAGTTGAAAACCCCTTGGGTTGCTCCATATAGATTTCTTCATTCAAATCTCCATTTAAGAAAGCTGTCTTTACATCCATCTGATATATCTCCAGATTGCACAAAGCTGCTAACGCAATCACCATGCGAATGGATGTTATCCTAGTAAGGTGAGTACATATCAAAGTAATCTAGGCCTTCTCCTTGCCTGTACCCTTTGATAAGGAGTCTCGCCTTATACTTGTCAATTGACCCATCGGCCTTTATCTTTCTTTTAAAAATCCATTTTCAGCCTAAAGGCTTATAACTTGGAGGTAAATCTACCAACACCCAGGTGTGATTTTGTAAGATGGAGTCAATCTTACTTTTGATCGCTTCTTTCCATCAAGGACTCTCAGGAGAAGTCATAGCTTCGTGGAAAGTTTGAGATTCTCCCTCTAACATATAAGTCAAGAAGTCCGGGCAAAAAGACTTTGTAGTCCTTGCCCTCTTACTCTTTCTTAGCTCATCTACATCTTCAGCTTGATCATCAACTTGATCACGCAAGTGATCATTTGTTTGATTAGCTATGTATTCAACCTCTTTCATAGAACTCAGAATACATTTTCAAAGAAAGATGCATTTCTTGATTCCATGATAGTATTCTTGTGTATATCTGGAATAGCAGACTGAACCACAAGAAATTGATATGCACTGCTATATTGTGCACAACCGTTGAATACACAGTCAACGGATTTTTAGGCTTATCCTAACCCTCTTACGTTTAGGTATTCCCACATTTTGCATGACACCCCCACATTTGTAAGAATTTATAAGAAGCTTAACGCCTTTCCATAACTCATACGGGATCTTGTCCACTTCGCTTCAACACAAGTTTCACACTTGTGTTTCGTCAAAACGACCTTGTCGGACTTAAAAACCATGTGAAAGTCCGAAACATACAAGACTTCGTTCAAGGGGGGCTTCTCCCTCATTCTAGAAAATTTTCCATGCTCAATGACATTGGCATTCACTGAAGAGGTACTCCCTCCTTTCTTTCTATTATCCTCCTCAATTCGGAGTCGAATAATTAAGTCTTCTTTGTAGAATTTATACAAAGTCTTAAACAAATCCTTGTGTCACAATGATTATGAAACTCGCAAAATCATATTACAGTAAATACATTCCCAGAATGTCATCAACTGAATTAGGCACCCAAATATATTTGGTCCAACCTATCACTCTGAAGCCAAAGTCTTACTATTAGGAAACACAAATCCAGTGTTCAACAGTCTACTATATGGAACTTCATAACCTGGCCAGTAGTCTTATCACTAGGAATCACTAACTTCTCAACATGTGGTCAGTAGACTTTCTACTACTAGGAATCACAATGTCTTAACCTGTGATCAGTAGTCACTTTACTACTAAGAATCACAACGCTCTGACATAGGATCAAATTACTAGGAATCATCATGTCTTGACATATGACCAGTAGCCTCTCCACT
The DNA here is from genome assembly GCA_025200525.1 of Camellia lanceoleosa. NCBI lineage: Eukaryota > Viridiplantae > Streptophyta > Magnoliopsida > Ericales > Theaceae > Camellia > Camellia lanceoleosa. The sequence continues at coordinate 281,318 of JANUSC010000062.1, forward strand.
ACTAGGAACCATGATGTCTTGATATGTGATCAGTAATCTGTTCACTACTAGGAACCACAACCTCATAACTATGTAGCCAATGGTCTAACACCTCCTAGGAACCACCAGTTTTCTATCTCTATGATTAGTGATCTTGTACTCACTAGGAGCCACCAATTTAAGAATATATTTGGAATTTAAAAATTCAAAAATATATTCACCCACCCTAACGGGTTGTCTTATCTTTGCTTTTAAGCAAAGTCACATAGCAATCATAAATGCTATAAATAACACAAGGATACCATACTAATTGCCTCTGATCAATTCAGAAATGCTATCATGCAATCTTATGATTTCCTTTAATCATACTGATCTCTCAAGATCTTCCTTTAAGAATCTCGCGAGGCTAAGGTAGTCAGGTGGAACAACAGAATTTCATTTCTGTGATTCCAAAAATTAAACTTAACCCTTAGAAAATCCCTCAGATGGAAATTTAATTCAAAACTAGTTTCACCATTTAACCTAGAATCGAACATGGTTAGGAATGTTCCCAGGAAGACTGGAGGGGTCACATCGGTCCCACTTAAAACCCAGTTAACCTTTTGACAAAACATCCAAGAGCATGTTGACTCCTAGTCCATGGGAAACAACCTTAAAATTAAGATTTCCAGGGGATAAACCAGGTTATAACAAACCAATTTCCAAGCAAATAAAATTTGCTACCAAAATTACACCACTCATAAAAGTTAACCGGTACTCCCGGAACTGAGCCCATGAAAGTTAACCGGTACTCCCAGAACTGAGCCCATGATTTCTGAATAAAAATCAGAGATATTTTAGCTAATGCTAAAATTTGGTTTCTTTTTTCAAACCAAAACACTTTTGGAAATAATCAGATTATAAACCAAAACACTTTGGAAATAATCAGATTATAATCAAAGATTTTCTCCAAACTTGGTTTTCCAACACTTTGGGAATAAAATGATTAAACCCAGATACTCCCTCTAACCCCAAAGGTTTGAAACCAAATCCGTCTTAGTTGTCATTTCTGAACAAATAAAAACTACTCTTTAACCAAGGCTAAACACTTTGGTTTCTATTACAGAAAACCAAACCAAATTCCAAACTTACAAGCAACTTAAAAATTGCTACAACTAAATACATGCATAAAAAATGCTTCTAATAATACAAGCAAATAAAACTTGCTACTACAAATTGATAAACAAACCAACTAAATCTCAAGAAAAAAATTTCTTCAAATATAAAGGAAAAATAAACCAATCCAATTGAGGATTATAAGTAGTCCATAAAATTCCTTTCCACGCTTAGGTATGCCTACAAAGAAAGTTAGTAGCAAACTACAACATACTATAAAGCAACTAATCTAAAGCAATTGTACATACAATCAAATATTATTTAACCTTCTAGCAAATCATAGAATAGCAAAATAACTAAGGAATTAAGATACTATACAAGTTACAAAACCTTATAACTTCTACATAAATTACAAAACTTACAACTCTAACTATTAAATTAAAAATTAATTGCCATAAATTATATAAGAATTTAATTCACAATAACCATGTAAATAAATATAGGCAAGTTACACAAATTTTATAACTCTAAAAATTCATGCAAATCACAATAGGGGAACGATGAACCATACACATAAAATAAGATCATACTAATACAATTAAGTATGCAAATTATTCTAAAGATTAAATCATGTAAGAAAACTAAAAGCTAGAAACTAAATAACATGTCAAAACTTGCATAATTTATAATCATTGAAATAGTGAGCAATTCCGCAACAGTTCCTAGTAACATTATACAAAGCTAACCTACTTGTCTATATAAATCTATTCGATCAATTTCATAGAAAATATATAAAAATCTATTTTAAGCTTGTTGTTCAAATTGTGAAATTAAATAAATAGATTTATGAAGAAATCAAAATTATATACCAAGAACATATGCTGATAATTACAACTAAATTTCAATAGAAATACACAAAACAATAAAATGGTAAAGAAACCAAACCGAAGTCTGCACGGTAGCAGTTTCCTTAAAACAGATTTCGCCGCCTCACGGCTCGAGTGCTTGAGGAATCTCGGCGTCTGTCTCCCAGGATACAACGGCCAAAACCAGCTACGGCAGAAACACTCTCTGTCTAGCTTAGCGAACAAAAACAGTGGCAGCATTCTCTCACTGTAGAAATTTCTAGCAAACTGACTAAAGAATGGAAGAAACAATTTCTGTGTTTGAGACTTGATAGGAGGGTCTCAATTTATACATGTATATGGGAGAGAGGAGAAGCCTCCAGCCTTTATGGCTGGTCACTAATGCACCATTAACCTCTGCAATAAAGGCAAGAGTTACAAACTCCATTAATGCAGGAGTTACAAACCCCATTAATGCTCTATTAAACTCTGCAATAAAGGCAGAAGTTACAAACCCCATCATTCATGAAGCTAACTTCATGAGGCAATTTCTCATTCAATTCTCAATGATTTTTGGCCAATCTATTTGTGGTGTAAAGATCTCATTGCAAAGTATCTAGACCCACTTGGACCCAACACAATAGATGGTTGGGACCTACTTTAATATTTAATTAAAGTCATCAAAAAAACCATTTCTTCCAACAAAATAATTAATGATGATTGATTGTGATTTAATTGAATTGATGTTAAAAATTAAAAATTATGTGTATGAGAGAGGAGGGTGAAAGAAAATAATAAAAAGATATAATAGTTGAATATATTACCATCATTTTACATATATATTTAACACTGGTTGTGTTTTGGTCTAAAACCACGGAATTTTTTGATTATATTTAAACTGTAGGAGGTGAAATGTTTCAACCTCAAGCTACAAAGAGTTAAAACGAATTTTGCCCTAATTTATTTATTAAGTCTTTTTATAGTGGTACTAATGATTTTGGATTTTTTTTTTTTTTTTTTTGCTTGGGATTTAAAATTGAATTTAGTTGTGCAGTTGGCCATTGCACCAAAGGAAAAGAAAAATGTCTTAAAACATGTTTTTCTTTTTGTTTTTCTTTCTTTTTTCAAGTCCACTAAAAATAAAAAAAATAAAAAGAATTAAATGAACGGAAAAAAAATGTTAATATTTATCCCGGTGCACAATATTAGATGTGGACTCTCCTAGCACACCTATTAGATAATATTCCGGTGAATTGGAGATGTCCTAGAGCACTTCATCTTCAAACATTTAAAAATGGTTAATGTATCCTCACATAGTTCTGATCGTTTTTTGCATTTCTTTTTTTTTTGGTTCTTTGGGTATTATTTTTCTTTTTTTGGTATTATTTTGCATTTCACCTCTATATGTAATAATTCCATCCAAATTAGTGCCCTTCAAGGGTGTGTTTAATTAAACGGACTAGATAAGGGAGGATTAGAATCTATCGGACTTGAGTCCTGGGAGTGTGAATCCCCTAGACTATTTGGTTGGATTGGATATGTATCTGTGTTTATTTTTTCATGGGATTAGATGTCTGGAAATGACTATTTTTAGTGAATCCAACGTTTGGTTGGACGGATAGGATAGGATAAATCAACAAAAGACTATCTTATCATTTTTCAATTATTTACTAAGTAATAGCAATATTAAACATATCTTTAATATTTTAATTATTTTTAGCTAGATTAAATAAAAATTTATTTTATTTTAACTTTTACACAATTAAATAAATTAATTTTTTTTAATTTAAATAAATAAAATATCAATAAAAATATATGTTATTTTTTTAATTAAAATTTTAAATAATTTTTTTTTAAAAATAATAATAATTAAACAATGAAAGTAAATAAAACATCTATTAACATTTAAATAATGAAATAATAAAATATAAACAAAATTTTAAAATAAAAAATCAATAAAATATCTATAAAAAATTATTTTAAAAAATTAAATAAATAAAACATTAATAAAAAGTTAAATAAAATTATTTATTTTTAAATTGAGATATTTAAATTTTATTGAATTTTACTAAATATAATACATAATTAAATAATAGAAGGTCAAAATAGTCATTTTATCACCTAATCCTAACAGTAAATAGTCTCCGCAAAATTGTCCCACACCCTCTCCCGGGATAGTATAATCCCCCATATGGGGGATAAGAAGTCTGACTAGATTTCATGTTCGGCGGACTAAAAAAAAAAATAAACAATGAATTATACACTCATTAAGATAAATAATCCAAATAATGAATAGTCTCTGCTAATCCCCCAATATTGATTGATTGAGTCAATGGTTTGGTGTCTTAGGATTTTATTTATTTATTTATTTATCTTTGAAAGCTAGGGTGCTACTAGACTCAAGCTACTTGGTAGGTTAATTCTTTCCAATACGAGTCTAATTCACTTTTTTTTTTTTTTTTCTTTTTCTTTTTTGATATGTAAGATATTTTGGATTCGCTTGCGTGTTTTAAATTAAATCCTTATAATCTGAATAAATCTTTCTAAATATATTTATTTTTTGTGATCCATGATCTCAAAAGTTTTATTAAGAATGGAAGTCAAACCTAAGACATTGATGGGAGTGATCCATTTCAAAATGTGACAATATCATGATGCTAACATCAGCAGAAGAAGACTTGAAAAACGATGGCGAGCAAATTCCTAACAAAAACTCATCAAAGAGCATTTGGACCCAACCCACATGGGATCCTCATGGGAATTACAAGCTCGTTAGCGAATTAGCCATGATAATCATTTATTTTTGGTCATCTAGTCAATGTGAAAAAATAATAAAAGATCCCTACCCAGCAAACACATATTTTGGAGCCACTGATCGCAAGGCACAAGTCCTATTTCGAACGGTTTCTTCATGCTATAGGAATTTAGTCTGGTGTGTATAAATTGTCCCAAAATACCTTACATAACAAAATAATAATAATAAAAGATCCAGGCCCTAGTGTATCTAAGTGGGTTTTAATAAACGCTATTTGATTATTACTTATTAGTTTGTTTCTTCAATTTGTAGGTTAATGAGGAAAAAAAAAAGTTATAAGTGAATTGCGCCTACTCCAAGACCGATTGCGCTTACCATGGATAATGGGAGTCCGGATCCTCTCCAGCGGGAATTTTCGTCCGGTCCTCCGGGCGACGGCGCAGATGAAGCCACGTGGCTCTACAATAAATGCATGGTTCAGATTTGTTTCTTTAAAAAAAATTCAAAACATACCACACTCAATCATTTCCTTTTCTCTGACCCTTCTCTCTCTCCCTCCTGCACGCACACATCCCACCACACTCTCTCTCTCTTTTAATAAAAAATTAAAAAAATTATTTTAATCTTTTTTATTTTATTTTCATAATATATAATTTTTAATATAAAATTTAAATTTTATAACATTAATATCATTAAAAATATACCTTTAAAATAAGATTAATATTAAATATATTTAATAAAAATTTAAAATAAATAAAAATTAATTACGATGTTTAGTTATGTTTTCAAATTATTATTATTTTAATTTAATTTTATTAACCAAACGGATTTATAATTTTTTGTAAACGAAATAAAAAAATTCTATATTTGATTTACACATATGCATAGATTGAATGACGATTATTTTCATATATGTAAAATAAAAAATTTACAAAATTTTTTTTATATTTGATTTACACCTATGCATAGATTGATTTACATTTAAAATTTTTATATTTGATTTACACCTATGCATAGATTGATACATTTTTTTATACTTGATTTATATTTGATTTACATTTAAATTTTTTATATTTGATTTATATTTGAAGATTATTTTTATATTTTTTATATTTGATTTACATTTAAATTTTTTGTAAATTTTTTATTTTACATATATGAAAATAATCTTCATTCAATCTATGCATAGGTGTAAATCAAATATAGAATTTTTTAATTTCGTTTACAAAAAATTATAAATCCGTTTAGTTAATAAAATTAAATTAAAATAATAATAATTTGAAAACATAACTAAACATCGTAATTAGTTTTTATTTATTTTAAATTTTTATTAAATATATTTAATATTAATCTCATTTTAAAGGTATATTTTTAATGATATTAATGTTATAAAATTTAAATTTTATATTAAAAATTATATATTATGAAAATAAAATAAAAAAGATTAAAATAATTTTTTTAATTTTTTATTAGAAGAGAGAGAGAGTGTGGTGGGATGTGTGCGTGCAGCAGGGAGAGAGAGAAGGGTCAGAGAAAAGGAAATGATTGAGTGTGGTATGTTTTGAATTTTTTTTTTAAAGAAACAAATCTGAACCATGTATTTATTGTAGAGCCACGTGGCTTCATCTGCGCCGTCGCCCGGAGGACCGGACCAAAATTCCCGCTGGAGAGGATCCGGACTAATTATCTTAGTACACATATCTAATGAATATTATATTATTGGCAATTATATCTTAAATTAAAACGATTATAATGGATATCCATCAATACCCATAATATTATATGAAAATATTCTCTATACACATATTTTAAAAACAAAACAAAAAAAATCTCAATGTACACTTTTTGAGTAAAAAAAACTAAATCCTAATCTTTTAATTATTGCCACTTTGCTTGTCACACATTCTATACTCTTCTATTGTTTGCAAAGTAATACTCTCATAACAACTCTCATATTATTTTAATCTCTAAATTTATACTTTCTTAATGATGAAAATATTAATTTTTTCGTGCATATCTTTTCTTTTTACGGTTTTCAGTGGGACAACCAGTACCGAATTATTTCTTTATATTCGGATATCAATCATCGAATTATTTCATTATATTCAAACATCAAGTCCTAAAGTTTTTTTTTTTTTTTTTAGAACAAATTTGTTGAACTAATCACTTTTATTCAAAAGTTAAGTTTCGAATTAAATGTCTAATTTTGAAAAGGAAAAAGGTTGAGACCCCCTTTTTTTTTTGACCCCCACCACCCCCAATGTATTGGGATTGGCCAATTTTTTACTTTTTTTAAAAAAAAAAAATTTCCTTCCTATCACTCACTAACATGTGTTTGTAGGATTGTGGGGGTCAAGAAAAAAATGGGTCTCTATCATTTCTGTTTTGGAAAATCAGTTTCGGAAAATCAGTGCCAAAATCCCCAAATCGAAAAAACATTAAAAAAAAAAAAACTATGGTTTTATGACAATGATGTGTACAGAGATCTAGAAATGGTAAATGCAATAATAAAATGAAAAGATGCTTCATTTTCAACAATATTTTGAAGGGTTTTGAATGGTCCTTTCAATGGAGGTTGAATAGGGTCTTTAATGGAGGATTTTATCTTCACTTCACTTCACTTTGAATGATTTTCATGTGGGTCTATAATGAGTCTATAAATTTGAAAATAAGGGCACTCAACAAATATGTGAAAATAAGAGTTGAGTGGTGTGTACAATAGTTATTAGTGAAGGGTATAATTGTAACTTTTAGTGTGTTGATTGAGAAAATTAATTAATAATCAAATTAATAAGTGTGTGTACTGAGAGAAGATGTGCACTGAAATAATTAAGTGTGTATGGAAATATAATTTCTCAATTTTGATGTGTGGGACCAATTGAGTGCGCACAATTACCACAACACCCTCACACAACTAAATTATTTTATTAGAAGAAATTTTGTTCACAAAAAATAGTCAATACAAAATATCCTTATTTCATTTTCTTTTATGTACACCTGAGGAAGCAGGCTAAGAGTGGCTTTTCCTTTGGATTCTTCTAAAGCCATGAAAGGGCGGTCAAGAGAGATACGAACCAAGACCTTTTCAATGTTTTTGGAAATCTTGCTCATAACCAAAAGTCAAACTCAATGGAGTCATCAAAATTTTTATCAAATTGGAAAAAAAATAATGATTTTTGGCAACTTTAATATAAAATTAAAGTAAGATTCAATCGTCGGTTGAGGTGAGTTTAAGTAGTGTTGTGTTCTATTAAGTAAGAAAATTACAATATAGGAATGATGGTCCGAAATCATTGAATTGTGAATGAAAATTGTCTTACAAAGTGGGTATCAATAAAGTTGGGTTTCGATTTAGACTTAGTCTTGGTTTGGACTGGGCTTAGACTTGTGCTTGTGCATGTACTGAATTTGGTCTTAGACTTGGATTTGGACCTAGTCTTGAACTTTGGGCTGAGCTGTGCTGAGCTTAACTTGGGCATGTGTATGACACTACTAAAAAAAATATTTTTTGCGACCACTAGCCGTCGCAAAATAATAGAAATATAGTCACAAAAGACCTTTGCGACGGCGCATGCGATGGCAAATGGAGGTTGCGAATGTGGATGTAGCAAATACTTTTTGCTACCACCTCATCTACTTATGGCGATTGATACTTTGCCGTCTCAAAAAAGTAAAAAAAAATGCCTACAATGTATTAGCAACCATCTTGTTACTGTTGCAAATAATTTTCAATGATATTTTATAAATAGTATAATAACAACTTCTAGCAACAAATAATTTGAAACAAATCTACCATATATGTTCCTGCTCAAAATAACAGCCCCAAACCATTTATTTGAGACAAATTTGGCAAAACCATATTTAATTTTAGGCTCTAAAAAATGTAATTCTAGCTGCAATTCCTTGTAAAATTACATAATCCAACAAGCTAGCTACAAATAGCGTCAATAACCAATTGTCCTTGCCAAATAATGATGCAATTAGCGATACAAGGTGCTCTTCCAACTCCTCTTTGTAGCCTTTTTTTTTTTTGTTCTTCTTGTTTATAAGAATGTGGATAGTAAGGAAAGGGGAAAGAAAAAAAAATTGGATAAGAATAATGAAACACACTAAGATTATAACCTGTGGGAGCCATAAAATAATATATATCAACTTATTGGACTAACCCAAATGAGGCCTGCCAAGGGGCCAACTATTGGGCTTATTCGGCTCACCCCCGTCTATAAAAGGAAGGCACCTCGTGGCATATAGGCATGATCTTTCTCTGTACTACACATAGAACACTCTTGACTACCAATACTCTTCATTCATGGATTCTAACTTCATCATCGGAGTGTCCTCAGCTGGTAACCCCGATTGGATGACATCAACCATATTTATCTCTTGTAGGTTCGTGGAACTATCTTTGTTGAATCTCACCAACAATCCATGTAAGGGGATATTTCATGGCTTCATAATTGGCGCCGTTTGTAGGAACGACTAAATGAGATCAACGAAGAACACAACAAACATGTTCTTGTAAGTACAAATTTAACAACACTTATGATTTATTTTCTCTCTGAAAATTATTTTAAGATTGGTTCTTGGATTGGATATACATATATTTATGCTTACAAAATAGAGTTTTTTGTTCACTGTGAATCTTTTGCATCTCCTTTTTTTCTCTCTACAAATGTGTTTCACTTTTTTTGAAGAAAGCATCTTTTCGACATATTAAAGCCGAGTGATGAAATTTTTTTGTTGAATCTATTAAAGCTACTAGTCGGCACTTTACCAACTTATGCAAGTGCACTTCACACTGTTCAAGTTGATTGATGAAATTTCATCTTTTCTTGGAATACACATACATACATATATATATATATCTACTAACAATTTCTATGGACTCCAAACTTGGGTCTTTACTTTCTCTCTCTAATAATTGGGAACTAACTTTTATCACCTACCTTTCCATGGAGCACTCTAGTGGGTACAATCAATTCGACTATTAAAATGAATTTTATATACAGGCCCGGCCCTGGCCATAGGCCCACAAGGCCATGGCTTAGGGCCCCTCAAAATAGGCCCAAAATAGGGCCCCCTTCTATTATAAGTTAGTATAATATATTGGGTATGTTTTAAATATAAAATAAATTTTAAAAAGACCCAAATTAACTTAATTTTTTTGACACATTAAAAGGCCAATAGTTAAGGCTCAGCCCAACCATTTGAAATGCCCATTTTTTCTAATTCCTAACCCTATCTTCTATTAATCCAACATTCCCTACATTTGTTTGATATAACACACCAGCGACATAGGGACGGAGTAGCAGTAAATAGGTAAATTTTTTATTTATTCATTTATTTTCTATTCAATTAATTAAATATTTATCTTGTCTTTTGCACAATTAATTGCTATTATAATATTGGTATTTACATCATTAAGAAGAATTTATTTAAGTTTAATAGTACACATCACATAATTTAAAAGTCGTGTGTTTTGTTAAGTAGTGGTGCTCTTGTTTTGAATTTTGATTTTAAAAAATATTTTGATCTCAGCACAGCATGCACATGTAAATTTTTTTTTTTCTATTCAATTAATTAATTTTTTTTCTAAGTATTTTTTATGATTTTAATACAAATCTTTTGTCCTTTACCTTAATTTTTTTTTATTCAATAAAAAAAAAGGTCCCCAGAAATTTAATAGTTGATTATCGGCTTTGGGCCCCGAAAATCTCAGGACCGGGCCTGTTTATATATAATGGTATTAGAAGTTTGCCGAAAATATTGTTCCCCTTATAACCCTTACCTTTTTGCCGAGACCATTATTAGGAATTTTGTATATATTAGCTTGCAGAGAACACTATTAGGGATTATATATAGATTTTTTTTTTTTTAGTAGCATTATTCGGCAACTTTATCAAGTTGCTTAGTCAACAACATTATTCAAAAATTCTCATTTCCTACATCACATTACTCGGCCAAGCGTAAGTTATTTGGCCACTACCTTGTTAAATTCGCATAGCTGTTCAACCATTTCTGGATGCTTGGTAGCACAATTCCGTCACCACGCTCATTGGTTCAAGTCTACATAATCATGGTGGCTACAATTGCAACCCTAAGTGATGCCGACCAAGCTCTCGACTAAGTCATCACATTATAAACGAGAGGGATCCAAGTGTTTTGGTGCCGCTTACTCGGCACACAACTTAAGTTCCTCAGCTTTCCAATCTTTTGGTTTAAACTAGAATCACAAGCTCTTCAACAAACGTTATTCGGCAAACCAACAATGGAGATGTTCGGCAACCCTATAAGGTTGTTCGGCAGCTATTACCCTTCTTGGCATCACTACAACTCACCTAAGCTACCCATTGTTACTTGGCATCTAAGCAACCCAACAGTGGCAACGCAACTTGTAGAAAGCTACTCGGCATGTCCACGCATGAACATTCTACTCGACAACCGTTCTGCGTTAACTGGCCGTTTAAGAAGACAATACCTCCGATTGTCAAAATTTAGTCGTACAATGCCAAGAACAAATTTGACAGCTCAACCGCGATGCCGAGAATAGATTTAGTTATTCTCTTTGAGTAACGTCTCAGCAACATGTTCCACAGCATTGGGCACTTGGAACAAACACTATTAATTCACCTACCTCTTTGGCACGAATCTCATGATTTCTCAATAGCAATATTGATCGGCATTTCTCTCTCGGCATGGTACTAGCATCTTGGCTTATCGAAATCAACATCTGAATATACCAAAGGATTCATGTCAACTCAAGGAGTCAAAACCCACCAACCCGACGAGCCAAGAGGTCACCTAAGTTCGTTGATAGTTGTGAAACGGACCAAATTTATAGAAAACTAAAATTTTAAAAGTTGCCGAAAGTTAGTTTTGACTATACCAGTGTAAAGCACTCATTGAGACGAGTCCAACACAACAGACCGCATCAAAATCAGACATAAAACAAAGGAGATACAAGGCCTCAAAGTCACAAGTTCGAAACTGGACCATTATCTTCGACGACATGTAGCATGAAGATGAAGATGATAAAATAAGGATTTATCCTGCGCTTCTCTAGACAAAGTGCTTCGTTGCATCTTACTACATTCCGATTAATCGAATGGTCCAATAACTTCGAGGATGCCTACCTTATAGTTTTTCACCGTGCAGAATCCATTTTTAAGGTCCAATTTTGCAAATTCCGAGTCTCAGATTAGGATCAATAAATCAGCAACTTGGGAACGTTACATGATAGATCAACGGTCAGATCGTGTCTGATCGGCATGCATTTTTAACAAAAGGCTCATAAAACTAGGACACAATTATCCATCTTTGCCGATCCTTCATTCGTCACTTGGCCGTATACCGCTTACTGGGGCAAGACCTACTTGGATTTCTTTTACTTTCGACTCTGCAACGTGCAAATTGCACTGTCCGCTGTCCAATCACAACGATCCAATAGTCATTTTCAGTTATTTGGGACATTTTGAACACATCTATATGGTCCAATTTTGCAAATTCCATACCCAAAATTTGTAGATTTCAACCACTCACAATTCTCAATCGATCCGATCCATTAGGCTCATTTTGGCTACAATTACGCCATCTAGAGCCCAATTCCAATGATCCAGCAGTCGTTTCTAACTATTTGGAGCCTGCTGCACACATCCGTACGATCTGATTTTGCAAATTCAACAACTAGAAAATATCTATCGCAACTCAAACAATACTTTTGCCGCCAAGCCTGGCATTTAATCAATGCCATATTCAACAATTTTGGCATCTTCCCGCCACTATAACAACCCGCATCATTCGGCAATTTTGGCTCAAGTCTATTCCGAATTCCTTCCAAATAACCACTCATTCAAGCGTAGTAGGGCGACTATACTTTGTTCTCGGCTTACTTCTCATCAATGTTGGCCAACGTCCAATCTGAATTTCTTCCGAATACCAAACGTCATTCGCAAGCAATGGGGCAACGGCGATCCAATGTTACATATTCATGACACTGGAAGCAATTTTCCAACTAATTCCATGACAATGGTACAATTTAATCGGCTTCACGCTTGTCATCGAACTTACTAAATAACTCTCACTTGGCGTTTTCAATTCGGCCACTTGGTAGTTCAATTGATCGGCATGCAATTTCAGCAACAGTATCTTGGGGTGAGGATATAATCCTCCGTCTTCCCTGATCATTCATTATGTTACCTGTGTTACCTTGGCCATTTATCAGCCGATCATCATCTCAGTACCTCCCTTATGCATGCATACTCGGCCAACTTGGTACAAACATTACAACTGAATTTACTTTAGTTACAAACTCCCGCTCGTTTTCGCATCGCTCCAAACAAGTGCCAGTTTTGGGGCAATACATTACACACTTGGCAGTCGGCCGTTCGCATTTGGCAGTCAGCAGTTCGCATATTTTTGCACGCCGTCAATTTACCAAAGCTGAATCTACCCTGCCACATAGGGCAATGGGGCAAGACCAAAGTCCTTGCCATATTAGCACTTGGTCGCCACTTAAAATCAGTAAAAGTCTCCGAGTATAGCGTAATCTTTGCACTCGACACAGAGCGCCATCAACAAAGGCCTACACCTACGTCCGGAGGTTAGAATACCGCGGCTTATACCCATGCCCAGGGGTTAGAATACCGCAGCCTACACGTACGCCTAAAGGTTGGAATATCGCGGCCTACACCCATGTCCGGGGGTTAGAATACCGCGGCCTACACCTATACCCGGAGGTTAGAATACCACGGCCTACATCCATGCCTGGGGGTTAGAATACCGTGCCCTACACCTACGCCCGAAGGTTAGAATACCGCAGCCTACACCCTCACTCGGGGGTTATAATACCGCAAGTCTACACCCTCACCCGGGGGTTATAATACCGCAAGTCTACACCCTCACCAGGGGGTAATGATACCGTGGTCCATTTTTTGGTTGATATATCTACCTTATTTAATGTTCCTTCTTTGGTTCAAGCAATCATTTCCGTACTCGGCATATAGAAATATTTTTAGCTCAGCACGAAAGTCCATATTTAGAAGCAATCTTTGCACTCAGCAATATACTACACCCTTGCCCGGGATTATAATACCGCAGCCTACACCCTTGCCCAGGGGTTATAATACCGTGGCCCACCGTTGTAGAGATAGTATTACCCACTGGGCTTTAGCTCACCTCTCTCCTTTATATACATATATTTGTACATACATTCATACATACATGCATTCATCCAGCCACTCATTCATTTATCAAATGTATTCTTTGTCAAAGGACCTAACATCTATTTGAACAGCATAACTCGACAATAAAAACTCTCATTCCTTCTACCAAAGACAATGAAAGTTTTGGGGCAATTGTGGGAGCCATAAAATAGTATATATCAATTTATTGGACTAACCCAAACGAGGCCTGCCAAGAGGCCAACTATTGGGCTTATTCGGCCCACCCTCGTTTATAAAAAGAAGGCACCTCATGGCATACAGGTATGATCTTTCTCTGTACTTCACACAGAACACTCTTGACTATCTATACTTTTCATTCATGGATTCTAACTTCATCATCGAAGTGTCCCCGACCGGTAACCCCGGTTGGGTGGCATCAACCATATTTATCTCTTGCAGGTTCATGGAACTATCTTTGTTGAATCTCACCAACAATCCATGTGAAGGGATATTTCATGGCTTCACATAACCTTTAACATTACTAAGGGTATTTAACTTCCTAGAAACTTCTTTGTTTCAGCAAGTAGGCTTTGACACTTTTATAATAAACTTAGTCTTGATTATTGCTAAATAGAAACCACTTGCATCGTGCTCAAGACTAAAATTGTCAATATAATGTTGCCCATGGAATTTGAAAATATACAGATCCCATTCATGATGCAACACAAGGCCAAAAATCTAATGTTACTTGACTTTGATGGAAAAGAACCAACGGTAACTTTTTATTAGGGTTCCAATTGGAAAGAACCTCTGAAAGTAAAGAGTAACATGACTCAAGATATACTAGGAATTGTAAGCCAAATGACAAAAAAAAAAGTAACTATGACATGGATACTCATAGTAGCAACACGTCTTTCACTGAAGTACGTACACTTCTGCAGCTCCTTGTACATTTCATCCTTGGCTGCATATTCCAATATCAAATAAACTCATTTCTGCAATGATTGTGTTCCAAAAGAGGTAACTAGCAGGTGGCTATAAAAGCAGGCAAATTATCTATATGCAAACCTATATGTATGATGAACTACTAGACCAACCATACCTGATCATAGAAGTATCCATAAAGGCGTAGAATATTAAGGTGTCTAAGATGACTCTGGATTTCAACTTCAAGGCGAAGCTAATGCTCAACTTGAGACTGTTTCAGCTGGCTCTTGAAAAGCACCTTTAGTGCCATAATATGATTGCTCTGTTCACAAATAATATATAGATTCAATTACATTGGACTTCATTATGCATAATACTACAAGCTCCAAAAAGATTTGGGTTTTTCTCTTTTATTTTCAAATCTTTAGACTAACTCAGAATTAAACATACAATATTGCTATCGCAGAGGCAAAAAATTGAAGAAACACAGAAAAGTCAATCAAATGGAATAAAAACACTCTGTTTGGCTGTTGATAAGGAAAAAATTGAAAAATGAAAATGGAAAAATGAAAATCTAATTTATAGAAGATATCAAACGCCACGGTAGAAAAACTAACAAAATTGCATAACTTGCATTTAATAAGGGGCAATTGCATCTGATAGGTTTCCTAGATAGCATCCTGACCAATGACTAATCTAGACATGTCATATATGCATGGTCAATATTCATTATCAAACATTTAACTAACCTGTGTAGGGATTTGGCATTTAAATGTACTTCTTCATGGTCCATTACAACTTTGTGCCTCTTCCTGAATGTCTCAAAATGTTCATCTTTTATAGATAGAAGCTGATGAAAAATGGAGCGAAGAAAGTCACATCATTTGGTTATTCCACCATACTTAGAAAAATGCATAGTGTAAAATTTTTTTGAAGGAAAACATAAACAAAGGAGGGAGAGGAGGGACAGTGAAGTGCTACAAATATATAATAATAATATATTGCCAACAATCTTCAAGTTATACTTTGAATTGGACACATCCAAAGAAAGTTGAACCTATTCCTCTATCTAAATTTTCAAGTAGAATCATAAGCCATTACATAACACGTGTAATTACATTAGAAATGCCATTACTTCTTCAAATGCCTCATTGAGTCTGTTCTATATTCTAGTTAAGAGATTGGAATACATGGTTTCTGACAATCTGCTACTATATAAAATGTGGAGACATCAAATTCAATAGCTAAACAAAACAAGTAACTTTTTATCTTTAGAATTCATTGACAATATCTTCATTGTCCCATCTTATTTCTCAAATCCCCACCAAATGCCCATAGAGGTGAATTGATGTATAAAATATTCCAAAAATTTAAAACTAGATCCCACGCATAAGCAATCAAACAATGCAAATTATTTAGAGCTTGAAACAATGGAAAACGCAAACAGTTCGCAGAAATTATACCGGTCGCTCTACATGGTCATTCCAAAAGCTAATAGTCGAGTCCTTTGCCTCACGAATCCAGTTGTCAATGTCAAAGGTTCCCATCAATCTACTATGCTTCAAGACACAAATTGAACAGACCGAGAAACCAACAATCCCACATGTATAACGCATCCAGTACAAAGTTACTTTCTTTGGTTTATGTTGTTTTGTAACCTAATGGAAAAGCAGGTAAATTCAGCAACACAAATCATGTGAATAGTTAAATTTCAGTCCACAATTGCTATTGGCCGGTCACAATGCCAAATCAGCATAAGGTGGGGTTTGGGTCATGATGTAATGAGAACTTATAGGGTTGTTTGAAAATTAGAAGTTTTCATGATCTAGGATAGCTCAATTGCTGTTGGACTATGATCTAGGACAGCTCAATGTTACATCAACAACCATTTACAAAATAAGATTTATCAGGTGGAGGAATAGGACTTCAATCCTGAAGCAGTGTACAAACTATTGTCTTAATCCAGCTTAGCTTAAATTCTTTAGATTCTAAATTCTGTCTCCACAATTCTAGATTAAAGTTTACTCCTCTTATGCCATCAACTAAAACCATATAGTCTACAAATAATACGATATCCTCTTGAATGTTCCTAATAGATTCATTTATAACTAATGCCAAAAGATAAGGACTTAGTATTGATTTTTATTTTTTATTTTTTATGTAAACCTATTACCATTAGAAATTCACATGTTTCTCCTATGTTTAAACAATAGTTACAACTCATATATACATATATATCTTTAATTACATCAACATATCTAACTAATGCTCCTTTATATTCCAAATCTAGCAGCTCATAATGCTATCTAGGAAACCTATTATATATCTTATCTAAACCAATAATCACTATATAGGTCCTGCAAATTCAAAAACTTTTGTATCTCATGAGAATTTGTCAACAACTTTACTGCATATTTTTTCTTTTCCGGCATTTTCTCAGCAACAAAATAGAGGCAAAAACTATAAATATCATCAGAAAAATGTACAACATAAAACTTTCATCTTAATTTTCATTCTAAGGGACTAAAAACAAAGCTAAAGAATAAAACTCAATTTCTTTAATTTTAGTTTCTGACAATTTCTAAGCAGATAAACAGAGGCAAAATGGAGAAATATGATCAGACAAAATAAAAACATGCTGAATTTTCAGGCTTAAGAAAAAAAAAAAAAAAAAAAAAAAACTCGAAATGAAAAAATAAAATTAAATTGCATTCATAAAAAATCCAAACCCTAGTAGCAAATTCAAATCGCAAAATGAGAAGAAACAAAGGAAAATAGAAATAGAGAGAAAAACTTTCGAGAGAGAGTACCTTGAACTCGATCGAAACCCTAGGTATTCGAAAACAAGAACAAACGAAGAAAGATACTAGAGAGAGAGAGAGAGAGAGAAAGAGAAAGTACCTTCAATGATTGAGTTCAAAAGAATCGGGAAAAACTTATTGTGTTTTTAGAATATAAGAAACAGAGAGCACAAGATTGAGAAGAACATCAAGGAGAGAGAGAGACAAGATTGAGGAACACAAAGAGAGTAAGATGAAAATAAGAGAGAGTGTGAGAGATTCATACCAGTGTAAGACTAAGAGAGAGACAGCGAGAACGCGTGCGAGAAAGAGAACGATCATTGTGAGGGCTAGGGAAAATATAAGGGAAAAGGGGAAAATAAATAGAAGAAAATAAGGAATAAATTAGTTATTTGTGACTGATAATCAAAGGATCGCAAATTATATGGTAGCAAAAGGCCACTTTTCTAGTAGTGAGATTGGGTTTGGATTGGGGTTGTGACTCAACATCCATATCCATTTTGTAACCCATCTAGTTTAATTCTCAAAATTTATGTATTACATACACATTATGATTTATATAATGGCTTTGGAGTTTTGAACGTTTGTAACTCTCGCCCTAATGGCTAGAGTTGATAACATTTGATGGCCTTGGTTAATGGCAATTGATACCATAGCCTTCATGGCTAGGTACTCTCCTACTTGTATAAATAGAGGCATTTTCCCTCTAACTTAGATGTATGTTTTAGAAGAGATTTCTTTGATAGAAAATAGAGATGGTGTTTTGAGATCATAAAGTTTGAGAAGGTTTTTATACCAAAGAAAAATTTCATATCTTCTTTGCTAGTATCTTCTTTGGTTCCTGTTAGAGAGAAAGTACTGCTAAGTTCGCCGAAACTATTTAGAAAATTAAAATGTGCTTCTGCATAAGCTGGTTTCGACCGTCGTGTCCTGAGAGACAGATGTCGGCTTACCTCTAACACCCATCGAGAGGCAGTGAATCTGTTTTAAGAAAACTGTGGTATCACACAGGTTTCTATTTGCTTTCTATTTCTTATTTCATTTTACTATTTTATTTCAAAATATTTGTTATATATATTTATGTGCATCAAATTGTAATATTCTGCATAAAGAAATTCTATCATTTATTGTTCTACGATCTGAATTTAATTAAATATGAATATGTTTATTTTTATTAAAATATATGGTTACAACTATTGGAACAATCTTCTATGTAAAATAAATTAATGAAACAAATCAAACAAAATAAAAATAAGTTACTTACAGAATTTATTTTATTGAAATGTTAAAATACAAAAAGATCAAGTTGAGTGTGTGACACTCTGTCCTTAAGATAGATTCGCCTAACTACAGTGCTTATGGACTAATGGCGTCTATTTCCCAAGATACAATGATCTTCACAAATTGTAGTAGCACTCCAAACAATTTGTCCGATGAACAAAACCCGTGTTCTATACTCTCCAAAATTTCTCTAAAATAATATGAAGAATAAATTTATGCAAGAGAGCAAAATAAAGGCAAGAAAAATAAATTTTCAGAATCTCAAATGTTGGAACAAATCTGGAAATTTGTAGACCTAAACAGGTACATAATTTGAATTGAACAGATGCAAATCCAAACTGGCAGATACAATTTGAATTTCACACAGATCTGGAGCAATTTCAATAGATAACTGCACAGTGGTTTAGATCTGTTCTGGGCAGTTTGAATCAGTCCGGGTGCAACAGACTTGAAAACTGTTTGGACAGTTTAATCTATTCGGAAAAAATAGATTAAAGGAGGTAAAATTTGGACATAAAATTAAATTTAATTTTGGCACAAAATTAGAATTTAATTTCATTAAAAATTTCTAGAAAAATTCAAATAATTTTTTGTCCAAAAAATTAATATTTGAACCGGCCCGTCGCACAACCCACACCCGCACCTGGCCGATCGGACGGACGGATGGCGGCGGCGGCGGCGATGCACGCGTGTGGTGGTTTGGGCTAAGGTTCACTTTGTCTATAACTCATCTCTTCTACAAACTTGGGGTGCCCCTTGGGGTCCAACCTAAGTGTTGCAATCTAGAGCTTATATACATACATAAGCTCTCTTAAACTTTCAATGTGGGACATCCCATTTCAAGGAAACCCACATTTAATTCTTTGATTGTCCATTCCACGAACCCGAAAATGACGTCAAGTTCCCATTCACTCATAAATGGTTTTGAAGAATCGTATTCACCGTGTGACTTGTCATGCAGCAAGGAACACGTCACCTCTTTGGACTCACCCCAAAAGACATGTGGGACCCACTCAATTTTGGGCTCAAAGTTGGCCCAAAATAAGCCTATAAAACCAATTTTCCAACAATCCCCCACATGAATGGAATTTGACGGAAAGAAAATGCAACAACATGATCTAATTACAGAGAGAATAGAAATTGAAAATATTCTGCAAATGATAGGTAGCTTTTGGCTTTGAACCTTCCCTTGTGAGACACTATCAGATTTACTAGTTAACCAGTGAACAAGATGTCTTGAACTGTTTAGCCATTTGTGTATACCAAGGCAATAGAACTCACACAGTATATTACCATACACAGTTTGGTTCTCACTATTATGTTCATTTTGGCCCTAAACAACGTGGTCTTTTATGAGTGCTCTAGAGAATTGTAGCCCTTCACAAAACTCATAGAATTGGCCCAGTTCACACTCACATAGGTGATTCTTATGAAGAGTATCATGCCATACTCCACTGGGTATTCCTAGCTATAAGAATCATTAAAAGTATTACTTAACCTAAAAGACTGTAGATATCACTATTTCATTATAGAAATGCGTAGGAGTTTAATTCCCCAGTGATCCTTATGAGTCACACACAACTCGGTTATCCCTTTGAACCTAGATCTTGGGATCTCCAGTCAATTAGGTTGGGTTGCTGTTGTGGTAACTCTTATTTCTTAAGTCTCATTCTCCTCGATGAATTCTCAACTGACTCTCTTACTGTAGTGATCCCGGTTTTGACCCGTCTCTGTGTAGTGTTCTGGGCTCGGGTTGGTATGATTTTGAACAGTGTTACATATCTTAGTTTCCCTATATTCCCCTTACTTTGGTTATTGGGTTGTAGCGGTGTGTTTGGAACAAGTAATGTCTCCAAACTTTTAGATGCGAATCAAACTCGAATTGTGCCTTGCAAAGTTGTATTAGAAGTTAATTCTTTTATGTTTTGCCACTTCGCCGAGTAGGTCGGGGATCGAGCTGCCTGATCAGCTCGCGGGGGTCCAAGGGACAGTGCTCCTTGGTTGGTCCGGTGCAGCACCCAGGCAGGGACGAGGGGCAGTGCCCCCAAAGTAAAAATGTAAAATGTATTTGAAGTTGCTTGTCAGCTCAAGCGGAGAATATTTGGTTCCAGAAGTTTGACTTGTCTGCAAAAGTACTGGGAAAGTGTATTCGATGCTCGAGCGGAGCTTTCCGCGCTCGAGCGGGAGGCTGTATCTGACGCTCGAGCAGGGCTTTTCACGCTCGAGCGGACCATGTTATATCAGTTCGTGAATCTGATATTTCAGATCACTTTTTCAGTTCTCTCTTTCTCTAAAACTCTCCAGAATTTCAGATCTTCTCTCTCTAGAAGTCATCTTCTCTCTTTGATTTCTTCAAATCCATTGGGATTCAGACCTAAGTTCTTCATCAAAGTTGGTTATCATCTCGAGGGCTTCGTTGTGTGCGGTGGAGATCAAGTTTACCTATCGTTGATTTTGGGGTTTCATCTCAATTCTTCTTCAATACTTGAGGTAGGGATTTTTTTTGAGTTATATATATATATTTTTGCAAGATCTACATGATTTTCGAAATCATCTTTCGATAGCTTTGAAAATGGGTTTGTCTCTTGTTCTTTTAAAATGATTTTATGGGTTTTGATATTCGTTAATTGGGGAAAAGATGATTTTGGAAAGTTTTCTTTCAAAAGATTTGAGTTGTATAGTTTTTGTGAGAAAACCTAGAAATTGGAGATTTTTAAAAGAAATTGAACATCCATGAATGATATTGTTATATTTATTTTTTGTGTCAAAATAAATGGATGTTTGGAAAATTTCTTATTTATATTTATATAAATGATGAATTTCATGGAATATGAGAATTGTTGTTCATTTTGGAAATTATTGTTCAAAAAGTTGAAATAGTCTTGAAATGACTAATTGTTGAGGACACTTAAGAAGAGGGAATTGTGTTATTCCTTGGATGATGAATCGGAATAAAATTATTTATATTCATCTTGTGAAATTGGCATATCAATTCATTAATCACATTAAACTTTGAAAGTTGATTTGAAAACTTGCATTGAGAAAAGAATGTTGAGAAACAAGTTTTCATGGAATGGTTTTGGGGTAAATACGTTGGTAAGTCTTAATAAGTGGTGTAGATGATATTGAATAAGTTGGCTTGAGAGTCTGGGGTGAAAAACCGAAAACCCGCGCAGATAGGTGTCGAGCCTTTCGATTAACACCGGTAAAAATGACAATTTGGTAGTACTTGCATAGTCTACTTGCAGACATCGACCTAGAGATTATCAGAGTCGTATTTACCGCCCTTGAAATAAATTGTTAAGTTTTGAACAATTGAAATTGCATGACATCATTGAGCATGATGGTTTTCAAAAGATGAAAATGTGATTTAGTTTTAAAAAGAGGTAGAGCATGACATGTGCATTTCATCTGTTGAAACTTGTATAAATTATATATACTTTGTTAAGGATTTCGTACTGAGCTTTATACTCACCCTACGGGATTTTTGTGTAGGAAAAGATATGGTGATCCTGTCTAACTAAAGGTGAGGAAATATGTGTTGACAGTACAATGCTCTCATTTTGCTGTAACTCTGTTTGTAAGCTAAGGGCTATATTTGTGTGGGTTTGAATAACCATTTTGTGTAAACAGGCCTAAGCCTTGGAAACTTGTAAACCCTTGGGGGTATCTATTTGTTTATGTTATTTTCATTTGAAGTGAATGTATTATCGCCTGAAAACTATTTGTATCATGTAATGCAAGTGTGGGGATTTATTTTCAGTTTTACTTTAAAGAACCATGGTTATCGTATTATCATTTGGGTATAAAAATTGGGGTGTTACACTTGCTAACCCTTTGGTTAGTAGATTTGCTATGTTGTCTTTAAACTTCACATATTCAATGAAAATAATTCCATTAGAGAGTAATTGTCTTACGGTGTTATGTCAACGACGAATATGTCGTGACTTACCGTTATACATATGACTCTGTGCTCTACCTATTGTTAATTGACTATCACAATGTATGCATATAGCAGGCACCGGTTTTAGCCATATTGGAATATCTTCAAGGAAGTAGCGAAGCCATTCTGCTTCTTCCCCAGCTTCATCTAAAGCTATGAATTCTGATTCAATAGTAGACCTGGGAATGCAAGTCTGTTTGGAAGATTTCCACGATACAGCCACACCACCAAGTGTAAAGACATACCCACTGGTGGATTTTGAGTCTCTAGTATCCAATATCCAGTTTGCATCACAGTATCCTATATCCAGTTTACATCACAGTATCCTTCAAGTACTGCTGGATATCTAGTATAATTTAGCCCAATGTTACGAGTAAATCGGAGATATCCTAGAACCCTTATAATAGCTTTCTTCAAGTACTGCTGGATATCTAGTATAATATAGCCCAATGTTACAAGTAAATCGAAGATATCTTAGAACCCTTATAATAGCTTTCCAGTGTTCTACTCCTGGATTACTCGTATAACTACTTAATTTACTTATTGCATAAGCTATATCTAGGCGAGTGCAGTTCATCAAGTACATTAAGCTTTCAATAATTTGGGCATACTCTAATTGAGAAATACTTTCCTGTATATTCTTAGAAAGAAATAAATTAACATCCACATGTGTTCTAACAAAATGTAATGAGATTGTGACAAAGCATAACCTTCTAATGTTTTGGTAATTTTCATACCAAGAATTACATCAACAAGCCCCAATGTCTTTCAAGTCAAAATGTTTATTCAACATTTTTTTGGTAGTTTTAATCATGTCATTATTACTACTTATGATGAGCATATCATCCACATAAAGACATACTATAACATAGCCTTTATTTGTGTTTTTAATATAAATACATTTGTCATATTCATTAATTTTGAATCCATTTGACATCATTGCTTTGTCAAATTTCTCATGACATTGTTTTGGCGCTCGTTTTAAACCATATAATGATTTAACCAATTTACACACTTTCTTTTCTTTTCCTAAAATAGAAAATCCTTCTGATTATTCCATATAAATTTCTTCATCTAACTCACTATTTAAGAAAGCAGTTTTCATATCCATTTGATGAATTTCTAGATTGTACAATGATGCAATAACAATTAGCATTCTAAGAAACTTAATTTCTCTTGTTGACGTATAAAAAATATTAATACACCCCCACAATTCTGAGGTAAACTAAAATATATTAATTGGTGTGCTTGAACTAAATAACAAGATGTAAATTGCTTTGTGAATATAATCACAATACTAATTTGTCTAAAATACAATTAGACTTCATAACTTTCTTTTGCAGTACAAAGGGAAAATGGCTAATACCGGTTGTGACCACAACACTATTAAAAAAACATTTCTTTAGCCATGCATTATTTCTTTTTGGTTAACTACAACCCTTAATTCTAATCTCAACATAGAATAAAAATATCACTGTATAATGACATTTACATCTTATTTGTCTTATCCAATATTGGTGACTACATCAATAATTACCAAAGCATCTTTCACCCATGAAATATTTTACCTTCATATTATATTTCATTACGGAGTTATCAATCACCACACCAATACTTGTTTGAGCATTAGTTTCTGTAGCCATCAATTCTAATTTA
Source organism: Camellia lanceoleosa (assembly GCA_025200525.1). Taxonomy (NCBI): domain Eukaryota; kingdom Viridiplantae; phylum Streptophyta; class Magnoliopsida; order Ericales; family Theaceae; genus Camellia; species Camellia lanceoleosa. The sequence continues at coordinate 305,761 of JANUSC010000062.1, forward strand.
TAAAGCAAAATTATAATTAGAATTTTATACTACACAGAAAATTAAACCAAAAACACAAAATTTTAAATTCTGTAAAATAAAAGAAACAAGAATTGTAACTTTTATTTCCAATTAATTTTTAAAATAAAATAAAATTTTATTTAAACAGATTAATTCCACACAGAAAATTAAAATTTTTGTAATACTTCAATAATTAAAATACTAAAACAGAATTTTAATTAATGAACACTCAGAAATTATTTCTGATAACCAAAATTAATTTTTGACAAATTTCACAAATAAATATTCTGAATTGTTAATGACACCAATATATTATTACTAGTTGTCAAAGAAATAAATAGTATATTACTACTATTTTTCAAACAATATATTACTACTATTTGTTTTTTCAACCAAAATATTATTTTGTTAAACCACAGAAAGTAATTTCCGTAAGAAGAAGAAAGAGAAAAGGAAACAAATGAAAATTTCTATTTTAAACAGAATAATTCGAATCTGTATTAAGATTATTGGAACAATCTTCTATGTAAAATAAATTACCTACAGAATTTATTTTTCTGAAATGTAAAAATACAAAAAGATCAAGTCGAGTGTGTGACACTCTGTCCTTAAGACAGATTCGCCCAGCTACGGTGCTTACAGACTAATGGAGTCTATCTCCAAGGATACAATGATCTTCACAAATTGTAGTAGCACTCCAAACAATTTGTCCGGCGAACAAAACCCGTGTTCTACACTCTCCAAAATTTTCCTAAAATAGTATGAAGAATAAATTTATGCAAGAGAGCAAAATGAAGGCAAGAAAAATAAATTTTTAGAATCTCAAATGCTGGAACAGATTTGGAAATTTATAGACCTGAATAGGTACATAATTTGAAATGAACATATGCAAATTCAAACTGAAAGATACAGTTTGAATTTCAAATAGATCTGGCGCATTTTCAACAGATAACAGCACAACAGTTTAGATCTGTTCTGGGCAGTTTGAATTTGTCCGGGTGTAACAAACTTGAAAACTGTTTGGACAGTTTAATCTACTTGGAAAAAATGGACCGAAGGAGGCAAAATTTGGACAGAAAATTAAATTTAATTTTGGCACAAAATTAGAATTTAATTTCATTAAGAATTTTTGGAAAAATTCAAATAATTTTTTGTCTAAAAAATTAATATTTGAACTGACTCGACGCACAACCCACACCAGTGCCCGGTCAGCGGCAGCGGCGCACGTGTGGTGGTTTGGCCTAAGGTTTACTTTGTACATAACTCCTCCATTCTATAAACTTGTTGCAATCTAGAGCATATATACATACACAAGTTCTCTTAAAGTTTCAATGTGAGACAACCCACCTCAAGGAAATCCACATTTAATTCTTTAATTGTCCATTCCACGAACTCGAAAACGACATCAAGTTCCCATTCACTCATAAATGGTTTTGACGAACCGTCTTTACCGTGTGACTTGCCATGCGACAAGGAACATATCACCTCTTCGGACCCACCCCAAAAGATGTGTGGGACCCACTCAATTTTGGGCTCAAAGTTGGCCCAAAATAAGCCTATAAAACCAATTTTCTAACAAGAACAAATTGTTATATGAAGGTATCATTCTACGAATTATATGGAGGTAGGGGAATAAGTTTGGATAGGCTGCAGCGATCCCGGTTTTGACCTGTCTCTTGGTGGTGTTTTGGGCTCGGGTTGGTATGGTGTTACGTATCTTAGTTTCCCTGTATTCCTTATTTTGGTTATCGGGTTGTAACAGTGTGTTTGGAACAGGTAATGTCTCCAAACCTTTAGATGCGAATTCAACCTGAATTGTGCCTTGCAGAGTTGTATCAGAAGTTAATTCTTTCATGTATCAAAAGTTAATTCTTTGAGTTGTCTTTATCAAACACACTTTTGTCGTTGCATAGAATGTGCATTTCTTTGTCGTTGCATGGAACATGTATTTTGAATTGTTGCATAGAATATGCAGGTTGCATTGAATATGCATTGTTGATTATTTTGCATAGAACATGCTCTCGCTCACGCCGCATAGAATATGCTCATATTTTGTTTCTTGCATGTTGTGCATAAAACATGCCTCTAACATTGCGTCACGGTTATTCGTCTTGTATGGAACATGCATTCTTGTTGCATGAACTTGTTAAGTTTCTTTCTTATTTAGGCACGATATTGTATGTACGGTTCATTCAAAGCTGGTGCAACCAGACGATATTGTATGTACGGTTCATTCAGAGGAAGTTCAGGTAAGATCATTCATGTCCTTTGAACCCCTTGTTGGTTAGAAACATTTGGGTACGCCCGGTGTTTACATCACACACCTTGCTTTGGTTAGAAACATTGGGGTGTGTCCCCGATGTTTATACCACCTCCCCGGTTAGAAGCTTTTGGAACGTGTTCTGACGCTTATACCACCTTGCTTTGGTTAGAAACATTGGGGCGTGTCCCCGATGTTTATACCACCCCCTGGTTAGAAGCGTTTGGAACGTGTTCCGACGCTTATACCACCTTGCTTTGGTTAGAAACATTGGGGCGTGTCCCCGACGTTTATACCACCCCCCTGTTAGAAACATTGGGACATGTTCCGATGTTTATTGAGTTGTATTTATGTTGTTTATCAAGCTCTTGTATTGCTTATCGAGTTGTATTTACATTGATTAGTCTATCGAGTCCTTGTCTTGCTTATCAAGTTGTTTTACTCTGTTTGTTATTTCAGTTGTTGGTCGGTTCATTACTTGATTAAGACAATGCAAATTGAATGTGTAGTTTTCAAGCAAGGCCAAACTCATTTCTTTTTATGGTATGCGATAATGCTCAGAATGCAAAATATAACACTTTTTAATCAAAAGTTGTTTTCATTTCTATCATGGTCACTTTTTGCAAAAGAATACACATTTTTAAAGAAATAAAACTCGTTTGAACTGTACAAAGTGCCATACTACTAGCAAAAAGAATCTAAGTCAAAAGCATAGATAGATCAGCGCTGGCTATCTCAGGCTCGAGAGGCCCTCTTCCTCATCTTCCTCGGCGGAGCGGACTCTGAAGCACTGTCTCCATCGGCGCCACTGTCTGAATCTAAATCAAAGTCTGAATCGGAGCCCTCCTTAGCCTCCGCAACCTCACCACTCGCAAAGTCCGAGCTAGTGTCATCGTCTCCGTCCTCAAATGACTCTTACTAAAGACTTGCCGCCTCCTCATCCTCGCTCATCTCATCATCATCATCGCCTAGGATGGGCTCTGAAGGGCCACTCTCGTCACTGATGCCCCTAGCTCTGCCTCGGCTACGTATCAGAGCCTGTCTCCTTCTCCTCTCCGCTGTTGGAGGTGGTACTAAAGGTCCTGCTGCTGCTGCTACTGTCGGTGAAGGTGGAACCTGAAAAGGCAATTGGCATATGTCAACCACAGTATGTGTATCAGAGAGTGGTGTGAAGCATGCAGTGTATGCAGTGTATCATTGTATTCCTACATGCAGAGTAGGAATACAATCTGAGAATACAGTGTGTCGGATGTGATCACTACATGCAGTGTATCAGCGTAGGGTGAAGAATTGTTCAATTGAAATGCCAGTTTCAATATATTAGCATAGATTTGATGACCGAAATGCAAGAAAATTGAAATCTTTTACCTCAATGCCATGGAAGCCGAGTATCGACTCCCTCCTCAAGATCATGCCCTTGAATGAGGCCAACATCTCGAGTAACCCGCCAATGTACTCTGTAGAGGGCTGCAAATGCAATTTGAAATGATCAGTATCTGGAATGAATGAATGTCTAAGTATCTAAGCAAGAAATTTAAAATGAAATAAAAACTGAAGTGCATATCAGAGGCACATCAGGCGCCCTGACGTATCTGTGGCCAGACAACGGAGGCTCAATCTGAATCTGGCAAGCCATTCTAGAGTACCGCCAACCTATCAGCTCGGTCAGAAGCTCCAGCCAACCATCCCTCCGCTTTGCCTGGGGAATCCCTCTGCCACGGGCTGTGCTCGCCCAACTTACTCTGCGTGTCACCCTCACAGCAGGAGCTCTCACTCCCTCGCCTCTGCAAACGCCGGTTAAAGGCAGCATCAGGTGTGTCTGGATGAAGGTCTTGTAATTGCCCTTTATACGGAAGTAATCCGCCTCCAACCCTACCATGAACTGGATCACCTCTTCGACAAACAATCTGTGTGTTGCTCTCATGGACACTAGAGGCGCCATTGATATGAATGGGGTAGGCAGGCCCAAAGTTTGGCGCGTAAAACGCTCGCCCAAGAACCAGGTGTGGCAAATTAGGCCCCCAAGAAGAATGTAATGGCGGGTGACGACCCGAGCTGTATCATACTAGGCTCGAAGCCCTGACGGTATCACGGCCCAGGGCTACCATGTGATCTGAAATGGAAATGAACAGATGATTAGTCGCTGTTAATCGTTTATGTGTGGATTCAAATGGTTAGAAAGTAAGATGGCTTTGTTATTGGGTTACCTTATGCACCGCGACCACATCAAAATACTGGCGAACAAACATGAAGTTTTCCCAGGTCCTACGGCGGTACAGGCCGTTGTATCCTCGAGAAAATAGGATTGTCGCTGGAACCTCCTCTATAGGCTCTGGAGCAAGAGCCGGGAAGTATGCGTACACCCATAGCTGCAGGGAAAGTGCGATGATATGCAATCAATATAGCATGAACAAATGTAGAAAATACAATGTAGAAAGCATATAGCATGAGTAGGTATAGAAAATGCAGAGCAGAAAGTACATGTGTTGAACAAGTGTCAAGCAAGAAATACTGAGCAAAAAATGTAAAGCAAAAGGGAAGAACTAAACTATGTACCTCCCAAGCCCGCCAATAGCCTCAAATCAAGCTCCCACTCCTGCGGGAAGTCGAGCTCATATATCCGTATAATGTGGTGAGGCCGGCTCCGCCCCAATCATAGAACTGAACTCGATGGAGCACTACCAAGGCGCTTAGCAAATACAAGCCCACGGTATTCCACCTATTCGAAAACAAGGTGGTACCGAAAAGGAACATGAGGAAGCCTCTAGCGTACTGCTTTGTCGCCTCAACTGTCTCACCTCAGCTCAGTCCCCCTGAACTGCTCTTCAAACCAGCTGTACCGGACCATGCCTACCCGGAGTGTCAGTGGATATGCCCCAAGCAGTGCGATCCATGCTGCCTCCCACTCCCCCATATCAGGGTCGAGAGGGATCGGATCTCCCCTTACGCCCAAGCCAGTGATCATGGCAAAGTCGTAAAGGGTCATCGTTATCTCCCCCATGGTGGAAAAGTGGAAGGAGTTGGTGGTGTCCCACCACCTCTCCACTAGAGTCCCTAAAAGAGGACGGCTCGCCATGACCCGAGTCAGACTGGAGCAGAAGATACTAAAGCCTATCTCATCAATGATGTCGTGAACTCCAGCCGAGGAGCTCACCATACCAATCTCGAGCAGTCATCGTAGTATAGCCTCTTAACGAGCGGGATCCGTCCTGTGATAATGCATGAGATGCAATTAGATCAGGCAACGAAAGTACAGTTGAATATAAAGCAGTAATGTATAAGATACAATTGGATCAAGACAGTCGATGAAACCAGATCAAAACAGTGCAAGAAATGTAAACAGTTAAGGGTAGTACTGCAGAAAAACAGTTTTTGTACCTCTACGACAATGGCCGACAAATGAGACGCTGGCTCTCTCAATAGGAGGTCATCTGGCGAGTCCTCAGCAAAGTCAGTAAAGGATTTGATGCCTCCTGAGGTGGGTACTATGTGAATCTGATGATGGTATCTCGCTAGATCGAAGGGGCATATGCTCAGCGGTAATAGCTCCGGCTCGGCTTCAAAGTCTGCCTCGAAGTCTACTGGAGGAAGCTCAGGGAGAGCCCTATCATAAGGAACATCATCCGCCATCTAAAATAGGTGCAAGATGAGCAAAAATGAGGAAAGATGAAGGAAAATGGTGAAACTTTGAAAAAGTCAACCTTAGGAGGGAGGAAAAGTCAAAGAAAGTCCAAGTTGGGCCAAGTTGGGAAAAGTGTACAAACCTTGACAGAAACTCGAGGGGAATGAACCTAGAATGGTGGAAATGAGGAAAGAAGTGTCGAAATCAAATTCTAATTGGTTCAAAGCGAAGAGAACTATGAGGATTTAGCGAATAAAGTTTGTATAGGGTGTTGGAAAACGTGTAAAAAGTGTGGATCTAGAGAAAAGGAGCACCTAGAGAGAAGTGATTTTCGTGCAAGGGTTTGTGGGGAAATGAAGTTTGGAGTTGTGTACTTAAAGACCCAAGAGTGAAAAGTCCAAATTGCCCAAATCTGCCATCGATGGCCGGCAGTGGCACATCAATGCTCGGTAATGGTACACTAGTGGCCGGCAGGTGGCCGGCGGCTCCCCCTAGTGGCCGGCAGGTTTCCAAAGGCCTCCCTTGCACCCCTAGCTTTGTTTTGTATCCTTGGATTCCAAGAAACGCAAGGGGTGTGCAAAGTTTGATTCAGAATACCTTCGTAGAAGCTCAGAATTGCGTTTCCAGTGCACGATGGTCGATGCTCATCAACATAAACAAGGTGTATCCTTTTTAACATGTTGCAACTCTTCCAAGAGGTAAATCGGAAATTGCCTTTGAGTTGTCTTTATCAAACACACTTTTGTCGTTGCATAGAATGTGCATTTCTTTGTCGTTGTATGGAACATGCATTTTGAATTGTTGCATAGAACATGCATCACCATGTTTGCATAGAATATGCAGGTTGCATTGAATATGCAGGTTGCATTGAATATGCATTGTTGATTATTTTGCATAGAACATGCTCTCGCTCACGCCGCGTAGAATATGCTTCTATTTTGTTTCTTGCATGTTGTGCATAAAACATGCCTCTAACATTGCGTCACGGTTATTCGTCTTACATGGAACATGCATTCTTATTGCATGCACTTGTTAAGTTTCTTTCTTATGCAAGCATGATATTGTATGTATGGTTCATTCAAAGCTGGTGTAACCAGACAATATTGTATGTACGGTTCATTCAGAGGAAGTTCAGATAAGATCATTCCTATCCTTTGAACCCCTTGTTTGTTAGAAACATTCGGGTACGCCCAGTGTTTACATTACACACCTTGCTTTGGTTAGAAACATTGGGGCGTGTCCCCGATGTTTATACCACCCCCTTGGTTTGAAGCGTTTGGAACATGTTCCGATGCTTATACCACATTGCTTTGGTTAAAAACATTGGGGCGTGTCCCCGATGTTTATACCACCCCCCCAATTAGAAGCGTTTGGAACGTATTCTGACGCTTATACCACCTTGCTTTGGTTAAAAACATTGGGGCATGTCCCCGATGTATATACCACTCCCTGGTTAGAAGCGTTTGGAACGTGTTCCGACGCTTATACCACCTTGCTTTGGTTAGAAACATTAGGGCATGTCCCCGATGTTTATACCACCCCCTGGTTAGAAGCGTTTGGAACGTATTCCGATGCTTATACCACCTTGCTTTGGTTAGAAACATTGAAACGTGTTCCGATGTTTATACCACCCTCCGGTGTTTGCACCACTCTTTTTTTTCCCTCTCGCGTGTGACGCGTTAGGACGCTTTGGTTAAATGCATTCGAACGGATTGCAATGCTTATATTGCTCTTTGTTTTGGCTACATAATATTTGGATGTGTTTCAATTATGATCACTATTCTCTGTGGTTCGAAACCTTAGGATGTGTCCTTAGGTTCACACTATCTTTCTCCTCGCATGCGCAATGCGTTGGAATCTTGTTTGATGCCTCAGGTGTGCCCGAGGGTTGTGTTGTTCTTTACCTTTCCTGCGTGAGGCGCAGTTAAGATTGTATACTTTTCTTACATCCTTTCTGCATGAAATATGGTTTGGTTCATGTTTATTTGCTTATGTATGAGTTTGCTGTAGCATTTCTTTGCATGACATTTGCACTTAAATGCTTCATTACAGCCTCATTGCATGATCATAAGTTATGTTCTTGCATTGTGCATTCCATTTGCATTTCACCCCAGCCTGCGGGCGTAACTATATTGTTATCTTGGCTGTTTTGTCTAAGTCTTGCGGCCTTGTCAAAATGGGTCCTCTCGGGGCTTTGACATTCACTCACGTCATTTCATGACTTTTGAGTTCTGTCAAAGAGGGGCAACTGTAGACACCCCATTTTTAACCATCCTCAAGACTTGGATGTTCTTGCAGGTACATCCGATGATGAGTTTGGTTGCTTGTCAAACCCTCGAAGTTCGCAGCGGAATGCCACAGGTTTGAGTTTTATAAACCCTGCATCCATTCTGTTTCATCTTTGGACCATGTGTAGGCCCTTTCAGCATGTTATTGTTCATGGCCTGCCGGCCATCCTTGGGCGTTGCCGGCCATGTCTCTTGGCCTACCGGCCATTGATGTGCCCTGTCGGCCATTGATGTGCCCCTGCCAGCTATCACTGATGGCCAGCCGGCCACCAGTGTATCAGTTGATATTTTCTGATATTTTGTGCCAGCTGTTTGCACAGATTGAGCCATCTGCTTGCACGTGTATGGCTGGATCTCTTTGAGGGGATTTTGCATTCTCTATATACAGAAGCCCTCTCTTGTATGTGAGGGGGTTAGAAAATTTTGAAGACAAAAATTCTCTCTCTCTTGATATTTTGTGCCTTAAAGCCTAAATTCTCTACACTTTTGCATATAAGCTCTTGATCAAACTTGATCACCATTGAGTTGAGGCTACTTGAGACCCACTTTGAGCTTTAGAAGAGGATATTGGCTTGATTTGGTTTGATTTTGGTGCCTAGCTCGCATCTTGTCTTCAAGAGCTAGGACACTTGTGTTTTAAGTTTAATTTAAATACTTGTTTTGCCATCTTTACATACTGTTTTGAGGCTGATTTCAACCTCTGAAAATCTCTGTTTTTAAGGTCTAAGATGATGGTTTGAGATTTGATTGGAGTTAGGGGTGGTCCACCCTTCTTAGAGCTTGCTTGCTAAGTTTTTGTGCCATCTTTCAAAGTTTTTTAAATCAAACTTTTTGGTCTTTCCAACCACTGAAAATCAGAGTTATTTCAGTGGCAAAAACTCTACTTTGAAGTCCAAAAGTGGAGGGGTTAGCCTCCCCTTCTTGTGTCTTGTTTGCATGTGTAGATAGCTTAACATGTGACTATGTTTTTCTAGCATTTTGTGACTTGATCTCAGCATGTTTTTGCTACGAATTTGACTTGTTTTACCTCTGTTTGGGGCTAGTTAAGTCACTTGACGCTTGCTTTGTATGCTTGTAGTGCAATTGTGCTTAATAATCTAGTTTGTGCTATGTGTTGGCCTCATATTATAGCTTTTTTTAGCTTACTTCAAGCATGTTTTAGGACTCCTTTTAATATATTTTAGGACTGTTTTGAAGTCTTTTTACCTTGTGAGCTTTGTATTGCATGCCTATAGTGTGGTGATCTTCACTAGTTTGGTGTTTTTGGCTTTTAAACATGGTTTGCATGAGTTGCTTATATGTTGTAGTGTCATTTTGCATGCAATTCAGCACATACAATCTCTGCAACCTCCCTCATTTCATCACTTTTTCATTTGCTTTGAGGGATTGTTAGCCTTAGGGTTGTGTTTAAGCTTGAGATTGAGATTTGTGCTTAATGGTTTTAATCCTCTTCTAAGGGTTTCTATTAACCAACGGCATGATCTTTCTCATGCCTTAAATCATCCCTTGGTTGACCCCTTTCTCATTAGAGGACACTCACCTTAGACAAATCAACTAAAGAATGGTTTGGTAACTTAAAAGGTGTAAGCAAAATTTGACAAGCAAAACTTGAGCAAGTTATGCATGTTGTGTTTCATTACATGTGTTCAATCGGACATTATATTGAACACAAAGAAGATTGGAGCATTTCGTACTCAAAGTGATGAAACAAGCCAATCTCCTTGGTCTCCATTGCCTTTGATCACACATGATAAGGTGATGGCCTCGAGTCTTGTTTTGTGCATTTATTGAAATTGTACTCGTTGGATCTTTGGCCGTCATGCATTGAAAATGATTGATTGGTGGTTTTGAATCCAAGGGTACCACTCCTTTGATGTATTGAGACGATAAGGAGGGGTACAGTACAAACATACCCTTGGAAAACCCTTCATTTTCCTCTGTTTGTGCTCTGTTGCAGTGTGGTGATTCAGAACACCAGTGGCCGGTAGTGCCTCATTTTTGGCCGACAAGGCACACTTTTGGCCGGCAGATGGCCGGCTGCAACCATTCATGGCCGGTAGGCCACTGGTGCAATCTTCGGCAGAGATTTGCTAAGTTGGAGCAGAAAGGTTTTGAAGTATACTTAACCCTGCAAACAGAGCCTCTCAAGAGCAAACTGGAGGACTTTTCGGGGCGAAAACCACGCGCATCCATCTTCTACTTCCCAAAGCAAAGTAGTAGCAGCATAGTTTAATATGTTAATTACTTAGTTAATTTGCATTGATTGTTGTAATAATTAAATAGCTTAGCTTAGCTATTTCCTTATTTTGATTTGTAATAATTAGCCTAATTAGATTAATTAGATTAGTTAGCCTAGCTTAGCTTAGATTACCTTAGCTCTTCTTCATTCGGACCCTCATTCGCGAGGGCGCAATGTTGTAATAAGTGTGCGTGTGTTTGTGCATGTCTTCCAACCCCACGCCTTTCTAATTTATTTTAATCGCTTTCGATGGTTAGATTAGGGATCATATTTCGATTAGCATACCATATGCTTGCATGTTTGCATCATTCATTTGTCTTGCATGCACCGAGGCTCGGCGCATCATTCAAACTGCATCGTTGTTTCAATACACTTCTTTGAATACATGTTAAAAAACATGCCGTTCAAGTTGCTTCGTATGCCATATTAGTAGCCGAGCCTATTTAGTTGCATATTGCATATGTTGCATTAGGCATCTTGTATAGTTAGAACCATGCATTGTTTCTAACTAGCTTTTGTTTTGGCTTGGAGTACTCGGTAAGTATTTACGCTTTAGCACGCTTGCATGAGTGTGATTGCCATATTACCATGTTTTACATGCTTGCCATAAGGCTATGTACTTACTTGCTAAACTGCATGAATGCCTGTGGATGAAGGCTTTGTTGTTTGAATTGGAACAATTCAACAAGTGTGAGTTTTAAGCCCACTTTGCGAAGTGGCAAATCATCTTTTAAGCCCACTTGAGGTGGCAAATCCACGTTTTAGTCCACTTGAGGGTGGCAAATTCAAACCATTTTCGAAAACAAACATGAAGTGAATTTGTTCTAATTCCTGCAATTTTAGTCCATACTTGCTTGTTTGCGTCACATAGTAAAGTTAGCTAATAACCGAAATAAGAACACATAATGTTTATAAAAGAACATATCATGATTAGTAGAGGCCGATCTTTGATCGGGGGAGGGGAGGTGCTCATTTCAAGACCTTCCCTCCTCGTACCTAAGTTCCCGAGCTGAGGGAACTTTGGTGATGACGGACACATGGCCTTTGACACAAGTCAGGGTTTCCTAAATTTTCCCAAAATAAAATATTAAGGTGGCGACTTTGTAATCTGGCATAGCAGTCCAGTTTTGACATTACTTGATTCAAAATCCATTTTCCAAAATGATTTGCCAGATTGGACTCTTTGGTGATTATCAGTCTCGCATTGCACTTGTGAAACTAGATTTAGAACCGTGATAGGAGTCCGAACTATAGGACCAATTCGAGCTCTCCGAAAGGGGGGTGTGAAAAAGTCGAGCTACGCAGCGCCCCCGAAGCAAAAATGCAAAATGCATTCGAAGTTGCTTGTTCGCTTGAGCGGTCGTTTATGTACTCGAGCGGAGAATGTTTGGTTCCAGAAGTTTGACCTGTCTGCAAAAGTACTGGGAATGTGTATTTGACACTCGAGTGGGGCTTTCCATGCTTGAGCGGACCATGTTATATCAGTTTGTGAATCTGATATTTCATATCACTTTTTCAGTTCTCTCTCCCTCTCTAAAACTTTCCAAAAACCCATATCTTGAGTCTCTCTCTCTAAAAACTCACATTCTCTCTAAGATTTCATCTAGATCCATTGTGTTCTTCACCCTAGTGTCTTTGAGAAAAAGGTAGAGTGCTTCAAGAGCTTCATTTTGATACAAAAAGAACTTGATTTTGTTATCTTTGAAGTTCCATCTTGTTGCTTGGGTTTTCTACACTTGAGGTAGGGATTTTCTTAGAGTTATATATATATATATATATATTTGCAAGATCTAGATGATTTTTCAAATCATCCTTCGATAGCTTTGAACATTGATTGTTGATTCAAGAAGTTGAGCGATTTTGAAAGTGGGTTTGTCTCTTGTTCTTTTAAAATGATCTTATGGGTTTTGATCTTCGTTAATTAAAGAAAATATGATTTTAGAAAGTTTTCTTTCAAAATATTTGAGTTGTATAGTTTTGGTGAAAAACCCTAGAAATTGGAGATTTTTAAAAGAAATTGAACATCCATGAATGATATTGTTATATTTATTTTGTGTGTCAAAATAAATGGATGTTTGAAAATTTTCTTATTTATATTTATATAAATTATGAATTACATGGAATATGAGAATTGTTGTTCATTTTGGAAATTATTGTTCAAAACGTTGAAATAGTCTTAAAATGACTAATTGTTAAGGATACTTGAGAAAAGGGAATTGTGTTATTCCTTGGATGATGAATTAGAATAAAAGTATTTATATTCATCTTGTGAAATTGGCATATCAATTTATTTGATTACATTAAACTTTGAAAGTTGATTTGAAAACTTGCATTGAGAAAAGAATATTGAGAAACAAATTTTCATAGAATGGTTTTGGGGTAAATACGTTGGTAAGTCTTGATAGGTAGTGTAGATGATATTGAATAAGTTGGCCTGAGAGTCCAAGATGAAAGACCGAAAACCCGCGCGAATAGGTGTCGAGCCTTCCGATTAATACTAGTAAAAATGACAATTTGGTAGTACTTGTATAGTCTACTTGCAGACACTGACCTAGGGATTACCAGAGTCGTATTTACTGTCCTTGAAATAAATTGTTAAGTTTTGAACAATTGAAATTGCACGACATCATTGAGCATGATGGTTTTCAAGAGATGAAAATGTGATTTACTTTTAAAAAGAGATATAGCATGACATGTGCATTTTATCTCTTGAGACTTGTATAAAATGTATATACTTTGCTAAGGATTTCCTACTGGGCTTTATGCTCACCCTATGGGATTTTTGTGCAGGAAAAGATGTGGTAATTCCGCCAAACTAAAAGCGAGGAAATATATGTTGAGAGTACAATGCTCTCATTTTGCTGTAACTCTGTTTGTAAGCCAAGGGTTGTATTTGTGTGGGTTTAAATAACCATTTTGTGTAACTAGGCCTAGGCCTTGGAAACTTGTAAACCCTTGGGGGTATCTATTTTTTTATGTTATTTTGATTTGAAGTGAATGTATTATCACCTGAAGACTATTTGTAGCATGTAATGCAAGTGTGGGGATTTATTTTCAATGTTACTTTAAAGAACCATGGTTATCGTATTATCATTTGGGTATAAAAATTGGGGCGTTACATAGGCCAAATTGTCATGCAAGTTGTGCGGCGTTGTATGATTCCACTTCATGTTTATTGCTATTTGGGGTCACGGGGTTGGTTTGGAACAAATTTGTCCTCCCCTACCCCCACGAATAAAATTGCACCCCCCTCCCCCCACCCCAATCCCGTTATGAGTGAAAATTTTCAATCTCACCCCATCCCCGTGGATACCCAATCACATTGAAACTTGCCCAAAAAAAATGGACCAATAAGGAAAAAAAATCAAACATACCATATTTCAAATTGCAATTCCTTATACAAATCCCATATTCCAAACAAGAATATGTACAAAATTATACACTATTTTTAGGTTTTTTTACTTTTAAGATTTTCTTATGTCTAATTATAAATATTATTTATTTTTATACATTTTTAATTATATTGAGTCGGGTTTGGATCGGAGGACACAATCCTCGCTCAGCCCTTATTGCGGGGGATCAAAATGTAATCCACCCCCACCACGTACAAGTATCAAATAAGGTAATATTGATCGTGTTCAAATCGCGTATTGGTAACTCCGAATCGGGTTAAAATGGCCAGGCCTAGTAAAACTCAGGCTAAATAGCAAGTCCTTGGAAATCAAAAAACTAGCCTAGACCTTCACCCCCCCCCCCCTTCAAATAAAATAAAATGAAATAAAATGCCAGTAGTTTGCTTTATCGATTTGTGCCAAATTTAGCATAATGCCATCCACAATCAAATTTGACACGATAAAAACATCAAGCAAAATTTTAACACAATGAATATTTAACTATTTATTGTCCCCAAAAAAAGTTCACATGTATTTTTATATAAATTTAATAAAATAAATAAATAAATACCTTAAATAAAAAGAGTAGTAAATGCCATTTGAAAATAATTACAATTCAAATACAATTTAAGACATTTTATCATAAAATAATATCAATATTTTATTTTATTTTATCTATTTAATGTAAATTTAAATTAGGAAAAGTATCCTATCAGTGGACTTTAGCAAAAATAATTATAAATTAGTGAAAAAAATTATAAATATTAATTATTAAAATTATGATCTTTTTCATGAATATGTAATTTTTTTCCCCTAAGATTACACTAGTGGCAGGATAGACACAAGAATGAGGTAAGAATAATAGTTGCCAATGATTTTGTAGAAAATGTAGTTGCGGCCGTTAAGAAATGTAATAGGATTATGTTAGTTAAACTAGTTATTAGAGAGAATAGAGTGAATGTATTAGTGCATATGCCCCCCAAGTAGGTTTAGATGATCAGACTAAGAGAGATTTTTAGAACCAAATGGATGAGATATTGCAAGAGATACCTACAGGAGAGAATCTTGTTATAGGTGGAGATTTCAATGGCCATGTAGGAATAAATGAACTAGGTTATGAGAGGGTACATGGTGGATATGATTTGGTGATAGAAATGAGGTTGGAGAGAGTATTTTAGAGTTTGCATTGGCTTCCAACAAGGTGGTGGCCAATACTATGAATAAGAAGAGAAAGAAGCATTTGATAACCTTTAAGACTGAGTCAATTAGGAGTCAAATAGATTGCTTTCTAGTAAGAAAAGTGGACTATCTAAAATGTAGCAACTGTAAGGCGATTTCTGAAGAGAGTTTGAGGTCTCAACATGGGATTTTGGCACTAGATTTATGCTTTAAAGGGTAATACCAAATTAGGAAGGATAGTTGGCATCATAGGATGAGACGGTGTGACCTAAAAGTGGATAAACTATAAATATTTAAGAATAGAATGGATGAAGAAGGTACTTGGGAGATGATGCTAACATTATGGCACGGTTTGTTATAGCTTTTGAAGAGTGATTATAACTTATTTTCATTTGGGAGTCTGTGTCAAATTCTTTGGTGTAGCTTCTGCTTACTTTATTAAGCAGAAATAGCTTAAATAAGCTAAAAAAAGCTGATTATTTAGAAGCTGGGGTAGGAGTGCATTTAGTTTCTGCTTTCTAATTATCAACCTTTAACTTAAAAAAGTTCTACCAAACAAGGCCTATGTAAAACTTGATGGCCAATTGTATGGGGAGAATCTCAAAAAAAGTCCTTGAAGAGTCGAAAGGAAAGGAAAGGTGATGAAGGGATGAGGTTCAAGTGGTAGTAAAAATGAAGAAAAAAAAAAGAAGTGCTTTAAAAAGTGGCAGAAGATTGGAACTGAGGAAAACTTTGAGAGTTATAGATTGGTTAATAAGCGAGTCAAAAATTAGTAAGAGAGGCAAAGTTGAAAACCTATAATGACCATGTAGACACCCCATTTTTGACCACCCTTAAGACTTGAGTGCCAATGATTGATCACTCAATGATGAAAATTATGTTGTGCAAATGTTCGATTTCTTTAGCAAGAAAGGCTTCTAAATCCCAACCTTCCACCCCATTTCGGACGAAAACTATTTTGTCCAAAACTATTTTAGACCTTAAAATCCTCTCTTTCAAAATATTTTTAAAAATGTTTCTACGATGTTCCGAGACTCGCATTTCGTTTAAAAGTTACACTTTTCAGTAAACAGAGCAAGGACAGAGTGGAAATAAATGGAAGGGAGCTAAAATCTTTGAAAAACCTTTTAAAACATCTTATTTAGAGGTTCAGAGTTGAAGAAAATAGGAGAGGGAAGAAAATTAGTTGGGGAAGAAGTTGGGCATGAAACCGTTGAGAGAGAACTGAGCAGCCTACACTAAATCAGGCCTATCCCTTTGTACACTTGGACTTTAGTTGTGAAGCCACCACCATTGGAAATTGGACTTTCGAGGCTTCATTTTAGACTCAAGAATCTCCTAAAGTCGAGTCCGAATGAGGGAGATATGGCTGTTTGAAGTTAGGCATCAATCCGGTTAAGACAAAATAGAGCAACCTTTACTAAAATAGGGATATCTCTTTTCACACCTAGAATATAGATGTGAGGCTGCCACCATTGGAAAGTAGACTTCTGGGGCTTCAATTTAGACTCAAGAATGACCTAAAACCGAGTTCAGATTAAAGAGATATGCCCGTTTGAAGTCGAGCCTGGAAGTAGATTTTTGGTCGCCGGCAGATGGCCGGCCGGCCACTACTCGGCCACTTGTGTAAAACCCAGATATTTTTTTCCAACTGTTTCCACAAAGCTCCAGCTGTCCCTTTATAGATATTTTCGACTGAGGGGTTGTTTTCTATATATAAAGGACCTCCCTTCTTGCTTTCAAGGTTAGAAACATTTAGGAGTGAGGAAATAATTTTGAAAAATGTTCCCTCTCTCTATGATTTTCTCTCTCTCTCTTGCAACTTGCATAGCCTTTACCCAGACACTCTAAACCAAACCTAGAGAGCTTCTTGCTAAGGTTATTTGAGTTTGAATTTGAGCTCTTGAAACACTTGAAAGTGTGAAATTGTGGTTTATGACTTAAGGGTTCATTCCTCTTCAAGAGGTATACCTTCTCTTGCCTTTGTTCCATCTTTACACCACTTGTTTTCTATCTTTTCTACTATTTTTGAGCTGTTTAAAACCTGTTTTTATGGGCTGAAACTTATGGTTTAAAACTAATAAAGGTGAAGGGGTTAACCACCCTTCCTTGAACTTTTTTCTCTAAGCTTTTGCCCATCTGTTTCCCATTCTTTTCTCAACTTTTTAAAGCATTTTACCACTGATTTTCAAAGGTTTTCAGAGGCTAAAAAAGTGGTTTTGAAGTCCCAAAAATGAAGGGGTTAACCACCCCTCCTTTGGCTTGTTTACTAGCTTAAATTGCTCCATGTTTTAGCTTATTATTTTAGCTACTTTTGTCTTCATTCGAGCTCATTTTTGTACTGTTTTTGGGCTATTTGGGGTCTGTCTAAACTCTGAAATTTTGGGCTAAAACTTGTGGTTTATGGTCAATAAGGGTGGACGGGTGGCTCACCATTCCTTCTACCTAACTTCCAAGGTCGTTACCTTTCTGTTTGCCATCTTGTTGTCACCTTTTTTTGAGCTTTTAAATACTATTTTCAGAGTTATTTCAGTAGCTAAAATCATGTTTTGAAGTCCAAAATTGGAGGGGTTAACCTCTCCTCCTTGTGTCTTACTTACTAGCCTAGCTTGTGCCATGTTTTAGCATATTAATCTAGCTATTGTTCGCTCAATTCCAGCATATTTTAGGACTTTTTTTAGACTATTTTAGGACTGTTTTTGGTTGATAGTTGCATTTGAGCTTTACTTTGCATGCCTGTAGTGTAATCGTCCTCATGAGCTTGGTGTTTTAGACCTTAGACACCATCTTATTTGAGTTGATAGCATTTATTTATGTTTTTCTCACTTATTTTCAGCACTAATAATCTCTGTAACCTCCCTCGTTTCTTGGCTTTTATTTTGCTTTGAGAGTTGTTTCAAGCCTCTTGTTCTTTTAAGCATGAGATTGAGGTTGTCATGCTTAATGGTTTAATCCCTTTCAGGGGTTCATTATCAATGACATGACATCTCTTTCATGTCTTAAGTTAACTCTTGGTTTGGTACTTCACTCTATTAGAGGACTTAAATTCATTCTTGGGCTTAATGGATTAAAGAATGGATGGTAATTTGAAATTGAGTAACTAAAATTAAGGCTGAAATGGTGCAAGATAATAATATGGTTGTGTTCAATCAGATGATAATTGAACAGATGGAAGCTTGAAGCATTTCATACTTATTAGTGATGAAATGATTCAAGTTTCGAAGGTCACTACTTCCCTTGATTATCCATGACAGGGAGGTGGTCTTTAGAGTCTCATTTTGTTGCATTTATTGAAATTGCACACTTTGATTCACAAGCCATCATGCAATGAAATTGCTTGAGTTGGTGGTTTGTGGCTTAAGCTTACTTCTCCTTTGATTTGTTCATGATAAGGAGAGGTGAATTGTGCAAACAACTCTTGAGAATACCCTATGCATGCTCTGTTTGTCCTCTGTTGCAGCAAGGTGAACTAGGCAGCAGTGGCTGGCAGGCCACTTTCCATGGCCGACCAGTTATCACTGATGGCCGGCAAGCCATCATCACTAGCCGGCCGACCACTGATGCAAAATTCAGTAGTGTGTTCCTTTGGCAGAGCAGAGTTATTCTGGAAGTGGGCAACAGTGTAAGTGTTCTCTATGCAATAGAGGCTCTCCGGAAGCAAAACAGTGGCTTTTTCGGGTGGAAACCGAGCATGCGCATGAACGTCTCTCCATGCCCGAGACAGAGTAATTAATTGTTTAATTTAATTACTTCTTTTAATTGCACTTGTGTTGTAATTATTTAATTAGTTAAAGTAGCTAGCTAGTTATGATGTTCTAATTATTTTAGTTAATTAGAATAGTTCGTTAATTCATTTGTTGTAATTAATTAATTAGTTTAGCTAATTTCACTTGCTTTGTAATAATTAGTTTAGCTTAGTTAGTTAGCTAGTTAGTTTATTCGGACTCTCCTTCGTGAGAGCATAATGTTGTAATAATGTGTATGTCTTCTAACCCCACGTCTTTTTCCCTTTTATTTATCAGCTTACGATGGTTAGCTTAGGGACATCATGTTTTGTTTAGCATTCTTTATGTTTGCATCCATTTGTATTGCATGCACCGAGACTTGGTTCATCATTCTAACTGCATTGTTAGTTTAATACTTCTTTGAATACGTGCTTGGACCGCATGTTATCAAAATTGTTTCACATATCATGTTAAGTAGCCGAGCCTAAGTAATTGCATTTTGTATATATTGCATTAGACATATCGCATAGTTAGGATCATGCATTTTTCTAACTTATTCCTTTTCTGGCTTGGAGTACTAGGTGAGATTTTACTCGCTTTAGCATATCGCATGTATGTGATTATTGCCATGTCAAAGCATGCTTACCATAAGGCTAAGTGCTTAATTGATAAACTGCTTGAATGCCTGTGGATGAAAGCTAATTGCTTGAATTGAAAAATTTTGAGCAATGTTCATATGCAATCACTTTTTCAAGTGGTACATATTCGAAACAATTTTCAAAACGAACATGACTTTAAATGTTCCAATTCTTGCAAAGTTAGTTTATACTTGTTTGTGTGCATTACATAGTAATGCTAGTCTAATAAAATGGAACAAGAACATATAATGTAGATGAGATTCATATCACGATTAGTAGAGGCCGATCTTTGATCGGGCGAGCGGGGGTGCTCAATTCATTCATGACCTTCCCCTCTCGTACGCAAGTTCCTGAGCCGAGACAATCTTGGTGATGACGGACACGTGGCCTTTTGCACGAGTCATGCGTTTCCTAAATTTTCCAAAAATAAAATATTTAGGTGGCGACTCTGTATCTAACAAAGCAGTTCATTTTTGGCAATTTGATTCAAAATCGATTTTCTAAAAGATTTGCTGGATTTGGACTCTTTGATGATTATCTATTTCACATTGCACTTATGGAATCAAATTCAGAATCGCAGGAGTTCGAATTGTAGGGCTTATTTCGACTTCCGAAAGCGGATGCGAAAAAGTCGAGCTACAGTTTTTGGCGACTCTGCTGGGGAATTTAGAGAACTTGACTCGAACTTCTTGATGTGAAATTTTATCTACACTAATATGTTCTTTGCATTTGCATTTGCATTTGCATTGGTGCGTTGAAGTCACTGTATCTACCATCTACTATTTCTGGACGGTTTGCCAGAGGCTTGCCTGAAAAGCTTCCCAAAAGGCTAATGGGCTCTACCATGATGGGAACACAACCCTTGGATCTGGACTACCGCCATACCGCTTGATCCTCCTTTCACTTCTCGGTGTTAGGCGTGAAAGGTATATTAGGTAGTCTTGCCGAGGCACCCTTTTTGACCATTTGGCCTAGTTGCATATAGTAAAGCCATAGTGGTTATTCCAACTTAGGACAGGATACTCTCCCATATGCAGGATGATGTGATACCGCTTGTTTAAGTAGAAAGTTGTAGATCACTCCAAAGTTAGGACAGGGAAACCTTAAACCTCTCATAAGGGTGTTTTGAATGCTTTTGTGCAAAATCTGAAATCTTTGGGAATGTATGATGCAATCCTCGGAGAGTCTTAATATTAAGGTGATTCCTTTCAAACTTGATGACCATATCAGAATTAGATTTGGGTCAAAATCCTAGGGTTTGTGTTTGATATGGGTGAATTTTCATCAAAACTAGAACCATGGTCCAATATTGTATCTTGCTTTGTTTTGACTGGCATATCCGATATCCTGCTTTGATGAAAGGCATTTGTTTCTTAATTTTAGGTTTGTATAAGGCAGAGAAGGTGCAGTACCCGCCTTAACCCATCATAGTCTATCCAATCCCAGAAAAATCCAATCAGCAAAGGCCCAATCTATCTAATTCGCAAAAGGCTAACTCAGAAAAGATCCAACCAAATGCCAAAAGACCCACTCTAAAAAAGCCCAATCCAGTCAAAGTCGTCTAGACCAATCCAGTTCAAATCCATCAAATATAACCGGGTTGAAATCCTTGTTAGTCAACTCTCAGCTTACACCCATCCATTTCCCCGATTGCCAACTCAGCAAATCCGTGATGGCTCAGAGTCTAGAAGAAGTTGTGGCCATGATAGCGACGTTAAGCCAGGGAATTGCTATGCAGGATGAGACCAATACTAAAATACAACACCCATCTGGGGCATCTA
This sequence comes from Camellia lanceoleosa, assembly GCA_025200525.1. Lineage (NCBI taxonomy): Eukaryota > Viridiplantae > Streptophyta > Magnoliopsida > Ericales > Theaceae > Camellia > Camellia lanceoleosa. The sequence goes on from JANUSC010000062.1 coordinate 326,885, forward strand.
CTACACTTCCAGTCCCGGGCCTCTAGCCGAACTTTGGCCCACCTCCGCCACTTGAAGATTTGCAGTGTCCAGATCATCGAAAAGGGTTAGCTCAAGCTCGAGTTTTCAGACCCTTAGTGCAGCCTAATGAGGGGCTTTATCCCCTTGATACTAATGATCTTGACCCAACCTTGTTAAAAATTGCTAACCTTGAGAGCAGTGATGCCAGCACTGGTGATTGGAATGATGAATCTCAGTCTCAGCTAGGGTAATTGTCGAAAGCACTTGGGAAGAACCTTTTGAACTTTGGGCATGGTGTGAAAAAGCAATTGTTTTGGTCAAGAAGATGTGTGTATAAGACAACGTAATTGTGAGGCTTAGTCTGTGAGACTCAGTTTACAAGTCTGAAATCAATCCTGCAGGGTGTGGATGTTAGTATTACTGAATTGAATGCAGGTCTGGACCTTCCCATGGGCTACTTAAAGTTGTTTTTGAATTCTGCAGATGGACTTGGAAAGTGAAAACCCCTTTTGTTTCAAGGGTACTGATTTTGTTTTGAGTTGTGTCGTGTAAATAGTTGTGTTGTGAGTTTTATTTTTTGTCTTTTCTTGCGTTTTTACATCGGTTGAGTCTTTTCCTTTAAGTCACTCTCGTGTACCCGCAGGTCTCATCTTTATAAGAAAGTGGGAGTCAAGTTTCTGATCATTTTATTATGCCTATAGTGATGCATGTGTGACCTTTTACAAATAGAAAAAGGCTTTGAATTTGTTTTTGAATGAGATTCTGTTAATAAGTTTGAGTGTTGAGAAGGATCGCCCGAATGGTTTGAGTGAATTCTGACTTATCGGCTCAAAATCATTCATGCTTTAAAAAATATGAAACTATTTCTTCTGCAAAACTTGCGAAGATAGGTTCAGAATTATGCGTGGTATCCTACATTGTCCTGGGAATTCTCTTCGCCGTTAGGCAATCATTGTTGCAAGCACAAGGCGGCTTTCAGACCTCACAAATCATAGAATTTCTCCTCTGGTTTTTTCATTATTTAGAGAAAAGGATAAGAGAAACCAAAAAGAAAGAGAAAGAAAGGAAAAAGAAAAGGAAAAGAAGAAAAAAAGAAAAGACAGGGAAAAGAAAAGGAAAAGAAGAAAAGAAAGGGAAAATAAAAGAAAAAGAAGAAAGAAGAAAAGGAAAAAAAAAAAGAAAAGGAAAAGAAATCAACCATCAAGCCAGAGGTATCCATTGGAATGAAATCCAATCAACTGTGAGGAAGGGAACTTCTGCCTGAATTTAGGGAAGCCAATGCAAGAAGGTACCACATTGCGAGAAGAACTAACTCTGAAAATTGAGCAAAAGAAAAGAAGAAGACATGCATAAGGGAATGGAGAGCCAAGCTCAAATCGAGGCAAAGCCAGTTCCAGTGTTAAGGCAAGGATGACTATTAATCAAACTCACCATATAGCGATCCCGGGTTTACCCCTTGTTGTACAGTGATCCGGACATGTGTCCGTGGATGTTGGTAGTGGATAGTTGTCCTGTTTACGTCCTTTCATATATTGTATTTGAGTTATAGGATGTGTTGGGCAGGTTTGTTTCAGGTTGGTTGTGTTTGGGAGCCAAGGGTCGCCGCCTGAAATTTTGCCCTTCGCCGCTCGGCGAGTTGGTCGCCGAGCGAGTTGAGTTTTGTGTCAGTGGGTCGAGCAGGCGGCTTCGCTTCGGCGGCGGCTAAGGTCTGGTGGACTCAACACCATGGTTCCTGGCTCGAGCGAGCTGATTCTTCGCTCGAGCGATCTGGTTCGGTCTTCGCTCCAGCGAGCGGGTCGTCGCTCCAGCGTCGTCTAGTCTGAACTGAAGGTCGAGCTCCTGGCTCGAGCGAGCTTTTCTTCGCTCGAGCGAGCTTCTAGGATGTTGGCTCGAGCGAGACCTTTTTGGCTCGAGCTACGGTTTTCTGTATCTGGTCGCTCGAGCGACCAAGTCTTCGCTCGAGCGAGCCTGTTTATATCAGTTCGCAACCAGCGATCTAAACTTCACTTTTTTGAAGCTTTTACTTTTTAAAACCCTAAATTTGAGAGCCTCTCTCTCTAGACTTGCCTTCTCTCTAAGAAATCATCTCCCTAGAGGGTGAATCTTTCCTTAGTGCTTTGTTAAAAAGGTAGAGGGTGACTTGGGCTTCGATATAATCTGAAAATATTCGGTTTTGGAGCAAGTTGGGTGTTGGGTCTTCATCTCCTTTTGAGCTCAAACTTTGAGGTAGGGATATCCTACTCCTCTTTATGGATTTTGTCTTTGAATTTTAGCATTTTGATATGTTGGTAGTTGTTGTGTAATTTTGGGAAACTTTGGGCCATTGTGTAATTTTATAAAAAGTTTGGGGTTTTGTCTATAATAAACCTAGAAGTATGTTTGGTATAGAAACATGGAATTAATGTTGAAACATTAGTGAAATTGGAACCTAAGGGTTGTAATGTTAATTATGGAAATGTCCTAATTACATTGATTAATTAATTTGAATAATTAATAGTGGAAAATGAGGAATTGAGATAGAGTTGGGTCATGGGTTATGACGATGGAAAGAATACATTGATTTTATGTATTGATATGTGATGTGTATAATTGTTATATATATGCATTGTGTTGTGTTGGAGGAGATAGGGGATGTACTCCGCGGTTTAGGGGAAGATAGGGGATGGACCTCTAAACCGGATGTTATTGGGAGGAGATAGGGGATGAACTCCGTAGATAGAGCATGTATGCTTATCTAGAAATGTATTGGCAGAGCGTATATGCTTGTCGTTGGAAGTATGAATGTAATTGTTTTGTTTATATTTGTTGAAGTGATGAAAGAATGCAAAAGAGTTGGCCATCTATCAACTGTTAATCTTTTAGTCATTATTTATAACTGGTTTAGTGTGTTTCTACTGGGCTGTGGCTCACCCTATATGGGAACATCATTTTCAGGTACTGGTAGCATGCCACCTCCAAGGACTTAGCTTGGGAGGCTAGTGGCGGACGGACTTTTTGGTTGTCTTTCCTTTCGCAGTGTTACATGTAAATTCAAGCCTAGGGCTTAACGTGTAAATGAGTTAGCACTCTACTTTCTTGTAACCAAGTGTTAACTTGGAAAGTCAGAAGTGGGGCATTTGCTTTTGTTGTTAACATGTAATACTTTTGTAATAGCACTCGATAAATGGAAGGACGTGGATCTTTTATATATCATAGCATGTTAATCTTGTTGGTTTAATATCATTATTTTGAGGCGTTACAACTTGGTATCGAGGCGTCGGTTGAATACTTTTAGTGCGTGGGAAGTGATTAGGATCACAATGGGTTTGTCTCGCTTGATAGAGACTTAGTGTAGTGTCATATGCCATGTGTTTAATTGATAACGTGCTTATGTGATTATTTGGGTATGGGATTTAGTTTCTAGGATGTTGGTGGATCTTTGGGTTTTAGAGTCCGTTGGAAGGCACTTGATCAATCTTTGTTTCTAACAGTACTCTAGTAACGCCTTGGGGCTGTCATCATCCGAAATGAAATTAAGTGCTTATGTGTTTATGTGCTTACGTGGAATGAATTACGATTATCCATGTATTAGGGCGTGAGTGTTTAGTTTTGCACGTTGATAAATGTGCTAATGTTCTGTTACCTTTGTTAGGATGTCGGGGCGAGCAAGAGGTGGTAGGCGTGGTAGGCCTAGGAGGCGAGAAGTGCCATTACGGATGAAGTTCGGCGATTCGAAAGGGTTGGTCGAGCCAATGTGGCGAGCCATGGGTCGGCGAGCTATGGGTGCCTTAGCCCGAGAGATAGCGAGGGCCTTAGGTATTCTCGAGCAGAAATCGAACCGGCGGGACCTTCTTTCTTAAAGAGGGAGTTCTTCGGTCTAACCCGAGGAGTTTGTTGGGGATCCTAAGGAGCCGTTGAAAGGCGACAGTGGTTAGAAACAGATGAGTAAAAGCGTTCAAATGCTAGGCATTGAGGACGGAACGTGAAAGTGACCTTGGCATCCTTCGGTGAAGGAGATGCAGTCAATGGTGGAAGTATGAGAAAGTTCGTGTGGGTGGTACTTGGGAGGCGTTTGTGAATGCTTTCCAGAGAGGTTTTATCATGATGGCTAGAGAGAGACTAAGGGATCGGTTACCAAGCTTAAGCGGTGAGGGTTTGTCGTGGTGAGTTTGAGGCTACATTTACTAGCTTGTCCAGTTTGCACTGAACTTGTGGCGACAGAGGCGCCTTGCTATGAGTTTGAGCGGAAGTTGAGGTGGGACCTCAAGTTGAAAGTTGGTGGACCTTACATTCGAGAGTACAGGCATTTGGTAGATGCTGCAGCTCATATGGAGCTGATGATGCAGGAGGGAGAAGAAGAGAAACATGGGGGCTCCAAGAGGGGCCAAGAGGGACAGGGTGATGGTAGGAGGCAGAGGGGTTATAATCCTCAGCCGTCCCAGGGTGGTTTGGCCAGGTCAACTTTCCCAGTACCGAGTGCAGGCTCCGGGAGGGGCAGTCAGGGAGAGTTCACCTGTTACAAGTGTGGCCAGCCGGGTCACAAGGTTTCTGTTTGCCCACGTATGCGGGGGTCGAGAGTCGCTTCGTCACCAGACCACGAGTCGAGTTCGGCAGGGGCAGCCCATATCGTGTTACCAAGCAGGGACAGGCACATGAAGAGGTATTGCCCACGGTTGAGTGCCACTCAGAGCTGTCGGTTCTAGACAGACGCAGGATTTCACCACCACCAGGCAGCCTCGAGGGCCAATCCGGGCTTGTCGTCCCCAACAAGGCAGATCCCACGCCCGAGAGGCGAAAGGTAGATCAGGGCCTCAGGCGCGTGTATCTTTATCACAGACCTAGTACCTACTCCATCAAGAGTGAGAGGTACCTTTTGTTTTGCAATTCGGTTGCTAGAATGTTGATTGACACGGTGCATCTCATTCTTTTGTATCTCGCATTTGCATCTGTGTTGAACCGGAGTTAGCACTTTTAGCATCTCCTATTTATGCGTGTCACCTATTGGGGGTGAGTTAATTTTGAGGCACGGATGTAGAGGTTGTGATATAGAGGTCGACGATCATCGACTTCCTTTTCCATTTGTAGTTATGCCCATGAAGGGCTTTGATGTTATTTTGGGTATGGATGTTATCGTCATACCGGCGGTTATTGATTGCTACCGCCAGAGGGTTACCTCATCATGCTGAACGGGAGTTTTTCCACTTTTTAGGAGACCGGTTGGTAGTATTGTGCCACAGTGCGGTCCGATGGCGAATGAGCTTACTAGTTTACTTGCTAGTTTTGAGAATGGTGAGTGTGATGAGACCCAGGTTGAGTGGCCAAGGGTAGTTTGTGAATACGCAGATGTCTTTCCCGAGGATCTTATTGATTTGCCACCCCACCGAGAGACAGAGTTCTCTATTGATTTAGTGCGACGTACCGATTTCTATGGCACCTTATCGTTTTGCACCTGCAGAGTTGATTGAGTTGAAAGTTCAGCTCCAAGAATTGCTAGATAAGGGCTTCGTTCGCCCTAGTGTATCGCCGTGGGGAGCACCGGCCCTCTTTGCTAAAAAGAAAGATGGTGCCTTGAGGTTGTGTATCGACTACCGGAAGTTGAATCGGGCTACGGTTAAGAATAAGTACCCTATGCCCCGTATAGATGATTTGTTTGATCAGTTGAAGGGTTCCCGTTGTTTCTCTAAGATAGATTTGAGATCGGGTTACCACCAGTTGAGAGTCAGAGAGGAGGATATTCCGAAGACGGCATTCCGTACGCGGTATGGCCATTATGAGTTTCTGGTGATGCCATTTGGGCTCACCAATGCACCGCGATCTTTATGGACTTGATGAACCGGATCTTCCGGGAATTTTTGGATCGTTTTGTGGTCGTTTTTGTGGACGACATTCTTATTTATTCACCCTCAGAGAAAGAGCACGAGGAACACTTGAGAGTGGTGCTTGAGTTGCTTAGAACCCATAGGCTGTATGCCAAGTTTGGGAAGTGCGAGTTCTGGCTAAAGGAAGTCAAGTTCTTAAGCCATGTGGTTTCTGGGAAAGGGGTGTCTGTTGATACATCCAAGACTGAGGCAGTGCAAGATTGGGCACAGCCTAAGAGTGTGTTTGAGATCCGCAGCTCGATTAGCTGGTACTACCGTCGGTTTGTGAAAGATTTCTCCGTTAGCTTCACTGTTGACTAGGTTGACTCGCCAGGAGTCAAATTTGTATGGAGTGAGACTTGTGAAAAGTCGTTTGAGAGTTGAAAGTTAGATGACCACCGCCTCAGCCTTTGATTATTCCGAGAGAGGGTTGGGTTATGCGGTCTATTGTGATGCCTCACGAGAGGGTTTGGGTTGTGTGTTGATGCAGGAGGGAAAGTGGTAGCTTATGGCTCACGCCGCTTAAAAATACACGAGAAGAATTACCCTACACGACCTAGAGTTAGCGGTTGTGATCTTTGCCTTGAAAATCTGGAGGCACTACCTTTATGGTGAGAGATTCGAGGTGTTCTCGGATCATAAGAGTCTGAAGTATCTGTTTTCACAGAAAGACTTGAACTTGAGGCAGAGGAGGTGGATGGAGTTCATTGAGGATTACGACTTCGAGTTGCACTATCACCCAGGGAAGGCCAATGTTGTGGCCGATGCTCTTAGTAGGAAATCCATTAGTGATGTAGCTTGTGTAGCCATCCGAGAGTGGGAGATGTTGGGGGCACTTGGCGAGTTTGACTTGCTTCTGGGCGAATCCGTTGAGGCTGCGGCCTTGTTTTCTGTTGTTGCGCAACCTACACTTGTGACTCGAGTGTTAGAGGCACAGAGAGGTGACCTTGAGGTAGAATCCCTCAGAGAGAAGATCTCCAGTGGGAAAGTTGAGAAGGGTTTGATGGCGTATCCCGACCTGAGTTTGAGATACCGAGACCGTCTGTTTGTGCCGGAGTCCTGTCGAGAGGAGGTACTCCGAGAGTTCCATCATTCGCGCCTTGCGGTGCATCCGGGAGGTACTAAGATGTATCGGGATTTGGGTCGTCAGTTTTGGTGGCGGGGTATGAAGAGAGATGTGGCAGTCTTCGTGTCTAAGTGCCTTACTTGTCAGCAAGTGAAGGCCGAGCATCAGAGGCCAGCGGGTTTGTTACAACCCTTGCCTATTGCCGAGTGGAAGTGGGAGCACGTCACCATGGACTTCCAGTAGGTCTTCCAAGACTCATGGGTAGTGACACTATTTGGGTGGTTGTAGACCGGTTGACCAAGTCGGCGCATTTCATTCCAATGCGCGTGAGAGATTCAGTAGATCATCTTGCCGACTTGTATGTTCGGGACATAGTAAAATTGCACGGGGTCCCAGTGACGATCGTCTCAGATAGAGATCCTCGTTTTACTGCTAGGTTGTGGCAGAGTTTGCAGAGTGCTTTAGGTACTAAGTTGACATTTAGTACGGCTTATCACCCTCAGACTGACGGGCAGTCCGAGCGTACTATTCAGATCCTTGAGGACATGCTTCGAGGTTGTGTCCTTGATTTTAGTGGGACGTGGGAAAGGCACTTGCCATTGGTGGAGTTTGCCTATAACAACAGTTATCAGTCTAGCATCGGTATGGCACCGTTTGAGGCCTTGTATGGCCGACCTTGTAGGTCTCCAGTTTGTTGGGCCGAGGTGGGTGACACACCTTTGTTGGGTCCGGAGTTGGTTAGGGAGACGACGGAGAAAGTTGAACTTATCCGTAGGAGGCTTGTTACAGCCCAGAGTCGTCAGAAATCTTATGCAGACCGTAGGAGGAGACCGTTGGTGTTTGACATAGGTGATCATGTCTTTCTGAAGATATCACCTAGACGGGGATTGATGAGGTTTGGGAAGAGAGGAAAGTTATCCCCTCGGTTTATTGGTCCTTTTGAGATCCTTGAGAGGATTGGCGAGGTTGCTTACCGTTTAGCCTTGCCGCCACAGTTGTCCGGAGTTCATGACGTGTTTCATGTGAGTATGCTTCGGAAGTATGAGCCGGATCCATCACATGTGTTGGATTGGACCGACTTAGAGGTAGATGAGGATGCCTCGTATGAGGAGAGACCGGTTCGGGTCTTGGATAGGCGGGACCAAGTCCTGCGTGGCAAGACCATTCCTTTGGTGAAGGTTTTGTGGAAGCATCACGGAGTGGAAGAAGCCACTTGGGAACGTGAGTTGGAAGTCCGCGAGAAATATCCGGACTTGTTTGTTGATTTGTAGTCATGTAATGAGAACTTGTAATTTTGTTGAACTTTAAGAACATTGTATGTGTCTTAAGTTGTAAAACATGGTATATGTTTTGATTTAAGGAAGTAGTGTAAAACTTGCCTTAATATGAGAATTGATTATAATATTGCATGTGTTAGCTATATTATAGAACTGGAGATGTATCATGAAATTTTGTTATGAGATGATTTGTGAAACCATGTATATTGAGAATGGTTGGAAAGTGGAATAAGAAATGCATGTTATAGATGCACTTGAAATATTTATACAGGTGAAATGCCTCTTGATAAGAGACGGATGACCGGTAATGGGTCGAATTGTTAAATGTTATGTTATGACATTGTTTAGAATGGAGAAAAAGACTTGCTTTTCAAAACTTGTTTTTAATTTCGGGGACGAAATTCTTTAAGGGGGGGAGGTTATAGCGATCCCGGGTTACCCTTGTTGTATAAATGATCCGACATGTGTCCGTGGATGTTGGTAGTGGATAGTTGTCCTGCTTACGCCCTTTCATATATTGTATTTGAGTTATAGGATGTGGGCGTGTTTGTTTCAGTTGGTTGTGTTTGGGAGCCAAGGGTCGCCGCCTGCATTTTTAATCCTTCGCCGAGCGAGGAGTTGGTCGCCGGAGGGAGAGTTGAGTTTTGTGTCTGGTGGGTCGAGCCAGAGCGGCTTCGCTGAGCGGCGATCGCGTCTGGCTGACTCAACACCATGATTCTGCTCGAGCGATGATTCTTCGCCGAGCGATCTGTTGATCTTCGCCGAGCGAAGCGTTCGTCGCCGAGCGGCGTCTAGTTGCAGACTGAAGGGGTCGAGCCTGCTCGGCGAAGCTTTTTTCGCCGAGCGAGCTTCTGGGATGTTGGCTCGGGCGAGACCTTTTGGCTCGAGCTACGGTTTTCAGATTCCGTCGCCGAGCGACCAAGTCTTCGCCGAGCGAGCCTGTTTATATCGGGCCACAGCAACAAATGATCTAAACTTCACTTTTTGAAGCTTTTACTTTTTAAAACCCTAAATTTGAGAGCCTCTCTAGACTTGCCTTCTCTCTAAGAAATCATCTCCCTAGAGGGTGAATCTTTCCTTAGTGCTTTGTTAAAAGGTAGAGGGTGACTTGGGCTTCGATATAATCAAAATATTCGGTTTTGGAGCAAGTTGGGTGTTGGGTCTTCATCTCCTTTTGAGCTCAAACTTTGAGGTAGGGATATCCTACTCCTCTTTATGGATTTTGTCTTTGAATTTTAGCATTTTGATATGTTGGTAGTTGTTGTGTAATTTTGGGAAACTTTGGGCCATTGTGTAATTTTATAAAAAGTTTGGGGTTTTGTCTATAATAAACCTAGAAGTATGTTTGGTATAGAAACATGGAATTAATGTTGAAACATTAGTGAAATTGGAACCTAAGGGTTGTAATGTTAATTATGGAAATGTCCTAATTACATTGATTAATTAATTTGAATAATTAATAGTGGAAAATGAGGAATTGAGATAGAGTTGGGTCATGGGTTATGACGATGGAAAGAATACATTGATTTTATGTATTGATATGTGATGTGTATAATTGTTATATATATGCATTGTGTTGTGTTGGAGGAGATAGGGGATGTACTCATGGTTTAGGGAAGATAGGGATGGACCTCTAAACCGGATGTTATTGGGAGGAGATAGGGGATGAACTCCGTAGATAGAGCATGTATGCTTATCTAGAAATGTATTGGCAGAGCGTATATGCTTGACGTTGGAAGAATGAATGTAATTGTTTTTTTTATATTTGTTGAAGTGATGAAAGAATGCAAAAGAGTTGGCCATCTATCAACTTAATCTTTTAGTCATTATTTATAATCGGTTTAGTGTGTTTCTCTGGCCGTGGCTCACCCTATATGGGAACATCATTTTCGTGTATCGTAGCATGCCACCTCCAAGGACTTAGCTTGGGAGGCTAGTGGCGGACGGACTTTTTGGTTGTCTTTCCTTTCGCAGTGTTACATGTAAATTCAAGCCTAGGGCTTAACGTGTAAATGAGTTAGCACTCTACTTTCTTGTAACCAAGTGTTAACTTGGAAAGCTGTAAGCCCGTAGGGCATTTGCTTTTGTTGTTAACATGTAATACTTTTTGTAATAGCACTCTGATAAATGGAAGGACGTGGATCTTTTATATATCATAGCATGTTAATACTGTTGGTTTAATATCATTATTTTGAGGGCGTTACACACCACAAGTGTTGTAACGCTATCCTTGAGAGGCTCGCTAGGCCAAAAACCCGAAAGGGCAACCTAGGCAAAAGTTAGAGCATGAAAAATGAGAAATTAATAAAATATAGCTCGCAAGGTTGAAAACTCGAAGGGGAAACTTTAGCAAATTTAGAGCGCTAAAAGAAGAGTGTCAACACCCGAGTGAACCTTAGCCATGAACTACGTTGACCTGATTCCCATTTTTGGGATACATAGGCAACTTCATCCTGAAGTTCGGTCTCAACCATATCTATCTCATTCATCTCAACCCAATCATCTTGTCCAATTCACATTGTCAGCTTCGCATCAATCCATGAGCTACACCAATTGTTGTGTATATCATATACTTGCGCTGGGTAAAAAAGAACTAACTTGAATCAACAAGTGGAGCAATTTTTGATACTTGAACTTATTAATAGAATCGCTATCTTAAGCAAAATAGGAATCAAAATTGAGTTTTAAAGGGAGCATAAGTAATACTAGGGGCACTATGAATGATCAGTTACCTTGAGTATTTTTTTTATGCTTTTCGGTCAGTTATGAGTTCTGTTGTGTCACACCTGGTATTTCTTTCAGTATGCACTCTTCATCGAGTCACCATAGTGTGTCTGTCGCTCATCGAATTACCCTAGCGAGTCTGTCGCTTAAAGTTCAACAGAGTGGCATCGCTAAAATTCCGTACATGAATGTTCACTCCGAACTCGAAAACAAGTCCATGTGTGGAATTCATAAACGAGCTGAGAGTGCCCATACAAGGGGCAACGCATTCATGATCGGTGTATATAAGGAATCTGTCACTACTTTGGAGGGGACTGGAATAAGTTCTCAACATGTTGGAGCAGAAGAGAAGCATGAACCTGATGGGTTAACAACTGTACTAGGATCCGATGATCCCCATCGCACGTGCCTGCATAATCTTGAAAATAGTGGCCAATGGCTGGACACTAAGGGCAATTTTCAGTATATCTGATTAGGCCATCAATCGAACAAGGGGCATGAACCTAACTGGTGACCAATGACTGGACACTAGGGGCAATTTTCAGTGTATCTGATTGGGCCATCAATTGAACAAGGGGCATGGATCCAACCTTTCTCCCCATCCGCTCAGAGCCATTTGTCAGGCACTTTTTCCTAGATTAGAATAGTTTACCCTCATGTTGATTCTGATATGATTCAGCTTTCGAAAGTTGTCTCCGACCATTTCAAGAGTCTCTTATGATTGCCATATTCCCTCTGATTAATACATGTGCTTTGGATTATGCCTGCACGTTTATACACTCTAGTTGCTTTGAACTGCGTGATAGGTTACTCTTACTCTTAACTTTGTTCTGCACTTAAACAGAGTTTTGTCGAGTTGCCTCTCTTTGTGTTGCATTTCAATGAGTTGTGCCAAGTTACCCTGCACTCATTTCATGATATACATGACGCATTACTCTGAGTACTGCTCATTTCCCTCTGCATACCTTGCATTGCTCACCTGCATTGCACTATCTTGTATATTTCACCATGCATCGCACTGTTTTGTGCACTTTGTATCACACTATTGTAGACACCCCATTTTTGACCGACCTTAAGACTTAGACGTCATTGATTGAGTGCTCGGTGATTGCCCATGTTGTGCTCGTTCAGAGGTTTCGGAGTTTCGGCTGAGGGCCTTACTCCTAGACTTCGGGACCCTTTTGTGCTTTGCCTTGGTTTGCGAACCAGGTTCTATTTTCTCTTCCTGAAGGAAGGGAGAGGTCTGGTAGATCATCTCTCAGTGGCCGTAGGCTACGTTTCGTGGTCGTAGGCCACTGTTCCCATTTGGAGACCAATTTTTGGTTTTCGGAGTTGTCGGTCGTGCGCCTCAGTTCGGGACCGCCTAACTTTCTCCGTTTTCTCTGGTTTTTGGCACATACCTTGTTTCCTCTCTCTAGAGGGACACTGTGGCCCAGGAGATCACCTTCGTGGTTGCACGCCACTTTCGATGCTTAACAGTCAGTTTTCGGGGCACCCGGCTGCGCGTTTTGGCCCCCAAACCCTCGTTTTGCATCCATGTTGGTTCATTTTTGGCACAACCCTTGTTTTCCATGTTTGGAAGGTGGTACAAGGGTGGGAGACCAGCATTTCTCTTGGAGACCACTTCTCTCTCCGCCAGCCGATTTTCTTGTTGGGAAACTGGTATCCCTGATCTTTGGGCCACATTTACTAGTCTCCTACCATACCACTGGCTTTGTTTCAGTGTGGAGACCACCAATTACCCTTGGAGACCAGCTTTCTCCTTGGAGACCACTTTTCTCTCTCCTCCATCCAGTTTTCTTGTCGGGAAACTGGTCTCCCTGATCTTTGAGCCACATTTACTGGTCTCCCACCATACCACTAGCTTGCAATCAGTTGGGAGACCACCAAATGGGGCTGCCGACGACCTTGTTCTGAGTTGGACCTTTTGACCTAGCTGGCCGACCACTAAAAGTAGCTGGCCGACCACTTGACTTGGTCGGCCGACCACTTGAACTGGTCAGCCTACTCCCCCCTGTTTTGTCTTCCTGAGTTGGTTCCAGCTGTGCCAGCTGGGAGGCATTTGTTGCATCCTCCATACACGTGTATAGAGGATGTTTAATCTTGGTTTGAAGCTTCTCCAAGAAGCTTTCGACCCTTAGCTCTATAAAGGAAGGCCTCTCCTTTCTTTGCAAGGGTTCAGAAGGTGCTAGAGAATACACCATACATTCTCCCTCTATATCTCTACATCCAAGCCTCAAAAAAGCTTGGTTCTTGGCCCTTTGCCTACCACCTCTTAGCCAAACCCTTCCACCTTTGCTTGAAGAATCTTGGAGCTTATTTTCAGGGGCCAAGGAGCTACTGTTTTGGTCCAGAAGCTGCTGGAGTCATTGGCTACAAGGGTAACACTCTTATTCCCTCTTTTGGTCCTTTTCTTGCTTCATCTATTAGCCTTACTTGAAAGCATTTTTGGGCTTAGTCATAAACTAAAAAAAGTCTTGTTTTAAGCTTCTTAACATGTTTCTTTAAGACCTCTTTTTTGTTGGGGGTCATCTACCCCTTTGCATGCTTCATTTCTCTTTGTTTTGAGCCATGCATTAGGGCTTTTGTGTTGAGCTTTGTTGGCCCTTTTGACCACTGAAATCCAGCGGATTTTCAGTGGTTATTATGTGTTTTTGAGCATCAAAATCAGAGAGGGGTGATCCTCTCACCCCTCGTCTTGTTTACTAGCTTTCATGGCCTTTCAGAGGAGCCCCTATTTGCATGTTTTCAAGCCATGTTTCAGGCTATTATTTGTGAGTTTTATAACCTGCATGACCTCTATCCAGAGGTGGTTTTTCCATGTTAAGTATCCATCTTGCATGTGTAGAGTAACCCTCTTCATGGCCTTTCATAGGAGCCTTCACTTGCATGCTTCCTAGCCCCCTTTTAGGCCCTTTTTGATGAGTTTTAAAGCCCTCATAACCTCTATCCAAAGGTGGTTTTGCCATTTTTGATGTCTATCTTATACGTGTAGAGTAACCCCTTGCATAGCCTTTCAAAGGAGCACCTCATTCTAGCATGTGTTGACTGAGTTCCAGTGGTTTTTTGGTCATATTTTGGCATTCCATGTTTTTGTTTTTGGCTGGTTTGGTAGTCCTTCACATGTTTCATATAGTTGTAGTGTAAGTCATGGTTCACTAGCTTGTTTTGTATGATGATTTGGCTACCTTTCCTAGCATGTTTTGGCCTTGCCTTAAACTGATTTCATGCATGTTTTGGACTGTCTTAGCTCTATTTTTGAGTCTCATGGTCAAATGATGTTTGTTTTGCATGCTTGTAGTACAATGTCCATGCTTAGTTTTGAGTTTCGAAGTCTATTACATGCATATACTGAGGTGTTTTCATATTTTGAGGCCATTGCACATCACATTTCAGAGCTTACATGTATGCCATATTCCCATGATTTTCACTCCTTAAATGCGTTTGAGAGTTATGCTTGAATGCATCATTTAGCGGCCATTGCATGAGCTTCATTTGAATGCATTCCCAGCCACCATCCCAACACATTTAGCCACTGATTTTGGTCTGCATAGGGACTGTTTGGGGCTGGTTTCATCATTTGAGCATTGTTTTGCATACCTATAATGTAATCCATTCCACTAGTTTCGGTATTCGGGTCATCTAGCATGCATCGGGTGAGGTGTTTACATGTTTCAGGACCATCTTATATGCTATTTCAGAGCTGAAATTTGTGTCATTGTATGCCATGTGTCATCCTTTGCCATGCTTTGTTAGAGTTGCATGTTGTGCCTTAGGATCGGTCCTTTGCATTCGTGCATATTTGCATGTATTTCGGTTGTCTCGTTTTCATCATATGGCCACTGATTTGAGTGTGGCTAAGATCCACTCATATTGGTTTAAGTCCACCTTGCATTGTATATGCCATTTGGTTCATGTTGTTGCATACTTGACCATCGCATTGTGTATGCTTTGATTATGTCTTTTTATATGTCCATCTTCGTATGTGTGCATTGTGTATGCCATATAGCTCATGTGCATTGTGTATGCCATTTTAGTCCATAGCATTGCGTATGCTAGGTTGCATGTGTGCATATCATCCCTCGCATGCCAACATGATTAGGTTACATTGCGTTTAGGGTTGTATGTTAGTCGCATTGTATATGCCATCTCATTGCATTGTGTTTGGAGTAGGGTTAGTCCAAACAGGGGAAACGAGGGGCGTTTCATACTCAAAGTGACGAAACGTGTCTCAATTTCCGGTCGCCGACACTCCGGATTAACCTTGATGAAGTTTAGGCCTTGTTGTGTTTATATGTGCATTCATTTCACATTGAGTCGTGCAATTCGACTCCTCGACCATCATGGATCAAGATGCGTGATTGATGGCACGAGGATCGAAGACTACACTCCCTAGAGCTTGTGCAATGACGGGGAGAGTGGTCATGCATACATATGTTGAAAATACTTTGCCATGCCCCTTTCCTGCTCTGTTAAAGAAACCGAAAACTAAGAAGAAAAGCGGTCGGACCTTCGGAGCTTTGCAAGATTCGGGACCAGTTGCAAACAGAGGCAAATCGAGGCATCACGATGGATTTTCCGACAAGGCGACTCGAGCATGCATGCATCCCTATCATTCGGAGCAGAGCTGAAGCAGTCCGTTTTTGTTTAATTTGCATGCTAGCTTATTTATTTTAGTTAATTTGTTAATTAATTAGAATTGTGTAATAATTAGCTATAATTCGTTATTCATTTGGTTGTGTATTATTTATTCAGACCCTCCGAGGAGGGCAATGTTGTAATAAGTGTACGTGTGTGTGATGCATGTCTTCTAACCCCACGTCTTTCTCCCTTTTATTTACCAGCTTATGATAGTTAGTTTTAGGGCACGTTTCAATTAGCATACTTATGCTCGCATGTTTGCATCCATTCATCTGTCTTGTATGCACTGGGCTCGATGCATCATACTAACTGCATTGTATTTCAATTCCGAGTTGAATACGTGTATCATTTGTTGCATTTCATATGCCATCTTAGAATAGCCGAGCCTATCTTAGTTGAATACCTGTATGTGTTGCATTAGGCATCTTAGCATAGTTAGGATTCATACATGTTTTCTAATTACCTTCTTTCTTTGGCTTGGAGTACTCGGTAAGTATTTATGCTTTAGCATCCTTGCATGTGTGTGAGTGACTGCCATGATAGCATGCTTACCATGAGGCTAAGTGCTTATATAACATAACTGTCTGAATGCCTATGGGTGGAGGTTGGATTATCTGAATTGGAACACTTCATTGATTGCGAGTTTTAAGCCCACTAGATAGTGGCAAATCATCACGTTTTCTAAGTCCACTTAAGGGTGGCAAAATCCGTATTTTAGCCTACTTGCGAGTAGCAAACCGCTTTCAAAAAACAAACATGAAATGTTTTGTTCCAACTCAGTCGATCCAGTCTATACTTGTATGCTGCGCGCATCACATAGTAATTCTAGGCTAATTAACCGGAATAAGAGCACATAATGTTTTCAAAACTCGATATCATGGTTAGTAAAGGCCGATTTTTAATCGGGCAAGCGGGGGTGCTCACGAAGTGACCTTTCCCAATCGTACCCAAGTTCCCGAGCTGAGACAGCTTTGGTGATGACAGACACGTGGCCCTAGGCACGAGTCAGGGTTTCCTAAATTTCCCCAAAATAAAATATTTAGGTGGCGACTCTGTATCTGGCAAAGCAGTCCATGTTTGGCACTTCTTTCTAAAAATCTATTTTTCAAAACGATTTGCCGGATTTGGACTCTTTGGTGATTTATCAATCTCGCATTGCACTTTGCGAGATTAGATTAAGAACTGTGACATTTGAGTCCGAACTATAGTGAGCCCAATGAACAAAACAGGATTCCCTCCCGAGACGTTCGGGGACGTCTACAGTTTCTGGCGACTCTGTTGGAGATTTAGAGAACTTGACTCGAACTCATGATATCTTGTTTTGACTACACTTATATGTTTCTTTGCATTGCATGTGCATTGGTGCGCCTAGGACACTGTGTTTGCCATCTGCTATTCCTGAACGGTTTGCCGGAGGTTGCGTGCCATAAGGTTGACCGGTTACGGGCTCTACCACGATAGGAACACAAACCCCGGTTTTTACCGGGGCACCATTTTTGACCATTCGACCTAGTGCATATTCGGAATCCATAATGACCATTCCAAGTTAGGACAGGTTGCTTACCCGATTGTAGGTTGTTTGAAACCGCTGTGTACGTAGTGAAACCCTAGCTCCTGACAAAATAGGACAGGGAAACCCTACCCCAACATAAGGGTGTTTTTGGCTCTCACTTGCCTGTTATGTGTTGTTAGAGTGTGCCTCTACAGGTTGCATATATCAGTTTGCAAGTCGGGGTATTAGGCCTACGGGCATCAGTATGTGAAGATTGATTTTACGAGGGTATCAATTCACGTGCGAAATTTTGGGCAAAATTCAAGAGAGCTCACTTGCTCATTTTGTTCTCGGTGAAATCAGCCGAGATCTTTGTCTGCTTTTCTTTTGCAAGGTAGTCCCGAATTATAGTTTCAGAAGGCTCCGATATCCCAAAGGTTCATTGGACTCGTGTCAATAGACTTTGTCAGGTCAGAGATTCAGTTCAAGGGCAAATCAGTGTTCCTTCGCCAGAGGGTAAAAGGCTCGAGTGAGATCCTCGCTCAACAGCTTGGATCAGCAGTCATTATCTATCTCAACTGTGTGCAGGTAGGTTGAGATATCTGCTTTTACCACAGAGACAGATATACCGATAGATCAGTTAGACCAGGGCAATATGGCAGGAATCGAAGAAATGATACGTCAGCTCTAGGAGAGCATGAGAACTATGCAGGAGGACGCTGCTCGTCAAGCAGAATTTGCCAAACAGCAGGCCGTCGTCATGGCCCAACAGGCAGAGCTAATTTCTCGGCTATAGCAGCAAGCCGGAGCATCAGCTTCACACCAAGCTCCTCCCCACCAAGAGTTCCAATACCCGGGGAGACGGCGAATGTCCAGAATGTCCAGGAGGATACAGACATCCCAACAAGGTCGACTCCGCCCCCGATTCTACCTCAACTATCCCAGGCACCTACGCCTATCAATCAACTGGACTCTCCCTTTGAGTTAGAGGTGGACCCTACAGCGTTGAAGTTGAACAAACTTGAAAAGTTGTTCAAGAAATCTCAAGGGGTAAAGTCCATCCTAGACATCGAGGACGGGGTATACCGACGCGGCTGTGATGCTGCCAGATCAGTTCAAGATGCCACAAATCGACCGCTTTGACGGGTCCGGGGATCCCATGGTGCATCTCCGTTTGTTTTCGGACATACTAAGGCCGATGGGCCTCACCAGACTACAAAAGCTTTCATTGTTTGGCCGAACCCTGTCGGGTGTGGCGGCCATCTAGTACGTAAAACTGGAAGACGATGTTAAGAGGAATTGGGATGAGATGGCTGAGGCTTTTGTCGCTCAGTACTCCTATAATACACAGATCGAGATCACAACCCATGATCTCGAGACAACTAAGCAGGAGCCTAAGGAGAGTTTTTCTGACTTTGTAACCTGGTGGAGGGCCAAGGCCTCAATGATGACCACTAGGCCCACTAACAAAGATCAAATTCGGATGATTGTGCGCAATCTCCAGCCCAAGATTATGCAGAAAATGATTGTTCTCCCCTTCCCCACCTTTTCAAATTTACACGAGATGGGGGTGCAAATCGAGGACGCTATGAGGCAGGGCCTCATTGACCAGGAGAAGGAGCAGCCTAAGAGGGCGTTTTTCCGCAGTTTGAATGCGACCACCAGTGGTGATGCAGCTGCAAGATCTTTTGAAGTGGGCATGGTCACCACCACCACATCAAAAACAGCTACCCCATTCACCGGTGCGTCCAGAAGTAGCTCGCAAAAAACCAAATATCCACCTCGAGTCAAGAGGGTTTTTACCCCACTTTATATGCCTTTGTCAAAGGCTCTAGAGGCCTTACTCCGGAAAGGATATCTGAAACCGTTAGAACAAAAGCCTCTACCCGATCCTCTCCCTCCAAAGCATGACCAGACTAAGTACTATACCTACTATCAACAAATCGGTCATGACACTGATAGTTGCTTTCATCTGCACCATGATATACAGGATCTGTTTGACAACAAGGTCATCGCCGCACCAGCTCAGCAAAGTCTATCGCCACTGGATCAGTGAACTTGGGGGATAGTACGACTATGTGATCAGGGGATGAACCACCTGCGAGTGGCGTTCGGTTTACTCCAGACGTGGGAATGGCACGCACTGTTTTGAGCAATATGCAAATACTAGTTTTTGTTCTTTCTGACTTGGGTATTGGGTCAGTTTTGTTGTTTTGTATATAGTCAGTCTTTTTATGTTGAGTCAGTCGGGTCTGTCTTGTTGTATCGAGTCAGTCCTATTTTGTTAGAGTCGAGTGATTCCGGGGGTGTTACCTCGGACATCACTTACTTGTTTTGTGTTTGTCTTTTCGTTTTCTTTTGAGTCTATTTTTGCCTTGGAGCCAGTAATGCCAACAGATTTGAATGAAACAGCAGTGATTTTCACACTCTTGTGTTTGCTTCTGCCTTGTGCCAGTTGTGCCAGAAGTTTGAATGAAACGGCAGTGCATTTCACCTGCTCTTTTGTGCCTTTAAGTCATTTTATTGACCTAAGTTTTTCAAAACTTTTTGAACAATGTGTTGAAAACAAAGAGGAAGGAATTCCTCGGGATTTGTAAAAATTTGATCAAGTGAGAGAAAGAGAGGCATGCTAAGCCCTTAATGAATGAGATCATGCTTGTTAATGTGAGTATTGAGAAGGATCCTGGCTTGATCTAGATTGGTTCCACACTATCTTTAGCGCGAGCGATGTGTCGCTTTCTTAAAAGATTTCAAAAAATGTTTTGCGCGGTCCTGCGAAGACCTGTGTGGAATCGCTCTTGAGATTGTGCAGCCTAGGATCGCTCTCAGCCTCGAGACTCGACCCCTCACTTTCAAACCTTGAACTGGGATTCAGAATGTTCAACGGTCAACCACAATGTGAGGCCCGTGTGGCCGGATCAGAAGCAGCCCATGAACTATGGGCGAGAATATCAGATGTGATCAAAGAAAGCTTGCGAAGCTAGATCAAAAGCAACCCTCGAACTAGGGGCAAAAAATGTTAGATGTGCTCGAAGAGTCAAAGATAAAGACTGGCAAGAATGCCAAATTCCAGAAGGAAAGAAAGAAGAAGGTATCGCTGAAGGACAACTGAGTTCCTCTCCACAACACTAGGGGCAAGTTCAGCCCCCATTTGATAGACTCCTACAACATTAGTGAACATCAACCATTCTCTTGGATTCAGATGACTTCAGGATCTCAAAACCATTTGACATGGACAAAGCTACACTTTTACCCTTGAGAGGCTTGTTGGGCTGAAAACCCGGAAGGGCAACCCAGGCAAAAGTTAGAGCAAGAAAAAGAACAAAAAGAACAAAAAAAAAAAGAGAAAAATACAAAGAATGAAAAATAGAAAAGAAGAAAAATGAAGAAAATGAAAAGAAAAGATGAAAAAGAAAAAGTGGAAAAGAAATGAAAAGAAAAGAAGAACAAAGCTCGCAAGGTTAAAAACCCAGAAAGGACGGCCTTGGCAAAAGTTAGAGCGCAAAAGGAGAGGTTAATACCCGAGTGTACCTTAACCCCGAACTACGTAAGGCTTGATTCCCATCTTTGGGATATATAGGCAACTTCATTCTGAAGTCCAGCCGTAAAACACTTCAAATTCGACTGTGTCCATGTGATGGTTCTGGTCATCTTTTTCTTCTCTGTATCCGAGAATTTGGTCGTAATTGTCACTGTGAGGACTGGCTGCATGTGCTGCGGTGCTATTCAGGCTAGGGGCAACTTTCCATTGCCGTGCAGTGCTGCGGTGCTATTCAGACTAGGGGCAACTTTCAGTTGCCATGCAGTGCCGTTTAGACAAGGGACAATTTTCCATTTGTTTTGGATCTAAGGTTGTGCATCTCAAGAGTAAATTCTGCGTTGGTCAAGCAGTGGCCATTTGCAAAAATAGTTTTTGAGAATTTTTAATGAGGTTGACTAATTCTCTCGAAAATTATTCCATTTTTCTAAAACTGGACCATTTCTTGGACCCAAAAAAGGAAAATTTTCAATGCTCATAACCTGACTTACATGATTTCAAATCAGAAAATCGAACAAGCGTGTTAATCTAACTCTCATTTTGGTTAAAATTGTTTTAGCAGAAGCAAAAAACAAAAAATGGTCAAAATGATAAACTAGGGGCACAATTAAGTCTGGTGTTTTGTCTTTTCCCCATTATCAACGTACTTGCCAAAAAGGGCACTCTACCTGCCAGAAAATGGCACAACTGAAGCTAACAACAAAGGGCTAAAAGCTCTCTCATCCTCCAAGCAACAAGGTATCAAGCTAAGTGTGAAGCACGAATTGGAATGGATCAAGATACTCCACTCCCTCATCCAGGGCATCAACTAAACGTCACCGGAGGAAATAGCCGCGAGCTGATAATGTTGGGCATGAACCCACAATTTCCTGTTTATCCATCAACCACCCAGGGGAGGGATAAAAAATGAGAGATTGAAGAATAGAGAGGTGTGCGCTGAGAGAAAAAGTAAGGAAAGGGCTTTTTCAGAAAAAACAGCGCCTAAGGGCCGAGTGATGTGAGAATTACAAATAAGAAATGATGGGAAACAATACCTAAAGAAACTGACTCCTCGCAAACTGAGAGGTCTCTCGCCATTGGGATACGTCTGAGTGTCGTGTCTCTTGTTTTTGTTTGTCTCGATTCTTGTTTTGGGTCGTTTCAAGTGTCTGTGTTTGTGTTTAGGTTGTTTACCTTTTGTTTTCCGTTGTTGAGTCGTTTTGACTGTGGTCAGTTATAGGCTCAATACCCAATTGAGAACTCCTCTCACTTTCCAAAAATCGTTTTGTGTTCAGAGTGTTGTGCCATTCTCCAAATTTGTGCAAAACAGAATTTGTTCTTTCATAAAACCGCAGGGTTCAACCCAGGTCATATGAGAACAATAAAAAAGGGACCCATCTGAAGCTATGAAAGTTCCGGGCTGCAAAGCAAAAAAAAAGAGGGAAAATGTCGGGCATCTGAGTTTGTTTCAACTTCTGCAAGTTCCGTCATTGCATCCCGTATGTTCAGAATGAGCAGTGTCTTGTATGAGTTGTGTGCCGAATAAACAGAATATTGTGTTATGAGCTGCGTGTTCAGAATAAGCAGTGTGCTAATACGAGCTGTGTTCAAAGTGAACAAAATACTGTGTTGATCGTTTCAACGCTTTCAAGCCGTAATGGCAATCGGCGTTTCCCCGAGTACCATTCCCCGTCAGAGTAAAGCGGTTTACCAGTACTCACTCCATGAGGTGCTTTCTAAAGTGACGCTTTGCTTATTGCATTCCCTAAACATCATGCTCGACTTTGCTTGTAACATGTACTGTATCATCGCACTTATTGCGTTTATTTGCATCTTTTGTTGTCTTATACCATTTATCCTTTTACGCCGAGCTGAGTTTAGGATCGATGTCCTCCGGGACTTTTCTCAGGTTGCGCCAAGCACGCGCCTAATAATTTGTTGGACCTCCTCTCACGATTTCAGCGTGGTTTGAGTGTCCCGTTCCTTATGCGATTTTAGCGTGTTTGGAATTTATCCCAGGTTGCGTTGTAGACGCGCTGGGCAGTTTGTTGGACCTCCTCTCACGATTTTAGCGTGGTTTGAGTATCCCATTCCTTACGCGACTTCAGCGTATTTGGAATTTATCCCAGGTTGCATTGTAGACGCGCTGGGCAGTTTGTTGGACCTCTTCTCACAATTTCAGCATGGTTTGAGTGTCCCGTTCCTTACGTGATTTCAGCGTGTTTGGAATTTATCCCAAGTTGCGTTGTAGATGCACTGGGCAGGTTGTTGGACCTCCTCTCATGATTTCAGCGCGGTTTGAGTGTCCCGTTCCTTACGCGATGTCAGCGTATTTGGAATTTATCCCAAGTTGCGTTGTAGATGCGCTGGGCGGGTTGTTGGACCTCCTCTCACGATTTCAGCGTGGTTTGAGTGTCCCCTTTCTTACACGATTTGGCGTGTTTGGAATTTATCTCAGGTTGCATCGTGTACACACTTGAGCGGTTTGTTTTTGGACCTCCTCTCACAATTTCAGCGTGGTTTGAGTGTCCTGTTCCTTACACGATTTCAGCGTGTTTAGAATTTATCTCAAGACGCCTGATGTACGAGCCTGGGCGGGTTTTATCTCAGGTTGCGTTGTAGACACACCTGGGCAGTTTTTGAACCTCCTCTCACGATTTCAGCGTGGTTTGAGTGTCCCGTTCCTTACACAATTTCAGCGTGTTTGGAATTTATCTCAGGACGCCTGATGTGCGGACCTGGGCGGGTTTTATCTCAGGTTGCGTCGTGTACACACTTGAGCAGTTTGTTTTTAGACCTCTTCTCACAATTTTAGCGTGGTTTGAGTGTCCCGTTCCTTACACGATTTCAGCGTGTTTGGAATTTATCTCAGGACGCCTGATGTGCGGGCCTGGGCAGGTTTTATCTCAAGTTGCGTTGTAGACGCACCTGGGCGGTTTTTGGACCTCCTCTCACAATTTCAGCGTGGTTTGAGTGTCCCGTTCCTTACACAATTTCAGCGTGTTTGGAATTTATCTCAGGACGCTTGATGTACGAGCCTGGGCGGGTTTTATCTCAGGTTGTGTTAATACACGCCTGGGCGGGTTGTTAGACCTCCTCTCACGATTTCAGCGTGGTTTGAGTGTCTCATTCCTTACGCGATTTCAGCATGGTTGGAGTATTTTTCCCTTTGCATTCACCATTGCATTTTGCATGCATTGCGTCGTGCTATCTTGCGCATCTTACCTGCACTTGTTAGTGTATTGCATTTCATTCGCGCTATTTTGCGCATCGCACTGTCTTGCGCACTCATCTAGTCTGGGAGACCTTAAATCTTGCATCTTCATTCGCACTGTCTTGTGCACTCTCTAGTGTAGGAGACCTTAAATCCTCTGAAGGTGCAATTCCTTTGGTGTTTGTTGTGCCCGAACGACTTCCGGTGGTCTGGTATAGCCACCTGCCTGTGTTTGCGGTGAGTTCCTAGGAGACCAATTGAGACGGTGGAAACTGGAGTTCGAATGGCTCATGCCTACAACGCAAAGGTTCAGGATTTTCGAGACTAAAGTCTGGTTTAAATACCCAGGGGTATATCCTCGACTTGAAATCTGTATGGCAGCCCCATAGATTGAGATAGCATGTGTATGCGCCTCAATTCTGGATACCGAACCAACCTAGTTTGTCACCCTGTTGGAGAATAGGGAAAGCTGCGACCATAGTCAGGGAAAAAAGTAGTACCAGTGGTTCAACTAAGAAGAAGCGAAAGACCCCCAACAGCATGAGGCACGATATTGTATGTACGGTTCATTTGAGGCTGGCACGACTGCATTTGTTTTACAGTATTATGTTCTCCGTGTGAGACGTAGCGAGAATTGAATAATTCTCTTACATCCTTTCTGCATGAAATGTAGTTAGATTTGTATATGCTTGCTTAAAACTGTTGCATGATATGTTTCATTACATCTTTCTTTGCATGATCATAAGTTATATTCGGCTTCTTGCATTGTTAGTTGCATTTTGCCCCTGCCTGCGGGCACATCTCTTTGATTATTTTGCCTGTTTGTCTAAGTCTTCAGCCTCGTCAAAAATGGGTCGTCTCTGGGCTTTGACATTCACTCCCGTCAGTGTTATGACATTCGAGTTCTGTCAAAGAGGGGCAATATGTATGCTCGAGTCACCTTGCCAGAAAATCCATCGCGATGCCTCGATTTGCCTCGCTTGCAATCGTCCTTGAATCGTATAAAGCTCGTAAGGTCACGACCGCTTTTTCTTCATTGGTTTCCGATTTGCTGCAACAGAGAGTAAAAAAAGGGCATGGTAAAGTATTTTCAACATATATATGCATGACCACTCTCTCCGTCATTGCACAAGCTCTAAGGAGTGTAGTCCTCGATCCTCGTGCCATCAATCACGCATCTCGATGCATGATGACCGAGGAGTCGAATTGCACGACTTAATGTGAAATAAATGCACATATAAACACAACAAGGCCTAAACTTCATCATGGGTAATCCAGAGTGTCGGCGACCGGAAATTGAGACACGTTTCGTCACTTTGAGTACGAAACGCCCCTCGTTTCCCGTGTTTGGACTAACCCTACTCCAAACACAATGCAATGAGATGGCATACACAATGCGACTAACATGCAACCCTAAACGCAATGCAACCTAATCATGTTGGCATGCGAGGGATGATATGCACACATGCAACCTAGCATACGCAATGCTATGGACTAAAATGGCATAAACAATGCACATAAGCTATATGGCATACACAATGCACACATACGAAGATGGACATACACAAAGGCATAATCCAAGCATACGCAATGCGATGGTCAAATATGCAACAACATAAACCAAATGGTATACACAATGCAAGGTGAACTTAAACCAATATGAGTGGACCTCAGCCACACTCAAATCAGTGGCCATATGATGAAAATGAGACAATCGAAATACATGTAAACATGCACGAATGCAAAGGACCGATCCTAAGGCACAACATGCAACTCTAACAAAGCATGGCAAAGGATGACACATGGCATACAATGACACAAATTCCAGCTCTGAAATAGTATACAAGATGGTCCTGAAACATGTAAACACCTCACCCGATGCATGCTAGATGACTCGAATACCGAAACTAGTGGAATGGATTACACTATAGGTATGCAAAACAATGCTCAAATGATAAAACCATCCCCAAACAGTCCCTATGCAGACCAAAATCAGTGGCTAGATGTGTTCGGATGGTGGTTGGGAATGCATTCAAATAAAGCTCATGCAATGGCCGATAAATGAGGCATTCAAGCATAACTCTCAAACGCATTTAAGGAGTGAAAATCATAGGAATATGGCATACATGTAAGCTCTAAAATGTGATGCGCAATGGCCCCAAAATATGAAAACACCTCAGTATATACATGTAATAGACTTCGAAACTCAAAACTAAGCATGGACATTGTACTACAAGCATGCAAAACAAACATCATTCGACCATGAGACTCAAAAACAAAGCTAAGGCAGTCCAAAACATGCACGAAATCAGTTTAAGGCAAGGCCAAAATATGCTAGGAAAGGCGGCCAAATCATCATACAAAACAAGCTAGTGAACCATGACTTACACTACAACTATATGAAGCATGTGAAGGACTACCAAACCAGCCAAAAATAGAAACATGGAATGCCAAAATATGACCAAAAAACCACTGGAACTCAGTCAACACATGCTAGAATGAGGTGCTCCTTTGAAAGGCTATGCAGGGGGTTACTCTACACGTGCAAGATAGACATCAAAAATGGAAAAACCACCTCTGGACAGAGGTTATGAGGGCCCTAAAACTCATCAAAAAGGGCCTGAAAGGGGGCTAGGAAGCATGCAAGTGAAGGCTCCTATGAAAGGCCATGAAGAGGGTTACTCTACACATGCAAGATGGATACTTAACATGGCAAAACCACCTCTGGATAGAGGTCATGCAGGTCATAAAATTCACAAATAATAGCCTGAAACATGGCTTGAAAACATGCAAATAAGGGCTCCTTTGAAAGGCCAAGAAAGCTAGTAAACAAGACAAGGGGTGAGAGGATCACCCCTCTATGATTTTGATGCTCAAAAACACATAATAACCACTGAAAATCCGCTGGATTTCAGTGGTCAAAATGGCCAACAAATCTCAACACAAAAGCCCTAATGCATGGCTCAAAACAAAGAGAAATGAAGCATGCAAAAGGGGTAGATGACCCCCAACAGAAAAGAGGTCTTAAACAAACATGTTAAGAAGCTTAAAACAAGAATTTTTTCAGTTTATGACTAAACCCAAAAATTCTTTCAAGTAAGGCTAATAGGTGAAGCAAGATAAGGACCAAAAGAGAGAATAAGAGTGTTACCCTTGTAGCCAATGACTCCAGCAGCTTCTGGAGCAAAACAGCAGCTCCTTGGCCTCTGAAAATACGCTCCAAGATGCTTCAAGCAAATGTGGAAGGGTTTGGCTAAGAGGTGGTAGGCAAAGGGCCAAGAACCAAGGTCTTTTGAGGCTTGGATGTAGATATATAGAGGGAGAATGTATGGTGTATGCTCTAGCATCTTCTGAACCCTTGCAAAGGAAGGAAAGGCCTTCCTTTATAGAGCTAAGGGTCCAAAGCTTCAAACCAAGATTAAACATCCTCCATACATGTGTATGGAGGATGCAGCAAATGCCTCCCAACTGGCACAACTGGAACCAACTCAGGAAGACAAAACAGGAAGGAGTAGGCCGACCAGTTCAAATGGTCAGCCGACCAAGTCAAGTGGTCGGCCAGCTACTTTTAGTGGTTGGCCAGCTAGGTCAAAAGGTCCAACTCAAAACAAGGTGTGGCAGCCCCATTTGGTGGTCTCCCAACTGAATACAAGCTAGTGGTATGGTGGGAGACCAGTAAATGTGGCTCAAAGGTTAGGGAGACCAGTTTCCCGACAAGAAAACTGGCTAGAGGAGAGAGAAAAGTGGTCTCCAAGGAGAAAGCTGGTCTCCAAGGGTAACTGGTGGTCTCCACACTGAAACAAAGCCAGTGGTATGGTGGGAGACCAGTAAATGTGGCCCAAAGATCAGGGAGACCAATTTCCCAACAAGAAAATCGGCTGGTGGAGAGAGAAGTAGTCTCCAAGAGAATTTCTAGTCTCCCACCCTTGTACCACCTTCCAAACATGGAAAACAAGGGTTGTGCCAAAAATGAACCAACACGGATGCAAAACGAGGGTTCGTGGGCCAAAACGCGCAATGGTGCCCCAAACTGATCATAGCATCGAAGTGGCGTCGACCACGAAGGTGGTCTCTGGCCAAGCAGTACCTCTAGAGAGAGGAAACAAGGTGTGTGCCAAATACCAGAGCAAACGGAGAATGTTTGGCGGTCCCGAACCGAGGCGCACGGCCGATCAAAATCAAAAATCGGGTCTCCAAAGCGGCAGTTGGCCCTCGAGAGATGATCTACCAAACCTCTCCCTCCCTTTAGGAAGAGAAAATAGAACCTGGTTCGCAAACCGAGGCAAAGCACAAAAGGGTCTCGAGGTCCGAGGGTAAGGCCCTCAGCCGAAACTCCGAAACCTCCGAACGAGCACAACATGCCCAATCACCGAGCGCTCAATCGATGACGTCTAAGTCTTAAGGTCGGTCAAAAATAGGGTGTCTACAACTATCCTATTCACTTTGTATCACACTATTTTGTGCACCATTGCACTATCTTGTGCATTTCAACTTGTATAGCACTATCTTATGCATTTCAACCTACATCGCACTATCTTGCACACCTGCATAGCATTATCTTGTGCATTTCAACTTGTATAGCGCTATCTTATGCATTTCATCTCACATCGCACTATCTTGTGCACCTGCATAGCACTATCTTGTGCATTTCACCTTACATCGCACTATCTTGTGCACCTGCATACTTATGCATTTCACTTTACATTACACTATTTTGTCACCTGCATAGCACTATCGTTTGCATTTCACCTTCGCACTATCTTCTGCATCTCACATTCACACTATCTTATGTATCGCAATATCTTGTGCACGTAGTCGCACTATCTTGTGCATTTTATTTGCCTCGCACTGTCTTGTGCACCTGTATAGCACTGTTTTGTGCATTCACTCTACATCGCACTTTCTTGTGCACTCGTTAGTCTAGGAGACCTTAAATCCTCTAAAAGCGCAATTCCTTTGGTGTTTGTCATGCCCGAACGACTTCGGGTGGTCTGGTATAGCCACCTGTCTGTGTTTGCGGTGAGTTCCTAGGAGATCAACTGAGACGGTGGAAACTAGAGTTCGAGTGGCCGAGGCCTAGAACGCAAAAGTTTGGGATTTCCGAGACTAAAGCCTGGTTTAAATACCCAAGGGTGTATCCTCGGATTGAAATTTGTATGGCAGCCCCATAAGTTGAGGTAGCTTGTATGCGCCTCAATTCTGGATACTGAACCAACCTAGTCTATTAACCTATTGGAGAATAGGAAAAGTTGCGAACATAGCCAAGGAGAAAAGTAGTACCTGTGGTTTAGAAGCACAACATGAAGGAGGAAGTCTTAAAACTAAGAAGAAGCGGAAGATCCCCAGCAGCATGAGGTGAGTCATCGCCAATTGCCTATGTAAAGGTACTTTCACTTCCCAGCTAACTGTCTATACATTGCATAGCATCTACTGCATTATCCATTTTATTACCTACATCATTTCCATGTTAAGCTTAGTTTGGCATGTGCTCATACCTTTCCCTCGTTGAAACATGATTCTGTCATGTGTAAGTACCCAAGCTATGCTAAGGCCAGTATTGAGGGTGTCAGCACCTTTTCTATGTTAGACGTGGTTTGCTTTGTATACATGCATTTTTTGGGTAAGACATGGTTTGACCTATGCCTTATTCACTGCATCCATTGTATCGTACTTTGTCTTGTTGCATTCAGCATTTAGGAGCATTGTCTTTCCCCAGCAAATCATTCCTCACTTATATCATATCACCCAATTACTTGTACACTCTCTCTTTCTACGAAAAACATAGTCTTGTATGTGCTCGCACCCTTTTCACGTTAAAACATGGTTCTATTATCTGTAAACATCCATTCTACGCTGAGGCTAGTATTGAGAGTATAGGCACTTAGCCTATGTCAAGCGTCGTTTGGCTGTGCCTACTTCTTTTCTATATAAAATGCAGTTTGATTTTGCATCTCTATCCCTTTGTGGTATTTGTGTGGTTTTGCACTGCTTGTGGTTTGATTATTTCGTTACATTGTATATCATTACATTATTTTGTTACATTGTGCATCATTTTGCATTCTGCCCCTGAACTACGCTGGTTTGATTCCTTGCAACGAGATACAAAGGCAACCTCGGGTTCAACCAACTGCATCTGCATTTTGTTTGTTTGCCCAAGTCTTCCGGCCTTGTCAAAATGGGTCATCTTCAGGCTTTGGCCTTCACTAGCGTCATTTCATGACTTCAAGCTCTATCAAAGAGAGGCAACTGTAGACATCCCATTTTTGACCGCCCTTAAGACTTGGGCACCACTGATTGATCACTCAGTGATGAAAGTTATGTTGTGCAAATGTTCGATTTCTTCAGTAAGAAGAGCTTCTAAATCCCAACCTTACACCCCATTTCGGACCAAAACTATTTTAGACATTAAAACCCTCTCTTTCAAAATATTTTTGAAAATATTTCTACGATGTTCCGAGGCTCGTATTTCGTTTAAAAGTTACACTTTTTAGTAAACCGAGCAATGACAAAGTGGAAATAAATGGAAGGAAGGTGAACTCTTTGAAAAATCTTTTAAAACATCTTATTTAGAGGTTCGGAGTTGAAGAACATAGGAGGAAAGGAAAGAAAAGTAGTTGGGGAAAAAGTTGGGCATGAAACCGTTAAGAGAGAACTAAGTAGCCTACACTAAATCAGGCCTATCCTTTTGTACACTTGGACTTTAGTTATGAGACCACCACCATTGGAAAGTGGACTTTTGAGGCTTCATTTTAGACTCAAGAACCTCCTAAAGCCGAGTCCAGATAAGAGAGATATGACTGTTTGAATTTAGGCATCAATCAGGTTAAGACAAAACAGAGCAACCTTTATTAAAATAGGCATATCTCTTTGCACACTTAGAATTTAGATGTGCGACTATCACCATTGGAAAGTAGACTTCCGGGGCTTTAATTTAGATTGAAGAAAGACCTAAAACTGAGTTCAGATGAAAGAGATATGCCCGTTTGAAGTCAGGCTTGGAAGTAAATTTTTTGGGGAAAGCACATGGCCGGCCGGCCACCATTGGTGGCTGGCAATTCACACTTCTGGCCGGCCAGCCACTAGCCGGCCATTAGTGTAAAACCCGGATGTTTTTTCCAGCTATTTCCACAAAGCTCCAGCTGTCCCTTTATAGATATTTTCGACTGATGGGCTGTTTTCTATATATAGAGGACCTCTCTTCTTACTTTCAAGGTTAGAAACATTTAGGAGTGAGGAAATAATTTTGAAACACTTGAGAGTGTGAATTTGAGCTCTTGAAGCACTTGAGAGTGTGAAATTGGTCGTTTATGACTTAAAGGTTCATTTCTCTTCAAGAGGTATACCTTCTCTTGCCTTTGTACCATCTTCACACCACTTGTTTTCCATCTTTTCTACTATTTTTGAGCTGTTTAAAACCTATTTTTATGGGCTGAAACTTGCAGTTTAAAGCTACCAAAGGTGGAGGGGTTAACCATCTTTCCTTGAACCTTTTTCTCTAAGCTTTTGCCCATGTGTTTCGCATTTTATTCTCAACTTTTTTTGAACTTTTTACCACTGATTTTCAAAGGTTTTCAGAGGCTAAAAAAGTGGTTTTGAAGTCCAAAAATGGAGGGGTTAACCACCCCTCCTTTGGCTTGTTTACTAGCTTAAATTGCTCCATGTTTTAACTTATTATTTTAGCTACTTTTGTCTTCATTCCAGCACATTTTTGTACTGTTTTTGGGCTGTTTGGGGTCTGTCTAAACTCTGAAATTTTGGGCTGAAACTTGTGGTTTATGGTCAATAAAGGTGGATGGGTGGCTCACCATTCCTTCTACTTAGCTTCCAAGGCCTTTACCCTTATGTTTTCCATCTTGCTGTCACCTTTTTTTGAGCTTTTAAACACTATTTTTCAGAATTATTTCAGTTGCCAAAATCATGTTTTGAAGTCCAAAATTGGAGGGGTTAGCCTCCCCTCCTTGTGTCCTGCTTACTAGCCTAGCTTGTGCCATGTTTTAGCATATTAATCTAGCTAATGTTAGCTCAATCCCAGCATGTTTTAGGACTGTTTTTGGTTGATAGTTGCATTTGAGCTTTGCTTTGCATGCTTGTAGTGTAATCGTTCTCATGAGCTTGGTGTTTTAGGCCTTAGACACCATCTTATTTTAGTTGATAGCATTTATTTATGTTTTTCTCACTTATTTTCAACACTAATAATCTCTGCAACCTCCCTCATTTATTGGCTTTTGTTTTGCTTTGAGAGTTGTTTCAAGCCTCTTGTTCTTTTAAGCATGAGATTGAGGTTGTCATGCTTAATGGTTTAATCCCTTTCAGGGGTTCATTATCAATGGCATGACATCTCTTTCATGTCTTAAGTTAACTCTTGGTTTGGTACTTCACTCTATTAGAGGACTTAAATTCATTCTTGGACTTAATGGATTAAAGAATGGATGGTAATTTGAAACTGAGTAACTAAAATTAAGGCTAGAATGGTGCAAGATAATAATAAGGTTGTGTTCAATCGGACGTTAATTGAACACATGGAATCTTGAAACATTTCATACTTATTAGTGATGAAATGATTCAAGTTTCCAAGTTCACTACTTCCCTTGATTATCCATGATAGAGAGGTGGTCTTTCGAGTCTCATTTTGTTACATTTATTGAAATTGTACACTTTGGTTCACAAGCCATCATGCAATGAAATTGCTTGAGTTGGTAATTTGTGGCTTAAGTTTACTTCTCCTTTGATTTGTTTATAAAAATGAGAGGTGAATTGTGCAAACAACCCTTGAGAATATCATGTGCATGCTCTGTTTGTCCTCTGTTGCAGCAAGATGAACTAGGCAGTAGTGGCTAGCAGGCCACTTTCTATGGCCGACAGGCCACCTATGATGGCCAACCAGCTATCACTGGTGGCCGGCAGGCCCTCATCACTGGCCGGCCGACCACTGATGCAAAATTCAGTAGTGTGTTCCTTTGGCAGAGCAGAGTTATTCTGGAAGTGGGCAACAGTGTAAGTGTTCTCTGTGCAATAACGGCTCTCCAGAAGCAAAACAGTGGCCTTTTCGGGTGGAAACCAAGCATGCGCATGAACATCCCTCATTTCCCGAGACAGAGTAGTTAATTGTTTAGTTTAATTACTTCTTTTAATTACACTTGTGTTGTAATTATTTAATTAGTTAAAGTAGCTAGCTAGTTATGATGTTGTAATTATTTTAGTTAACTAGAATAGTTAGTTAATTCATTTGTTGTAATTAATTAATTAGTTTAACTAATTTCATTTCCTTTGTAATAACTAGCTTAGCTTAGTTAGTTAGCTAGTTAGTTTATTCGGACTCTCCTTTGTGAGAGCATAATGATGTAATAATGTGTATGTCTTCTAACCTCACGTCTTTCTCCCTTTTATTTACCAGCTTACGATGGTTAGCTTAGGGACATCATGTTTTGTTTAGCATTCTTTATGTTTGCATCCATTTGTATTACATGCACCGAGGCTCGGTTCATCATTCTAACTGCATTGTTAGTTTAATACTTCTTTGAATACGTGCTTAGACCGCATGTTATCAAAATTGTTTCACATATCATGTTAAGTAGCCGAGCCTAAGTAATTGCATTTTGTATATGTTGCATTAGACATATCACATAGTTAGGATCATGCATTTTTCTAACTTATTCCTTTTTTAGCTTAGAGTACTAGGTGAGACTTTACTCGCTTTAGCATATCGCATGTGTGTGATCGGTGCCATATCAAAGCATGCTTACCATGAGGCTAAGTGCTTAATTGATAAACTGCTTGAATGCCTGTGGATGAAAGCTAATTGCTTGAATTGAAAAAATTTGAGCAATGTTCATATGCAATCACTTTTTCAAGTGGTACATATTCGAAACAATTTTCAAAACGAACATGACTTTAAATGTTCCAATTCTTGCAAAGTTAGTTTATACTTGTTTGTGTGCATCACATAGTAATGCTAGTCTAATAAAATGGAACAATAACATATAATGTACATGAGATTCATATCACGATTAGTAGAGGCCGATCTTTGATCGGGCGAGTGGGGGTACTCAATTCATTCATGACCTTCCCCTTTCGTACCCAAGTTCCCGAGCCGAGACAATCTTGGTGATGACGAACACGTGGCCTTTTGCACGAGTCATACGTTTCCTAAATTTTCCAAAAATAAAATATTTAGGTGGCGACTCTGTATCTGGCAAAGCAGTCCATTTTTGGCAATTTGATTCAAAATCGATTTTTCAAAAGATTTGTCAGATTTGGACTCTTTGGTGATTATCTATTTCACATTGCACTTGTGGAATCAGATTCAGAACCACAGGAGTTCGAACTGTAGGGCTTATTTCAACTTTCGAAATGGGGCGCGAAAAAGTCGAGCTACAAACCTATTATACACTAGACTAGATAGTAAGGAAGGAGAAAATAGAATATACAAACTTGTTATGATAAGAGAGTGGAAAAAAGAGATTTTAATCAGGTTAATTGCATCAAAAGTGAGAACTCTAAGGTGTTGGTGAAAAATGAAGAGATTAAGGAGGGGTGGAATTTGAGAAGTTGTTAAATAAGGAACATGGAGAAAGGTCAAAAGGGGAAAAAATAGCTAGTAATAAGGAAAACCAAGACTACAGGTTCTATCGCAGAATTAGGAATTTTGAAGTAGAGATTGTAATTAAGAAGATGAAATCGAACAAGGCTTTTGGACTCTATGATATCCCTATTGAAGCTTGAAAATGTTTGGATAAAAAGGAAGTTGTTTGGTTGACTAGGTTATGTAGAAAGATTTTTAACTAGGAAAATGCTAGAGGAGTAGAAAAAGAGTATTTTAGTACCAAACTACAAGAATAAAAGAAATGTCCAAAATTGTAACAATTATAGATGAATCAAGCTGATGTTTCATATAATGAAAGTGTGGGAGAGAGTGATGGAACATCGATTCCAAAATATAATAGAGGTACCAGAGAACCAATTTAGATTTTATGCTTGGTAGGTCAACAATGGAAGCGGTCTATCTTTTAAGGAGAGTAATAATAAAGTATAAGGAGAAGAAAAGTGACATTCATATAGTTTTTATCGATCTTGAAAATGCATATGATAGAATGCCTCAGGATATAATCTAGTGGGTGTTAGAGAAGAAAAGAGTAACAAAATGTTACAATAATGTGACTAGGGACATTATGAAAGTGTGATGACCACCATTAGATCGCCGACTTGAGAGACAAGTGAATTTTCAATTACTATAGGGTTACACCAAGGATCAACCTTAAGTCATTATCTTTTTACTTTAGTTATGAATGAGTTGACGAGAAATATTTAGGATGATGTGCCATGATATATATTTTTTGCAAATAATATCGTGTTAATGAATGAGACTAGATAAGGAATTAATATAAAGTTGGATACTTTGAGAAAAACACTTGAATCTAAAGGATTTAAGATAAATAAAACTAAGAGAGAATACGTGAAATGTAATTTTAGCAACAGCAACAATAGAAACAAAGGAGAAATGAAGATTAAGAACCAATAATTACCTAATAGTGAACATTTCCGTTATTTAGGATCAATTATCATAACGGCTGGAGAGATTAGAACAGATGTGGTCCATAGAATTAAGGCGGAATGGCTTAAGTAGAGGAGTGCATCTAGAGTATTGTGTGATAAATAAGTACCCACTAGACTAAAAGAAAAGTTCTATAGAACGGCTATTAGACCAGTAATGTTGTATGAGATGGAATGTTAGATAACTAAGAAACAACACATAGATTAGATGAGTGTTACCGAAATAAAGATGCTAAGATGGATGTATGGTAAGACTAGAAAAAACAAAATTAGGAATGAGTATATTCATGAATGGGTACGAGTAACACCGATAGAAAATAAGTTGAGAGAAAATAGATTGGGATGGTTTGGTTATATACCACGAAAACCAACAAATGCAGTAATGAAGAGATGCAATACAATGATGGTACATAAAAGTGTTAGAAGAAGAAACAGACGTAAATTAATGTGGGCTAATATAGTAAATGGAGATATAAATCTCCTTAATTTGACTAACCAAATAGCCTTTGATAGAATTAGATAAATAAATAAATAAATAAATCATATAACTGATCTCATTTTATGGGACTTAATGCTTGATTTGGTTTAGTGTTACACTAAAGTGTAATTATCCCTTTAAATTAAGCTAGTAAATAGAAAATTTTAATTATTGAATTACAATTTTTAATTAAACTTCTAATTTAAAAATACTACAAATATAAATAATTAAATATACACGATCACATCATATGTTATAAATTAAATTATGCTAAAGAAATAACACTTTCACTGAACATATTTATCATGTTGAAATATGGCATCAATGCAATTTAAATAACATGAGTTGCAAAATATACCGTAAAATAGTATTTGATCCACTAGAACAAAATGAAAATAAAATGATTAGTCCATTAAAATATTTATTTCTATGTTTAGTTAAACTAAAAACTAATGACAAATGCATTACAAATGAAATAATTTTTCATCATTTTAAGATAATGATCATTCCATAAGAAAACTAAGAGAATCATCATTCCATTCTATTTATCTCATACCAATGAACCAAATAGAGCATGAAAGAATAGGCTAAACTGAAAAAGGTAGATAAAATACACATTTAAGAGATGGATTTTACTAGAACTTTTGTATAACATCACTTAGCCTAGAATGATTTTAAATAAAACATTTAACATTGGAACTTCAAATTTATCATGATCCAAACAAATCTAAACAAAAGTTTTTTTTTTTTCATCACAACCACTTCAACTATTACAAATATCACTCTACTCTATTTATAAACTTATACATTTTGATTTCTTCAACTTTAAAAATGTATCATCACTTTCACCCCTTCAAAACACGTCCAAAAGAAATATATTTATATAAGTTCATGATTAAAAAAGTCAATAGATACCGTGATATTTGTTAATAATTGAGACAATATTGGTATAACTAACCCTAAAAACACAAGTAAAATGGGGGAGGCAGCATATGTCTCTTGCAAAACACAAGGTAAGTGACAAAACACTTAATATACCACCAAAATCTCAAAATAAAGCCAACCAAAACACAGATTTTGTTCCTTTATTTGACTTTAGTTTCATTTTTAGTACTCTTAACCCAGACTCTAATTTCAAAATCTCAAAATGAAGCCAACCACAAACACAGATTTTTGTTCCTTCATTCAAAATAGTTTCCTTTTTAGTACTCTAACCTAGACTCTAAGATCAAAATCTCAAAATAAAGCCAACCAAAACACAGATTTTCGTTCCTTTATTCGAAGTAGTTTCCTTTTAGTACTCTTTAACTCTGGTCTCTTTAAGTTGCAGAGCAAACATATTTGACTGCATTGGTTTACCATGGGGATCGAAAGAAACTTAGCCTTGCAAGCCAATAATACCTGCATGCAAGTAAATTTACTTATTAGAACTTTGGGATTACATAATTAAAAGGTAGAATAGCAGACATGGACCAATAGGGAAACATCAGCAAGTGTCCATCTTCTGAAGGTAATTATAAAAAATAAAAAAAATTAAATAAAAAATAAAAGACAAAAGACAAAAAAGAAGAAGAGAGCTTGCCTTCTCTCCAGTCTACTGGAGTCCCAGTTATGAGACTGTAACAGGAGAGAAGCCATGTGCATGTGAAAGGAGAAAACTACTTTGCTTACCACAGGCAACCCTGCCACCAGCATTGCCGGTGCTTTTGCTTAGCTCATGTCCACCTGAAAGAAAGAAAATATATGATTAAAATCAATGTACCAATTACCAAAATGCAAAGCCCAACATCCAGATTAACTTATCCAAATGTCAAGCTATTACTTCTGGGAAGAAAGAAGGAAAATAAGCATCTGAAATAACCTAATAACTTGAGCAATCACATAAACATAAAAAAACACCTAGTAGCTGTAAAACATGCTACAATGGCTATGAACTCCATCCAAATAGAAAAGTGACTAGAAGACGCAAAATCCAATCGACTGTATCTCTCTTTATTTTGCACCATATGTAGAAGTCAATCTACTCATCTTCACTCAATATGGCAAGCAACGACACTACTTTTAACTTAGTCAATGACATGCTACATTAAAGTACAATCTGGACAAATTCTTGGTCTAACAGCAGGGGTACAAAATTAAAAGACCTCAGTTCAAAGAAGTTAGGAATTTAAAACTTGGTTTGGCTGCACGGAAAAGGGGGGAGTGACACAAGTTGGAAATATAAAATTCAAATAGTTTTATCCAAATACATCTCAAGAATTATCCTCTGCATGTGGTGCAGTTCTACACAATGTTATCAATACCATGGCCAATGTACCAGTTTTGTCATTGGTATAGTATGAACTGGTACCAATATGTTCCCGCAAACTATTTCTGATTTATCACGATAAATGTTATATATTTATTGAAAATGTCATATTTAATTTAAAATTTTAATGGGCATAGTATGCATTAGGAAACATAACACCAATGGTCCCTGAAGTTTTCCCTTTATATCAATTTAGTCCATGTAATTTCAATTGCTACATACTTGCCCTTTAACTTTGAATTTTGTATCGAATAAGGACAATTGTTAACTAACCTCTAATTTTTTGACGGAAAATGGCCACATGCCCTGCACGTGACCATTTTTCAAGGTCAAAATGGTCAATACACCCGATCTCTCTCTCAAAACAAACCAGATACCACTCATCTTGATTTACCATGCATTTCACCACACCAAATAGATCTCTCTCCACCAAGGACTAAACCCCTTCTCTCCTCGATCAACGATCACACCCTCCTTCGTCTCCTCTCCTCTCCTCTCCTCTCCTCTCCTTACCGCTAGACAACCCTTCCTTTGCTCTTCCCCACTACCAAATCACCTCCTTCACCACACCTCTGCCACCCGTACCTCTGCTCCTCTCCATCAGCAGATGAGACCCCCTCAGTCGGTGAGGAGGCTAGAGGAATAGAAGCAGAACGAATTTGGTGAATCTGTTGAGCAATAGAAGCAGAACGAATAAGATTTTAACAGCTTCAACCATGGTTTGATGTTACCTCTTTGTTCGTTTTTATAGGGTATTCAAAGAAATTGTTGATGCTTCAAGAAACTTGATTTGTAAATCAAGAAAAGCTCCTTATATTGCTCTCCATCTCTGGAAAGCATTTCAACTTTACAATCCACATCATAAATCAATCATAAACAGAAAGCAGAGGGGTTGCGTGCATGAGTAAGAGATCTCAAAACAAGAATAAATAAATAAATTGATGGGTATTGATTTCGGCCTTTTCAGGTGATGATCAAATTAGTTTGTCCATGGCAGCTAATAGGATATTGAAGACAATGGGGTGTTGCTACAAGGTGTTCAGTAGAGAGAAACATTGATGGGTATTGATTTCAGACTTTTCAGGTGATGGTCAAAATTAGTTTGTCCAAGGCAGCTAATAGGATGTTGAAGACAATGGGTTCTTGTTACAAGGTGTTCAGTAGAGAGAAAAATAGACAGGGAGATGGGGGTGAGTGGCAGGGGAGAGGTCAGCAGCAGTGGGGAGAGGAGTGGTGGTCGGTGGAGGAGGAGGGGACTGATTGTTGGCAGTGAAGAAGGAAGAGGAAAAGAGATGGACAAGCTATTTCGTATGGTCATGTGCATGGGTAAATAAAGATAGTGTTCTGGTTTGTTCTAATTTGCTGAGAGATAGATTGGGTGTGTTGACAATTTTACCTTGAAAAATCGTCACATGCAGTATATGTGACAATTTTCCATCAAAGAATTGGATGTCCATTAATGATTGTCTTTATTAAACACAAATAAAATTAAGGGGCAAATTTGTTACAATTGGAATTGCAGGGATCAAATTGACAAAAAGAAAAGAAACTTCTGATACTGTTGGCGTAATTTGCCCATGTCTCTCTCACTACAAATAAACCCACAGATTTATTGTAAATTAATAACTAACTATAGTGATAGTGATGCATTGTTGAACGGAGGTGCGAGGAAAAGCAGTAGTTGGTAGCTTTGGCTGGAGACTAAGGAAAAGAAAGAGGGAAGATATGAGAGAGGGAGAAAGAGAAGATAGAAAGAGATGAGTGGTGTGTGACAGACTAATAGTTATAGAAAGAAAAACTATGCTTTCAATGGAAAAAGAAACTATGCTTTCAAGAGAATTATTCTTTTAAGATATGTTTGAAAATTAAGTTTGTAGGTGTATCCCTATGTTTGAGATTATAAGCCATGCTAGATTCCTGATCACTATGATCTATGTAGCACAAACACAGACACGAGACACAACAAAGAAACATAGACAACAATTTTCAAAAATGTTGGACACAATACTATTGGGACACATACAAAATTTATAATTTTAAAATTTTACTATATATCAAATATATGAATAATTTATTCAAAGGTAATGGAAAAATAAAAATTAAATAAATAATAATAATAATAACACTAATTAACTTAAACATTAAGACATCATTCATGTAAAATATTGCATTCTAAAGAATGCAAAAACAATTGTAGACCACTGAACAACATATTCGTTTTATGAATATTTCAAAACATAAAAGTTACATTCCAAAAAATACAAAACATTGTTGCTATAAAGAGATTCATTATATAGATAGTATTTGGAAGGTTTAACATTGTTACTGAAACAATACGTGAAAACAAGCTAATACCAGTGCAAAAAGAATGAAAAAAATTATTGAGATAGAAGCCATGTATATATAATAGATTCACGATACAATTTAGGAAACGATATAAATAAGGAAACTAGTGATTGACACAATCACAAATTATATACATAACACTAAAAATAAAAAAAATTCTATGTACTCTAATTTCTATATTCAACACTCCCTCTGAAGCTGGTGTGAAGATATTCAACAATCATAGCTTGTCAATGGATGACTGGAAGAAGCCGGAAAAAACTCAACGGCTAGTCCAAATAAATGCTACCGAACAAATCTAGTAGTCCGCTAAATAAAAAATGCCAAAAAGTGCTTAATACATCAGCACCACACCCTAGAAAGAGAAAAAAGCAGGGACTGAACTACCCTAAAGAAACTGACCGGAATCAATATCGAGACAGTTTAAAGGAGTCATGCCAGACCATTGTAAGAACTGACCGAAATCAATGTCGGGACGGTTCTGGTCATGTCGCATCGCTTGTAAGAACTAATTGACTGTTGAACCAGCAAGTGTGGTACACATATAACTTATGACGTGATGCTGAACGATGCTGGCAACGAATAACTGAATATGCCAAGAGGCAGCTTATTAGAAAGGGTGCCAAGGCTGACTTAGATGGTGTGCTAGGGGGTGGCTTAGATGGTGCGCCAAGGAGTGGCTTATGAGAAAGTGCGCTGGGGAGGGGGGCTTAGATAGTACGCCAAGGGATCGGCTTGGGTGGTTCACATGGTGTATAACCATGCTCACCATGATATAGGTATAATACCCCCCTCAAACTCAAATAGGTTTGAAGATAAAAACCTATTTAAGGTTGAAACAGAGGAAAAGACAGTGTAGCAAACGCACAAAAAAAAAAAACAAAAAAAATTGCGAGTAAAAAAAAATATATTGCGAGTAAAAAAAAATATGATTGAGATATTTGGGATAGGATAAACCAGTGGACAAAGGAAGAGATCACTATGAAACGATACTGAAAAGGAAAATATGGCAGTGGAATGGGTTGAGGTCCGGCGGGCAGCCAAGGCAAGGCTGCCGCCTGCCAATGAAGCAAAATTACTAGGTACTTAATTTAGCTCTGATACCAAAAAGAATGAAAAGAATTATTTGGTTTTCCTATGAATAAAGTTGAGGCCATGTATATATAATAGATTCACGATACAATTTAAGAAACGATATAAATAAGGAAACAATACCAAATCAATGATTGACACAATCACAAATTATATACATAATACTAAAAATAAAAAGATTTTGTGTACTCTAATTTCTATATTCAATAGTCCATACCGTACTAATGACAACTGGTATGCAGGTTAATACAATATTGACTATAACTAAACCCACCAACGATACTTATCAGAATAGTTGGAATGATACAAAATTGGACAAAATTACAACCGATATTGTCCAGATTAGACTGGAAAAAAATCCAAAACAATAATGGGTCTACTTTCTCTTGATTTGTTGTTAGTACAGTATATTTCCTCCAATACAAAACAAAACTACAACATATACTCTCTCAAGAGTTGACTCATTAATTTCGATCACAACTCAAACCTTACTATTTTAGCAAATTTGTAAAGCCTTTCACATAGGGGTGGCCATGGGGTCGATGGCCTGCCCAGCCCAGCCCAGCCCAGTCCAACCCGATATTCTTAGGGCTTGGGAAAATTATTTAGCCCATAAGGCTGGGTTGTACCAAAATTTTGAGTGCATTTAATTTTTGAGCTCGACGTGGGATAAAAAATTTTAGCCCACTGCGACCCCAGCCCGGCTATTTATAAAATATTAAGGGCAAACTTCACTTTACCTCTTTGTGGTTTGGGCCATGTGCAGTTTACCTTCCTAATATTTTGAAATGACCACATAACCCCCTTGTGATTTGTGGACTAAAGTGCACCGTTAAGTCCGTTAACGATTTAATGAAAAAGACTAAAATACCCCTGTATTTTTGTCATTTGTTTGAAAGGCAAAGTACACTTTAACCCCATGTACTTTATTTCATGTGCAATTTAACCCTTTGAACTTCGAAAATGATCATATAACCCCCAATTATGTCTGCCACGTGTTTCACACTTGTTGTTAAGTTGGATGAAATGTTTAACGATGCATTTCAGTCCACAAACCACGTGGGAGTTATGTGGTCATTTCCAAATATCAAGGGGTCAATTGCACATGGCCTAAACCAAAGAAGAGTAAAGTGAAGTTTGCCCAAACATTAATATTAATATTTATATTATTTAGCTACAAAATAAACTAAAAAAATAATAAAGATTAGGAAAAGTACATATATCTATATTTCATTCTAGAGCTTAAATTAAAAGCTACTTAAACGATCATATTTATTTTACAATTGAATTTTGTTAATGTTCTAAATTCAAATCATTATTAAAATGGTCAAAATAATTTAATAGCACTTCAAGATGAAAAAAATAAAATAAAATTAATAGGTCATATCTATTGGATTAAGTGGACAGGCTTCGGATTTAAACATTCTTTTATGCTGTGTTTGGTTGGGGGATTTGGGGAGGGAAAGGGAAAGGGAAAGGGAAATGGAAAAGGTAGGTGAAATGTGAATAAAATATGTATATATTTCACATAGTTTCACACACCTTTTCCCTTTTCCTTTCCAAATCCCTCCCCAAATCCCTCAACCAAACACACCATTAAGGCCGGGCAAGGTTTGGAATGACACATACTCTTACTATATAGTATTGGACTGGCTTGACCCGGCCCAACCCAATGTTTGTCCACCCCACTTTTTCACAATCCATAACTTCCTAGCCTTCCATTACACATACAAGAGTAGAAAATATCCCACTTAC
Organism: Camellia lanceoleosa; assembly: GCA_025200525.1. NCBI lineage: Eukaryota > Viridiplantae > Streptophyta > Magnoliopsida > Ericales > Theaceae > Camellia > Camellia lanceoleosa. The sequence continues at coordinate 370,182 of JANUSC010000062.1, forward strand.
AGAAACGACTTCAAAATTTTGCTAGCCTCAAACCACCTATTGCTGGCACTATATTTAAACTTTAAAACATCAGTGTCATCCATAAACTATCTTGCCTAAGTAGTCCACAAAACCATTCACATATAAAGCTGAATTGCTAGCACTTGAATCTGGAATTCAATAAGCCTAAGCATCATAAGACCACCAATAGAACCCCTAGCCACCAACATTGGAAGTCCTATATTCCAAATCACAGACTATCCTAAATTTGCCATATTATGAATCTAGATAGCAGAACCTAATCAAAGTTGCCCTAAACCTTTCAAAGGCAAATCCTATTTTACTCTTTAAACCTCATAAGCAATGAATGATTGAGTGTGTGGGTTACAATATCCACCTCCCCTCCAAAAAATAAATGTTTGTGCCAAAACTCATACTTCAGGTCACAATACTATCAAAGCTACGCACAGGAGCCACATGAAGCCCAATATCACTCATTCTAGAAGATCAATGCATATGGAAAATTAAAGGAAATCCTACGAAGTCTTGCAACAGTATAGTTCAAAATTCCTCCTTTTCTACCAAAGAGTGAACAGGGAGAATCTGCAACCAAATAGGGACTTTAAAAATAAACAATCAACGTATAGAGACTACTTTAACATACCCCACATGAAAGTAAGACCCCCCACCAAGTAAAACACCACTCTCAAACAAATTCAATCCCTATTGTAACTGCTGAATCGTACAATGTGAAGAAGTGAATAACCTTCAGCTGAACACTAGCATAACTGAAATTATACACACAGATATCATGGTAATCCATCCAAAGGAATGTTAGAATCTGAATTTTACCCAAGTTGACCTGGAACTCTTGCTTGACAAGGTAAGAAAATACAACTCAGCATCTTTGCTTCCGCTTAAGAGTGACCAAAAGAGATTGAGATTGACATCTACATACAATTGCAAGAAATTTCCCCAGCCCAGTGCCTCCCAAAAGGGAAGTAGGAAGATTTTCTTTTCCTTTTTGTGTTTCTAATAATTAAGGGCGACGACTGATACCTAGTCTTAAACCATAGAGTACCGGAAAATTCTACAGCATAAATATTCCTGATGCCCAGAAGTGTATCAAAATAAATGTGTCACCAGAGACATCTCCAGTTTACTCCAAAATCCATCACAAATAGAGTATAGATAAGAAACTCACAGCTTACAAAGTTAAATCAAGTTTAAATAACACAACTAATGCATCTACACTCTGTTTACTCTTACATAAGCAATTTGTTTCAAGAAGAATGGCCCAATTCCCTACGCCCTGATATGCCCTTAAAGCCAGCAGGAACTTCTACTATTTTTAACATGTTTCCCACCAAACCAATTGGCTCGAACTTCTAAATGACTAATGATCCTTTAATAACACATTGCAACAGTGCTTTGAAGTTGTGACAATATTATGGCTTGAATTTCTAAATGACTACTAACTCTATTCATTCCAAATTTTTTTAATTTTTTTTTTTCAATCCTTGTAAGCCAGGGTGCATAAAGGAGTAATAGAACAAAACTAATTGAAAAATATCTTATTGCTCTAAATTTTACTCATACCCTTGCCAAGATCATCGGGATCTGCATGGACGACAACAGCCCTCCCAATGATGGAATTCGGACCACAGAGAGGAATCTGCAAGCATATGCCAACAGCTTAGAATGAAGAATGTTCACAGTCCCATGTCTTTAGAAACATAAGAATTAGAAAAGAATAAGATCAAACCAACACAACGGAACAAAAATAAGAAGAATTAATTCACCTGCTTGTCAACAATTGTGAAATTAGCAGTACCTAAAGCACAGAAATACATGAAAATATGTTAAAAGGATAAGGAACCTTCAAATATCCAAAATATGCTATAGATCTAGCCTTGAGATACTCAAACAGTACTAGATGCCTTGTTGGCGTATAAATTTCAACTAAATTTATGACACGTATGGAGCCTATGATAGGAAGGTTGTAGGTAATCACTTCCTAAAAAAAGATCAATATGATCCGTTGAAATACATAAATAAAACGACGTTGTATCTCAACAACGTTATTCAAGATACTCAAGTAACACGTGGAGCCTGCGAAAGATGACACCTGTAGAGCCTACAGCAAGGACACCGCACAGGATGAAACCCCAACGATCAATCCAGTTAATAAGATATACGATTAATCAGATAGCGCTATTATTCAAAATTCAAATGGCGCTATCATTCAATTTGAAATTCAAATTGAAGATGAAGCATTTCTATCACCTGATGGCCCTCCATAAATATGAGAACCATCACACAAGACGAGGGATCAGAAAATCATAAGTGAAAAGATCAAAGAGGTGGGTTGGTTTGGCATGTACTAAAAAAGTGCACTTTTTGACTTATTGGTGGGTTTCGGTTGGGTTTCGGTTGGGTTTGATGTGATGTGTTAGAGATGTGATGTGATTTAAATAGGATGATGTGACTTAAATAAGATAGTGACTTTTTGACTTTTTGACTTATTTAGATGATGCCAAACCAAGCCAGAGAAAGAAATTGAGAGCTAAAGAAGTCGTTACAAAAAAAGAAGAAGAGAAACCTAGAGAACTCAAGAGCCTACACTAATGGCGATGAATAGGTAAAGGATTCCAAACCCAAGAATTGTATTTTGTATTCGAGGGTTCAAAACCCATAACAATTTCAATAAAATATTTATTTTTTCTTAAATTGTCTTTTGTTGTTTATTTTGTTCTTCATTAATCGGAGGTTTCATTTGTATAAAATGTTTAATTAACGATCGGAAATACAGATCGGAAATAAGAACCTGCTATTCAAATAATCAGCACTGTTTAGTCCAAAAACTAAACAGTGGACATTTGTAACATAAAATTTTGAAATGTGTTAATGCCTCCATGTCTACAAGAGAGTCAACTAAAGCATAGTTCTAGCAGAAGAGAAAATAAAGAAATTATTAAATAATGGCAGGCAGAAATAATGTGGCAATCAACCAATTGTGGATGAAAATAGTACACAGTATTGAAGAGCACAGTGCATACCATCACCACCAACTGTCACATTACCCAGATCACCAGCATGGCGAATCTCATCTTCAGGAGCACCATGTTCTTTGCCAGCAGGATTAAAATGTGGTCCTAAGAATTTTAAAAATAAAAATACTCAGAATTAAAAAAATTATGTAGAGTAAGAAGTGATTACTCTGTGGTTTTGCACAAACTCATAATGATGTAATGGTACAAATAAGAGTGGAAAAGAGAGAAAAAGAAATCTAGTAATCATATAGTACCGGTTGACATGCAACCATTTGTTGTATCTCCAAGGGCATGGACATGGAAGCCATGAAGCCCAGGCTTTAGGCCAGAAACATTTCCCGTAACATTTGTTGGACCTGAAAGTAAAAATATGGAGAACTAAATTAGACAGGAAAATACTCAGAATAGCAATACAAGTTGCACTATGTTGGCTACCCAATTTAATTAACTTCTATTACCATCTCCTTCTTGGGTGAAGTAGATAGTTCCACTCACATCCTCATTGCTACTAAGAACAGCAACAGCTTTCACCATTGTTCCACGTGATCTAAGCATAGAGTTAGAGAAAGGCACACAGTGAATTCATAAACACTGATGGTGGAAGCATTGAGCATAAGAAGATATTGAAATCTCCTTCACCACAAACTAATAGTATAAAACCTAACAAGATATTTAAGGGCAATTAGAAACATAAAAGCACAACTTACAGAACAAAAACAGTAAACCAATGCTTAAGTAAAGAAGAAGCTTCTCAAAATCACATCAGAAAACTATGTTGACAACAATGTGTACACTTATATTACATATAATCACATAAACCTATCTTCCATAGATTCTTAACATCAGAAAATTTTGAATAAGAAATAAAAGAGAAATAGAAATACAATCAAATTGATCATGGCCTCTCTTATAATTAGCTGTGAAATAATATTCACCACTCATGTACGAAGCCACATTATGGCCTATGTATAGGACATTTCACAAAAAGTTCAAATATGCATGGACTCCAAACTCTAATAAAAGATTCATACATTGATAAATTCACAAGTTCCAACCAAAAAAATTTAAAATGATTCTATTTGTTGCAGCTTGGGTGCTTATGATTTTTTTATTTTTTATTTCTTGGCAGTGTTGGGCACAGTATTTGGTGTAACTTCTATTTATAGGTTGCTGACAAAAAATTACTTAAAAGGCTAAAAAAGCCGAGTATTGGAAAGTTGGGGTTTTCAATTATGATTTTAGATTATTAGCTAGGCATATCAAGAGTTGCAACAAATAGGGTCAATGAAGTGTATAGCCAGCAAAAGAAAAGAAGTACAAAGTAGTATAAAACTTGAATTGTATGGAAAAACCCATAAAAGACCATCACATGACCACTTAACAATATAAAATATGTTTTTTAAAACCCCCTCTTGTGCCTGTAGATGTACACGTTTTTGTAACCATTTTTGCTAGCTCCATATTAGGTCTATTCAATCATTTTAATTTTTCTCCTTAAATTCATAGATGTGTGAAGAGTTTTTGGGTAGATTATTTGATGAATTTGTGTTGACAATAGATCTCATTTTTTTCGACATGCATTTTTCCCCTGATGATCCACATGTTTGAAGTTGATTTCGATGGATTCTATATAACTAAAAATTTCAAATTTGCAATAACTTGTTGAGCAACCCATTGAAAGAATATGGAGATGCCACTGGTTGCCCCCATGGGACAAAATCCTAGTTCCATCCTTGTCACCATTGAACCCTAAATTCAACTAATGCTTTAGCTAAAGCCAACTTTCCATGACATCATATAGAAAGAAAACAAAACCACAAATTAAATTTGAGCAACAAGGAAGATTGGTTGCTAGGAAAATAAGAAATACTGTGAATCCGTAACACAGGAAAACAAACCAAACCTTAGTACAAGGAACCTCCTACTTAGGTGATGTTTCTTACTAAGAAACGCGTTTACGCTCCCAAGTAACAAAATAATTCCCGTCGAGGAAGAAACTTGCTCACAACTGAGATAAAAACTCTTAAACATACAAATATCAAATAAACAAAAGAAAAACAACCTAAACTTATTATAGTACTTTCTATTTACATAATATTTATTCATATTTGACCAAAAAAAAAATTATAATTGACATCAATCTCAAATATTTATTTACGTTTTAACACATACTTCACAACTACGTAGAAAAAATAATTATTAGAATACATTTATATATTTAATATATATATATATATGCTTCCATAGGCACTCCCAACCTTAAAAACTTCTATATGTTGTCACTCTCCCTCCCTCACTCCATGCAACTAAGAACCAAACTACTCGCATTTTGTTGGGATTTATTCCACATCCCCCAAATGCAAATCATAGCATACACACACACCAAAGAGAAAAATAATGATACCAAGATTTATGTGGTTCAACACCAATTGCCATCATCCACGGGAGAGGGATATTCCACTATATGAATAAAAATAAAGAATACATGTGAGATGGTCAAAATACTCAAGACTCGCACCACTATCTGGACCCCATGCTGAAGGATAGTTGAACCCTCACTTATCCCGATGCCTACACTATTTTTTCTCTTGCCTCTTACATCTCTATTTTCCCTCACTACTCTCTCAATCTCACCTAAACCTATAGTCTCCATGACTATTTATAATAGTCTACCCAAAAAAAACCTAGTTCCATACAATTAGTTAAGCAAATCCTACAAATATTGAGTTTCCCAGTAGATTTCAGACTCTGCTATCGTAACCCAAAAACATATATAAACCAACCTATCCACATATATCACATGAGTGGACTAATCCTAACACATTTAATTCATGTTCAATTCATTAGAAGTTTGTTTCAAAATCAACTCATTAGGTAAACATGTGAAGTTTTAATGCATTTCGCAACGGGAAAATTAGTGGAAAGTCCCATTAGAGGAACTCGTTTAATCATAGATCCTAAGAAAATTCTTATAATCCGTTAAATACTATACATTTGAAATTGTATTCTAGGGTATCTTTTTTTTGGATTTGGATGTTTTTTCATGGCAATTTTACCCTTGTTTTGGTCAATGGGCTTATATGGCAATTTTTTTTTAATGTTTCATAACTTAAAAATTTTATAACTTTCAAAATACACAACTGTTTTTGATAAAATTTACATTTTTAAAACTACTCAATGAAATCTATCAAATAAAGTCTCAATTGAATATAAAATTATGTAAAATGAAAAAAGTTAAAAAATTCACTCTTTTTTTTTTCTTTTTGATTTAAGTGTGAAATATTTTCACTTAAAAATTTACACTTTCAATAAATGGTTTATTATAAGAATCCTCCTCTATGCCTTTATATATATAAATATAATAGTGTGAATCTTTTAGTAAGTGTGAAAATGTTTGCTCTAGTAAAAAAAACTGTAAGGTTTGGCACGTACAATTTTTATTTGTCATTAACAACTTTTACACTTTTTAGAAATTCACACTTTTTCAAAAACTGAAGGTGTGAATATCCACACTTACATTTTTTGTCATAATTTTACGTGTGAATTTGATATTTACAAGTTTTACCCTCCTTAAAAATTCACTCTATTTTATTTACTAAAAGTTTGAATATTCGCACATATAAAATATTCACACTTTTATTTATAAACTTTTACACTTGCAAAAATTACATTTACGATTAAGTTGTTGTGTATCAATTTAAATATAAATAGTACAATTATAAATATATGTTGACTTATATTTCCTTTCCCCTTTATTTAGATTTATGTAGATTAAGGGAGGTTTTGTACATCTTCGAGAATAACGCAAGGCAAAATCAAAAATTTCTCAGAAAATTTCGACATACATGAACTGATCCACCCATAATTTCCATATATAGTGGTGAATCAATTTCTTTTTAACAGTAATTGAGGCATTATTGATAAATGGTGTTTCTGTCATTAGTTACAACATGGGACTTTACGGGTTAATAGATAAATAATAGGACTTAATGGCCTACAAGTCCCATATATAGAATTTATTGTTAAAAACACCATTTTGAAATTCGTTCTAAGTTTGGCTTAAGTTTATATGCACTATGAAATTATAAAATACTAAACTACTCAAATTAGACTTATGACCGGCCGGCTTGATTGTATCTCATTTGAAATTAGCTCAAAAAATAAACAAACAATTTTTTAAAGTTTTCAATCCAAGCTTGAACAACCACAACTCAGGATCATTTACAGGCCATCACAGCAACAAAGGACATCAGACTTTCTAAATTTGTAAAATTGCATTTCCCTTATTCTCATCAACCAATCACAAAGTCAACATACTTGAACAATAAAAGAGTCATCAAAACCTACACATACCTTGATTCAAAACCGATTAGATACGAAAATAATGATTCAATTCACACCCACCAAAAAGAAAACCAACAACAACTATTGATAAAGAGTCCAAATCGCTCGAGCTTCAATAACTCTTAATATAATACAGACTTCGTCAAGAAAATAAATTTTGAAGAAGAATCAAAGATAATATTCATTAGAAAATAAAAAATTAAAATTACGAAGAACAAAATGCCTCATCGATTGGAAATGAAAGTACATGACCGAAACACAACACAAAGAGTTGAGCTTACCTCAGAACACCCCACAGAGAGAGAGAGAGAGAGAGAGAGAGAGAGTCGATCAGTAGAGAGATAGAGAGCAACACAAATCAGGCGATAATAGAGAATGAAGCAGAAGGTTCTAGACTTCATACGTGTTTACATTGAAGTAAGCCAGTTTTTCGCCTAGTTTTCAAATATTGTTGCCACATGCCGTCTGGAAAATGTGTGGTTTCATTTTCAAATTTTTTTAAAATTAAATTATTAAAATTCTATTAAAAATAAGATTTTATTTGGAAATATATTATTTGAGTAATTTTTAATTTTTTGACTAAAATATGTGGTAACAGAATTAATATATTTGAGATATTTTTTATTTTTTTACGAAAAGATGTGTAAAAATTAGAGAGAAAAAAAAATCATTGAATTTTTTGTATAATTTGTTAGATTTTTGGATTTTTTAATGATTTTTTGACTTTTAAGTTAAACTGTGATGTTACCAAACGAGACCTAAGTATTAATAAAATCGTCACTAAATATAATTTTTTGTGATAAGTTTTTGCACATGTTAAAATTTAATTTTGTCACGGTTTTATAAATTGTTACTAAAATTTACAATTAATGACACTTTTTTATGACGAATTTTTTAAACTATCGTTGAAAGTTAAAAATTAGTGACATTTTTTATGATAATTTTTAAATTGTCACTAAAATTTATAATTAGTGATATTTTTTGTGACAATTTTTAAACTATCACTAAAATTAACAATTAATAATTTTTTTAATAGTGTTTGATAAAAAAATATTATTAATTATCATAAGATCTATTAAATATTAAACAATTCACCTATTACCTACACACGTAAGTTCCTTTTTTAATGAAAATAAAAATTTACATAGTTTTATGGTTTCTATATAGTTATAATAAAAAATACAAAAAATATTTATTATGTTTATATAATTTTAATTTTTTGATGAAGTAAAGGGTGATCCTATTTACACATCACAAATTCTTTCACTACAAACCATTTTTTTAAATTTTTCTTATTGAGTAATTCTACTTACACCACTAGTTTATCTTTTTACACCTTTAATATGAAATTTTTTTTTCTTTTTAATTTTATCCATGCGTGAAATTACTTTTAAGAACAAAAGACTAAAATTAAATATATTTTATTACGTTCTTACACCCATTGCTCTTAAATCCATATTGCTTTTCTTCCCTTCTCAGTTTTTCTTCTCTGTTACATATCTCTTTTCAAAGTGTAAGAATCATAGTGTTTTGATCATAGAAGAAAGCAATGGATGAAAAAGCAATGATGAAGAACCATAAAAAAGAAAAAAAAAATGAAATTGTAAGTTTTTTTTATTTGTTTAGTAAGTTTTCGTTTCGTTTTTTGAAAAAGTTGTTCAACTTTTGTTCGGTGTGTCAAAATCGTACAAAAAAAATAGTCTGGAATCACATTTTTGAACAAAAAATATATGTCTGGTAACCCATTGTTGAATAAAATATACATTTCCAGTAACCTAAGGCCGAACTTTTTCAATTTGTTCAATTACTCATTACCGTGCATTTCTATTTTTATGTATGTGTATATATATATATATATTGCTTGGAAGGATTATGCTTCTATTCGTTGCAGCAATGCAAGTACAATCATTCGACTGCTGAACATTTTGAAGAGCACTCATTTGTTGGTAGATTATCTGAAGAGGAAACATTCTTATTAGTTGACATGTCAAAGAGTATGGTGCAACTAAAAAAGACATTGATTACATTGAAACAAAAGGATATGTTTAATGCGGCAACAATAAAGACAATCTACAACGCACGTAAAACGACAGGTGGCTGAACAAATTTATTTTAGTTCGGTAACATGGCACTGGAATAACCTAATTTGTATAGCAATGTATAACCGAATAGGCACTTCATAAATAGGCTCCAACTAATTTCGTGTTTAAGTAAAATCATCCAATCGAATGCCAACAAATGGCTAGAAAAAAATAGTTTGTCTAGTAACACATCGTTGGAGTAATTCATATTCTTTAGCATTGTATTACCAAAAGCTATTGGTGTAAAGACAAACTAAAAGGCTTTTGAAGAGTTTTTAGTTTACACTTAATTTTGGCAGTATAAAATCACATTTTTTTAGTGGTGTAAGACCATTTCCAACGGTGAACCAAACTTGGCATCAGATTTGAATTTTGGTGAAAAAGTCACTTTTCAGTACTCCAACGGTTTCAGCAAATTGGTATCAAAATGAGAATTCAACAAAAAAATATCAAACTAAGAACAGTGTACAGATTTCAACAAATTACTGCGTGTGACCGTTAGAGGAGAGGCACCGGTCAACCAGCCGATTGCCCAGCCGATTGACCAACCCGTCGATTGATTCATCAATTCTACGACAGGTTTGAACTGGTTGGTTTGAACTGTGAACTGGTTGGTTTAAATTGCGTGACCGTTGGAGATCAACTGGTCAACCAGCCGGTTGCCCGGCCGGTTGACCAACAGGTCGACCGGGTTGATCAATTCTGCGACAACAGTAATGGACTGGTTTGAATAGGTTTGAACTGGTTGGTTTGAACTAGTTTGAACTGGTTTATTTTGAGATAGGTTATTTTGTGGATTATGAATAATTTGAAGTGTGATATAAATTTAAATTTAAATTCCCTTCGAAATATAATTGAAATTGTTACCTCTCATATACATATTTCAGAACTAGCCGTTCTAATAATTTACCGTTGGATGGATAGAATATTTTTAAAAATTTACCGTTGATGATGTGCTCTATAAAATATATCTGTTTCTCATATACATATCTCAGAACTAGCCGTTCTAATAATTTACCGTTGGATGGACAGAGTATTTTGAAAATTTACTGTTGATGATGTGCTCTATAAAATATATCTGTTTCGTATATCAAGCTGACAGAGTATTTCATTTTCAAAATAGCATTACATTATATGCTGTGAATTTTGTTTCTTTTGTGTCATTAGAAATTTTTTTCCCTTGAAATTTTAATTTAAATTATCTAATTCTAAGGTTAAGTGTATATCATTCTAATATTTTTCAGTTAAATATTGTATGTACTATATTTTTTCCAAACTATGGAAGATTTTGAAATGTTTGAGAAATCACAAATGTTGGAGCACACTGATATTAATTTTATGTCGAAAACTTCACGAGAGCAGAACATACAGAACAGTGTTAATCATTTTATTTCAGAAACTTCTCGTGTTTCTCGTGGTAAAGCGTTCACAATTATAGAAGATGAAACTTTATGTAGATCTTGGTTAGCAGTCTCTCAAGATCCCATTACTGGTAATAGTCAGACTATGGCTATATTTTGGAAACAAATACTTATTTATTTTAATTCACAATTGAGCGGTGAATCAAATCGAAATCGTATTTCTTTGTCTCACCGTTGGTTTGGCATGCAAAAGGCAATTAATAAATTATGTGGTTTTCTTGAACAAATTCAACTAAGGCAACAAAGTGGAACAACTGAGGCAGACATGGTAAAATTTATTTGTGTTATTAAATATCAATTTTCTTTTCTAAATGTATACTTGTTATTGACATGTTTGTAATTTTTTTTTGTAGGTCGCTAAAGCGAAGAGGATGTATCATGCAATATAGAAAAAAAACTTCACATTTGATACATATTGGGATATTTTGCGCCGAAGTTGTAAGCGGGATGAATTTCGATCACAACCCAAAAGAAGTACGCAACATGCTGATCCATCTTCGAATCCACCAACTGAATATGAGGCATTTGAATCCAACCAGAATAATGCCGTGCACGAACAACCATCTAATACATCAACACGACCAATTGGTACTAAGGCAGCGAAAGAGAAGTTGAAGAATCAAACAACGCACAATAGTAGATTTGATGAAATGGCTGCCAACCAATCCAAAATTGTTGAAGTGTTATCAACTATCTCCGCTAGAACTATTGAGCGAGATGAACAAAAGGCGATAGACCGTGAGCAGAAGACTGCAGAGCGTCGAAGAAGAACCAAAGATAGGGAGAAACAACTAAAACTCCTAACTATGATGAATGAAAGAGAACAACGAAATGAAGATCATAAAATAATGTCAATGGACATGACAATTTTAAATCTTATGCAAAAGGCGTACTACGAAGATCTTCAACGACAGATTTTATTTCGAACAACTAATAGATTGCCTTGAAAGGTTCTATATTAGTGGGTTTCATCTATTGGTTTTATTATTTAAAAATAGTAGTATATAACTTGTATTGGTTAGTTTTATTGGAATTATTAATGTAATAAGTAATCATGTAATCACAATTTTATTAAATGGAACATAATGATTTATGGAACATCATATTTCAAGTTCAATGTGGATTTATGGATATTTCCTATTCATTCCTTTTTTAACTAAACAATACATATTAAACAGCAAGAGCAAGGCATAAAAGAACCTGCAAGAATAGAGCAAATCATCATAAACATCATATTTGAAGTTCAATGTGGATTTATGGATTTTTGCCATAGTTTTTGCCATATTTAAAGTTCAGATTTTATGGATTTTATGGATTTTTATTAAACATCACATTTGATGAAACATCAGATTTTATGAATTTTTTTCATGGATTTTTGCCATATTTGAAGTTCAATGTGTAATTGTTGTCATGTTTTTTTTTTGGGAGATCTTTGGTTTGTAGTTCAATGTGGATTTTTTTTAATTAACCTCGTCTTCTTTAAAATGATATTTCAAGTGAAGGCCATTGACTACTATAGCATGATTTATACCAGAAAATCATAACTAAATAATGACCTTTTTGTAGCATTTTCAGAATGTACATAATCATATCCTTTGTCAAATAGGCATTAAAATGAAAAACTACAATATGAAGTGGTAATAACTGAATAGGCCAATGTCATAACTGAATAGGTTTTAAATAACCTCGTCATCTTTAACAAATTGACCCAACAAAAGGTTGTTCAAATAACAAAGTACAAAACCATGCAAATACATAATGTCAAACACATCAATAGTCATTATCTGGTGGTGGTGATGGAGGAAGGAAGTAGTGATGGTATATGTCATTTATGCGATACTCAATCCTATCTATGTGATTGTTTGCCACTTCATGACGTCTTTCAATGTCCACACGGAACTCACCAAATTGTTGAATTAATGAGTTCTGCGCAGTGGCAAATGTATCAAACTGAGTACCCAACAAATTGACCTGATTAGCCATTTGATGTTCCCATTGAACGCATTGATTATAACGTTGTTCTTCCATGGCCAAAAACTCAGTCCAATATTGAGGTTGTTCACTTGATGGCATCACATTGGCAGGAGCATCTTCTGGAGCATCATCTAGTGGGATTTCATCTTCTGAATCTTCTGGAGCATTAACACTTCCCATTAAATTGGAGGCTGCACCAGCATGGGTCACTGTATACTGATTAATGGGTGAACGGATTTTGATCTCCATTTCATCTACAAAGCGAACCCTAAAATGTTTGAAAATTTTTGTCAAGAGTGCCCCAAACAGTAATGACTGGCCCGTGAATTGAGCTTGATTTGCGAACATCGTTTCTTTCATAATTATGTAACACACATCTAACTTATGGCCAACTTCAAAACAGTATAACAAATAGGCATTAAAATATGGGACCGCATTATGATGTCCATTTTTTGGAGTGACATTTTCTACAATCCACCGGTGGAGAATCTGAAGATAAGGTTTTAAATGTCTTGCTTGTAAACTAGTCCCAATAAATCTGTTCTGACAAATAGTAGTATATACATCAGTAGCATTACCAACAATATTAGCTAACTCAGCCTCACTCTGAAAATGGATATTTTCATCAGCTACCTCAACTCCAATAATGCTTGCCAAAGTAGGAATATCAAACTGTATACCCTTTCTTTTCACATATGACAAAAGAGTAAAATTTTCATCTTTTTCCTGAGTACCTCTTAGGTGAACATAAAATAGAGATACTAGCCATGGATATACCTTTTGGGGTAAATTAATTAAATTTAGCCATCCCATTGCTTCAAATTTACTAACTAATAGTGCATCATATTGAGGTGACAGATTTACCGTCCTCCCTGTTACAATAGGTCGGCTGGAGAAGTTTGAAAAGGCTAGTTCATGACTTTCACTGAGAAAATCATCAGTAGGATATGACTGATTTTGAGGCTGCTGTTCTTGGCGTCGTGAAGGGTTGGAACTTTCACCAACTTGTGGTCTCGCTCTTTTAGTTCTAGGCATGATGTCAATATCTGTTGAATTTTAATGAATATGTGTTACATATGAAAGCTGAATTACAGTTGGCATGGTGTTGGCTTGGTGTTTTTCTGGTGTTATGCTGAATATAAATATAGAATTCAAACATGAACTTAAAATGAACTTAGAATTCAAATGAATGTAGTTTTAATATTACAATGCATATTAAAATGGAAAAACATGAAAGCATTTAGTATGCATACTAATTGGTTTTGCATACTAATGGAAAATGCATACTAATAAAGTGCATACTGAAATGGAAAGCATTTTCATGCAGTGTTTTTACTTCATGTTATGCAGTAATTGGTGTATGCTTAGAATGGCACATTAATTTTTATATTATAGTGTTTTAATATTAGAATGCATATTAAAGTTCATGTCATTTTTATACTGAAGTGCATACTAATTGGTGTATGCTTAATGACACATTAATTTTTACTTCATGTTATGCAGTGTTTGTTGTTTAGAAGTGCATACTGAAACTAAAAATCATTATATGCCAGTGAATGTGTTCTGTTTCGCAGAAGTTAATTTTTAAAATATTGAACATGAATGTAGTTTGATTAAAACATGAATTTCATACTCTTGAGAAGGTTAAAGTTGAACAAATAAAGCATGCATACTGAAAGGCAAAAAAAAAATAAAATAAAATAACAAAGGACCGGTTGACCAACCGGTTGACCCGTGCCTGCAACCTACTCTGTTCCTTGTTGTTCTGTTTTGGGATGCTGCCTTCTTGTTCCTGTTCCTACTGATGTTGGCTTTCTTGATTCAGATGGTTTGCCTTGCTGATTCTGTGGATTCACACTTACAATGTAGTGAATATGCAGAGTTTGGGATTAGAATTTGGTTAAGCCAAATTTGAAGGTGGTGGTGGAGGGAATACAGTGAATATGGTCTTATAGAGGCAATCTGTGGGCAGAGGTATTCAGTGAATAGAGTGAAGTTTTTAATGATAGGTTTGTATACAATCTTGAGCTGATATGTAGGATGAATTATTGAGCTAAGTGGTGAGGAAATTAATACTCAACAACCGTGGTGTGTGTAAAATGAGGCATGGTAGGTAGAATGAATTCAATGAATGGTAGGTATTGTTGAATTAATGAATGGTATGTGGTTCAAACGTATGCAGTGTCTGTAGTAGGCCATGAATGTAGGTGGAATGCATTTATCCACTGACTACATGAATTTCTACATTATTAAGTATTTTTTAACTCTGTATGTTGAATGAATTTCAACTGAGACAATAAATGAATAGCAAGATCAACATCAGTAAATGAATAGCACATTAATAAATTTGAATAAATTTGTATATGCACAAATAATGATTATGCAGTAATTTAAGACATTTTTATGAAATTAAGATCAGTAATTTAAGACATTATTATTAAATTATGATTATGCAGATCAACAATTGGAATTTAAGACATTATGATTATGCACATGAACATATTGAATTTAAGACATGATTATTAAATGTGCATAAATGGATGTGGTATTATCATTTGTGGCACATCAATACTGAGTTGAATACAAAATTTAAGACATGATTATTAAATTTATGTGGTATTATCATTTGTAACTGATTAAGACATGATTATTATCATTTGTAATTCTCATGAATTGAATACAGAACAATTCTGAATATTAAAGATTGGATCATTACAACAGCACATCATCACATAACTTCTGAATTACTTGATTAATATAGTGCATCATAATAAAGATTACAAACAAGACAACCTTCCATTCCAAAACTATAAACAAAATTACATGTATTGATGTGGTGAATTTAGTGTTCACCATGAAGATGCCACATATGTTCTACTAAATTATTACGAAGGGCATGATATGCATCTTTATCTCTAATACCTAAATGACGAGACAAAAATGATTGGAAGTCATTGGTAGGAGTAGAGAAAAGTTGCACTGGTGTGTTCGTTGATGAAATTTCATAATCGAAATCAAAGTGCTCCTCCCTTTCATCTTCGACAATCATATTATGTAATATAATGCAACTCTTCATTATGTTGGCAAGCATTTTCGGATCCCAAAAACGTACAGCACCACCTATAATTGCGAATCGAGATTGAAGGACTTCGAATGCCCGCTCTACATCTTTCCTGGCAGACTCTTGCATCATTGCAAAATATTGTCTCTTTGCTCCTTAGAGAGAAGAAATTATTTGAACCAGTGTTACCCATTGAGGGTATATACCATCAGCAAGGTAATAACCCATATCATAACTATGTCCATTAATAGTGTAATGGACAAGGGGAGCTTTACCTTGCGCAAGATCAGAAAACAAAGACGATCGGTCCAACACATTCAAGTCATTATATGAGCCAGGCATTCCAAAAAATGCATGCCAAATCCATAACTCATAAGATGCTACTGCTTCAAGAATAATGGTTGGCTTTTTTTGATGGCCTACATATTGACCTTGCCATGCCTTTGGACAATTTTTTCACTCCCAATGCATGCAATCTAAACTTCCCAACATACCAAGAAACCCCCAAACCTCCCCAATAGCAAGTAATCTAGTAATGTCAGTTGGTATCGGAGATCTCAGATATTCTACTCCAAAGATTTCAATCACTGAATTACAAAATTGTTGCAAACTTTGAATTGCAATGCTTTCCCCGATACGTATGTAATCATCAACTGCATCTGCTGCGACACCATATGACAATATTCTCATTGCTGAAGTCATTTTTTGTAGGGAGATAATCCAACTACATGAGCTGCATCTTGTTTTTAAACAAAATATGAATTATGTGCTTGGATTGCATTCAAAATTCGCAGATACAAAGGACGACGCATTCAAAAACGTCTCCGAAATATTATAGGTGAATACACTAGATTTACAGCAAAATAATCTGCAAATAATCTGTCATGGCCCTGCCTTCTATCTCTGCGTATTTACCTATGGCCTACAACAGAACCACCTATTTTCTTTGAGCTATCATTTGACTTAAGAATCTGAAGCATACTACTATTATTCTGCTCATAAGCCCCTAAAAGTGTGACCATATATTCATCATCAGACTCATCATTAGAGGAGGAGGAAGAAGAAAAGGATGAAAATGAAGTCAATATCATGGATTTGAAGGTATTCATTATGTTCTGTTTTGTTTAAGCTATGATCGTATCAGTTATGTGGAGTTGTCTAGCATATGAATAATGTGTTTATATGAGATTTTAGAAGCAAATCATTGTTAGAGGTAAACCAAAACGACATATATGTAATGGAAGGAAAAAGAAATAGGAAAAGAATTGGGAACAGAAATGGAGGGAAACCAAAAAAAAATATAAAAATTAATTGCCTCACCGGTCGACCAATCGGTCGCCCCTCCACCAGTTCACATAGGTGGGTTCAAACAGTTCAAAAATGTCAAAAAAAAAAATATATATATATATATTTAGGCTTACCAGTCGCCCGACCGGTCGACCAACCGGTCGCCCAACCGGTTGACCCACGGGATTTTGATGCACCGTTGGAGCAACTGATATCAAATTCAGAAAATGAGCCATTTTTTCTTAAATTTGATGAAAAAAATACTGAACTGTTGGAGATGCTCTAATGAGATAGAATGTGTAAAAAGGTAAACTAGTGGTGTAAATAGAATCACTCTCTCTTATTACATCTTTATCTCTCTAGTCAATTACATTTTTAACCTTCACACTAATTTCTTAATCCACACCCCACTTCACCACACCACCCCCACCCCCATCCCCATCCCCACCACCCCCACCAGCCCTAACCTTGACCCTAAACCTAACCCTAATCCTAACCCAAGCCATCGTTGCTTGTCGTAGCCCATTATTGTTGCCATTCGGCAAATCTCATCGACAACCTCACCCCCCACCTACAACCAACCCCGACAACCAATCCTGCCATCACGATTCAAAACTCCATCACAACCTAAATATCCTCCATAGCAGAGAGATAGAAAGAAGCCCAGGGTTTGCGAGTTGCAGCAAAGACCGTGGCGTTCGAGCTTTGTAGCAAGGCCACCGTCGATGACGACATAGCTTCCACACTGGCCTAAAAAATCTGTCATCGGCTTCGACGATTGTGCATTTTTCTATCCCATTTTCGACAACTTTAGAGGGTTATGATTGGTGGTGACGTGAAAGTGTAGGGAGCGAGGCGAAGGTAGAGGAAGGCTAAACGGCTAGAGAGAAGCAACGCCGGCTATGATGGTCGTGGGCCAATGAGGGAGTGGGAGCTGCATTGGTCCCTAAAATGAGGGGGTCACAACGACGATTTTTGGTGATGCTAGCTGTTGTTCATGATGCTAGGGTTTGAAGCGGAGAAGAAAAAAAAGAAGAAGAAAATGGGCTAGGGATGGAGATATAGGATGACGGCAGCGGCAATTTTGGGTGAAGACGGCTGTTGATGGCGTGGCAGTGGCGGCAGTGGTGGGTTAGGGTTAGGGTTTGGATTTGAGGTTGGAGAAGAAGAGGGTATTTCATTAAAAAATAGATAGTGTGTATAAACAGAAAATGAAAGACTTTAAATTGAGTGTGATTTGAACTGAGAGAATGGTGTGTCTTGAGAGGATTGGTGGTATGCCAATAGAATTACCCTAAAGTAAAAACAATTTTAAAATTTTAAATATTTATTTTTGTCAAACTAATTGAAATTTTTTTTTTTAAAAAAATCTGAAAATAATTTTACTGTTTTTGATGCTTTGGCATTTGGTATTTTTAAGTAGAAAATAAAAAATAAAAATAAATAAAAATGAAATTATTATTATTTTTTAATTATATATATTTTTGTAAAGTGTTGATTTTCCAAAAATTCTATTCGAAGGGGTGTTAAAACAATCCTATTTTGATTGGGCTATTAAACCAACTAAACTGCTCAAACTCGACTCATGTTTGACTAATAAAAGTGTTGAGCAATCTCAAGTGCACACTGTGTGAATGTGAAACTAAACATAACAAATTAAAACAGACGCAATGATTAAATAGCAATCTAGCAAATAGATTTGTGAACAGAAAAATTGGTGACTGAGACTGGTATTGCACACTATTTTCTTAAAACATAATTTGCTCTCGCACTGGTGCCTTCGAGTTTTATGGCATCTGTCTCTCAAGACACAACCATCGAAGTCTAATAGTCATAGCACACAACTGTAAGCCTGTCGAACTAAACTGTGTTTATACTCTCTTATTGGGAATAGTAAAAATAGAATGCAAGAAATGGAATAATAATAATCAAAGTCCGACTTTAGGTCTTGCATATGCTTTCTCTTTTGAAATGGAGTCCCTACTCCTATCTTTCTCAATTCATTGATCGTCGAGCTTTCTACAAAAAAAGCGACGCGATAACATATTTTCTTATCCAAACTTCTCACTTTGAGAGAAGAACAAAAATTGAATGACTAGAATACTGGAGGAGAAGAAAATTTATAGGCCAAGTGGTGGCTTTTTAGAGAAGGAAAGCACCTCTCTAAACCAGTAGCAGTTTCTGCTGCTAAGAGAAAAAGGAGAAAGGTTGCATCTATTCAGACCAGACTGCAACAAAAAAAAGGTTTGGAGTTGATTCATAAACAATTTTGAATTCAAATTTTCAAGGCTGAAAATGAAAGAAAACTGAAATTTAGAATTTTCCAGTAGAAATTTTTGTAGCCAAATTCTAAAAAGATAAAGATTAGGTTAGCCCAACTTATTGGTTCCGTGCGAGGCGGTGATAGCATGCGTCTGTGCAAATATTTGAGTCCAACCTATAAGTTATGTAAGTCCTTATGCCTAACAAAACTTGGGTGCCCCTAAGGGCCCAGGCCTTTGTTCAAACTCAAGCTATATAAACTTGCCTTCTTTTCTTTGAGCAATTTGAGATACCTATATATTGCAGCAGCAACTTTCATACTCATGAAACTTATTTTGGTGCCAATTTCTTATTCAACCGACCCATTATATGATGTTAATCACCACACGGCATAGTATATGTTGCCACTCAAGCCCATCTACTATGGTGCTTGGCTCCC
Source organism: Camellia lanceoleosa (assembly GCA_025200525.1). Lineage (NCBI taxonomy): Eukaryota > Viridiplantae > Streptophyta > Magnoliopsida > Ericales > Theaceae > Camellia > Camellia lanceoleosa. The sequence goes on from JANUSC010000062.1 coordinate 390,083, forward strand.
ATATTTATTTTGGCACAAACATTGTCAAAACTCAACTTATTCCAAGAATTCGTTCAAAATCGTTTCATTAGGTAAATAAGTAAAATTGGAACACAATTTTATATTCAAGTTTTAAAATCAAGCTTGAACAATACACTACTCAAATCAATAAGCTTATATGTCCTAAAAAACATAAAAAATACTCAAACTCGACTCGCGTTTGACTAATTAAAATATTCATTTGAGATCGGTTCATTATGTAAACGAGTTAAACTTAAACATAATTTTAAACTTGTTAAGTTATCAAATCAAGTTTGAACAACCTATTAGTTGGCTCGACTCGATTCATTTTCCACCCCAGATATGCAAGAACATATGTTTGTAACTTATATATTTGATTTTATGTATTTTTTTATGTTAAAACTTTTATATAGGATATCTTCTATTTGCTTGTTTGTTTTAAATAAAAATTACATTTTTAATTACTCTGATATTATTCAAAGCTTGAGTAGAAACAAGTCTGCCTTCTGGTGCTTATCACATCTAACTCAGCATGCATACCATTTGAGACTTTGAGGGCAATCAACTTAGGTGGGCAGTCAAAAACGACTATATATATAAAATTAAACATAATTCAATCTTCAAATTTCTTTCCACTTTTAAAAATGTGCCATTCATTCGCCTCATGAAATTGACCAACAATGCCCTTCTAATAGTTTTTGAATTATTTAGTTAGAAATTAAATGTATATGATTATTAGTACGATTCTCGTTTTTCAATCAAAGGATGGACTAATAAATCAATTGAATATAAAATTCAATCACATGCCTTAATCCATAAAACAAATATTACTGATGCGTAAAGCCTCAAATCATTTAGTCTTGCACATCAAATCTGAAACCAAGTGTAACAAATTTGCAGGACCTAAAATTGGATGAAATCATCCCAAGCTTCATTCTGATTCCAGAGGATAAGAATTACACAGTTTTATTCCCATTTCACGACACTTTCGGAACTTCAATGGCTGTCATCAGATACCATTACAACATATAACAGTTTTAGGAACTAAACGTTTTCATCACCAAAAGTGAAAAAACCAATTCCTATCGTCACTAAAAAGTCATCCCAAAATTTTAATTTTTTTAAAATTAAAAAAAAAACTTTAGGGTTAAAATTCTGAAAATGCGACTAATAAATGAACTTTTAAGGACAACAATCTCGTTCAAAAAAAAAAGTTAACTTTTTAAGACAAAAAAATTTAATCTCACAAAAGATAGTAATTTATTATTAAATGTCTAATTTCGTCGCTAAAAATACAACTTTGACACTTTTAGCAACTAAGATATTTCGTCCCCAAATTATTATTTCTAAAACCTTAATTTGTTCTAGTACATGTTAACGGCACATATTAATCACAACATTGGGTGTTTTTTTTTTTTTCCCCCATAATAAGCAACAAGAAAATATTAAATATTCATTTTCTTCTGGCAATTGCTAACGATAATGTTGGAATTGGCTGAAAGTGCTTTGAAAATTGGTAAAAATGTTAAAAGTGTTTCAAAATCAATTAAAAGTGTTTTGAAATAGGTGAAAAGTGTTTCTTTTTTTAAAAAAATATTGTCTTTTTCTTATGTCCCAAAAGTGTTTGTTAGCAAGACTTTTTTATTTTTTTGTCAATTAGTAGGATATAATACTACAATTATCATGAGAATTACATTGACATGACCTATAAATCCACGTTCACATTTTTCAAAAGAATAGAGTAGAACACTTTTAAAATTTTATAGATACAAGGAGACTTTACATGATTGAAAGAGAGGCACTATTACAATTTTATGGGGGATAAATAAGTTGATTTATATATAGATGTACTAGTATAAGTTAATTTATTTCGTTGAGAAGTCTCCTTAACGAAATATAAAAGGTCACCAAGAGGCTGAGCGCGGGCTTCATCCAGAACCTGACCAAGGAATGAATGGTTGAGTGCACAAGAAAGAAACTAAAGCAAAAACCAAACTGATCCACAAATTAAATCAGTGAAAAATTCTCTCAATTTTTACTTGTCTTGAAGGATTACAAAAACCAAATCAGTGAGGGAAAAAAATTGGACAAGAGTGAAAGTACATAGTTGGAAAGAAACGAGCAAGCGTGGCTTCCAAGATTGTCTTTCTAATGCCATAAACTTGGAAATCGGGGTGCTTGGAGGTCGCCGTATCTTTCTTGCAAATGTCAAACTAGTGCTGGTAAATGAACAAACCTGTGAATTCTCCCAGCAGCCATTCTCGAGGGCTCTGATCTAATGAAAGCTTTCTTTCGAAACCAAGTCATAGTAACAAAAAGAAGCTAGACACATAGGTCAATTAGCATGTTGCTTATTTATCTCGTAGTACCACTTTTAGATCACGGAGCAATACCGAAAGGAGTGAGCTTTTACATTATGTTTGGATGTTTAGGAGAGAGAATAAAAGAAATGACTTGTGAAGTTAGGAAAGAAAGAAAAGAAGAAGAAGAAGAAGAAGATAATGATTTATCTCCAATCTTGTTTGGATAGACTACATAAAAGAAAAGAAAAGAAACTCTTACTAGTTACCAAAATAATCTTTTATGATTTTTCCCACAAATGTTGCAGTCCCTAACTTCCTTGGCTCCATAAGGATGTGATCAACTGTGAAATGTAAGGAAGCATCACTAACAAGCCAAAACTTACACTCAATAATAACCATAGCCCATACTTCCTAAAGCTTTTGTAGTGGAAAAACTTTTATCCATAAGTGGCACTCAAATTTTAAATATTGTTCAGAAGGGAAGTTTGCAACTGTTTTCCATTCTCTATTTCTAGTTTCAATGAGAATCAAATAGTTTAAAATAAATACTCTAAAATTTAAGGAAACTTTTCATCTCAAATAACTGAAGATGTGACCAACACCAACTCTAAAAACATCACCATACCAAAAACCCAAGACATACAACTTTTTCAATTTGTATCACCACCAATCCACTCTCCTCCAGGCTCCACCACTGGTTCAATCCTTACTTTCGCTACCCGTATTATTACCATCCCTGTAGTTCTTGTATTATCTCCTCCATCACTAGTTCAATCCCTAACACCATCGCCACTGCCCTAGCTCACATGCACACCAGATATAATTACCACCGCAACATCACTACCACTAAATGCAGCCACCACCGTTGCCACCATACACCTACTACTGCTAGAAAGTCTTCACCAAATTCATCAACATACAATATCAAACTCAACAATAAACAAAATTCAAAAATTGATTGAGGTAAGGTGATATAAACAAAAAGGGCCAAAAAGAAGGGGTGATATAAATGTGGTGGGAGGCTATGATTGTAGTCACCGTTGTTGCTTCTATTGCTAAGAGTTTTGAAAAAGTTGCAATGGAGAGGGTCTCTGCTGGGGTTTTCAATAGGGCATAACGTGGAAGTTGAGAGTTCTCTCTCACATACACACACTACCTATTGTCTTCATCCACTAGTGAAATATGCCTCTTTCTTTGTCACCGCCAACCATGAACACCACCTTCTCTACATTACTTCACCCCATCAAATTCTCCCTCTCTCTCTCTCTCTCTCTCTCAGTCAGATGCTTCATTTTCCCTTGAGACACTAAACAGTGGGGTGGGTTGGGGTGTAGAGAGAGAGAGAGAGAGAGAGAGAGAGAGGAATAAGGCAACAAGCTTGCACCAGACAATGGAGTGAGAGGGGGCAAGATTACGGGCAATGATCAAATAATAGGGTACGCAGTGAAGACCAGGGTGTGAGCCTGACGTCTAAGTGAAGGCCACATGTGCACAAGACACCTCATCGTAGTCCCCACGTGCTGAAATGGTTAGAGAAGGAATATTCAAATCATGAGGTATGGTGCAAGTGGCATATGCAAGGATGTATAATCAACTTGAGGTCCCCTACCTGAATTATGCTAACCATAACTAAGAGGCACACAAGCTGTGTCACCTCCACCTTGGAGAGCAAAGCAGTGCAACCATATAAAGAGGTACATGACATTCCACATTACAAACTCCCTCCGTCTCGAGTCCTTTTCTTCCTCCATTTCCTAACTTCAACATCAGAGGGGTTCTCTAGCCAACCCCAGCTAGGTAGCTCTCACCGGTTCTTTGATTTTGCAGATCTTAGTCCCTGGATTATCCATTTCGGTGACGCAGCTCCAATTCATTTCAACAGTGCAAAATTCACTCTCGCATAATGTGTACTGAGATTTTTTGTGGTGTGTAAATAGAATTATTACCCATGTATAGATTGTAACTAGAATATTCTGTTATGTCAACAGTGTGGGGACAACTGTAATGTGAATCTAAATATTAAGGAAATACGGTGTAATTTTGCCAAACATTGAGTAAATTATAATTTCTCAAATTTTCAGGAGAGATGCAATGTATTTATTTATTTGTGTGTGGACATTCAGTACCATGAAGTGTTTATGCATGGCAGGTTCAATAGAAGGAAGAAAAAAAAATTCAGATAGCACATGAAGAAAAAAGATGCATGAATTACTGTTGCAAATACAAAGTTGATTTTCATTGACAAAATGATTCTGTCTGAGACTTGGAGGCACTGAAAATATTTAAAACTAGCAATTTATTTACTAGCCTAAAACATTTTTCCAGCGCCATCCATCCGTGGTATAGATTCATGAATATCCATTTTACGCCAATTCCCCACCAGCGGCATCATCTGGTCAGTCTTATCAAACAAGCCAAGGAGCCCACCAGTGTGTATGAAGAGGATCTTTCTCCCTTCCCACTTCGTTGGATTCTCAACCATGTCTTTCATCAGTCCATAAACAGCTTTTCCACTGAAAAGAACACACAACAAAAACATGTCAAAGGTATCATCTCTATCAAAAATAAGAACGATAAATAAAGGTTAAAACTTACCTTGCTTTGTCCATTTTTTTTTTTTTTTTTCCTTTCTTTCTAAAACACATGAAATTGCAACAATGATGATGATGATGATGAATGATGAAAATGGCAATGATATTATGAGACAACTTATTACTACAAGGAAAGTCGTGACAACTGCATACAATTAGCGAAGGATCAACCCCAAGTATTGACTGTGATGTTGGAATGAAAACAATCACTCAATTTAAGGAAACCAGGCATTTTCCTGATAGAATTTGCCCAGTCTCAAAGTCTGATGATGGTAAACTAGCCATTTCGCTTTATGTCCAGGACTTTCTATTTTCACATTGATATGTGTAAAATTAGTTAAGGTTTGGGTTTGGTTGATCAACCCATAAGGCTCACAGCCCAGCAAGATTGAAGCCCACCACCACCAATGTGTCAAGACAAAAACCCTCTATAAAAGGCCAAGGTAGGCACTAAAGACCCTAAGCTCTTTCTCATCTGTACTCTCTCACTAAGCCTACATCTCTAACAAAGGCATTGGAGGGTCTTTGGCCAGCACCACACCGATGCCCCAAAGACTCGTCTTATCTTCTCTTGCAGGTCATCGAATTGGATAGGGACCATACAAATCTGATTATCATCACACGCTTTGTTTTATCTATACCGTATTTTGTTTTGTTTTGTTTTATTCTATCTTTCTTCATGGTTGTGGCTCTTGTTTTAAACTTATGACACTAATATTTTCTCAACGTTGTTTTTTTTTTTCAAATTACCTATACAGAGTAGTCATATTCAGCTAATATGCAGCAAGGGAACAATCTATTCCTTGTAAACAGTAAAATCATTAATCAACCTCTAAATCAGAGATCAACCACATAATTAATAGCCTGTTGTGAGATACTGCAACCTTTGCAGTCTGGTGGCTTGATTGGATTGAGAGATTAGTTGACCCTGAGGAAACCCATAAAATCTGACTTTCAAAAGCAATGTCTATACAAAAAAAAAAAAAAATACTAATATCAGAATCCCAAAATTCATATCTAGTTACATGTTGGTCACTGAAACAATCCTTAACCAGCCTTCACCAGGTTATTTACTCGACCTCTTTCTTATTTTTCTTCTTTTTCCCCGAAAGATGACTACATCCAACACCTTGTGAAATAACTGTGCATTAATGCATGAACAGGATTAACACTGATAAGAAATTCAAGTAAATTAGGCTGTATGTTTATTTGATAAGTATATTCAACTGAATATATGATCTGATGACGAAAAGTGATGGCTTGAAGGTTAGGGAATATTCCCACTGAATGCTAAAATATTAAATAGTAAGTCATCTTTGAAGATAACAGTTGAATGATAATAAAACAGAGAGAATAAAATTAGTCGAACAACTTCATTTATCAAGACTTGGGCACAAGTTCAGCTACAACTCTGTATTATCAACAATATAGTATTTTAAAGTAATGTCACTTCAAAGTGGTTTTGTGTCTATGTTTATCTCTGTTAATATTACCTTAGTTAATAGGGAGCCCAAATGATATGTGGACGGACCCAGGATTTCATATAGGGGGGTGATCATATATATACAAACAATTTTTTTTGAAAGAAAGTATGAATTATAATATCAATTTCTACTAGCGTGATCAAGTAACTAACTGATACCTCGTTCTATTCTTTACATACTATAGCTTGTAATTAACATTAGTTATAAAAATAAAAATTATAAAAAAATTTATTATGTTTTCCATTTTTTTTAATTTTATATTTTGATCACATGTTTCATAGATATAGAGTGATGGTCACTTAAACTTTTTTTTAAAATCTAGAGAGGATGATCCTTATAATTTGTAAAATAAGAAAAGCTTAGCAAGTATCTATAATTTGTAAATAATTGTAGCTAATACTACTATAATAAATAGTGTTTTTGAACACTTCTGCCCCCCCCCCCCCCCCCCAAAAAAAAAAAAAAGGTCCATCAGGTGCACATAATTTTCAAAGCAGCAATACTCTATTTTGGGGGACTTGATATTGCTGCTAAATGAAGTGCCTCATTCCAGTTTCTTCTAAAACTAGGGTTAGATTTCATGTCAGTGTTAGCCTGCCATACAAGGTACTCTCATTTTAAAAGACCCATGTAACTAGAAACAGGTTAAGAGAATCACATGGATCTTGTGGCTTGGAATTTGAATACCAACACACACACACAGAGGAACTTGTACTCTGTTTTTTTTTGGTCAGAAATGACTATTGACACATCTCATATCAATACTGAAGCTGTGTTGTATCCAAATAATTATCCAACAAGCTATGTCACATGGACTTGGGGTACTGGCATCAGGTACAGGTACGTGTCTAAACATCAGGAAAATCCAATTCTCATGCCCAAATACACCAAGACATGACTAAATTTCATGTTTCTTGTACATTTATTTTATTTATTTAGGCTAAAATGGTGTTTACAAGCTAACATAGGGTTTTCTAGGCATAGAATGAGTCTTACTAATAGTTTCATCATAATGCTTTAATATATTAGTTGGGGGCACATCCAACTTCGAACACATCTCATATCCTTACCCATGTGTGAAGTGTCCGACATGGGTACTTCAAAAATTTACAATAGTCCAAGAAACATAGCCAACAGGCCGCACATTTGGAAGTGCCACAGACCTCTAAAAAATCATTCAACTGTTTGGAAGTGTTTCTTTCACAGATTTCCTATGAGAAAAATAGCATCTCCAATGGAACTCGGAAGTGTTTATATAGATAGACCAACAAACTTATATAATTTAGTTGTACACATATGACTATAAGTAATAAGATACACAAGTGGAGAAACTATTGTGTGCAAAGTATAACATCAAACCTGTAAACAGGGTCAAGAACAACACCGGTGGCCTCAGCGATTTCCTTGACAAATTTAAGTTCCTCAGTAGTGTTCATGGCATAGCCGAGACCTTTGGCCTACAGAAAAACAAGAAAATAATCACAAGTGGCATATTCAGTCAATTTTTGCCTGTGCACAATCTTTAGGGCTCACCAAAAGAATCAGGAGGAAAAGAGAATTAGGGCCTCATTACAAGAAACAATGTCACACTAGTTTTTATAGTATCTTGACATTGCTTGTTTATACTGTTAGTTCATTCAGTAAAGCTCAGTCCAAGCCTATGACTAAATGTTCCACTAAGCAAACAATTTTCTTCAAACCAACAAGTGATAACATGTTTTGTCACGAAAGAACAAAATGTTTTTATACCAAATTGATATCAGATAACTGAATAAAGTACTCACATTTTGAATGTCAATTATATCGCGTGAATTAACACCTCCTTGGAGTCCATCAAGTAGGTCTTGAACATACTCATAGAAGTAATCAGGGTCATCACATACACAGAATGCATGAACCTAAGAACAACGCAACTAATTAATGAAGTCAATTGTCACAATAAGCAGACGAAATGTGAAGCCAAGAGAAAAGAAAGTGTACTTTTGCCTTCAATTTACTCAGCCATGATCCAATCCCCAAACCAGCTATTGTACCTCCACTAAAATAATGCAAAGGAAAACAACATGATAAATGAACATCAGCAGTTTACTGTAATGTTTTTGCTTATGATCATCGCAAAGAAAATGCTAGATAACTGTACAATCAAGCTATGAAGTATCTGTTGAGTCCAAGGCAACTCCAATCTTTTCAGTTCTAAGAAGTCTGGTTGCACCATTTCACACAAGGAAGTAAAATAATAAATAAACTAAAATTATATATATATATATAAATATAAAAATAAAAATACAAAAAAGAAAAGGAAGAAAAATAAAGCTAAAAACAACCCAGCTGGGTGTTATTGCTACAATCAACTAGCTACCAAGCTATTTAAAGACAGATTTCTAAAAAAGCCAACCAGTTTCAGCACTTGCACAGTTCAAGTACAAGAAGCAAACCATAAGAATGTTATTAATCCAATGTTTCAGTCCTTACTAGTTATGAAAAATGAAAATCACTCATTACCATATTTTTTGATATCATGCTAAGGTCCCAAAAAATTACATTGTTTACAGCCTATCATATTGCATTCATACTTTTCCATATATTTGTATTGCAATATATTTTGATATGAGAAAGTCAGATTTACATAATTTGGGGCATCATGGTTATTTTATAGTTCAAGGGAATTTCAATAATTTTGGCTTTGTTTGGCATCTAGTTTAGTTGGGTGATTATCAATACAGTGGGGGAGTGATTTCAGTTGTAAAGGAGGTAAAGCTCAGCGAGGTAATGGCTGAGTCAAATCAGCCAAGTTGGTTGCAGTAGAAGGAGATGTCAGATGAGTTTTGTATGATGTGAACCATCCGACGACTGGGTTTTCTTCATTGCTCCATTTTGGTTGACCACATTGACAAAGTAGTGGGTAGTTCCATCCAGTAGGCCAACTGAGTCCCTAATTCATCTACCATCTGTGAAGTCCCTGCAAGCGCCATAGTTCTGTTATGGTTATGTTGATCGATCCCATGTCTGCTAGAAGCCACCATAGTTTCCTTGGTTCTATATTGAGACACCCCAGGAGACGTTTGTATGCACATACAGGTACTTACATAACAAAGCGTGGTGTGCGACTTTCTCTCCCTCATCAGTGGCCTATGATTAAGTGGTGGAACATTAACCCAAGAAGGATTCCCTTGTAATTTAATTTGAGATTGATTCCTAAAATGTATGCAATAAAAGTGAATGGAATTGAATCTCCCTACCTGTAGAACTCTTTACATTTTACCGTACACTTTATGCCTGTTAGTTTTACCACAAACAATACAACCCACAATTCACTTTTATCCACAAATTTCTGCACCATATAATGTTACTTTTAGCAATCTGTCACCTTCCGTTTCAAGCCTATTCATGCCCTTTCCCCATTCAGCTTACTATCCTCTACTTTCTCAAACCTAACCCCAAAAGTTGTGCATAACCTCCATAGATTATTAGTAGAATTTAAATGTTTGTAGAGATGTCAAACAATACAATACCTCAGTTGCGTATAGTATGTTTACAACCTAGATACATGCAGCTACTGCAAATTGATCTTATAGTGGAACCATTGGCATCATCCCACAAGAAAACCAAGTAAATTGGGAAAAAAAGTTGTACGTAATGATGGTTCTATAAATTCAGGTGCTGAAAAGGGGGAATGTGTAAACCAACCGCCTGGCATTATTTGCACAACAAAGCCATTCAGAGAGATACAAAAATGTATTTTAAGTAGACAGAATCAGAGCACTCTGTGCATTAGACTAGCAATACTTGGTCCTTTTGAACATGTGTCAGAAAATTCATTTGCATCATAAACCAACCAACCAATCACTTAATTCATCTGTGATATCCTTCAGGTTCACTGTTTCGAAATCTAGTAACTATTGCTTAATCAAATCCACTCATTTCCTTCGAAATAAAATATCTATAAAAATACCCAATTATTAGATAGGCACAACTGAAGTCATAATCAAATGTAGAAAAAATGCTTCCAGCCATAAAAAAATAATACATGGAATAGAACAAAACCTGCCACATGCAACAACAATGTCATCAAACCCTGCTTCACTATTCCCACTCTGGAGCTGCTGCTCTATCTCTTTAATTGCTTTGATATAGCCCCTGAACAGAACCAAATCTTTTATAAATACAATGAGAGATCAATATAAGAAAAACAGGCTGCAAGAGATCAAAAGCAAAGTGCTAACATCAACACACTGAATGTAAGCTTTTACCATAGATCATAGAAGTTGCAAAGGAAAATATGGAACAGGTTATGAAAACTTGAGTTTGAGAGTAGTAAAGTTCAAATTAGTCAAGAAATATTTCACTTTCTATAAAAGAAAAATCCAATTACCAAAAATAAAGGACAATCTTTTTATCAACCCACTACAGCCTTTGACTGAAAATATCATGAACCGAGAGCAAAGCCAAACCAAAACAATCTTCATGTTAAATTCCAGGAATGTATGTGTTATGTGTGTGTGTATGTGCATGTGCATACGTATTTGCTTTGGTTTGCATACATATCATTATTAATTTATGCATAGTACTATGATAGTTCCTTTATCTTTATGTGCATGATGAGATGAATGGCTTTGTGTGATTTACTGTGAATGTGTTTGCTTGGTTTAACATGTCAAGTTGTGAGCTTGTCACCGATTGGAAGTTGGCATGAGTGAGAAAATGACTTAGGATGGTGTTGGACTTGTGCAGTCAACCTTGAACCAAATTGGGCATTAAGGATTGTATTAGATGGGAACTGGATGGTTGACTGGAATGAATATAGGATAGAACATGATAGGTTTTATTCTTGTATTGAATTCATGTAAGGTATACTGTACACTTACATATATCACCATAATAGCATGTAGGGTTGTAAAAGACTTTTCCTACTGGGCATGTTGAACTCACCCCTTCTTTTCAGGAAACGAGACGAGGGGACTGCATTATGTAATGTTTGGGACTTGAAGAATCACTCTTATGTATTACCTTCGATATTTTGTTGTAATTTTGAGTGAACTTTAGTATTTGTTACATAGTTTAGACTTGTTTATTTTAGAGGGGTAGAGAGGCGTGCAATAGTGCTCATTTCGAGTGGGGTTTCCACCCTATGTCCTACCATAGGATTTAGAGATGTTATGGGCGGTCCCAAACCTTTTGTTCCTGCTTCAGAATTCTTGTTATTTTATTTGTCAGACTTGGCTTAGCTTTTGAATAACTGTAATTTGCAAAATTTTGTCGCTTTATGGAGACCAATTGGGGAATGTATGTGATCATCAGACTATTCCATAGCAATCATGACTGAGCAATAATTGGAAATGATAAGTTTTCTAAACAGGTTATGTCACTTTAAATATTTAACTAGAATATGAATCTTTTTAAATAAAAATCCTTTATCACTTTGCACATTAAGTTACTAAGCGGGTTTGCAGTTCTGGGTCTTTGGATCCAGGGCATTGCAACTGAAGCCCCTAATAAGGTACCATGTAAACCAACAAGCTCACTATGAGAAAGAGAAACAATAAATCATTACAATAATGTCCACATTCAGACCAATATTAGCAAGACTTGACAGAGAGAGCAGACACAAATCCTGCACCTACTCCATATTTCTGTCTCATAAATAAACACTTCTGATTAAAATTTAGGAGGGTGCATGGATTCAACAAGATTTATCAATTTAAACTTTCCATTCTGTATCTCCTTGATTTAGTGTAAAATCATAAGGATATATGAGTACAAAATTTTCAAGCCTACTTATGAGACACGCACACCGGCCAAGCCAAAATTTAAAGGTTGTGTTTGGTTCATGAATTTGGAGAGGAATTTGAAAAGGGAAAGGGTAAAAGTGTGTGAAATATAGGTGAAATGTAGTTATATTTCATTCGCATTTCACCTACCTTTTCCCTTTCTCTTTCCATGAATCAAACACAGCCTAAAAGTTCCCATAAAACTCAACCTACATAAAGCATGACAATTCTTCATGGTCTATTTATAATACAAGTATTTCATTGTAAAATAAAAGTAAATGATGTAACCAGGACTTCATTTAATATTAAACCCAATGCCTTTCACTGCTGCTATTCTTTGGACGACAAATCAAAAAAATATATATTTTTGAGATGTCATGTCATGAATTCTATAAATGCTTGAAAGAAAGAGCAATGGAACACATAGCTTCCCATGGCCGTAGCAATTGACACATAATACAAGACTTGGCAATTGTCATGAATGAATTATCTGTTACTTATCCAAAAAATTGTGAATGAGTTATATGCCAAGTTATCCTCAAGAAGACAACCTTCTTTCCATAAGGTTTTCCAAAAGGCCAGTTTGTGGAATTAAATTAAGCAAAAAAATGTCAAATCTAATCCATTGATGTAGCAGTAATGGACCATTCACAATGTTCAAAAAGTCATACACGTACTGCCAATAGAAAACAAAAACCATAAGGCACAAAAAGTATAAAGGCATATCCCTTTCTCACCAGGCTCCAAGAGAATTTGATCCACCGACAGGAATGACATATGGCTTTCTCCCTTCATTTACCAACTTTTCTTTTAGCAAACTAGTAAGCTCCTACAATTAGAGACACAAGGAAAACTTTGTCATATTTGCTACACAAAGCGTACCAGTTAGTAATCAACAAAATTTATGCTGCTAAGCAGCAATAGTATGAGAAGTGTCGTATAATTTTAATACATGTAATTATCAATCAATCAATCAAAGACTACTCATCCAACATGAATTCCAGTTCATTGAGTATGAGAGATGAAAGAATAACATTTATATGGCATACACCTTACAAAATACACACAGACAAACAATTAATTCAATGTGGTTCCTCATTATGTGTAGCCTTCATGCTTCTTAGCTCATTGAGCTTGTAGCTCACTCTATTATGTTTAATTGTTTTAAGAGGCACTAGTACAAAGGAAATTTGTATATTTTCTATGAAGATTCTGTGTATAATGGAGGAAGTCTTGTGATGTTAAGTGTATGAATGAGACTAGTTATGTCGCTTCTGGATGTTATATAACGATGTAGAAACATGATGGCCTTCTAGTATCCTCAACCAAGTGTAATGTAATATATTTATGTTGAACATATACATTTGGGAATGGGAATGTGGACATAGACACTTGCTCTGATGAGATGAATACACAATTATTTATGAATAAGCTTCCATTAATAATACAATTGTTTGAAGATGAAACACATGCACATTCTATTCTGTTCAGCTCATGCCTTTGGTAGCAAGGTGCTACTGGCCAGTCATGGTCCCAATCTCCAATTGTGGGGTTGGGGTCGTGACAATCATAGTGCATCTAGAGAAAGACTGAAATAAAATGGGTTTACCAAGCTCCCAATTTTTGCAAATTCTTCTTTTGAAACAAGATCAATATGGGCTCCAACCAAACGCTCAACTAAGAGATTGCCTGTCAATCCAGGATCTTTGTCCACAAGAACCTGCAGAATATGAAGACATAGCAGAAATTGTTTCAGAAAATTGTTTCCAAAACAAGAACATTTTTCTAAATTGCAAAATAAGTAACCTTCGAGGTGCGCAGTATAAGGTAACAGTCTAGATTCAAGTACTTGGCAGCTACAGCAGTAGCCCGGCAGTGATTGCTTTGGATGCCTCCTATAGTTATAATACAGTCTGCCCCCTGTGCCACAGCATCTGCCATCAAGAATTCCAGTTTCCTGACCTTGTTACCACTCAACTGCATTCCTGAAAGGTCATCACGCTATACAAATGCAAATTTTTGTATGAGTGTAAACCAAGAGAGTGAAGAAATATATGCGACAACTCAAAATTTCACATGAATACAACTGATCAAAAGCACACCATATGAATTGAAACCGATCAGTGATTACCCAAACTAGAAACATTAACGCCAAAACAAAACAGAACACATTCCTTAAAGTGACGAAGGGTTCAAGCCACTATTTGCAAACTCAAATAATACAAACCACAAAAAGTGCCAACCAACCATTCAGGCCAAATGAAGAACCAAAGACACTAGCATTGGATATAAGAAATCTTGAGAAAATTATAACCCATTTGATACATCAACAAGATGGTAGTTCATATCCTATGAACATGGATACAAATATGGGATACACATATGCTGATACGACAAATCTAAAAAAAACTGAATACGAGTATGGCTATGATAAGTAGAAAAAAAAAAATTAATAATTTTTAGTATTATATTATACATTAACTTAAAGAATAGTGAGAAACCATTCTTTAGGAATTAGACATTACACTAGTTTAACACCCAATAGTCAATTTTTTTTATTTTTTAATTTTCAGTGGATACTTTAAGTTGATAAAATCTAAAAAAGAAAAGACTACTTTAATTTCACTATTTTCTTTTCGGTAAGAAATAAGAAAATATTTAAAAACTGTCCTTGTATTTATTTTAACAATTTACTACCAATATGCAAAAATTATTGCAATTTGAATTTCATAATAGCTTGGATACATAACCTAGAATGTCTTAATAGTGTCCCATACCTGTCAAAATTAACATCAAGTGTCGGATATTTTTACAAAGTATCGGATACTTATCCATGTACGGATACGACTCCCTTTTAAAAGTATCCATGCTTCATAGCTATGAATATTTGTTTAAATAACATATTTTCATTCAGGTTTGTTCAAAGGAATGTTTTACTCATGGTCTATATACAACTAAACTTTTTTTTAGCTTGCCCAAATCCAATGCACCTCCTCTTTATAGTTGCATTTTGTCCTTTTTCACTCTATTTATTGCGCATAAAGTAGGTATCACAACATATTGATATTCAGAAAAAGAAAAAAAAACATTGAATCCAAAAGGGTGTTTGTTTGCTTATTAAGTTGACAAAGCTAACAAACTAGCATCATACAACTACTAATGAGTAAAAATACTTAAATCCAAAAGGGGGCAAATGAAAAAGAATAGAAAAGTAAGTAAGTTAGTTGGTTAGTTAGTTACCTTCAACCAAACTTGAGTGTTGTTGGGCAAATTAGGAAGGTTCCATTTGTGAATTGGAGTAGGAAACTGGGAAGAAAGAAGAAAATAAAATAAATAAACAAAATAAAAAGAAGATGATCTTTTCAAGAAATAAATGAAAATTGAAATGAGCAGATCAGAGGGGATATGAATACGTGTCCGAGGGAGAAGATGCGAGAGGGAATGGGGTTGAGATGGGAGGCCCAGGAGGGAGGATTGTAGGGTTTGTTAGAGAGAAAAGCATCGAATTCAAAGGAGTTATTATGGGGTTGTTTGGTCTGAGGAGTTTCCATAGCTGTAACTGCCAAGTTGCTCCGACTAGTGCAAAGGAAAATCTTTTGTTGATGATGATGATGATGATGATGATGGGTTTGATTCAACTTGGAATTCGATTTCAACGCTCTGGCGATCGGATTTGGAGAGAAGAGTCTGGTGCTACATAAACAAATGCAACTCAACATCTGCTGGGTTCACTGCTACTAGTGAGCCTCAACACACAGCGTTTGCGTTTTACACAAATGGCAATAATTTGTCCGACAACAATGATAAATGATAAAATATCCACATCACATCATATGCCAATTCTACATTAATCTTGTTTGGTAAAGTTGTGGGAAAGTACTTATAACTTATGTCTAAACAGCTTATAACTTATAATTTTCAACTTAAATTGATTTTCAGCTTATTCTTAAAGCATCTCCTGTCCCACTTAAAGAATAAGCTGATTTTTGACTTCTAAAAAGTTATAAGCTATAAGCTAAACCAAACATATTAAAATAGTTTAAATTAAACTGAAAGCTGAAATAAGCTGTAATTAAGCTCTGCCAAACAGGTACTTTTGATCATATCACTAAAATTTTTTGAAAAAAAGTTAAGGGTCATGAAATTTTTATCATGAAAATGATCATAAAAAAGTTATGATCTTTGAATTACCTTGATTAATATGTGGTGTTTTATTCTAAGTGTAATCTAAATATCACAAAAATTTTATGATTATTTTCATCGAAAATTTTTTTTATGTTACTTAACATTATTGAAATTTTTTTATAATCTTTATTCTAAATTTTCTCTTGGTCCTTTCGTTACCTGACTCACCCCGTAGGCCCGTTTATTTTCAGCCGCAGTAGAGGAGCGGTTTGTTAGCCAGCTAAAGGAACAGACTTTTTAGTAATTTTTTTGATTTTTTAATTAAAATGTGATTTAAAAAAAATTAGTATAATTAAAATGATTTTTTAATTTTTTACGAAAAAATGTGTAAAAATTAAAGAAAAAATAGAATCTTTAACTTTTTAGTATGAATTATTAACTTTTTAATTTTTTTAGTGATTTTGTCTCCAATTTATAAAGTGAATTAGATAATATTGTTAGGCTTGTGAGATTTATGAAGAATTTTTTTTGATAATTTAAATTATTTAATATGTAAAATTTATTAGATGTTTTATTTTTATAAAAATTATTTTGATCAAATATTAATAGTTACTTGATCGAAGCAGATTTGTATTGACAATTTATTTTAAAATCTATATTTACCATTGACAAAAAATTATATTTTGAATTATAATTCGCCATTCAGTTTCTAATTTTATTCTTAAACTGTTCAAATTGCACCGCGCACATCCCTAATTATTAGTGAGGTGATTGTTAGGGTGAGAATTTTTTTTTTTTTTTTTTTATTCACTATGTTAGTATGAGAATTGTTAAAGAATTGTTAGTGAAAGAATTTTGATGATAATTGTTTGCATGAGAATTGTTAAATTATTTTTATATAAAATAATAAAACAAATAAAAATTATGGTTTTTACTTAACTAAAAAAAAACAAACAAACAAATATTAATGTTTAATATCTGTGGCCACACGTGTATAAAAAAAAATTTAAAAAAAACAAAATTGCACTTCATCGGTTCATTAGCCGACCGGTAACACTCTAATCCAAATTGATTATTTCTGAATAGCATCTCCTCGCTCAAACTGTTAATCCGTTCATCCAAGACTTTTCGGACTCCCACTTCGAACCTCCATTTTTAAAACAAACATGATATTGATCTACTATTCATCACGAACAATCCAGGCCGGCCTGCTAAATCGGGAAACAAATGGGCCCATGCTTTGCGCCTCTAATTTCTTTGGAATTTTTTTAGGTTAAATTCATTTTGAGATTAGACCACTTTGTACCATATATATGTAAGTACTGTTTTTATTTTTCCTATATGACACATTCTAAAGGCTCCTTCTTCTTTTTTTTTCTAAAAAAATCATAGTACCATATCTTTTCCATTTATATATAAAATTCTATATAAATTTAATTTTAAATATAATAATCAATTTTATATGTACTTTATTTGAAAAATATTTATTTTTTATATATTTTTCATTGTGTATTCAGTTTTATCACTGTCAAATTTTTTTTATATAATTGATATTTTAATTTAATTATTATAATATTTAAAAAAAATATCTTGATATACAAATAAATAAATAAATAAGACAAAATATGCTTAATTATGTGTATTGCACGAATCAAATTAATTTTCTTTTATATTTTTTATTTTTGTGTCCATCTTATTGTCTATCTTATTCATGTCTTAATATTAATTTATATTTAATTTTTATTTAACATGAAATTATTTTTTACAAAACATTTATATTTAATTTAAATTTTATATACCTATATACAATATGTATGAATAATTCAAAAAGAATATTAAAAAAAGAATCAATACTCTACATAATTAATTTATGCATTTTATTCTTAATCCAATCACAATATATTTATATTTAATCTTTTAAATAAATTTTGTGTAGTTCTATTTCTACATATTTTTTCATTTTCTAAATAAATACAAATTAAATTAAATAATTAGAATCACTTTTAGTATTATATTACTAATTGTCTTTCTAATTTAACTATTATTTTTAATATCAAAATGAGTGTTTATTTTATTATCTTATAATTTAATATATATATATATATATATATATGTATATATCATATAAAATCATTATATGATAATTACACTTTTATAACACAATAGAACTAAAATTATCAAAATAAAGTCACGACCCAAACCTGTCCCTATAGGTTTAGCATTATGACCGGTCAATAATCTTAAAATTACCGAAAGCCTCTTAACCGAATCACAATATAAGGGGCTGCAGAAGCAAAATAAAAACATACATCATCTATTGAGCTGTGCAGACTTATATGAAATAGAAAATCTTTCAACCTGATATACATATATCATGACATCATCATATAATACAAATAGGACAAAAGGGGCTTAGCCCTATACACAAAATAAACAAAAACTCATTCAAACATGACAGAAGAAAACAAAATTTAGATTCTCAATCACATAGCCTTAGCCACTTGACGTATCCGGAACCTCCACGGGAGGCGTATAGGTTGGCTGACAAAAACATAGATCCAAATAAGGGCCATTAGACTTGATCTTGCACTCGTTCACCTACATATATATATATATATAGTGAGTTAAAACCCAGTGAATAACATTAAGGTAAAGAGATTAGTGAACGAATTTCAAACGTATCATAATCATAAAACATATCATAACATAATCATACTAATATCTGAACATAATAATGGTACATCTAATAAAATATATCATAACATCTTCCGACTAGATTAATCAATCCCGATCACCGATTATCAACATAACATCACTTGGTCAAGTAACTAACGAGATCTCGTAATCACATATATGTCATAGACATACATTGACATGTTGTCCCCATGACTTAGGACTTTCTGTAACGCCCCAACTTCTGGGCCGTTAATAAATCAAATCAATCTCAAATTTATAATTACAGATAACTGATAATCTCAAATATACAAATCGTCTCTATAAATAATTAACTCACATGTTTCCAAAACATAAATTATACACATCTCCAAAAATCTTATAAAGTTGTGGACTAAAAAATCTCCAACTCAAATAATCTCTTTAGATGCTTCAACTCCAATAGCCACTAAATTTGCTCCACACCTGAAAAATAAATTAATTTAAGAAGTATACAATACAACAGGAATAACAAGGCTCGGACAGAAAATAAATCAACAGAGATCCAGCAATTCCACAACCGATTAGATTCAATAATCAAGCAATTTACCAAATTGCACAAACAAATCAACTCGACATATGATAATTTATCCATAACCAAATATCTGGTCCTACTCGGTACATGACCAATGACCGGCCTCACCCACCTCACCCAAGCACAACCGCTTATCCAGGCTATTAGTCCAAGCTATTGGTAGGGTCCACTCGATCCATATACGGAGCATTTCCACGTCATTTAGCCAGACAAATCAACATTGACCACACATAACAACTTCACAGAATTTATCAAATGACCAAAGTACTCAAACGTGTCAACAAAATGATTTCACAGGATCTATCAAATGATTACAATAATCAAGAGGATTACAAATTTGAAATAATTAAAATAAAGATTCTTTGCAAAGAGATTTAAAGGAACCATATTGTATACCACATGAATTACCTCAAATCAATCTCCTCCGTCGCCAACACTCAAATTTCGATATTTCTCTACGGATCTCTAAAGTCTAAGATATAAGGTATGTAAGGTTTCACAAAATCTACAACTCTTCTCTTATATGAAAATGCTTACTCTTTCTCTAAACACTCTTTATCTAAACTCTAAATCTATAGAACAAATGGAGAGAGAGAGAGAGAGAGATATGGGAAGAACCATAGAGAGAAGTTGAGAGAGGTGAGCTCAATTTATAGGCAAGGATGCTTGGGACAAAAGAAAAGAAAGACTTGGGGCCAAAGAAAGGAACTTTACTTGGTGGGCAAGAAAGGGATTTACTTAGAGAACAAGAAAAGAAACTTCCTTAGAGACAAAGTAACTTGGAGAGAAAGGAAGATTAAAAAAATTAAAACTAAAAAATTACTTGGTAAGCAAGGAAATGATGAAAAAATAATAAAATAAAATTTACTTGGTACCCAAGAATAATGAAAAAATATTAGAAAACAAAAGAGATGAATAATAATGAGGTTGAGAGAAAAAGAGATAAAATAAATAGAGGAAAATAAGTTAGATTCTCATATAAGAATCTCACCACCAAATTACCACAAATACCTCTCACTAAAATATTAATACCTCAAAAATACGGGGTTTCACACTTTCTTTGAATGCCTTAATAGATTCAAAAATAGGACATTCGTTCACTTAAACAAAATATCATTTCAAAAATCATAACTTATCAAATAACATGTTGAATATAATTCATATGAACATATCTTTACAATAGCGTTACTCACAGTGGGCTTCCAAAAATGGCTGATCAATCTCTGAACGTTGACTTACAAATACAAACGTGCATAACACAAAACATATCTTATCATTACACATTTGTATGACCAATATGGTTTAGCTTTCCTTACATTGATTTCTTATTCAATCCATTTTACATAACTTGTACACATGAACCACATGCTCAGATTAGTCTCATATTTTCTAATTCACTTACTTATGTTGTTTCTTAGGTTATTAATCCTTATAATAATTCATAATTCATGTCTAAGGATGCCCAAAAAGAGATGGAAGTGAAGGTATGAACTCAAAATATCTTTTGAAAACATGCTAAAAATGAGCTGATGACTAGAGCCAGCGTTTCGTTGCTAGAGCCGTCGTTGCTCGAGCCACCACAAATAATTTAAGTAAATTTATTATATATAAGTATTCAAGTAATACTTTTATATAACGATAAGGCTAAGATTATTAAAATAAATAATTAAAATTAAAATTTTATTTTAATTTAATATTATTCTCAACACATATCATAATATAAAATATCATCACATTAATTAAAATTAACTCCATTGTAATTTTATATCATTACATTAATTAAAGTTAACTCAATTTTGATATTGATTAATTAAAATAATGAAACTCAATAACTTTTTTTGTCAAGTTTTTAGAAGATAAATTGATAAATGTCAAATGATAAATAATGTGGAGTATTATTTTAAAGAATAATGATTCATCGAAAGTGATTGTGTATATTTAAGGCACCTATTAATGTTTTCTGAATAATTTTTAAATAAAAATTTTGAATAGTATTCTTGATAATACATATTCATGAGCTCTGCCAAAAAATATATGCAAAAATAATTTAGTTGGAATAAAAGTTTTACAATTATGATAATATATCACATAATTAATCAGAACTCCTTTGATAACTGAAATTATTAAGATTGTAGAGATTTTATACTTGATTCCTTTTGAGTACGCTATTTATGATTTGAATTTGTAATTTTTTATACATCAATGTAAATAACTCTTACGATCTTACTGATGTAAGCATAAATCTCACTTTGGAGTCAACCCATCTTACGTACTTTTTTGTACAATAAAATATTTAAATATTGTCATATAAAAATATTATAATATATTATAATCAAACACTTGAAGTATAATTAAAGATCCGACGCACCGCTTTAAACATAACTAAAAACATAAGAAATTAGTAACGATCTTTTCGATTAATAACCAAAATAATATATCATGAATTATAACAAAGTCATAATTTATATATTATAGAATTTTTTGTTATTTTTATTCTTTTCAAAAAAAAAATATTTTAATACAAGTGGAATTCATGATTTTTGATAAATTTGATTAACACAAACGAGAACTTGATTTTAGGCTGAGAATATACTCTTTTTTTTTTCTTTTTCTTTTTTTACTTTAAAGAAATTATTTTTATGAGCCTATTTTACATAGGATTACACACAATGACAAAATTTTTCATCAACCATTAAAAAATCTGTTTGTATTTGGTTTTAAATTGTTAAAATTTTTTACACGTAAAATATTAAGACTCAAAATCAATTTTTTATTTTAAAAATAAATTTCCGTGCATTGCACGGGTCACCTACTAGTCTTTCAAATATTGCCAGAATGCTTTCATATAGTTTTTTTTTTTTTTTTCACTAAAGTATAACTATTAATACCATCAACTACACTTTGGTGATTTCTGCGAAGGGCGCTACTTTGGATCTGTAAGAGAGTGGGAGGATTTTTCTGTAACAAAAAAAATATACCACTAACTATAAATATAAAATGATTATAATACTCTCAAATCCTATATATATATATATATATTTAGTTATTTTCTTTCTCTATCCTCTCTAATACACATAATTTATAATGTCTAGCATTAATTTAATTACACTACAGTTAATTATAAACTCTTAATTATTTATTGTAATTCTTAAATTTTTATTCAAATTTTAATTTAATTATATTTTATATCACAATTAATCCAAAATATTTAATTATTTATTATAATTACTAACTTTTTAATCTAATTTTAATTTAATATTTAGATCACAATTAATGCTAAATTCTTAATTATTTATTATAATTCCTAACATGTTAATCTAATTTTAATTTAATTGTATTTTGGTTCAATTCTTAATTATTATTTATTTTATATTTTTATTTAATTATATTTTAAATCAATTCTTAATAATGTTTTACATCAATTCTTAATAATATTTTAATTTATTTTATTTTAATTAGCATATCAATCTAATTTTAAGATTAGAGAAAATGAGCGTAAAGTTGTCCTTTTGTTGTGTTAATTTCATTTTAATTTTTCAGAAAATCAAGCTCACTCTAAAAAGTAGTCTGTGTAATATGTCTTTTGTTAGTTTGAATGGAAAAACTAATGGTAACATTTTAATCCAAAACCATATGAGGTTTTTTTTGACCATATTTGAGTCATATGGAGGTAATGTGCTCTAGGCCCCAACCAGAAGATAGTAAAATGAATTTAACTCTTTTTCTTTCTTTTTTTTTTTTCTTTTTTTGTTGATAAGATTTTAGGGTTAATAAGTTAGATTAGAGCAAAAGGATCGTGATTTGAATCTTAAAACTCTGACTTTCTCACTGTTCTAAAGTTACATAAGTCACTAGGTTCAACTACATTATATTCTATGTAGCTACATTAAAAGATTATTAAAAAAAAGGTTCAAAAATGAAAAAATTATATAAAAAATTAAAATTTTCTTTTCATTCTGTATGCTCTTTTATGAAAAGTTTTTAAATAAAAAAAAATCTCTAAAAAAATTCAGTGTGTTTAGTTTGAATTTTTTGAATTAAGTTTTTTGAAAATTAAGTTTTTTTGTTTGTTTTCGTGTGTTTTTTTCACAAATTTTTTACTTGTTAAGTATATTTATGTTAGGTATGTCTAAAAAGTAAAAAAAATTACTTAAAATATTAAAAAAATTCAGTAAAAACAAAAAAATACGAAAAATAAAAAAATAAAATTTAAAAAAATATATTTTTAGAAAAATGGAACCAAGCCAAATCAACTTTTACTTTTTTGACCCTCTCACCTTTATTTTTTTTTCTCTCTTTGGATTTTCACCTTATTTGCAGTTCCACCTTTTTCCTAAAGAGTAACCCTCGCCCTCCAGGTGCACTTCTAACACCACTGCAGACATTCCAACAACCTATTTCACTACAACCACCTTCCAGCAACCTCTTTCCACTACAACCACCTTCCGACGACCTCCTTTCACTACAACCACCCTATGACGACCTCCTCTCCCATTCTCGCTACTACAACCCTTATGACTACCCCCTCCAACAACTTTTTCTCTACCATAACTCCCTCTGGCGACTCTCATTCCCTACCTTTATACTGTGTTTAGTTGGGGGATTTGAGAAGGGATTTGAAAAGAGAAAGGGAAAAGGAAAAGTTAGGTGAAATATGAATAAAATATATTTATATTTCACCTAGTTTCACACACCTTTTCCCTTTCATTTTCCAAATCCCTCTCCAAATCCCCCAACCAAACACAACATAATTGTCTTCACCTTTCAAACGCACCTCCCTTCCATTCTCTCACACTATCAAAATCCTTTTTCCCTTGCCTCTCCTTAATTCTTCTTTTTCATGAGATTGATCTTTCTCTATTTTTCTCAATCGCTCTCTCCTATCTCTATCTCATTCAGGAGGGTGGTTGAGGGCGGTGGTCTCAAGAGTGGCAAAAAAGATTGCGAACGCAACATATATATATATATATATATTAAGGTAAATTACAATCGCCTCCCCTGAAGAGAAAAATACAGTTAACCCTATAAGTTTAACATAATTACAACAATCACTTTTTTAGTAAGATGAAATCGATTAAAACTAATGTAAATAATGGCCAAACACTTAAATAAACAATGTTAAATATACATTTTAGTGTAATATATATGGCAATGTTATTTTTTCATCCATACGATTAATGAATTACGGATGAAAAAAAGACCCAAGTGTTATACGAATTACAATCTTGAGGGAGATCAATATAAATATGCCAAAAGTGTGGAACTAAGTATATTTTTTTCAAATCTCAGGGAAGTAAATGTAATTTACTCTATATATTAACAAAAATTTTAAAATGTATGAACTACAACATTGATTTTTATAGACGTAAAAAATGAAAAATAAGATTTGAATATAAATAATCATGTTTTCTTTTATTTATATATACTATTATTATAAAAGTGTGAAGTACCTGTCATATTTTTTACTTTGTTAAAATTTCAATTTCACCCTCTCAATTCTATTAATATTTTTTAAAAGTCATAAACAGTCCTATATAAAACTATTATCTCTTTATTTTTGGAGTTGAACACTAAAAAATGATATATCTGTTTCCAAAAGTCCTATATAAATATAAACAAACCGTCTCCCTTTTTATTATATAAAAAAAAAAAGTCGTCTCCCTATTTTTTTACATTGATGACTATTGAAGAATAAAAAACAATTACTCTTTCTTATTTCATGAGTCTGCTTCTATATTGATATACATAATATTTACAATTGTTCATCATGGATCAAATCACTGTGAATAATTTTGATTGAATTTTAAAGTTGTATACATTCGTTCAAATCTAGATAGAGGAAAGCACATGCGTTTTTAAAATAGAGATTTATGTTGCACCTCAAAAATTCGCAGATTATCTTCATACGCTTTCTTTTTATTTAAATTATATTTTATGAACTATAATATTTTACATGGTACTTTAATAACCAAGGTATGATATCAAAGATCTAAACAAAAACCACTTTCATTGGTTGTATTTTTTAAATCTGTTTTTTAGTTTTTGGTCATTCATACTTTTCAGTTTTGGTGATAAAAGATATTAAAATTTCGTCACATTTTATATTTAAATTATACTTTTACATGAAAATCTAATATCTAATAATCTAAATAGAAATTAAAAAGTAAAATATTGGTTAAAAAAATTTATAAATTCAAACATGTATTGATTTATTATTATTATATTTTTTTGTTATTATTATTATTTAATATTAATAATTTTTTTTGGGACAACTATGGAGTGGCTTGTTGGGTTTCTGTGGGGACATAATTTTTGAATGATAACACGTGGCCGAGGTGTCACCGAAGTGTCAGCCGAGGTGTCACGTGTCCTGGTCATGACGCCGAGATCATCTCGGCTAGGCCGAGGTTATCTGCGAAGAAACCGGAATCCGAGATAAGTGGATAAGGGACAAGAGTCCTAGAATGAGAGAAGATTTCAGTTTGGGTAAAGATAAGACTCTTAGAGAGTTTATCCTAATCCTACTGGGAGTCCAAAATTAGCAGTAATCCTGAGTCCATTGAAGTTAGGCTTCTATTGGGACTAGGATTGTGTTGGCTATAATAGAGAGGCACCCCAATGGGTCTAAGGTATGTCTTTTATGCTCTGTTTAATGAGTTAAACACTATTGATTATCTTTGAGAGATATACTGACTTGATCATCGGAGTGCCCCCGGGTGGACGAACCACCGCCGGAATCTTCTTTCACAGGTGTCAACCAGTGTCATCTATTCTGCCAAGATTTCCGGTGACATCGAGTTGGCGCAGTGGTCGAAAATCACCCATACAAATTGGCACCGTTTGTGGAAAAGAAAGGAGAATGGATGGCCAGTAACGGACAGAAAGATAAGGTTGGGGATGAAATCCCTGCTGGGAACGGTAAGCATGTTGACCTTGACATAGAGGAAGATGGTTGCAACGAGGAGACTCAAGGTCAGAATCATGGCAAAAAAGACGTCGGCCAGGAGGGCGACGTACCAAAGAAATTGGATCGAAGCGGGTATTACAACGAGGACAACCTCCAGGTATGGAAGGATAGATGCTGGCGGAGGGATAAAGAGGTACAAGAGATGGCGAATAAATTAGTCGACTTGCAATCGGTCGTCAATTTCATGATGCAAAACAACGTCATGCAACCACCATTCCCGCAGCAGGACACGCCGATTCCAGCGGCCAATGCCCAAGAAGGAGGGCATAAAACAATCCCTGCAGCCCCCCAGCACACCAGGAGCGAAAAACACTCATACCGGCCTTCAAGGGAGGTCAGGCGAAGTGAGTCGAGAAGGGAAGAATCTCGAAGGACGCATCGCGCCAAGGAAGTAGACCCCAAAGAACATCAGGATGTTCAGGGGAAGGAACTCTGTTTTGACACGACCAATGGAGGGAGGTCCAAAAGGACTCACAATGACACTAGAAGTAGTGCATCAAAGAGGCTGAAATCCGAAGATAGCCGAGCTCCTAGACGAACCAAAGAGGATCTGGGAGATCACCTACAGATGAAGCAACAAGATGTCGAGGTAACCTCCCCGGTCAAGTAGAGAACGCCGTTATCGGAAGAATTAGACAAAGTTGAGGTCTCGAAAAGATTCAGTATGCCGAGGTTCCAGATATACGATGGGAAGTCGAACCCCAACTTTCACGTCGGATTATACCTGAACGCAATAGCGTTATACTTTGGGAACGAGTCGTTGCTCTGCAAAGTGTTCCCCTCATCATTCGGAGAAATTGCATTGAACTGGTTTCACAAGTTGCCGAAATGAACTATGAAAACCTGGAAAGGCCTGGCCGAGATGACCAAGATGACCGAGGTGATGTTTAACACTTGTTGAAACTTGAGAAAAGTTTACAAGTTGAAGTTAAATCGAGATGATGTTTAAAACTTGTTGAAACTTGAGGAAAGTTTACAAGTTGAAGTTAAACCGAGATCATGTTTAACACTTGTTGAAACTTGAGAAAAGTTTACAAGTTGAAGTTAAACCGGGGTCATGATTAAAGGAATGAATGATATAGGTTTCATCACCTCAGGATGTCGAGGTAATAGAACCTAGGGGGCAGTTATGGGGACATAATTTTTGAATGACAACACATGGCCGAGGTGTCACCGAAGTGCCGGCCGAGGTGTCACCGAAGTGTCAGCCGAGGTGCCATGTGTCCTGGTCATGACGCCGAGATCATCTCAGCTAGGCCGAGGTTATCTGCGAAGAAACCAGAATCCGAGATAAGTGGATAAGAGACAAGAGTCCTAGAATGAGAGAAGACTTCAGTTTGGGTAAAGATAAGACTCTTAGAGAGTTTATCCCAATCCTACTGGGAGTCCAAGATTAGCAGTAATCCTGAGTCCATTAAAGTTAGGCTTCTATTGGGACTAGGATTGTGTTGGCTATAAAAGAGAGGCACCCCCATGGGTCTAAGGTATGTCTTTTATGCTCTGTTTAGTGAGTTAAGCACTATTGATTATCTTTGAGAGATATATTGACTTGATCGTCGTAATGCCCCCGGGTGGACGAACCACTGCCGGAATCTTCTCTTTCTGTTGCAAGTCAGCCAGGTGTCATCTATTCTGCCAGTACTCTCCAGCTGATTACTGAGTTGGCAGTGTGGTCAGAAAATACCCACACAGTTTCCTTTTAGAGAAAGAAAGTTGTAGCGTTAGTTTGAGACAATAATGGAGTGGCCTATTGGGTTTATTTACTTTTAAAGAGAGAAAGTTGTAGGGTTAGTGCTTGTTTGGGGCAACAATGGAGTGGCTTGTTGGGTTTATTTACTTTTAGAGAGAGAAAGTTGTAGTGTTATTGCTTGTTTGGGGCTTGTTTGGGCAACAATAGAGTGGCTTGTTGGGTCCACTTTTAAAGAGAGAAAGTTATAATGTTGGTGGTATGGAAAAGAAAATTAGGGGAAAAAATATGGGTAATATTGACTTTTTATTAAAAATATTGATGGAGCTAGACTTTATACTTCACTCCAAACCACATGATGGTTATGTGTATATTTGTGAAGTATAAGGAGGTGATGTTTTTTCGATTAAACCACGAGGAGGTAAAATATAATTAACCCTTATATATATTATTGTATTTATGTATTGTCAATTTGTAATATAATATTACCATAGGATACTTTGATTTTCTAACATATATCGCTTTAGTAATATAGTTATATTTGCTAGAAAAAAACTGTCGAATTGTGTATTGTTCTTGTATTAACTTATATTCAACATATATATGCATACATGTCATACAAACAAGTGTCCACAACAAAATAACAAACTAAAACTTTATAAAATACCTCTATTACGACAATAATTGTACTTTTTTTTCCCTCACAAAACAAAAATCACATTATTGAAGGAAAATGGATTTTGAAATTCATTATAATATGATATCGCCTTAAACTGTTACTCATCAAAGTATTTTTATTACAATGAGTTATAATGGTGAGCAAGAAGAAAAACAAGAAGATAGTGAAATAAAAATTATAGAAAATCTATTATAACATGGTCTCCAAGCAAAGTTAGACGAGCTAAAGTATGAATTGTCCTATCTGTTGTGAAGTTCAAGAAAAATAACGTACATCATGCACATATTTTAGATAAATTATAAGAAAAAAAAAACAAATTACCCCAAATATTATCGCAGCAATTCAATGATTCAAAAAGTAAGTACATCAAATAAAAAGTTTCAATCAATTTTTATCATATACTGATTACTTATAGATGACTTATTATGAAAGTGACCCTGCAAAAACTTATAAGCATGGATCTATAAATATCATGAAAACAATTATGAAATTCCTATATCGATCCAAATATTAAGCTACAATATTATTCTATTTTCTACAAAAATGAAAGTATACTAATGACTAATATTATATTTTTCATCATGGAAGATATTTATGTCACAAGAAACGAAACTCAACAACTCTTGATGTATAAAACTATATTACATATTGATATTAATGCATTCTTACACCATTAGTATGCAAATAATATGCACTAATTGGTTCAATAAATTTGTATTACGAGATGAACTATTAAATAAAATTATGTAATTGTGCAATTAAGTTCATACTTTTAATTGTATTATAGGTACGGATTATGAAAAATTAAAGTGAAAAGTTGATAGAAAAATATTTGTGTAATACTATAACTTAGTGATGTGAACATTCACATTAAATAAATTTGACAGTATGAATGCTCATATCAACAAACATTTATACTGTCAATGTAAATATTAATGTGCGCTTTACCCTATTATTATTAGAGATATTTTGGTAACTATATTACTTGAGAGGGAAATTTATGAGCTGGATTGGGCCGTGGTAATGACCGTGCAGATTATGGGCCGAACATGTTGTAGGCCGTGGTGGCTTGGGCTTAGCCGGAGAGGGTTGTGCTCGGTAATGGCCCAGGACCATGCTAGGACCAAGCTACTTTGCTTGTTTATGTGGGAACCGAGCTAATTTGGGTAATTTGGCCGAGATAATGGAAGCCGGTCCTATTCCTATGATTCGCGCTTCTAGCCCGGCTGGAAAGGTCCTCAGTTTACCAGCTCGACCAGTTTTCAGTTGGGCTATGCCGGAATGCAACCGAGCTCGGTCATCGTTGAGCTCAGCAAGCGGAGCGCTCTAGCTTGTTGTGTAACACGGCCGTCAGCAGCTGAGATGATGCAGCTCGGATGCCGAGATCTCGGTAGTGTGGGCTAGCAGTTTGGTTAGGTGATGATCAGCTAGATTTGTGCTGATAGATGGTATAGCAGCACCACGTGTCGAGAGACTAATGGGAGTAGATTTGGGGTGCAGAAGGTATATAAGCGAGTAGATTTGGGGTGCAGAAGGTATATAAGCGAGTCTGCGCCCCCTATGCCTAGGCAGATGAACATTTGGTGAGCTATACACTTATACTCAACTCTCTCCTATCTATCTACCTATGTGTGTGTGTGCTAACTTGATCGTCGGAGGGGTTTTCTGGCCACACACCGTCGGGTAACTCACCGCCGTTATGCTCGCAGGTCGATCGAACAGACAGGAACATGGAAGAAAGGAGTACGGGCTTGCCTAAATATTTGCTCCCCGCACAATTGGCGCCGTCTGTGGGAAGTTAATAGACAAAACCTTGTCTTCTAGGCTCATTTGATCGCGGTCGATGGTGAATAACGACGAGATTCTGTTGTCTGCCATCAATGGAGTTACCCCGGAGTCAGGCAGACGGAGAGAAGGACATCCCGCTATCCTTCCTATGGCGGACCTGGAGACTTCTGTAGGAGGACATTCAAGAGACGCGCGGGATAAGCGCGGAAGAAGCTTTGGTCATTTACGGAGTCCAGACGGTCATCGGCGATGAAGAGAATCGCACGCCAGACAACTAGAACACAAGCTAAGAGACCAAGACGCCGTCATCCGGCGAATGGCGGCGGAGATAGAGGATCTTAAGCGGCATGTCAAAGGGAAGGGCGCAGCTGGAGTGGGAGACGACAGTGAGCGCACCCAACCCCGCCGTTCAGGCAGTCAGAGCCAGCGGCGTACTCCATCCATCTCAATCACCAGAAGTTACAAGGTTGGAGATTCCGACGCGCACGTAGAGAAGTCCAGCGCACAAGACAGCACCTATCAACCCTCACGTCCGACGACGACGTCGAGGTATTCTTATTCCGCTCGTTCAGAGGATTTACGGGTAGTCTTGAAGGAACGGGCTTGCCGACAGGAGGCTCAGAAGGTGCCGGCGTTCTAGTGGCTATCCTATGGGGTTCACGCTAGTGAAGAGGTCAGAATGCCTCCACCCCGTCTAGCTGCGCCTCTCCTTTTGGACACAGACTTGACGAGGCTGAGCGCCACTCCTTTCTCCCTGGAGATAAAAATAACACCGCTTCCAACGGGCTTCCACCAGCCAAAGTTCACGCTCTACGACGGAAAAATCGACCCGTATATGCATGTAAGCCACTTCCGACAGGTTATGGCCGGACATAGGCGAAATGACGCTCTTATGTGCCTTATCTTCCCGTCAAGTTTGGGCGAGCTGGGCTTGAAGTGGTTCGAGAGGTTGCCGGAGGGAAGCATTGAAAGGTGGCAACAGTTAGCGGAAGCCTTCGTGACATGTTTCAAGACCAACACCAAAACGCCAAAGGAAGTTGACTACCTTCTCAGTGTTAAGATGGAGCCGAGCGACACACTCAAGGCATACAACTCCAGATACTGGGAACCTTTCAATGAAATCTTGGATTGCCCGGTCAACCTGGCAATCACTCAATATAAGCGTGGTCTCCCGATCGAACATAGACTGCAGGACTCGTTTACTATGCACTAGCCGACATCCATGGGCCGATTAATGCAGTGCATCAAGGAATACATCCGAGTAGAAGATGATGCGGCAGCGTCTACCGCGAAGGCAACTCTGGTAGCAACAGACAAGAGGTTGGCTGGCAAGGTGCACGTGGTCGGACAGGAGACCAACCGCTCAAATGATCACGCCGAGGAATCTGACCGAGGTTCAAATCGTCGAAACCGGGGTAGGGGTCGACAGAATAACCGAGATGAATACCCCCGCGATAACGTAGCTAATGTGAACAGAAGGTTGAAAGCCAGGACAGGCATCACCACGGTCTTTAAGATTCCAATTTATCGCATACTTAGTGAAATCCGTAACGAGGATTATGTCCGGTTTCCTGCTAAGTTAGGTGATGCGCAGAAGGGTTTCAATCCACGGTACCGTTGCACATTTCACCGGGAGCGCAGACACCGGACAGAGGATTGTTTGCCTCTGAAGCAACACTTAGAGGAGCTAGTCGCAGCCGGGCACTTAAACCTTTACATTGATAGGGGTGTTAAAGCCGCGCATCCTGCTCCGGTTGATCTGCGTGGACCGGATGACTTGGAGGCACCCCCTCAGGGCATTGTTAATGTGACCCACAGCATTGTGGAACCGGCGCGTGTATGTGAACTCTGAGGTATGATCAAGAAAGCGGAACACATGAGAGAAGTTTTGTTGGTCCAGCTCGCGATCAAAAGGGGCAAGACCGAAGAAAAAGACGTGATCAGTTTCTCCACAAGGGACCTAGAGTGCATTCAGACACCGCACAACAATGCCTTAGTGGTCACACTCTGCGTCAAAGAATTCGATGTCAAGCGCATCTTGATCGATCAGGGAAGCTTGGTCGAGATTATGTATTACGACGCATTCAAACAGCTCAAGCTCCGGGATATAGACTTGGCTCCGGCAATTTCACCACCGGTTGGTTTCAACTCACAACCGGAGTGGCCTTTGGGAAAGATTATTCTGTTGGTCAAAGCAGGATCCGTGGTCAAGCAAGTGGAGTTTTGGGTATTGCAAGTGCCGTCCACATACAACCTGATCCTTGGAAGGGGATGGCTTCACGCTATGCAGGCCGTAGCGTCGACCTACCACCAGGTGATGAGATTCCCTTCGGCTATGGGCGCAATCAAAGAAGTTTGGGGCGATCAAGGCATGTCGAAGCAATGCTTCGTGGCAGTCAACGGGAGCCGAGCTGCCAAAGGCTTCGTCCAAATGATTGAGGGACCGGAAGACCGGGGAGTCCTTGACGATGTGGGCACCAAGGTTGAGGACAAGGCCGTTGAGGAATTGGTGGAAGTTCGGATTGACACAGAAAGTCCAAACAAGTTCTTCTTGCTCGATTCAAGCCTTACCGCCCAAGAAAGGACCGATATGGTGGAATTCTTAATGGCAAACATTGAAGTCTTCGCATGGTCGCCTACAACATGCCCGGCATCAATCCGAGTTTCATTTGCCATCACGTAAATCTTTTCCCCGGTGCAAAGCCGGTCATTCAGAGAACGAGGAGATCGGCGTTGCATCACGCTGAGGTAGTTGTGAAAGAGGTGAAGAACTTGCTAGAGGCACGAGCTATTCAGGAAGTGCACTACCCTCGGTGGATTTCAAACACAGTTGTTGTACCCAAGAAGAATGGGAAGTAGCGAGTTTGTGTAGACTACAAGACCGTCAACCGAACTTGCCCTAAAGATAGCTTTCCACTGCTTAGAATATACCAGCTTGTGGACTTAACGGCTGGACATAACAAGCTCAGTTTCTTGGATGCCTATCGCGGTTATCATCAGATTGCCATGCATGGCCCCGACCGCGAGATCACCTTCTTCAATACACCGAGGGGACTCTTTTGCTACCGAGTCATACCTTTTGGTTTGAAGAACGCTGGGGCAACTTTTCAAAGGATGGTAACCAAGATGTTCGCTCCTCTGCTAGGCCGGATGATGGAGGCTTATATAGATGATATGGTAGTTAAGAGCCGGCATCAAGTAGACCACTTGTCCGACTTGGCCGAGATGTTCGCCATTCTCAAACAACACAAGCTATGCCTGAATGCATTTAAGTGTGCCTTTGGCATGGGATCCGGAAAATTCTTAGGTTTCCTAGTCACAAACCGAGGCATCGAAGCAGACCCCTCACAGATCAAAGCCGTACAAGAATTAAAGCAGCCTAGCTATTAAGGACGCAAAGATCTCGCCTAATGGCCTCCGCGCTTAACCGATTTATAAGCCGGTCATCAGATCGCTGCCGCCCTTTCTTTCAAGCTCTGAAATCAAAGTTCTCATGGGATGAAGAATGTGACCGGGCTTTGGCCGAGCTCAAGGAGTATCTGTCTTCAGCGTCCCTGTTGGTCATATCGAAACCCGGCGAAGAACTCTACCTTTATCTGGCCGTTTCTCAGCACGCTGTCAGTGCGGTGCTTGTTCGGTCAAAAGGAATCAAGCACCTCCCTATCTTCTACGTCAGCAAAACCTTGCTACCAGCAGAGTCGAGATACTTGCCATTGGAAAAACTTGCGTTGGCATTGATGATGGCCTCTAGAAAGTTGGCGCACTATTTCTATGCTCATACCATC
Source organism: Camellia lanceoleosa (assembly GCA_025200525.1). Classification (NCBI taxonomy): domain Eukaryota; kingdom Viridiplantae; phylum Streptophyta; class Magnoliopsida; order Ericales; family Theaceae; genus Camellia; species Camellia lanceoleosa. Next base: position 424,507 of record JANUSC010000062.1, read on the forward strand.
ATCGTTTTGACCGAATTCCCCCTTAAAGCTTTGTTCGAATAGGCGAATTTCTCCGGTCGAATTCTCAAATGGGCGGTCGAATTGGGACATTTTGATGTCAAGTTTCAGCCACGCACTGCCATAAAAGCCCAGACATTGGCCGACTTCATTGCTGAATTCTCACCTGGAACTTATCCGATATGCCCGGTGGATATTGTCGCGGCAGATGAGGAGGTGAATGCAGGCTCGATCGAAATAACACAGCTTGGCGATGTTAGCGACGCGGACATTGCGCGCTTCGCCGAAGAACCTTCCGCTAGTACGACACTTCCGCCCGACGATGCGTCGATGGAGTTAGGTATCACCGACTGACTTGCTCTGTCCGGTGCCGCATCACCAAGGGAGGAGGAAGTAAAACTGATCAGTATTGAACCTGAAGCCGAACAACCGAGCTACCGTGGTAACATCAATCTTTAGGCCTCCCAAGACCCTTCAGAATGTTGGAAGTTCTTTGTCGGGAAAATGTGGAAACTTTTTGTTGATGGGGCTCCTAACTGCCACGTGTAGACACCCTATTTTTGACCGTCCTCAAGGCTTGGACGTCACCGTTGGAACATTCGGTGATCATCCATGTTCGTGTTCGTTTGAGTTCCCAGAGGCCTCGGCTGTGCGCCTTGCCTCAGGATCTCTCAACTCATTTTGTTTTGTGTTTGGTTTTGCACCAAATGCTTGTGCTTTTGCTTTGAGGGGCAGGGAATGGCTTGTTGGCCATCCCCACACCCCACCGGCCTCCCCTTTTCACCACCGGCCATTCACTGTTGCCACCAGCCATGGTTTCTTGATACCAATGGCCGATCGACACTTTATGTGGCCGGCCGGCATTCTGTTTGGCCGGTGACCTATTTTGCTGGCCGGTATGCACCTTTTGCACCCTTCAGGCATGGTGCATGCCAGCTGTGCCAGCTAGAATGCACCAACACTTTTCCCCGTGCATAGTGTGGCTGTTTTGACCCTTTTGCACCCTTTTGGTCAAAGCTTCTTGAGGAAGCTTGACCCTTTGTCAAAGCTTCCTCAATTTGTCAAAGCTTCCTCAAGAAGCTTCCCAGCTGTCAAAGCTTCCTCAAGAAGCATCTCCCCCTTTGCCCCCTTTGACCCCTTTGACCTTTTTTTGTTTGGCTTCTTCGAGAAGCTTCAAGCTTTGTATTGCCTATATAAGGGCCTTTCTTCTTCCATTGTCAAGGGTTAGAGATTTTTGAACAAAAAACCAGAGATATACATATATATATCTATCATATACATTCTCTCTCTATATTTTCCCTCTCTCTCCTCCCTTGTGTGTGTTTTGTGGCCTAAAAGTGCATTTTTACCTTAGTTTTGCCCTAAGACACACCATCACACCTTACTTCGACCTTGAGAGGCTTGGAGGGTTTGTTCTTGAGTTTTTGGACTGATTTTGATCAAAAGAAGATGGCTGCATTCGTTGTTCATCAAGGGTTCTTCAAGGGTAACTACTTTACTTTAGTTTCCCCAATCTTGCATTGGCTTTTGACCTGTCTTGCATGCTGATTTAAGCTTTGTGTATAACTACAAAAAGTCTTATATTTTCATGCTTTAGATCTTTCATTGAGGGTATTTTGTTGCTTGGGGTCGACCTCCCCCCTTTAGGCCCCATTTGGCCTCTTTTAGTGTTTTTTCTTTAAGCTTTATTCATCTTGGTGTGTTGGCCTTCTCACCACTAAAATCCAGTGGATTTTCAGTGGTGAAAAAGGAGGTTTGAGGATTTGTGTAGGGGAGGGACACCCCTCTCCCCCATGTCTCTCATTTTTGTATGTTTTGGCTCATAAGGATAGCATGTATGGGTAGTTGCATTTGGTACCATTTTAGAGGTTTTTGGTTGTTTTTGGGTCATAACATACCTCTATCCTTGGTCAGATTCATGGCCCTTTGCATGTATAATACACATGCTTTGTAATTCTTCATTTTGCCTAGAAGTATGCCATGTGTTTAACCTAGCATATCCTCATGTTTTGACCTAACTTTGTGAAGTACTTGGTCATATTTTGTCATGTTTAAAGTCTGTTGGCCACTGATTTGGTCTTGTTTAACATGTTTGATATAGTTGCTTTGCATCTTGGCTTGTGAGCCCTAAGGATGTGAGTTCTAAACATGCATTGGTTATGCTATTTTAGTGATTTGGAATCACTTAACATGTTATTTCAGTCCCTAAACCAGGCTTGTATGCTTGCATCCATCACTTCTCTCATGCTTTGAAGATGTGCCCTCTTATGCCTTAAAATGTGCATTGTGTATGCCTATATGTTGGGGTTATTAAAGTTGCTGTAACAGTGGGTTTTGAGGCTCATTTTCGCATGCTAGAATTCTGTTTTAGGTTGCTTAGTTCATGCCATGTGTGGTCATGAAGAATAGTAGTCTTGTGCTCTATGTTTTATGCCTCTTTACTTGAGTCCTTTGGGATGCCCTACGTGCGGGCTTTGGGTCTCATTCTAGCATGCCATGACACTTTCTTGATTGGTCTAGTGTCCATGTTTGCCTTCTTTAGTATGCTTGTAAGTTGGCCTTCATGCCTTAGTCTTAGGCTTACTAGTTTGCATACTTGTTTTGCATAATTGGCATCATTGTTTTAGTCCACTTTGGTCACTGATTTTGGCATGCTTGCGAGCTATCCACGTTAGTTTAAGTCCATCATCGCTTGTTGTTGTGTGCCCTATTTGTTTACATGTTTAGGTTGTGTGCCTATTGCATATTAAATGCATTGCATATTCGCATGCTTAGAATACATTGCATTTGGCATGATTTGTGCCTTAGCTTCATTTGTATGCTTGAGCCATGATTCCATACTTGCATTGCATTGTTTGGCTTGGGGTGTCAAGCCAAACTTGAGGGATGAGAAGTGTTCATACTTCAAGTGATGCAATATCTCTCAACCCTCAGTCGCTGAAGCCCTTGACTCTAACATGATGGGGCCTTGGTATTCATTTGTGTGTTGCACGCATTTTCATTGAATGGCAAGCTTGACTTCTTAGGTCATCATACCTAATTGATGGCCCGAGGATCGAGGGCCATGCTCCCTTGAGTCCAATGCATGATGGGGAGTGTGACCATGCTTACATTTGCTTTAAATACCATGCCATACATTGCTTGCCCTTTGCTGCTGTCAACTGCAGGTTCTGCAGGAAGTTTTGGCCGGTCGGCTAAATACAGTGCCGGCCGGCTATCAATTTGGCCGGTAAACAAAAAAAGGTGGCCGGTGGTTCATCCCTTTGGCCGGTGGTGTTTATACTTGGCCGGTGGTATTTCCCAACATCCATAGAGCATGTCCCAAGACTTTTGCAGTCTTCAGAAAAACAGGGCAGTGTAAACAAAGGCAGCAGTGGCATGGTACGGGTTTTTCGGGCAAGACAGACTCGAACACGCATCATTCACGCATTCCAAGGCGGGGCTTTGGCCTTTTCCCTTCTGCATTCAATTTGTTAATTTGTAATAATTAATTTAGTATTATTTTCGGACTATATTATTCTTTCGGTCCCTCCGAGCGAGGGCAATTGTGTAATAAGTGTGCGTGAGTATGTGCATGTCTTCCAATCCCACGTCTTTCTTCCCTTTTATTTATCCGCTTAAAATGGTTAGATCTAGGGCATATTTAAATTGGCATACCTTATGCAATGCATGCGTGCATCCATGCATTTGTCTTGCATGCATTAGGCTCGGCGCATCATTCTAGCTGTATCTGTATTTCAATCCCAACTTAAATACGTGCTAGTTGTAACATTTCACATGCCATTCTTTAGGATAGCTGAGCCTATTATAGTTGCATCTTGTATGTGTTGCATTAGCCATCTTAAAATGAGCTAGGATCATGCATGTGATTACTAACTAATTTCTGTTTTGGCTCGGAGTACTAGGTAAGCTTTTATGCTTTAGCATACCGCATACGTGTGAATGTTGCCATAATAGCATGATTACCATAAGGCTAGCTGCTTATGTGATATAACTGCTTGAATGCCTGTGGGTGGAGGTTGAGTTGTTTAAATTGGAACAATGCATTAAAGCTGCCAACCAGATAGTGGCAAAACCATCTTTTCTAAAGCCCACTTGAAAGTGGCAAAAACCTGCATTTTAGCCTACTTGCGAGTAGTAAACCATTTTCAAAACAAACATGAAATGTTTGGTTCCAATTTAGGCGATTTGGTCTATACTTGTTTGCTGTGCGCATGACATAGTAATTCTAGGCTAATAACTGGAATAAGAGCATATAATGTTTTCAAAACAAGATATCACGGTTAGTAGAGGCCGATCTTCGGATCGAGCGAGAGGGGGTGCTTATAGCTGACCTTCCCCAATCGTACCCAAGCTCCCGAGCCAAGGCAACTGTCACGCCCCAAAATTTGGACAATTAAATATTAACTTAGGACTAAACCCCAATCAATATTCCATCATCCAAATCCTAGGGGTGAAACAAAAAAAAACTAAACACAAACTAAACCATTCACCATAATTCTATAACTAACCAATACCTTCAACATTAAAGTAACAATAAATACTTCAAAACAACTTAAATAATGTAAGGTTACAACCCATGCCAAATTTTCAAAATACTAAGGTCATAAAAGAAAATAAAAATACATAAACTACTAACAATCATAAACATGAGAAAACAAAAGAAGTCCAATCGACATGTTCTACGATCATAGTTATTTCTTGTCACCACCAAAGCCTCTACTAATCCTGCAAAGGAAGTTCACCAAGGCCAATGTAACGCACCCGAGTTGCCAAGAGACAAAACGGGTCAGTATACAGGTATACTGGTATGAGTACAAGAATCAACACCCACGTGTCCACCAGACACAAACAAAAGTACATTAAATTCTTATTACTAGACAAGACAAGTAGTTCCAACCGCATCGAGACGAATGGGTAGTATCTCTAGTTACGGTGGCATTTAGTTTCTTCTCGTTACACAACGAAATATAAATTGATTATAAAATAAACAAACAAAATAGAAATAGAAATAGAAATATGGTGGGTCACCGCATAAAAAGTTAGTAAGACCCACCATCCTGCAAAAGAAAATAATGTTAGTATAAATTAATCATAAGTAACTTACTGAAGAAGTATAAAAATGTACCGTTTCATGCTTAAATAATTCGAATTGACGAAAACTTAAAGAACGAAAGTTGTACAGAATCAAATTTTGTAAAAGACAACGCAAACGAATTTGACAGAAACTGAATAGGTTAAGAGAACAACTTGATCTAAAATTCTAGACGGAATTCAATCGAAAAATTTGAAACTGAAAATGAACAAAAACTACCCTAAGATGATTCTTTTCGAAAAAGTTCAAAACTTGAAAAATGTGCAGAATAATGTTTTACTTCAGTTTATGCGAAACCAATAAAAATGAGCTCGTTTCGTGGGTTAAAACAGCCTATAAAATCCGCATTACCAAAATGAATCAAACCGACAATAACTAAGGTCATCCGATTATAAGTTCTAATCTATCTTTTTAATAAAAAGCTACAACACAAAAGTTGTCCAAAATCACGTATACATACCTCTACTCAAATTTCATAATTTATTGAGGCCGATTACTATTTTTCAAGATGTACAAATCAATAAACTCATAATTCAATTTTTGTACCTTAACTTCATCAATATAATTCGAACTATACATATAAGTTCATAATTACTACTTTGTACATTGACTCAATCAAGACAATTCGAACTAACATACAAGTTCATAATTAATTCTTTGTACCTTGACTCAATCAATATAATTCGAACTATACATATAAGTTCATAATTAATTCTTTGTACCTTGACTCAATCAATATAATTCGAACTATACATATAAGTTCATAATTAATTATTTGTACCTTGACTCAATCAATATAATTCGAACTATACATATAAGTTCATAATTAATTCTTTGTACCTTGACTCCACCACTTCGGCCCTCCCCTTCTGGCCTACACATATATCCCATGTGCCTCCCGTATACCTAACCCACTCCAAAGCCAAACTTGCACGGGGATATCGTCCCGAGTTTGACTCACACTCCCGGGATGGTTAGCATATACGTACGCGCGCAAATCAAAACACTCGTCTACTCATGAGAACGAGGCAACAATATATATAAACATCTCATCGACATCATGAGACAAATATAACAATGCCGGGCATAAGGCATCAAACAACTCTTATAATCCTCACTTTTTTATTATACACTCTTTCTCACCATCACTCAAATAAAATAACAATCCATGGAGTCATGGTGGAGTTTAAGGAATTTATCTACGGGTTCTAATTTATTTTAGTTTCATATATTCGGGAGTGTGATTATAATCATAAAACAAATACGTATAAAAACCATAAACATTACATAAACATCTAACCAAATAATGAAATCAATCCATCATCTACATGCAAATATAAAATCAAACCAACATCAAATAAATAAATACCAACAACAAATCAATCCATCCTCCAACCAATATCTATAGATTCTAAGTTTATTCCAATTTCATATAATTATGAGGGTGATTAAATCCATAAAATAAATACATTAAAAAAAACATAAACCTTGCATACACAACTAATTAAAATAATTGAAATCAATCAATCATCTAAAAATCCTAAACTTTACATATACAACTAATCAAAATAATTAAAATCAATTAATCATCTAAAAATCCTAAATCTTACATACATAACTAATAAAAATAATTAAAATTAATTAATCATCTAAAAACCCTAAACTTTACCTACACAACTAATCAAAGTAATTAAAATCGATCACTTATCTAAGAACCCTAAACTTTACATACACTACTAGTCAAAATAATTAAAATCAATCTATCATCTATAACCCTAAATCTTATATCCACAACTAATCAAAATAATTAAAATTAATCTATCATCTTCATGTAAAAACAAAATCAAACTAACATCAAACAAATAAAAATAAATACAACGAATTAAACATAAATCAAGGAAAGTGTGTTTTGTACTTAAAATTATTTTTGAAGATCAAAGAATCACTCAAAGAATTAATAAAGTCACCCAAAATAAAACCCTAAACCTTACATACTCAACTAATTCAAATAATTAAAATCAAACAATCATCCAAAAACTCTAAACCTTACATACACGTCTAATCAAAATAATTAAAAATTAGTCAATCATCTAAAAATTCTAAACCTTATATACCCAACTAATCAAAATAATTACGATCAATTAATTATCTAAAAATCTTAAACCTTACCTATACATCTAATCAACATAATTAAAATTAATCAATCATCTAAAAAAAAAATAATAATAATAAAATCAATAATCATTTAAACATCCTAAACCTTATATATATCACTAATCAAATTAATTAAAATAAATCAATCATCTGAGAACCCTAAATTTTACATGTTCCACTAATCAAATTAAATAAAATTAATCTCTCATCTAAAAACCCTAAACATCTCATAGACACTAATCAAAATAATTAATTTAATTCATCCTCTACATCCATATACAAAAATATCAAATCACATCAACCTAATAAAATAAATAAATAAATAAACTAACGAATCAAACATAATCAAGGAAAATAGGGTTTGTACTCACAATATTATTTTGAAACTCAAAGAATTATTTGAAGAATTATTGGAGCCACCAAAACAAAACCCTAACTTTTTTTTTATTTTTTTCCCCTCTCCTCTTCTTCCGAGCCGTCTCTCTCTTCTCTTTTTTTTTTTTTTTTTTTTTTCTCTCTCTCTCTCTTGGTTTCCGCTGCGCCTCCGTTTCACTTTTCTTTGATTGACTAATCCCTTTTCTAACCTAATGCACCATTATATAATATTATATTATATAATACATTATAATATATATAAATATAAATATAAGATTAAATATATATAAATATCTATATATAACCCCTCTTTTTTTTCCTTTTTTTTTATATAACAAATATAAATATTTAAATATTTAGATTAATATATATAATTAAATAACACATTAAATTAATTAATCACCACATTAAATTCTCATGTAACCCACACAATTAATAATTACAACATTAAATCCATTAAATATTACATTAACCCTCATGTGACCACACAATTAATAAAGTCAAAAATAAAATAAGATAATAATAACCATAATAATAATAATAAATAATGACTAAAGAAAATTAGGGTCGCTACAGCAACTTTGGTGATGACGGATACGTGGCCTTTGGCACCGAGTCAGGGTTTCCTAAATTCCCCCATAAAAAAATATTTAGGTGGCGACTCTGTATCTGGTAAAGCAGTCCATGTTTGGTACTTCTTTCAAAAAATCTGTTTTAAAAAAAAAACGATTTGCCGGATTTAGACTCTTTGGTTCAGATTAAGAACCGTGACAATTTGAGCCCAAACTGTAGTAGACCCACAAAAGAACAGAACGGGAGTCATCCTCCAGGGGCGTTCGGGGACGTCTACACCACGGTGCCGAGCTGGGCATCATTCTGATTTCGCCAGACGGACTGACCATCGAACACTCCATCACCCTTGGATTCCTCGATCAAACAACAAAATGGTACGAGGCACTTTTGGTCAAGAAGAGCGCGCTTCAGATGTAAGCATCCGAGCTAATGGTTTACAGTGATTCCCAGCTTGTAGTTAACCAAGTTTTTGGGGTTTATGAAGCAAAGGATGACAGAATGGTGAAGTACCAAGCTTTGGTCATAGACCACATCAAGCGATTCCAGGCGATAAGAGTACAACAGATTGGCCGTGAAGAAAATCGCCGCGCAGACGAATTAGCCGGCCTTGCTTCCATGGTCGATAACACATCTCCCAGTCCTCTCCTGATTGAGTTCCTATCGAGGCTCAGCATTGAGGAAACTGGGCAGACAGAAGTACTCTGCGCTAAGCTAGGTCCTTCTTGGATGGACCCTATTATCCTCTTTCTCAGAGAACAGACCATTCTAGCCGACAAGAAAGAAGCACATAAAGTCCGGGTGAAGTCAGAGCAGTTTTGGCTCTCTCCATCAAACGCTTTATACAAGAAGTCTTTCACTGGTCCCTATTTAAAGTATGTGCACCCAAGCAGCGTGGAAGCCTTCCTGTACGAAATCTACGAAGGCATCTATGGCAGTCACATAGGGGGCAGATCTCTGGCCGACCAGGCTATATCGCAAGGATATTGGTGGCCATGCATACAAGCAGACGCGCAGAAGTATGTTCGTAAATATGAGAAATGCCAAAAGTTTGCCCACTAAATCCACCAGCCGGCCAGGGAACTTCTTCCCCTCACTAGCCCTTGGCGATTTGCGATATGGAGGCTAGATATAGTGGGGCCACTCCCAACGGCGCCAGGCAACCGGAAGTTCTTCATCGCAGCCATAGACTACTTCACCAAATGGGTTGAAGTTGAGCCTTTGGCGACAATCAAGGAGACAGACGTCAAACGGTTTGTCTGGCAGAATGTGGTAACGCGGTTTGGCGTCCCCAAAATTCTGATCTCGGATAACGGCACCCAATTTGACGGTCGCCTATTCAGAGGATTTTGTGAAGACTTAAAGATTGAATTTTACAATTCTACCCCGTCTTACCTGCAGTCTAATGGTCAAGCCGAGGCATCAAACAAGACCATTCTTGATGGGTTGAAGAAAAGGCTTGAGAAAGCCAAAGGCAAATGGGCCGAGGAACTCCCAAGTGTCCTTTGGGCATACCGAACGACCCCGCGCCGATCAACCCGGGAAACTCATTTTGCTTTGGCATATGGCATGGAGGCGGTCATCTCTTTGGAAATTGGTATGCCCACCCTCAGAAATGAAAGTTTTGAGCCCGAGCTGAACGCCGAAGCCATTGCCCTGGAATTGGACCTAGTGGAAGAACGTCGGAAAAAGGCTCTCATCCATGTAGCCACCTACCAACAAGAGTTTTCAAGAAAATACAACAAAACGGTGCACCCCAGACCGTTTAAAGTAGGTGACTGAGTCTTGAGGAAGGTCATGGGCAATACCCTGGTGCCAGGTGAAGGCAAACTAGGGGCAAACTGGGAAGGACCCTACAAGATCACTGGTCTAGCGGGCAAGGGGGCATACCACTTAGAGGACTTTGAGGGAAGAGAAATACCGCGGCCATGAAATGCGGGCAACCTCAAACTGTACTATTTTTAGCTTTTGTTTTATTTTTGTGTAAAGGAATTTATTTATTTATTTATTTTTTTTGGCGCCTTACACTTCAGAATATAATATTCTTTTTGTCAATATATAGAAGTGTCTCATCTTTGCCTTAGCATTTTGATTGTTGCTTTTTAATTTTGAGATTCTCAACCGAGATGTTTTACATCGGTTGAATGAGTTGATGTTTTGCTCAACTTTGAGATTCTCAACCGAGATATTTTACTTCGGTTGAATGAGTTTGTCTTGCTCAACTTTGAGATTCTCAACCAAGATGTTTTACTCCGGTTGAATGAGTTGATGTCTTGCTCAACTTTGGGATTCTCAACCGAGATGTTTTACTCCGGTTGAATGAGTTGATGTCTTGCTCAACTTTGAGATTCTCAACCGAGATGTTTATTCTGGTTGAATGAGTTTATGTTTTGCTCAACTTTGAGATTCTCAACCGAGATGTTTTACTCCGGTTGGATGAATTGATGTCTTGCTCAACTTTGAGATTCTCAACCGAGATGTTTATTCCGGTTGAATGAGTTTATGTTTTGCTCAACTTTGAGATTCTCAACCGAGATGTTTTACTCCGGTTGAATGAGTTGATGTCTTGCTCAACTTTGAGATTCTCAACCGAGATGTTTATTCCGGTTGAATGAGTTTATGTTTTGCTCAACTTTGAGATTTCAACCGAGATATTTTACTCCGGTTGACTAGGTTTATTTATTCAACTTTCGTAAAGCTTTATTTCGGCTGACTGAGTTGATGATTTGCTCAACTTTTATATTTAAACCGAGATGTATTGTTCCGGTTAAAACAGTTGATGATTTACTCAACCTTATGCTTGAAACCGAAATGTCTTTTCCGGTTAAATAAGTTAAACAAGATGATTAGTTTTGCCGAGGTATTTTGTTCGGCTGAAGTTATTTAGCTTGAAGACCGTGCAAACACTTGATGGAAATTGAAATTTTTCATTGATACGCAAAGTAACTATAAGAGGAGGGGCAAATAGCCCAGTTACATGTTCAGACACAAAAGAAAGAAGACAAAAGAAAACTGAGCTAGGGAGGAAAGGTCAGTGAATTCATCCCTGCTTGCCTCCAGGTTGACCGTTGGTGTTTGGTCTTGGACACCGGTCTCCGTTTGGCCGGGTTCCTCTTGGTGATTCTCTTCCTCCGCATTTTCCTTGGTCTCTTCTTTGCCTTCTTCCTCGGCTTCAGCCTGTAACGCGCTGAAGACGTCGTTGGCATATGGCACGAGATACGTCGGCAAGAAGATAGCTGGCGGAGAGGCAAACACGTTGGTTCTAGGTCCTTGGCCGAGCTGTTCATAAGCAGTCTTCCAGCTCACCTTAAAGTAGATGTCTTGGGTGGCATGGACCTGCTTTGTGTAGCTCACCTCGGCCTCCTTGAAGCCGACATTATTGGCGTCCTCCAGCTCCTTCTCCCTTGATTGTTTCAACGAATCAAGCTTGGCTCGGAGCGCGTCTCTCTCTTTCTCGGCAGAGCCAAGCTGGCCGAGCAGCCGGGTGTTGTCAGTGTTGGCTATTTCTAGTGAAGATTGGGCTCTCCCGAGCTTAGCTTGGAGGCTTTGAACTTGGCTGGCAGAGTCAGTTGCCTTCTGCCGGAGTCGGTGAATGCACTCCATGACCAAGTGCTGCTTCTAGATAGCCTGCAAGAAGAGAGTTTGATTAGAAAGGAAACCAAACTAACACTTGCGAAATTTTGGGTAAAAGTTTGAGACACTTACCCTGGTCATGGATTTGACCAAGGATTTCACCAACCAGATGTCTGGCACATGGTCGCTGCCGACCACGTCGTTGGGCAAAAGGAGAGCTTTTATGAGGTCGAAGGCGAGCAGATGCTCCTTGTCGCCTTTGACAGAAACTGTTGCCGGGATCTCCTTGCCCCGATATTTGAGCTGCGGCCTCCATGTAGGTGTTGGATCAACGGTAACGGTAGGTTGCTTGATATTGAGCTCTGCTACTAGCTCGGCAGAAGGGTCTGCACGAGGCCTATTGCCAGCTCGGCGGCTGTCTTTGCCAACTTGCCCGGCAGTTGGAGACACCAGTACCACCACGGCCCCGCTGGATTGCCCGGTAGTAGGGGAGCGCGTTGGAATGCTCGGTATCTCGGTGGATGTGGCAGTGATGAGGTTCTTGATTCGGTTTCTTTTGGCCATTTCTTCTGCCTCAATCAACTGGATGAGTGACACGTCCAGTAATGTAGGATCAGGTGGTGGAGATAGAGCGCGAAGAAAGTCTGTGACTTTACTCTGGTGTGGAGTTGAGTATCTATATGTCGGCGTATAGCCGAGAAGCTCGTGGCAATCCTGGTTGCGATAGCAGAGCACGGTTCTGATGGCTACTTCATTGGGAGAATGATAATGGGTTTGCAGGGCTTCGATTGCTGCAAAAGAAAGCATCAGAAAAAATGTTAAAGTATAGAATAGTAAAGAAAGATGAATTGACCGAGCAGGTAGCACGGCTTACATGTTGAACCGAAGTTCTTGCTAATAAACCAGCACGGTATGTCAGCTGTTTCATAGTTGCCGGACAACCAAAAAAAGTCATCATCGTGCAAGTCCTTGTCCGGGGTGCCGGTCACTATCTTCTCTTTGCCCGGTCTAATTTTTAAATAGTATGGAAGGCCATCGCCTGTATGACCGAGGGTATACTATCGCAGTATCTCGCCTAGTCCTAGGTTGGTTCCTAGCCGGTTGTTCAGTTCTTGGATCCCGTTGATTATTCTGTAAGTATTGGTTGAGACCTGAGTTGGAGCTAGCCTGGTTCGCCGCAGGAATTTGCAGATCAGCGGGTTAACCGGGAAGCGGAGGCCCCCTTCTATAATGGACAGCACGGTGAAGGGACACTGGTCTAATCTACCCTATGGGGTTGTGTCCTCCTCGCCGAGCTCTAAATGAACATCGTCCGGGATACCGTATTCTTCCCGGAATGCGGCTAAAGCAACCGAAGAGTCGACCAGGAAGCAGTAGCGCCCCATGTATGGCCAGCTGGTTTTAGCTCAACTGAGGTAATTAGGCACAGACTGGTGTTTGATGGCTGCTCGGTCTTTGAGAGCCTCGGTATTGGTGTGTGGTCCCCTTGGACTCTGCAGGAAAAGGAGGGTAAGTGTAAGTGGAAGCGCGGTCACGCAAAACGAGCTTAACTTTAGCTCGGTCATGAAGAGTGCCAGACCACCTCCGTCGCAAAGGCAAGCCAAGGAGCTCGGTCACTCAAGCGGACCAGTTGTTAGCCCGGTCGAGTGGCCAAGTCCTCTGTCTACCTCAGTTTCTACTAAGGTTTTGGCAAACTTGTAAGTTGCTCGGTCTTAATGTTATTTGGGATCAAAAGAAGACCTGGAGCCCGGTTCGCTCATGTGTTCATGTGTTCATCACTGGGATTGAAGAACAACGAAGAGAATAGGGGTAAGTAAGGGTTTTTGGAGGGGTATATCCTAAAACCTACGGATTTTGTGCCCTAGAATGTAAAGTGCTAAGTGAAAATAGCAAAAAGGGGCCTGAAGGACTTACCAGTTAAGGGCAGAAGCTTCTCCTTCGGACACGAACTCAGGAATGGCAAGAAAGGAAGGGTGCTGGAGCTCTGGAACGTCGATAGCTTGAGGAGAGTCAGTAAGATTGAAAGGAAGTGAGATATGGCATGTTTATAGAGGTGAAAAGGCCGCCCAAATTTGAATGTGAAGGGACGTGATGGTTGGCTGTTCAAGGCCAATCCAGGCACGACACGTGTCCCTATTGACGGCAGCGTCAGTACCGAAGAGATAGGATGGCAAATCGAGGCGTCGACCGGGCTAGTTTTGAAGCCATACATGTTAACTAGCCCGGTCACCGTCTTGCAAACTGAGGACCGAGGAAGAGTTACTTCGGTCAGAACAGGTAATCCCAGTCACAATTGCGCGGATGGAGTTAAGGGGCAATTGAGAGGGGAATTTATGAGTTGGATTAGGCCGTGGTAATGACCGTGCAGATTATGGGCCGAACATGTTGTGGGTCGTGGTGGCTTGGCCTTAGCCAGAGAGGGTTGTGCTCGGTAATGGCCCAGAACCATGCTAGGACCAAGCTACTTGGCTTGTTTATGTGGGAACCGAGCTAATTTGGGTAATTTGGCCGAGATAATGGAAGCCAGTCCTGTTCCCATGGTTCGCGCTTCCAGCCCGGTTGGAAAGGTCCTCGGTTTACCAGCTCGGCTATGCCGAAATGCAATCGAGCTTGGTCGTCGTTGAGCTCAGCGAGCGGAGCGCTCTAGCTTGTTGTGCAACACGACCGTCAGCAGCCGAGATGATGCAGCCCGGATGCCGAGATCCCGGTAATGTGGGCTGGCAATTTGGTTAGGTGATGATTAGCTAGATTTGTGCTGACAAATGGGATAGCAGCACCACGTGTCGAGAGACTAATGGGAGTAGATTTGGGGTGCAGAAGGTATATAAGCGAGTTTGCGCCCCCCATGCCTAGGCAGATGAACATTTGGTGAGATATACACTTACACTCAACTCTCTCCTATCTATCTATCCCTGTGTGTGTGTGCTAACTTGATCGTCGGAGGGGTTTTCCAGCCACACACCGCCGGGTAGCTCACCGCCGTTATGCTCGCAGGTCGATCGGACAGACCGGAACTTGGAAGAAAGGAGTACGAGCTTGCCTGAATATTTGCTCCCCGCACATTACTCATAAGACTTATTGGAGTATAAAATAATGTAAACTAAATGAAACATAAGTAGGTAAAAAAGAATTTATGAACAAATGTCTTATATTTAAATTGTATCAATTTAATTCCCAACATATAAAAAATGTTTCAATTTAATCCATCAATCTAATTCCTTTAAACACAATTGTAGGTCTAAATTAAAAAATATTTTTATATATAAAGAATCAAAATGACACAATTTATTTATCACTATGTCATAAATCCTTACGTACAGTCAACAAATAAATCATGGCCACATTAGCTAATTCATGGATTACC
The DNA here is from genome assembly GCA_025200525.1 of Camellia lanceoleosa. Taxonomy (NCBI): domain Eukaryota; kingdom Viridiplantae; phylum Streptophyta; class Magnoliopsida; order Ericales; family Theaceae; genus Camellia; species Camellia lanceoleosa. Next base: position 439,635 of record JANUSC010000062.1, read on the forward strand.
TAAAAAATACTATGTTGCCTTTTTCCTATGTTTTCTCTCACTTAGGCTTATTTTGACAATACACTTAGGTATTGTTTGGTAACACTTACATTTTCAGTTTTCTATTTATATTTACAAAAATTTAAAAAACTCAAATAAAACTTGTTTGGTAAATTTTTTATTTATAAATCAGTGGTCTCAGTTTATAAATTTGGCCAAAAAATGTAAATTCAAAAAATGTGTTTCTGTTTTCAGTTTTCAGTTTTTTTTTTTTTTACCACCCAACACTAGCCACTACCCGTCACCATTTTCCACTACCGTCTTCCGCCACCACCATCCACCACCTACCCCTCTCTACCACCTGCCACCACCATTCACCAGCCACCTACCACCACCACCCGCCACCCACCTGCCATCCACTCGCCACCACCACCCACCCCTCGCCGCCACCACCCACCACCTACCACTACCATCCATCGCCCGCCACCACCACCCGCCACTTGCTACCTACCCGCCACCACCACCCACCCGCTATCATCCACCACCGTCACCCACCCACTCACCACCACTCGCCACCCGCCACCATCCACTACCACCACCTACCACCACCACATCCACACCACCGCCATCACTCCGCCACTACCACCACCACCACTCACTCGCTACCACCCACCACCACCCGCCACTACCACCACCACCACCACCCACTCGCTACCACCCACCACCGCCACCATCACCCACCCACCCACCCCCCACCTCTACCCGCCACCACCCACCACCCCCCGCCATCCGCCATCCACCTGCCACCACCACCGCCGCCGCCACCCACTTGCTACCACCCATCACCCGCCACCGTCACCCACCCGCCACCACCTGTCATCCGCCACCCACCTGCCACCACCACCCACCACCACCCACCACCCGCCACCACCACCATTACCCACTTGCTACCGCCCACCACCCGCCACCGTCACCTACCCGCCCACCACCACCACCCACTCGCCACCACCCGCTACCTACCACTCATCGTCACCACTTTCCACCACCGTCTTCTGCCGCCACTTGCCACCACTTACCATTTCTCACTCTTTTTTATATTTTTAAAATTTTTTAAACATTTTGTCAATTACCAAACGTGTTTGTAGTTTATATTTTTCTAAAAATAAACAAAAATCAGTTTATAAAATTTTTGTAAATATAAACTGAAAACGTAAATGTTACCAAATAGACCCTTAAAAATTAATTTTTGAGTTTTTTTTTACTTTTTAGGTCGAATTACCTTTCCACTTTTTGAATCAAACTTATCTCCAAAAGAGGACTAGACGGTGCTGCTAGGCTTGCAAGGCCCACTACGGATCCAATTTTGATAATTTGATTTGAAATCAAATCTAATCAAGTAGTTATTAATATCCGATCAACGTAATTTTTTATAAGAATAAAATATTCAACGAATTCTACATATTCAACGGTTTGATAAAATAGAACCTATGTTGGACTTCCACAAATCCAACAATATGCTCTAATCTAATATCATATTGAAAAAAAGGCTTAACCCCTACTTTTTTACGTCTCTTTTTTTAAAAAAATCATAAAAAATTAAAAAATCAATTTCTAACCTCCATTCCTCCCCCATCTGGTTTCCTCAACTATCCGACCCGTACTTCTTCTAACCATTCCCCTCCTCCTTTCTCATAGCAACAGTGTCTTTTCTCCGGCCCTTTAATCAATAAAAACCTCTCTCTCTCTCTCATCCTGTTACCATGATTGAATTTCTCCTCTAGGCCTCGGTGAGATCCATGTGTGAATCTCAGGATGTGGGATTTGCTTTTGTTGTCCATTAACACAGATACTTTGATATGCATGTACAAACAAAAAGATAAAAGGTGAACTAGTTGAGTTAAAAAGTATAGTAATTGTCACGCTCCAAACCCGCCCCTAAAAGTTTGGGCATGACTACTTCAGAAACGGACACTTAATTCGATGAACATAAGTTATGGGGCCTGAACGGAAGCATTCTTTATATAAAATAACATGAAATAAAAAGAAACTACATCCATTGAGCGACCACTATCATGCCAGGATCACAAACAGTGCATCGAAAGGTGAATATTACATATACACATACAAACCCCACCTCTTGCTTGGGCGTATAACAAAAATAGTTGAACATATTATAGACAATTAACGTACGAGTCAAAAGCTTAGCAAAACTCCTCAAAAATTGGTAGGCTTTATTTAAATACCCGGACACATAGAGGTTGACAAGAGAGGGATGAGCATCGAGGGTCAAGGCTGACCTCCAGACTTGCTACCTACAGAATCAAACAAAATATAGAGTGAGACAATCTCAGTGAATAATAGTACTTAAACAATTCAATGCTTAACTTGAATTATGATACGTATCAATGCTTATATAAATAAAGAGAGCATATGATTAATTTGATTCTGTCTTAAGTTCAGAATGGTCTTGTCGGTTCACAAATTCACAGATTGGCCCTCACAGAATGACCGTCTTGTTGGTTTACAAATTCACAGATTGCCCCTCACAGAACGACCGTCTTGTCAGTTTACAAATTCACAGATTGGCCCTCACAGAACAACCATAGGCCTCACAACTTTCACAGAACGGCCATAGGCCTCATAACTTTCACAGAACGGCCATAGGCCTCATAACTTTCACATCGGCTTTAAGCCCAGTTCACATATGTATGGACTCAAGAGGTGGCTCATACGGATTCTAGAGGTGGCTCGCATTGCAGCACTTAGTTCCGTACAGCACTTTGTTCCATACCAGAAATTAATAGGTCTAACGGATTATACCGAACAACTCATCTCATATCATAGCATAATGGAACGGATAAACAGAACAGAATAATTCACATCATAGTGTGGGTTACATAATAATATTATTGATATTCAATTCTTTCCTCGGATTGAGTTATTCATAGGTTAATATGATATTTAGCATACTTTCTCAACGGTTACTAACATATAAAGCAACATGTATAAAGTATCGTATAAAGTCATGTTCCCATTCAATGGCATGTTCCCAGTACATGGGTGTAGACGTCCCCGAACGCATCCCGGGGGAAAGGGAGTGCGAGTTCCCCCCCGTTCTGGTTCGATATTGGGTCACTACAGTTCGAAGACTCAAATGTCACGGTTCTTAATCTTGAACCAAAGAGTCCAAATCCGACAAATCGTTTTGAGAAAACAGATTTTTTGAAAGAAGTGCCAAACATGGACTGCTTTGCCAGATACAGAGTCACCACCTAAATGTTTTTTTTTATGGGAAATTTAGGAAACCCTGACTCGGTGCCAAAAGGCCACGTGTCCGTCATCACCAAAGTTGTCTCGGCTCGGGAACTTGGGTACGATTGGGGAAGGTCACTTCGTGAGCACCCCCGCTCGCCCGGTCAAAGACCGGCCTCTACTAACCATGATATCTTATTTTGAAAACATTGTGAGTTCTTATTCTGGTTATTAGCCTAGGTTACTATGTGATGCGCACAGCATACAAGTATAGACTGAATCGCCTGAATTGGAACAAAACATTTCATGTTTGTTTGTTTGAAAATGGTTTGATGGTGCTACCCGTAAGTAGGCTAAGACGCGGATTTGCTACCCTCGGGTGGGCTTAAAAAACATGATTTTGCCACTATCTAGTGGGCTTAAAACAAACATTTGATGAATTGTCCCAATTCAAATAACTCAACCTCCACCCACAGACATTCAAGGCAGTTATATCACATAAGCATTTAGCCTCATGGTAAGCATTCTTTTCATGGCAGTCACTCACACGCATGCAAGGATGCTAAAGCATAAAACTCACCGAGTACTCCTACCCAAAACAGAAGCTTGTTAGAAATCCAAGCATGGACCCAAGCATACTGAAATGTCTAATGCAACACATGCAAAGATGCAAACTATAGCAGGCTCGGCTATTCTAAACATGGCATATGGAATGCTACAACTAACACGTATTCAATTTGGAATTGAAATACAAATGCAGTTTGTATGATGCCTTAGGCAGTGCATGCAAAACAGATGAATGATGCAAACATGCTGTCATACTGTATGCTAATTGAAATATGCCCTATATCTAACCATCATAAGCGGGTAAATAAAAGGGAAGAAAGACGTGGGGTTGGAAGGCATACATCACACTCACCCACACTTATTACAATTATGCCCTCACGCAGAGGGTCCGAATAAATAATACAGTCCGAAATAAAAGAATAATACAGTCCGAAATAAATATACAAATTCCTAATTAATTAACAAATTAACTAAGAAAAACTGTAAACTGTCATGCAAGCCAGGGACTGCCTTGACTCCGCTCTGGATAATGAATTGATGCATGTTGAGTTGCCTTTTCAGAAATCCACTGGGATGCCCCAATTAGCCTCTATTTGCAATGTTTCTCGAAATACGTGCCAGACTCTGAAAAGTTGCTGATTCTTCATTTTTGCTGCAACAGAGAGCAGGAAAGGGGCATAGCAATGTATTTCACAAATATATGCATGCCTCGATCCTTGTGCCACCAATCACGCATATCGATGCATGATGGCCGAGGAGCCGAATTGCACAACTCAATATAGGATGAATACATATGGGTGCTATAACAAAACCTAACTCCATCATGGGTAATCCAGAGTGTCGGTGACTTGGGAATTGAGACCCGTTCCGTCACTCGGAGTACGAAACGTGCCTCGTTTCCCGTGTCCGGGCTAATTCCTATCCCGAACACAATGCAATATGCATGATATGTATGAAATGCAACTAAGATACAATCCTAACATACACAATGCTATGAAAATGAGATGTCTTGGAATGCGTGCACACGGGCACGCAAACCGAGAAAATGATCCTAAGGCATAAAATGGCATACGCAATGCAATTGGACTTACACTAACATGAGAGAGCCTCAGCCACACTAACATAAGAGGCCGTCGGATAAAAGTGAAGTGCCTCGAAATGCATGCACACGGGCACGCAAACCGAGGCGATGGCATACAGAATGCAATGATGCTAAAAATGACATACATAATGCAAAATGGACTTACACTAACATGAGAGAGCCTCAGCCACACTCACATAAGAGGCCGTCGGATAAAAGTGAAGTGCCTCGAAATGCGTGCACACGGGCACGCAAACCGAGGTGATGGCATACAGAATGCAAAATGGACTTACACTAACATGAGAGAGCCTCAGCCACATTCACATAAGAGGCCGTCGGATAAAAGTGAAGTGCCTCGAAATGCGTGCACACGGACACGTAAACCGAGGCGATGGCATACAGAATGCAAAATGGACTTACACTAACATGAGAGAGCCTCAGCCACACTCACATAAGAGGTCGAGAGATGAAAATGAGATGCCTCGAAATGCGTGCACACGGGCACGCAAACCGATGCAATGGCATTAAGGCATGAAATGACATAGAAAATGATATGTAAACATGCAAATAGAATTTCAACACTGAAATGTGGGGAAAACAGTCCTGAAACATGGCCAAAGTGCACCCGAAGCATAGAATGATCCCGAAACATGAATTTTGGCACCCGAAATGACCTATAGCTACACCAAACATGCATAATTGATACATGACATGAAAAGGAAGAAGCAAGGAAGCCCCAAGAAAAGCATTTTTCAGTCATAAAAAGGGCTAAACAGCAAGCACACATAGGATTAGGCAAGTATGCAAAAATGGCCCCGCAAGAGGGGTATTGAAGTAAGTGATATATGCAATGCCCAAATGGAAAAATACCCTTCTACAACACTGATGAGGGACTAAAAATATGAATATTTACAATAGATGAAAACCCTCAAATCAGTAGGAAAACATGCCAAAAATGCCATGCAAGAAATAGGCCACAAGAGGGTATAACATGAAGTAGGCCAAACATTCATCAAAAAAGAAAGTACCCTTCATGAAATATATCCAGGGGGTCAAAATATGACCCATTACAGTTCTGATGATGGCCCAAAATAGAATCTAGATAAGCCTAAAAAAGCATGCAAAAATGGGGGCCAAAGAGGGGTATAATGGTAGGTACAACATGGAGGCCCCCAACAAGGTTGATCCCTTCTACAATGTTGTATAGGGACACAAAATAAGCTTACTCACAGTTCATGACATGCTCCAAAACAATTTACATATAGGCCAAACAAATCATGCAAATTTACGGTAAATAGGAGAGATTATGAAATAAGTGCAAGATAGGGGCCCCAAACAGGGTTGAGCCCTTCTTCAATGTTAAAGAGGGGCTCAAAATAGGCCTACTCAAAGTTTACATTATGCTCAGGAACAGATTACACATAGGCTAGAAATACTATGCAAGATTATGGCATTTAAAGAGGTATTGAAGCAAGTACCAAATGGAGGGATCAAACAGGGTTGAGCCCTTAAACAAACATGAAATATGGCTCAAAATAATTACCTTTTCAGTTCTGGTCGGAGCTCAAAAAAGTAAGCAAATAGGCCTAAGAAATGAGGCAAAAAAGTGTTACAAAAGAGAGAAATGGACACTTTCCCTTGAAGGCCACACTTTTGCTACCTCTTGGCCAAGGAATGTTGCTTCTAAGCCTCTGAAAAACCTCTCCTTACTGCTGGAAATGGAGTGGTGATGGTGGTGCTTGGTAGTAGTGAAGAAATGGTGCCAAAACTTGAGATTTTGGGAGAAATGGAAGGAGATATGTGTATGTATCCTCCAAACAAGTGTTCTAACCCTTGAAGGAGAGCCAAAGCTGCTGTATGGATGCAAGGAAGGAGGAGCAAAAATGAGGGAAAGTGTGTAGAGCTTAGGGATTAAGTTCCCTTCTCCTACAAAAGTCCCTCGAAATCAGATTTTTTGGGGAAAAAAGTTACACAGCTGTAAAGTACACAGCATGGGGATCAGGGCCGGCCAGCTTTTGGGCTGCAGGTGGCCGGCCAGCCACCCCCTATGGCCGGCCAGCCAAAGGGCAAAATGGGCATGTTGAATTAATGGCCGGCCATGCTAGATTAGGGTCCTCCCATGTGTCCTCAACAGAACCCTGTGGCTGAAAATTGGCAACTGTGAACCAGGAGAGAGAACAACCCACTTTTAGAAGGGGTTCAAAAGGGTCAATTAGAGTTAATGGCCAGCCATAGCATATTAGGGTCCTCCCATGTGTGTACAACACAAATATGTGGTTTTGGCTCGAAGAAAATGGCCCTAGGGTGTTCAACATTAGCCCAGAAGTGAGAAAAATGGGCGCCGGAGGAATATAACTGGTTGCTGAGACAATTGCTGGCCTCCCACCCTTCAGTGACCTTCCTTATGATAAAACAGAGGTACCTGCCAAAAATGAACAAAAACCGATGCAAAACGAATGCTCGGGGGCCAAAACACGTAGTTTGGGGTCCCAAAAATAGGCTGTTAAGCACCGAAAGTGGCGTTCGGCCACAAAGTGGGTCTCTCAGACCCCAGTGTCCCTCGAAAGGGAGTAAATAAGATGTATGCCAAAAACCGGAGGAATCGGAGATGGTCAGACGGTCCCGAACCGAAGCACACGGCCTGACGGAATGGAAAACCGGGAAACCGGGCTCCGAAATGGGCAAAATGGCCTACGGCCACGAAAAGTAGCTCACGGCCACTGAGAGATGGTCTACGAGACCTCCCTCCCCTCAGGAAAGAAAACAGAGAAAATCGAGTTCGGTTCGCAAACCGAGGCAAGGCACAGAAGAAAGTTCGGAAGTCCGGAGGCAGGGCGCACGGCCGCGACTCTGAGACTTCTGAATGAGCACAATATGCAACATCACCGAGTGCTCAATCGGTGACGTCTGAGTCTTAAGGTCGGTCAAAAATGGATTGTCTGCAATGGGCTTACATTCACAATTTCTTCCTGTTAACCAACTTCACAGCATTAATAGTTTGTATGCAATTCGTATGCGGAATCACAAGTAATTTATAAATTGTAGCACCTTACAGATAATCTTTAAATGTAATCGGAATGCAGAGTAGTTCCAGAGTCATACCAATGTACCCAGCTCTTTCAATATTCACACAAGTTTGTACCGATTTCCCATTAACATCTATGTTACCATAATCACTTGCGAGGAACAAAACGTTAATAATAGTAAGAATTATTAACGGTAAGTAAATGTTCAATTACAGTACTACTACTCACAGTGGTAGGTCTCTGATAACGGTGGAACGATGTCTTCGTCTTGACCTACAAACATAATGCACATAGCAGATTATGAGAATAAAACCAATCTCTTTTTATTCCTCACCCAATAGCTATGATGGTTCTAGACTCATTAGTTCTCCATAGGTTATAGTCCATACCTCATAAAATAGGAGGAATCGATAGGAGAAAGGTTCAGGCGAAGAAACGGTACAAATTCAGTAAACAGAAAGTGAGCAGTCGTCACTAATTTGGGCATAACTGTTTCTGTACTTAGAATTTTGGAGTGAGATTACCACCAATGGAAACTAGACTTCCGGGGCTTGATTCTAGACTCAATAATCACTCAAAACGGAGTCCGAATGCCAAAGATATACTTGTTCAAAGTTACCCAATACATGCTGAAACAGGGGTGGTCGCTCGTGCGCCCACCTTGGCCGCTCGTGCAGCCCAATTCCGCTCGAGCGGAAGAACTCGGCCGCTTGAGCGCCCAAAAGCAGAATGAAAACCCCCTTTTTTTCCCTCTTCTCCGCACGTGCGGTCATGGCCTCCGCACGTGCGGTTTGGCCCCTGTTTGGCAGTCCAAAATGCATACAAAACTCCATTCTTGGTAAGCATTCATAAGGTCTAAATTAGATCTTTTAAGTGCCAATTCATGGTTCAAAAATCATGTAATTAAACAAATACAATCATACACAATCTCAATCATACACAATCTAGGTTGAACTAGATCTTTACACCCATGAACACAACTTGATCACACCTACTTGTACTCAAACATGGAGAATCAAATGTAAAAGGCTATTTCCTTTACATTCAATCCCTTTATTCTTCATGATGCTCACATATAAACACATGTAGCCATATACTTACATAGTTGGATTCAAGCTTAACAATATAAAGAGCAAGATATAAATTCCTCTAGATCATGCAACATCAAGACATTTCTACTTCAATTCAAGAAAGAGGGTTGAACTAGAGAAATTAAACTTAAATTAAACTTACCTTAAGCTTTAGAATCTCTACCCCCTTTCACTTCCTCACTTGCTCCCTTGAAGACCCAATCTCTTCCTTCGAAACCCTTATTCCTCTCCAGGAGATATTTTCAAGTGTTGATCTTGCTTAAGAAACCTTAGTTATAGATATTCATATATAAAAGTATATAGGACAAAATCCAATCGTTTAATCATTCCGAAATTGAAATTTCGTAAACATGCTTAATATTACTTGAAAATTATGCTGATCACATATATATAATCAATTTTAGATAATTAAGCCGTTAAGGCTTCCAATTTCTGATTCAACCATTCTAGATGTAACAGATACTTTTCTTGTTAGACAGATAGACATCCTTAAACATGAATTTCACTTACTTAACCTTAATTTCTCATGGGATGTTACAGTAAGCAGTTATAGTAAGCATTTAAAAGCACAAAACAAGGACTGAAAATATATCAGAAAACATGTACGAAGGTCGGGTTATTACAGTAATGGTAAGACAATCTATAGATTAAGATGAGGCATTTTAAGTTGTGTTTGACACTCTTTCATGTCACTAAAAGTATTTATGATAAAATCGACATTAAAATCTCAAAAAATGTCTCAAGCAATTTGATGAGTCCTCATTTACCCTATCCTCTACTCTACAGGTTAGCACTTATACTCAATCCTAATTATAAGAAATTAATTTCCTTTGTTATATTTTATCTAAAATCTTGAATTTTGTACGTTGACCCATGTGTCATAGATGATGTAAAAGGGTGACCACCTATCTCTTTAGAGGGGAAAAAAACATACTTAGGCTCCGTTTGGGAAGAGCTGGATTGAGCTTTTTTGGCTATTTTAGCCACAAAAGATAAAATAGGCTATTTTAGTCACAAAAAACAAAACATCACATCTAACCCATAATCATTACCCTCTTCTCTTACAAAAAAAAGTCAAAAAAGTCAAAAAGCCGAAAAGTCCTTCCCAAACCAAGCTTTTTAGCCCAGGCTAAAAAGCCAAAAACTAAAAAACTAACCCACTTCCCAAACCAACCCTTAAAGGGTGAACCTGTATAATTTAGAAGTAGTTAATAAATAATACTACTATACAAGGGGCTTTTTGAAATCCGCCCTGGGAGTCGGGGATGGCTGCCCTCTCTAGATCCATTCCTATAATGAGTAAGTGCAATGTAATATAAATTTGGAAAATGTTTGGTGGCGTAAATTTTTGTGGCTGGAATGGCTCAAATGTGTTAAAATGATGTCATTTTACATCCAAAACGACGTCATTTTAGATGTTTCGAGTCATTCGAGCCATGATTTTTCGGACTACCTAGCATTGTTATATAAATTTTGCCCATTTTTTTTATTTTCTAATAGTAGGTAGATTATAGTCTCCAATCATTTCTTTTATTCATCCAAACACAAGCGTGAGAAACTATAATAAATTTTTTTTTTCTTTTGTTTTCTCACATCATGATCCAAACGGAGTGTAATAGTCCGTCATTGAAGATTATCCTAGGACAGTCTTTTTTGCAATTAGAATTTATCCAAGTTTGTTTAGATCTTCTGCATCTCTACAATCCTTTGCTCTGTTTCTAAATTATAAAATAGAACTTTTTTTTTTCTCTGAACAAAAATAAAAAAGAATTCTGTAATGTTTGAAATTTCATATATTAATTTTGCATGTGTTGTTGATCTTGTTTTGAATTTTAGGATGATGATTATATAAAGGAACATAAAAAGTGGTTAGATTAAAAGATGCAGGCAATGTGTTTGTTAAAAGGTTTATGAGGGGGTTTTTTTTTTTTTAGGGGTTGCTATTGAAAATGAATTTATGTGAACAAAACAGAATTTTATTGGTTTAAAATTGTGGATCCTACATTCAAAAAGTGTATTAATTTTAGGAAAATGTTGCAATGTACACCATTAAAAATGTGCATATAACATGTCTTTCATAATTTTTTTACAAAATTTTATTACTTAAACCCAAAATATTATAACTCTTTCATTACAAAAGTCATAACTTTTTTTTCACCGACAAATGTCATAATAAAATTTCAAAATTTCATAACAAAAATCACAAAATGCCATAACATTATTATTCTTAACTTTATGGTGCACATCATAAATTTGCTATTTGTAACTTTACTACAAAATATCATAACACATATCACAAATAATCATAATATTTATCATAAAAAATCATAACTTTTTTTACAATATACACCATTTGAAAAGGTACACATTGTAAATTTCTACTTAATTTCATCTAAAATGTTGTCGACTTCATTGTTGTAAACCAATGTATTTTGTTCGCACATTCACACGTTTTTATATAGTGTGAATAAAATCGAACTGAAAGCTTTTAATGTGCTAACTATAGCATGTTATGCAGTGGCAGAGCCACATAGGATCCCGGGGGGGAGGTCACGTGTCCTGGGTTTTGGATTAATTTTTTTTTTTTTTTTATAAACATAAGAAAATATTTTAAATAAAAAAATTATAAAATATAATTTGGAGTGATATGCCAATGACAATTTCAAAATTATGAGAATAATAATGGTTATTTTTTTATTAAAAATAAAGATATTACGATAAGTCATATTATTATCTATAAAAATTTCAATAAAATGGTAATGTCTATCATTATTGATATGCAAATATACTTAATTTCAATGAAGATATAAAATTTATTAAATTATTAGTTATATTTGACATGTAAAGTTCATCCTCTATGTGTTTTTTTATTATTGATTGGTGATATCATATATCAATGATGACGTGATATTACTATTATATTGAATTTTTACTAAAATTTTGTATAAAAAATTACTTTATCATTATATAATTTATTTTAAAACTTATATCTATGATTTTTTTTATATTGTACATAATATATCAATTACAAATAATATATATATATATATATATTTATCTTTCTTGAATCTTTCGTAAAAATTTATATGAAATATTTTTATAAAAATTTTCAAAATTATAATTAATAAATGTCCCATCTAATTTTATTTTTTAACTCCATCACAGATGTTATGACTAGTCTGTATTTCTTTGATTATCAATAAAAATTGTGCTTTTTTTGATTAAATTTTTTTTATTTCAGCTTGAAGCCCATTTCACAACTTCTGTATTACTCATTGAGGAACACATGAGGAATGGTAATAGAGTATGAATTTTATGAGCACATGTTCTAATTGTGCTTGCATGATAGCAATGTTTTAAAACCCGAATCGGACTGGATTAGACTGGTGGAATTGAGACCCGGGTCTAGTTTTGGTTCAGAAGAATCCCAAAACCCGAATTAGGATGAAAACCAGCCTAGATTGTAAAAAACGGAAGAACCACTGGTTCAACTGAGAAAACCGATGACCCAGTACCGGTTTTGGAACGACCCGGCGGTTGGAAAGTTTCTAATTTTTTAAAAAAAATTCTTTTTTTTTTTTTTTCTTTCTTTCTTATATATATATATATATATATTTTAAAATTTTGACTAAAAACTCTAGTCTCCTCTCATGAGGATCACTGGAAGTTTGGAGAGATTATGAAAGTTTATTAATATTTATAGGAAAAGATTTTTCAAAGAAAATCTACAAAATTCTATGTGGGATTTAATCAAATTATTTGAATCATATTCATTGGAGGGAGAGTTGAAAATTTCATTTTTTTCCAAAATTAAATCTAGTATTCAATCAATTTGTTTGGAGAGAAATTAATGTTAAAAAAATTAAATTTCTTTAAAATAAGTGACTTTTTCTTAAAAATTATGACTTTATTAAATATTATTAATAAATACTATGCAACAATTTTTATTTTTATTTGAGTATCTATATATATATTTATTTATTTATAATTTATAATTTATAATTATATTTTTTAATTATATAATATTAATTATATTGTCACGGTTCGACCGCTTTAACCCGACAGTTGAATCGGTGACTCGTCCACTCAGTTCCTTTTCCGATTCACTTACCGATTCGGTTTTCAAAACGTTACCTGATAGAACATATTTGAAGGTTTGAATGAAAACGTTGCTACCAGTAATATATTTTTCATCATCCTCTAGCTCTTCCCTATTTTTCTCTCATTGGAAAATACAAATTACAGACTTTATTCTTGAAATTGGCTTATGAATATTCCAAACTTCATCAAAATACACATTGCCCAAAATTTCATCAGAATGTGAACATTTAAGCATATTAACACATCTTGGATACCATCAATCTAAAATATAAGAGAGACACAGCGGTACAATAGGAACTGCAACTGTGCTCGTAATTCTGCAACTGAATTCCTTTCTAGTGAGTGATCCGAGGTTTAGAACATGTCAACTTTCTCTCTTTTGAAATCCTTGAGCGAGAGAAAGCTTGGGACGTGAAGCATCATCTCGTAAGTGATGAAAGGCGCAACGATATGGGAACTGTCACGTGGAACCTCAACTTCTTCCAAAGTTTTCCTTTCAGGACTATAGGAGTACAAACGATCATCGCGCCATAAAATCAAGATATCCCCATTTTCCCAAACATGTAGTAGGGATACTTCATCATACAACAGGCAAGATAGATCAGAAGAGTTTTGTCTAATGACAATCTCTTTAGTCCATGACTCTTTTACTCCATACTCCTTCATCACCCATATAACAATATCAGAATCTTCGCTACCATCGGTGACACATAAACACAAACAATCCCGGAACAATCCCAAATTCACATACAAAGTTTGCTTGATAAGGTTGTTAGGGGGAGAAGGAAATACTTGAAATGACTCGTTGTGAACATCAAAAGAACATATTAATTCAGAAGTCTCTCCATCCCAATTTAACCAATGAATATTTCCATTCAAAGATAAATTGTACGAGCGAGAACTATACAAGAATGGGACGGTTCCAATGCTTCTCCAATTGGCTGTTCCAAGAACATAAACCGCGCCTTGGGAATCATACGAAGACGGAAGGCCTTCAGCTGGATCAGAATGCGGCGTTTGAGAAATTTGTACCACCTTGTAATGCCCAGAAAGCGAACTATATCCGAACCCATAAACGATCGTAGAGGGATACCGTTTTGTGTAGATGGGCTTCGGTAGGGTGATACACTCTCTCATTATTGGATTGCAAATGAAAATAGCTTCGTTTTCATAATCACAAAAACAAAGCAACCCATTGATGGAACCAACTAAAAGTATCTCACCATTCTTGTAACATAATCTTTTGAGGTCAAATTTCATTAGTGGATCATAGTGAAGAAGACAGTTGCCATGTTGGTCATGTTTATCTCGATCAAACTCGATCAATTTGAGAATATCAGAGTCCCAGTCAGGTGATCTGTCAGAATCTTGGTGAATAATAAGGCTGGTGGGTGTTCTTGACAGGTGTAGATTAGCAAAGTGGGGGTCTAAAACTAGACTGCGCCATGTCCTGCAAACACACCTGCAGTGGATGATTGTCTTGATTGGAAGTCGGGAGAGAATGTCGGAGATGATGTGTCCCGGTAGATCAAAAATAGATCTACCAGAACTCATTATTTCTCTCTCTTCCTCGAGTTTTAACTCTTTATATTCAATATTTACGCTATTGGCACTAGGTTGTGCTAGGAATTGTGCTCCACCTTCTGCTAATAGACATGGCGTTTTTATATAAGCATTGGTGAAACCCAGCGGCCTGAATAGCTGTACTGAATGATTTCTCTGGTCAAATATGCACAACTTGAAATTTCGACCATTTGACAGTTCAAAAGGAAAGAAAATTAAAAGAAAAATGCTTGGATCTGGATCGCATGACCCTTGATGTGAACTAATTATTTAAATCAGTCTATTTTTGATCTACCGGGAGTAAGGATTGTGAGTAAGGATTGTGAGTAAGGATGTGAACTAATGCTTCTCTTTCCTTCTTAAATCAGTCACAAGTGAGTAAGGATTGTGTTTTTGGAAGTTTGTAGTATTGATGAAATTAAAATAGCGTAATGTTAAGGATATTAAATTTTCTATTAAATAAATAATCAAATATCTCACATTGGGATAGGATCTATATTTTTGTGGACTCTACACCCATGATATGTGGATCTCATACTCATATGAGATATTTGATCATTTATTTGATAGAAAATTTGGGACCTATAACATTTTTCAATAAAATATTAAACTTTCAACTCTTTGAAATAGTCTTCTAATTTTTGTATAATGTTAGGAATGCTAGAAAAAAAAAATCATAAAATGTTTCATATTTTGATTAGTATGCGGTATTTTATTATATATATAATTCAATGATAAAAAAATTTCATAAAAATATTTCATGATTTTTTTTTTCATGATTCCTATCAAAAATTTTTTTTTCTTGAAAAGTCTAATGGACAAACACGGTGACCAAGTCGAGCAGAAGTTCTATTAAATAGTATAATAGATTATGAATTAACAATTTAATTTTTAATTATTTTAAATTAAGAAAAAGATCATTACACTTATTATAATAGAAGGATTACAATTCATATTATTCAATAATTTTTACCAACTCTGCTGATGAGTATAAATTAATAAAGAACTCTGAGTTTGTTTCAACTAAAAATATCTTAAGCAAAATATCTTAAGTATAAATTAATTTGGTTGCGTTTTTAAAATAATTGTACTAATAATGGTGGCTGGGTGGTAACAACTGGTGGCGGTGGAGTCATAAATTTATTTAGGATAGGCATCCACTAGTAAAAATCTCCCCAAAAATAAAAAATTCCCATAAATAACAATAAGATCATATAAAATTTTAAAACTAATAATAAAAACAAAAACTTGAAGTTTTTTAATAAAGTTTCTAATAAAAACTTTTACAATTTTGCCCATGAGTTTTATATTTTGAAAGTTTTGCATAATAGTATCATCAATAATGCAATAAAAAAAAGTATTTCTCTAGGTAAACAATTAGGCTATCGTTCATTTATTGATCATCCACTTGATTGTACATTCAATTTTTCAAAATATTCATAGTTGAAAATGTAGTATAGTCAACCGGTAATATTAATGCCATAGAATCCACTCATGTGGTTCAATTCAATAATCGGTGTTCTCGTTTGGGAACGAATTATTTTAATAATTTTTTGTAAAATATATATAAAAAAATAAAGAAAGCGATCTAACAACTTATAGTAATTTTTTGACTTTTTAACTAAAATTGAATGTTGCCAAACTAAACTTATAATGGAAAAGAAACATCATTTTATAATGAAAAAATTAGTAAGAGAGGTTCAAAATATCTTTTTTTATTAGTTAAAGTCTCCTGATGAAATTTCTCTGTGATTATACTTGTACGGGGGCGAAATATCCTTAGCTCTCCGTACGCCTTGAACGTCAAGCTTCCGGTAACGGCGTCTATCTCTGCAACACAAAAATGGTGAGCTGCCCGACGGTGGTGTGCCGGAAAGACCCTCCGACGATCAAGTCAGATTCCAGGAAGAAGACAATGAGGAGAGAGTGTTTGTGAGAGTGAGTTCGCATACCTGTAACCTTCGTCTCTTTCCCTATTTCTAGGTTGGCCATGCAGCCTCAAGATCGCGCGCGCAATACCTCTGTTGTCCTTTCCTGGACAGGTGGCGGTGCGCGCCTCTCACTGCCTTTCGCGTGTAAAGATTTTATCCTTTCACCAACGACGCCTTTGAATCGCCTTAACGGTATTGAGGCGTTAAGGAGCGATTGTCCTTTCCTTCACACCATTGGCCGGTGGCTCCCTTGGCCGAGACACCACGACGCCTATCACTTAGCGGATGACATCCATTCTGGCGTACTAACCAAGGCTACATAGCGCCGTACTGTCCCTTGGGATCATGTGGTTTGACCACCTCGGCCGAGCTACACCTGTTCGATTCTTGTCGGTCAACCGGTCGCGAGGCATGCCGGCCTCTAACCGGTCAATCATTCACCTCGGTCATACGGATACAGCCCTCCTCTTGTGGCCGGTTAAACGCATACCGACGCTAACCGCGCCCCAAATCTATCCCGGGCACCATCTAGTTCGGCACCATCATCTTGCAGTCTTGAGTTTCGTTATCCTCGTGCGAAGCGGCCGTGATGCGATTGCCGACCGACCTCGATTTCGACCGCAAGAAGTCGATTCCACGACCGCCGTCGTGAGGTTAGCTCGGCCAACACCGTCAAGTCTCATCCGTATCGTTGTTTCAGACAAAGGTCAATGCAAATCTCCCCTCACAATACTAAAGAAATTTTGAAATTTCTCCATATCGGGGGCGAAATTTCTCTTAATCAGGTAAAATTTCTCTGTGAAAATGTTGAAGAACCTTAACTATATGTCATTTATCTTATAGTGCTGTAATAACCCCAACCCGTAATTAGCTCCTAACTGGTAATTAAGGATGTTAATTAAGTGATTAAGATTGATGATGGGATTAATATGTAATTTGTATCATAATTGGCTTTTATTTGCTACCCATAGTAATATCTGACGAAATTTCACTTTAAAAATGAAATTGAAAGCCTTATCGGCATCCAAACCCGGAATTGATTATACCGTTGTGTTAGTTGGAATTTTTAGAACCTTATGGCATATTTAATTTGAAATTGTTTTGGTATGATTAAATTAGATTAAATAAGCTAATTAAAGAGTTGGACTTATTTACCGTTTTGCCACCCAGTGGCCAAATCCATACAAAACACATCCTTGAGCCTTATTTCATTCAACAAAACATTTCATTAGCTTTGGGTGAGTGGGAAAATCTGATGAAAACATTTTAGAGAGAGAGGGAGAGCAATTCTAGAGAGAGAGAAGGAAGAATTCAAAGAAGAATTGGAGATTTAGCTTGCATTTGTCAAAATTGTGCTAAAATAAGTGAGATTGAAGGCTTTAGGTGAGAATTCAACCCTTAATTTGTGAACCTAAGTCATCTAGCATGAGATTTCTTCAAGATTGTGAGTTCAATCATGTAATTTGAACTTAGAATGAGGATTTGTAGCTCAAATCATGCATGCATGCATACATTCTTGCATTTTCAAGTTAATTTTCATAAAAAAAAAACTTACATGCATGTGTTAATTTCATTCATATGTTGGTCATTCAATTTATTTTCCATCAAAATACCAGGTTTGATCATGTTTTGGAAGGTTTGAATTCAAAGAAGTCCATGCATGTGGTGTCTTGAGCATTCACCATGTTTTGAGTTGAAATTGTGAGTTTTTAACAAACTCTTGGGCCATGATTTTATCAAATAATCTTTTATTCATCATGTTTTACAAGTTTACTTTGTTATTCCAAGCTTTAGGGCCCAAGTGATGAGTTTTGAAGGTTTAAATTCGAGTTTCGAACCCAGGGATGCAATCTGGAAATTCCAGATTTTTGCAGGCTCGCTCGAGCGAAGGGGTTCTCGCTCGAGCGACCACTTTGAGATTATGCACTTTGCTCGAGCGACCAAAAGTCCGCTCGAGCGTAAATTTCGAGCTCCCAGTAGTTTTGCAGAATTTACAGATCGCTCGAGCGAAGGAATGTGCGCTCGAGCGACCACTCACATCTTTGCATGTCCGCCGGCGAGAAGTCTACGCCGGAGTGTCATTTCGCATGATGCTCGCCGGCGAGGAAAGCTTCGCTCGAGCGAGGGCCTAAAATTCTGAAACTTTGCCTAAGTGTTCCAAAGCATGTTTTGACATCCTCATTGCATCTTAGGCATTCCTAAGCCTTAATTAAGCTATAGTAATGAGGTTATGGGCTAGAAACGCACACTAAGATAAAGAATGACAAGTATGTATGTGACTTGAGCATTGTAACAAGTATGAATCACACTAAGAGATCGCAAGGGTGTGTGTGTGTTCTAAGCCATGTGTTAAGAATGAACATGAACCAACGTAATGAAAGCTAAACCTTAATGGTCACATGAATAAGTAATGATAAGATTCGTTGGTGCTATGTATTTTGTGATTGTAGGTCAACGTCCAAGAAGTGCTTGACCATCTACGGAATCACTGTGAGTAACGTTATCGTAAAGATACGTTTATATGAAATTATGTTCCAAATGTAATATATCAAGCTATGATTTCTGAAATGATATATGTTTCTGTGAACGAAGATCCATGTTTGAAATCTATTATGGCATCCATAGATAGTCCCAAGTCATGGGGGGCAGCATGAAAATGCGGGTCCATGACACTTACGAGATCTCGTTAGCCACTTCATTGTGGTGTTTGTTTAATCGGTGTCCGGAACCGGTTACTCTAGTCGGAAGACGTTTTGGATTTGTGATATGTTCTATGGAGTATGCCATTATTATGTTCTGATATGAGATGTCTATGATTATGCTATGATCTGCTTTATACATATAAAATGTTCGGATTTCGTTCACTAACCCCTTTACCTTAATGTTATTCACTGGGCTTTAGCTCACTGTTTGTATATATATATTATAGGTGAGCATTCTGGAGTGCAAGCCCGAAGGTTTTGTGGGGGATTGTGTTTCTGTTGTCAGCCAGCCATTGTGCCTCACGTGGAGGTTCTAGACTCATTAGTCCTCCATAGGTTATAGTCCATGCCTCATAAAATAGGAGGGATCGATAGGAGAAAGGTTCAGGCGAAGAAACGGTACAAATTCAGTAAACAGAAAGTGAGCAGTCGTCACTAATTTGGGCATAATTATTTCTGTACTTAGACTTTTGGAGTGAGATTACCACCAATGGAAACTAGACTTCCGGGGCTTGATTCTAGGCTCAATAATCATTCAAAACGGAGTCCGAATGCCAAAGTATGCTTGTTCAAAGTTACCCAATACATGCTGAAACAGGGGTGGTCGCTCATGCGCCCACCTTAGCCGCTCGTGCAGCCCAATTCCGCTCGAGCGGAAGAACTCGGCTGCTTGAGCGCCCAAAAGCAGAATGAAAACCCCCTTTTTTTCCCTCTTCTCCGCACGTGCGGCCATGGCCTCCGCACGTGCGGTCTGGCCCCTGTTTGGCTGTCCGAAATGCATACAAAACTCCATTCTTGGTGAGCATTCATAAGGTCTAAATTAGATCTTTTAAGTGCCAATTCATGGTTCAAAAATCATGTAATTAAACAAATACAATCATACACAATCTCAATCATACACAATCTAGGTTGAACTAGATCTTTACACCCATGAACACAACTTGATCACACCTACTTGTACTCAAACATGGAAAATCAAATGTAAAAGGCTATTTCCTTTACATTCAATCCCTTTATTCTTCATGATGCTCACATACAAACACATGTAGCCATATACTTACATAGTTGGATTCAAGCTTAACAATATAAAGAGCAAGATATAAATTCCTCTAGATCATACAACATCAAGACATTTCTACTTCAATTCAAGGAAGAGGGTTGAACTAGAGAAATTAAACTTAAATTAAACTTACCTTAAGCTTTAGAATCTCTACCCCCTTTCACTTCCTCACTTGCTCCCTTGAAGACCCAATCTCTTCCTTCCAAACCCTTATTCCTCTCCAGGAGATATTTTCAAGTGTTGATCTTGCTTAAGAAACCTTAGTTATAGATATTCATATATAAAAGTATATAGGACAAAATCCAATCGTTTAATCATTCCGAAATTGAAATTTCGTAAACATGCTTAATATTACTTGAAAATTATGCCGATCACATATATATAATCAATTTTAGATAATTAAGCCGTTAAGGCTTCCAATTTCTGATTCAATCATTCTAGATGTAACAGATACTTTTGCTTGTTAGACAGATAGACATCCTTAAACATGAATTTCACTTACTTAACCTTAATTTCTCATGGGATGTTACAGTAAGCAGTTATAGTAAGCATTTAAAAGCACAAAACAAGGACTGAAAATATGTCAGAAAACATGTACGAGGGTCGGGTTATGTAACAACCCCATCACATATAATGATTAGTACTTGATTAATTAAGAGAATTTGAAATTTAATTGCCGAGTATTATAATTTATTTGGGATTTATGAGAATTGTGGAATCTGACTCGTATATGATTTTATTGAAAGTTTATTTTGGAATTAGAAATTAAGAGTCCAAATGGTTTAAGCAAGTGAAATTAAGAAGTCGAATCAATTTAATATTAATTACGGACCCATTTGGGAGTTTAATTAAATATTCGACTCAGATTTATAAAATTAAGGTTTGATCGATTGGGTTCGAATTGGAGTTAATTAAGTTATGAGGATCGAGAATTAAGATTATTATGGATCAAATTTATTTATGAGGCGCTCAATTTAATATGTAATTTATTAAGCGAAGATTTTGAAGTTTAATATGAAATTAAAGACCTTAATAATTTGAGGAACCAAAATTGATGAGACAAATAAGTTTAAATTGATGTTTAGAGCCTTTGGGGAGTTTGACTAAAAATTCGATTCAGACTGATAAATTTAAATATAATTAATTGAGTTCTAATGGGAGTCAAATTAGATTAATTAAATTATGTGAGATTGTGATTAGTTGTAATTAATTTAATTATGTGTCAATTAAGATTTATTAAGGCTAAGTGTTATTTAAATTAAGCTAATCTTATTCATGAATTAAATTAAGAAGGAATCTAGAATTGTGAGTGTGTGGGTGTAAAGAGAAACTTGTGTGGGTGTGCTGAGAATTCTGATTATGTAAGTGTGTGTGTACACGTGTGATGTTAAGGCAAAGGGGTGTGTGTGTGTTGGTGAGTTTTATGATCAATGGGAACAAAAGAAAAAAAAAAGAAAAAAAAAAAGAAAAAGAAAGAGGTGAAGTCAACATATATGTTGAATAAGGATATAATGGAAGCAAAAAGGGCCAAGAGGGAAAAGAGGAGCACCGGGAGAGAGAGAGAACCGAGAGAGAGAGAGAGAGAGAGAGAGAGAGGTAGCTGCTGGAAATCCAACTCAAGAGTTCAAGAAGAAGAAGAAATAAGGAAGGAAAAGCTAGGAAAGGTGTGAAATTAAAGGGGAGTTCAAGAATTGATCAAAGGTTCATCAAATTCAAGAGTTTAGGTAAGAAATTCAAGCTTAATCCTTATAGATTGATTTCTTAACAACCAAAATCAAGGAGTAGATGGGTTTAATTTCATGAAAATAGAAGGAATAAGGAAAAGAATGAAGAAGATTTGAGATGGGTTTGATAATTAAGAAATTGATGTTGTAATTTAATGTTTAAATTGATCTTTGTCATCCTTCATAAATTTTAAGTCTAACCTTGCATGCATTGTGGGTTTCTAAGATTCTAGACCTTAATTCATGATTTAAAGGTTCATGAGCTTAAATTAAGATGGATATGAAGAAAAGTAATAAAAACCTAAATTAGAACAAGTCAAGAAATAAAACTTTGATTTGAAAATATAAAATAGTTAGTTTTGGGTCTTAATTTCATACATGCAAATGATTATCTAAGAAGTTTCTAATTTTAATTTCATGATGGAAAAGGGTTTGAGGTCGATTTTATGTAAACAAAAATAAATTAGCAAAAAATAAGTTAGGTTCATGATTATGGAAATTAACTTAGAAATTAATTATTTTTATATGTATTTTATTGTTACATGCATGTAATTTAGAGAGATTAAAGAGTTAATTCATGAACATGGTTGGGGTTGATCCTTATGGAAATAATTACATTCACAAAGAAGGTTTTAAGAATTAAGCCATACAATTTATAAAAATCAAGTTTATGAGAATTTGGGGTTAATTCTCATGTTAGACAAGATTTTTGAATTTTATTATGAAAGATAGAAATTAGTTTAATTTAAATTTGAATCCATGCATGTAATGTAATTTAAGAGTTTTATTGGATTTAAACATGTTATTGAATATATTAAATTAGTTAGTTTTATTTGAATTACATGTATGCAATGTTTGCTAGGAAAATTGGCAAGAAAATCAGAGTTTGGAGCCATGTTCAATTTATGGAGATTAAGTTAGAAGTTAATCATTTTGAGTTGGGATTTGGCTTGATATGGAGAAAATGATTTCAAACTAGATTTGGCAATTGGGGCATGATTTTGAATAAATGATTTTTGAATAAATGATTTAGTAATTTATGACTTTAATAAATAGTTTTCCATATTGGTATACTAAAGTGCATGTTTTGAAGCTTTAAATACCAAATTTTAATTTTAATTTCAATTTTTAGAATTTCAGAATTCTCGTTGTTCGCTCGAGCGAGGGAAGTCTCGCTCGAGCGTGAAAATCAAGCTCCCAGTAGTTTTTCAAATTTTGATTAGCTCGGCGACCAAAGTGGCGCTCGAGCGAAGACTCCATTTTCAGCACATTTTGGAAGATTACATTTAGTTCATATTTTTATCCTCATCTCTTTCCAAAACATTCTAGACATGATTTATGACTCAATAAAGATTAATAAGCTACTAATCAACATAGATTAGTTAGTTAAGGAATGAATCATTGATCTTGTGGTAATTATTTAAGAAGCTAAGTAAAGGATCAACCTATTCGAAAAGAGGGACTTAGTAACAAAAAAATATGTGAAATAAGAACCCAGTTTACTTAATTGAGAAAGAATAAACGTAGTAGAACTTCGGACTATACAGACTAGAGACTTGAAAGGACAAGTTTAATCAAGGGAGTAATATTGTATTTCAATGTGTATATGTTATATGTTTGTGTAGGTCACGCCATTGTTCCGCCGATTTATCCGATATATCCAAATTGTCGATTTGCCTCTGCATTCTCTGTGAGTAATAACTTTGTAAAGTTATGTTCAATGTTATGTATTTTCAATATACTATGATACGAAATGATTGATTCTTGGAAAAGCTATGATATGTTGGAAATGAATGAACGAATGTCCAGTTTTCTGAAAAGTAGTTATGGCACCCTTAGTTCCTATGGCTCATGCTTAATAATATCAGGCTATGGCCCTCACCGGTAATATAATCAGTAGCCTATGGCCCTCGCCCGGGGGTAACAATACCGTGGCCTACGACCCTTGCCTGGGGGTAATAATACCATGGTTGCTTGCGCGCAAGATATGGACCTTTATGGTTGTTGGTACCAACTCTGTCTGTGGTCTCTGGACCTATCTGATCTGTTAGCTAATGGGTGTACCACATATGAGCTTATGTAAAATCTGAGTTTGATTATGAATATGAGCATGTATCTGAATCTATTTCTGATTGGAAATCTGAATATGCATAAGACTCTATTTCTGATAAGATTGTGTTTCTGATATAAACTCTGATTTCTAACTCTGTGATGGACATCATTCATTAAACCCTTTACTCTGTTATTATTCACTGGGCTTTAGCTTACTGTATTATTTATGTATGTAGGTGATCAGGCGCGTGGCCAGGCTTAGAGGCATCCGTCTAGAATCTGTCTTGTCTGCCAACTAATGTGCCTCTCGTGAAGGCTCCGAATGTGTCAAGTGGTTATTGCTTAGTAACTTAAAGCTTAAGTTCGGTTTTCGTGTTTGGTTAAGCAAGTCTTGGATATTTTGTAAATAGAGCTAAGTTCCTTTTTGGTCTAATCTGTGTATATATGGTGACTTAAAGTTAATGTGTATATATGCATATATAAAAAGTTTAAAATTTTTTGTCTCATATAAGCCTGCACAGCTCAATGGACATTGTATATTATTATTTGCTTCCGCTAGCTCCTAATATTTTGTTAATCTGTTCAAAGGCCGTAGGTAATCCTCAGATTACTGGCCGGTTACGGTACCAAACCTATAGGGGCGGGTTTGGGTCGTGACAGGTTATTACAGTAATGGTAAGACAATCTATAGATTAAGATGAGGCATTTTAAGTTGTGTTTGACACTCTTTCATGTCACTAAAAGTATTTATGATAAAATCGACATTAAAATCTCAAAAAATGTCTCAAGCAATTTGATGAGTCCTCATTTACCCTTTCCTCTACTCTACAGGTTAGCACTTATAATCAATCTTAATTATGAGAAATCAATTTCCTTTGTTATATTTTATCTAAAATCTTGAATTTTATACGTTGACCCATGTGTCATAGATTTAAAAGGGTGACCACCTATCTCTTTAGAGGGGAAAAAAACATACTTAGGCTCCGTTTCAGAAGAGCTAGATTGAGTTTTTTTTGGCTATTTTAGCCACAAAAGATAAAATAGGCTATTTTAGCCACAAAAAACAAAACATTACTTCTAACCCATAATCATTACCTCCTTCTCTCACAAAAAAAGTCAAAAAAATCAAAAAGTCAAAAAGTCCTTCCCAAACCAAGCTTTTTAGCCCAAGCTAAGGCCTTGTTTGGGAACAGGCTAATTTAGTAACTTTTTGGCTATTTGGCTAAAATATGAGCTAAAAAAAAACTAGTATGTTTGGGATGACTTTTTGACTTTTTATAAAAAAATGTGCAAAAGTAGAGAAAAAAGAGAATCTTTGACTTTTTGATATGGGTTATTGGCTTTTTGACTTTTTTAGTAACTTTTTAGCTTTTTGACTAAATGGGCTGGTTTCCAAACGAGGCCTAAAAAAGTCAAAAACTAAAAAACTAACTCACTTCCCAAACCAACCCTTAAAGGGTGAACCTATATAATTTAGAAGTAGTTAATAAATAATACTACTATACTAGGGGCTTTTTGAAATCAGCCCTGGGAGTCGGGGATGGCTGCCCTCTCTAGATCCATTCCTATAATGAGTAAGTGCAATGAGACCATATCGCAAGGGGTAATATAAATTTGGAAAATGTTTGGTGGTGTAAATTTTTGTGGCTCGAATGGCTCGAATGTGTTAAAATGATGTCGTTTTACATCCAAAAGACATCGTTTTACATCCAAAACGACGTTGTTTTAGATATTTCGAGTCATTCAAACTATGATTTTTCGGACTACCTAGCATTGTTATATAAATTTTGCCCATTTTTTTATTTTCTAATAGTAGGTAGATTATAGTCTCCAATCATTTCTTTTATTCATCCAAACACAAGCGTGAGAAACTATAATAATTTTTTTTTTCTTTTTTGTTTTCTCACATCATGATCCAAACGTAGTGTAATAGTCCGTCATTGAAGATTATGCTAGGAGGGTCTTTTTTGCAATTAGAATTTATCCAAGTTTGTTTAGATCTTCTGCATCTCTACAATCCTTTGCTCTGTTTCTAAATTATAAAATAAAACTTTTTTTTTTTCTCTGAACAAAAATAAAAAAGAATTCTGGAATGTTTGAAATTTCATATATTAATTTTGCATGTGTTGTTGATCTTGTTTTGAATTTTAGGATGATGATTATATAAAGGAACATAAAAAGTGGTTAGATTAAAAGATGCAGGCAATGTGTTTGTTAAAAGGTTTATCAGGGGTTTTTTTTTTTTTAGGGGTTGCTATTGAAAATGAATTTATGTGAACAAAACAGAATTTTATTGGTTTAAAATTGTGGATCCTACATTTAAAAAGTGTATTAATTTTAGAAAAATGTTGCAATGTACACCATTAAAAATGTGCATATAACATGCCTTTCATAACTTTTTTACAAAATTTTATTACTTAAACCCAAAATGTCATAACTCTTTCATTACAAAAGTCATAACTTTTTTTTCACCGACAAATGTCATAATAAAATTTCAAAATTTCATAACAAAAATTACAAAATGTCATAACATTATTATTCTTAACTTTAGTGTGCACATCATAAATTCGTTATTTATAACTCTACTACAAAATGTCATAACACACATCACAAACAATCATAATATTTATCATAAAAAATCATAACTTTTTTTACAATATGCACCATTTGAAAAGATGCACATTGTAAATTTCTACTTAGGCCTCGTTTAGGAACAGACTATTTTAGTAACTTTTTGACATTTTACAAAAAGATGTGCAGAAAAGTAGAGAGGTGATGTGACTAGTTTTAGTTGGTTTTTTAACTTTTTGGTTAAAATAACCACTCCCCAAACGAGGCCTTAATGTCATCTAAAATGTTGTCGACTTCATTGTTATAAACCAATCTAAACTTGTATTTTGTTCGCACATTCACACGTTTTGATATAGTGTGAATAAAATCGAACTGAAAGCTTTTAATGTGCTAACTATAGCATGTTATGCAGTGGCAGAGCCACATAGGATCGGGGGGAGGGGGGATCACGTGTCCTGGGTTTTGGATTAAATTTTTTTTTTTTTATAAACATAAGAAAATATTTTAAATAAAAAAATTATAAAATATAATTTGGAGTGATATGTCAATGACAATTTCAAAATTATGAGAATAATAATAGTTATTTTTTTTATTAAAAATAAAGATATTACGATAAGTCATATTATTATCTATGAAAATTTCAATAAAATAGTAATGTCTATCATTATTGATATGCAAATATACTTAATTTCAATGAAGATGTAGAATTTATTAAATTATTAGTTATATTTGACATGTAGAGTTCATCCTCTATGTGTTTTTTTATTATTGATTGGTGATATCATATATCAATGATGACGTGATATTACTATTATATTGAATTTTTACTAAAATTTTGTATAAAAAATTACTTTATCATTATATAATTTATTTTAAAACTTATATCTATGATTTTTTTTTATATTGTCCATAATATATCAATTACAAATAATATATATATATATATATTTATCTTTCTTAAATCTTTCGTAAAAATTTATGTGAAATATTTTTATAAAAATTTTTAAAATTATAATTAATAAATGTCCCATCTAATTTTATTTTTTAACTCCATCACAGATGTTATGACTAGTCTGTATTTCTTTGATTATCAATAAAAATTGTGCTTTTTTTGATTAAATTTTTTTTATTTCAGCTTGAAGCCCATTTCACAACTTCTGTATTACTCATGTGTTGAGGAACACATGAGGAATGGTAATAGAGTATGAATTTTATGAGCACATGTTCTAATTGTGCTTGCATGATAGCAATGTTTTAAAACCCGGATTGGACTGGCTGATTAGACCGGTGGAATCGAGACCCGGGACTAGTTTCGGTTCAGAAGAATCTCAAAACCCGAATTAGGATGAAAACCAGCCTAGATTGTAAAAAATGGAAGAACCACTGGTTCAATTGAGAAAACCGGTGACCCAGTACTGGTTTTGGAACGACGCGACGGTTGGAAAGTTTCTAATTTTTTTAAAAAATTTCTTTTTTTTTTTTTTCTTTCTTTCTTATATATATATATATATATTTCAAAATTTTGACTAAAAACTCTAGTCTCCTCTCATGAGGATCATTGGAAGCTTGGGGAGATTATGAAAGTTTATTAATATTTATAGGAAAAGATTTTTTAAAGAAAATCTACAAAATTCTATGTGGGATTTAATCAAATTATTTGAATCATATTCATTGGAGGGAGAGTTGAAAATTTTATTTTTCTCCAAAATTAAATCTAGTATTCAATCAATTTGTTTGGAGAGAAATTAATGTTAAAAAAATTTAATTTCTTTAAAACAAGTGACTGTTTCTTAAAAATTATGACTTTATTAAATATTATTAATAAATACTATGCAACAATTTTTATTTTTATTTGAGTATATATATATATATATTTATTTATTTATAATTTATAATTTATAATTATATAATATTAATTATATTGTCACGGTTCGACCGCTATAACCCGACGGTTGAATCGGTGACTCGTCCACTTAGTTCCTTTTCTGATTCGCTCACCGGTTCGATTTTCAAAACATTACCTGATAGAACATATTTGAAGGTTTGAATGAACAGGTTGCTACCAGTAATATATTTTTCATCATCCTCTAGCTCTTCCCTATTTTTCTCTCATTGGAAAATACAAATTACAGACTTTATTCTTGAAATTGGCTTATGAATATTCCAAACTTCATCAAAATACACATTGCCCAAAATTTCATCAGAATGTGAACATTTAAGCATATTAACACATCTTGGATACCATCAATCTAAAATACAAGAGAGACACAGCGGTACAATAGGAACTGCAACTGTGCTCGTAATTCTGCAACTGAATTCCTTTCTAGTGAGTGATCCGAGGTTTAGAACATGTCAACTTTCTCTCTTTCGAAATCCTTGAGCGAGAGAAAGCTTGGGACGTGAAGCATCATCTCGTAAGTGATGAAAGGCGCAACGATATGGGAACTGTCACGTGGAACCTCAACTTCTTCCAAAGTTTTCCTTTCAGGACTATACGAGTACAAATGATCATCGCGCCATAAAATCAAGATATCCCCATTTTCCCAAACATGTAGTAGGGATACTTCATCATACAACAGGCAAGATAGATCAGAAGAGTTTTGTCTAATGACAATCTCTTTAGTCCATGACTCTTTTACTCCATACTCCTTCATCACCCATATAACAATATCAGAATCTTCGCCACCATCGGTGACACATAAACATAAACAATCCCGGAACAATCCCAAATTCGCATACAAAGTTTGCTTGATAAGGTTGTTAGGGGGAGAGGGAAATACTTGAAATGACTCGTTGTGAACATCAAAAGAACATATTAATTCAGAAGTCTCTCCATCCCAATTTAACCAATGAATATTTCCATTCAAAGATAAATTGTACGAGCGACAACTATACAAGAATGGGACGGTTCCAATGCTTCTCCAATTGGCTGTTCCAAGAACATAAACCGCGCCTTGGGAATCATACGAAGACGGAAGGCCTTCAGCTGGATCAGAATGCGGCGTTTGAGAAATTTGTACCACCTTGTAATGCCCAGAAAGCGAACTATATCCGAACCCATAAACGATCGTAGAGGGATACCGTTTTGTGTAGATGGGCTTCGGTAGGGTGATACACTCTCTCATTATTGGATTGCAAATGAAAATAGCTTCGTTTTCATAATCACAAAAACAAAGCAACCCATTGACGGAACCAACTAAAAGTATCTCACCATTCTTGTAACATAATCTTTTGAGGTCAAATTTCATTAGTGGATCATAGTGAAGAAGACCGTTGCCATGTTGGTCATGTTTATCTCGATCAAACTCGATCAATTTGAGAATATCAGAGTCCCAGTCAGGTGATCTGTCAGAATCTTGGTGAATAATAAGGCTGGTGGGTGTTCTTGACAGGTGTAGATTAGCAAAGTGGGGGTCTAAAACTAGACTGCGCCATGTCCTGCAAACACACCTGCAGTGGATGATTGTCTTGATTGGAAGTCGGGAGAGAATGTCGGTGATGATGTGTCCCGGTAGATCAAAAATGGATCTGCCGGAAGTCATTATTTCTCTCTCTTCCTCGAGTTTTAACTCTTTATATTCAATATTTACGCTATTGGCAGTAGGTTGTGATAGGAATTGTGCTTCACCTTCTGCTAATAGACATGGCGTCTTTATATAAGCATTGGTGAAACCCATCGGCCTGAATAGCTGTACTGAATGATTTCTCTGGTCAAATATGCACAACTTGAAATTTCGACCATTTGACAGTTCAAAAGGAAAGAAAATTAATAGAAAAATGCTTGGATTTGGATCGCATGACGCTCAAAATGATGTGAATTAATTATTTATTTTTATTTTTATGTATTTTTTTCTCTTTCCTTCTTAAATCAATCACAAGTAAAGTAAGGGTTGTCTTTTTTAAAAGTATGTAGCATTGATGAAATAAAAATAAGGTAATGATAGGGATACTAAAAATTTTCTACTAAATAAATAATTAAATATCTCACATTGGGATAGGGTCTATATTTTTGTGGACTCTACACCCATGATATGTGGACCTCATACTCATGTGAGATATTTGATCATTTATTTGATAGAAAATTTAGGACCTATAATATTTTTCAATAAAATATTAAACTTTCAACTCTTTGAAATAGTCTTCTAATATTTGTATAATGTTGAATGCTAGAAAAAAAAATCATAAAATGTTTCATATTTTGATTAGTATGTAGTATTTTATTATATATATAATTCAATGATAAAAAAATTTCATAAAAATATTTTATGATTTTTTTTTCATGATTCCTATCATTTTTTTTTTTTTCTTGAAAAGTCTAATGGACAAACACGGTGACCAAGTCGAGCAGAAGTTCTATTAAATAGTATAATAGATTATGAATTAACAATTTAATTTTTAATTATTTTAAATTAAGAAAAAGATCATTACACTTATTATAATAGAAGGATTACAATTCATATTATTCAATAATTTTTACCAACTCTGCTGATGAGTATAAATCAATAAAGAACTCTGAGTTTGTTTCAACTAAAAATATCTTAAGCAAAATTATTTTTTAAGAATTTTTTTTTTAATTTGTTTTTATGTTTGGTTGCGTTTTTAAAATAATTGTACTAATAATGGTGGGTGGGTGGTAACAACTGGTGGCGGAGTCATAAATTTATTTAGGATAGGCATCCACTAGTAAAAATCTCCCCAAAAAAAAAAAATTCCCATAAATAACAATAAGATCATATAAAATTTTAAAACTAATAATAAAAACAAAAACTTGAAGTTTTTTAATACAGTTTCTAATAAAAACTTTTACAATTTTGCCCAATGAGTTTTATATTTTGAAAGTTTTGCATAATAGTATCATCAATAATGCAATAAAAAAAAGTATTTCTCTAGGTAAACAATTAGGCAATCGTTCATCTATTGATCATCCATTTGATTGTACATTCAATTTTTCAAAATATTCATAGTTGAAAATGTAGTAGAGTCAACCGGTAATATTAATGCCATAGAATCCACTCATGTGGTTCAATTCAATAATCATTGGTCTCGTTTCGGAACGAATTATTTTAATAATTTTTTGTAAAATATATATAAAAAAATAAAGAAAGTGATCTAACAATTTATAGTAATTTTTGACTTTTTAACTAAAATTGAATGTTGCCAAACTAAACTTGTAATGGAAAAGAAACATCATTTTATAATGAAAAAATTAGTAAGAGAGGTTCAAAATATCTTTTTTTATTAGTTAAAGTCTCATGATGAAATTTTTCTGTGATTATACTAAAGAAATTTTAAAATTTCTCTATATCGGGGGCGAAATTTCTCTTAGTCAGGTGAAATTTCTCTGTAAAAATGTTGAGGAACCTTAACTATATGTCATTTATCTTATAGTGTCTTAATATTAGAGACCTTAAAAAAAAAAAATTCCTTTTATAATTTGAATAATTTAAATCTTATAACAAAACACTCATTTTTTTATTATTATTTTGAACAAGCTACAACCCCCACAACTATTTTAATGGATGTTTGTTTGTATGATTTAAGTTATCTAAATTATAAAATTATTTTTTCTACCCAGCAAATTATGATTTAATTATTATTAATTGGTACAATAGTCTCTTATTGGTAACATTTTAGTTTGGAAAATATTTTTTACTTTTTAATGGTGAAAATATATGTATTAATTATAGTGAAGTGGTTTCAAAGGTAGGTTATAAATTTCAAACTACAGATCAAACTAATCCAAAGTTAACGGACAGATGGGTGCGGATCGGGTAATTTTAGTGGATTGGACAATATTTTGCACAATCCTAAAATGAAAATGAGATGTAAAATATAGGGTACTCAAGTAATAAGTCTATTTCTTAATCTTTTGGGCCATTAGGCCTAAGCTTTAATATTTGTACAAATTACCAAGAAGTCCTATTTAAAAGAGGAGAAATCTATTTAGTCCGACAACCTTTTGAAGACTCTCAAAAGTTCACTATGTATTTTTTTTTCTTTGTTTTTCTCTATGCATTTATTTTTCTCTACGTTTTTCTCTTCCTGATTTTTGGCGACCGATGACTACGCCTTACTTCTTCTCTTTTTCTTTCTAATATATAGTCACCGGTGATCAACGACTACCATTGATTGGGGTTCATTAGCAAAGGAAACGAATTTCCGGCAAAGAAGATGAGTAGATCTACTCAAATTTGATGTAGATTTACTCAGATCTACATCAGATTTGAGTAAATTTACATAAGATCCGACTAGATCTAAATCAAAAATAGTTGTCGGAATACAATCTTCTCTCTCTCTATATATTTCTCTCCTTCGATCTCTCAATTTTTCTATATTTTTTTCTTCTACACACTTTTATTTTCCTATTTTAATAGAGAAAATAATCAAATGCTGAACAAGTTATTTTCGAGTTTTAGTTACAGGTGGTGAAAATTATAAACTTTTACAGTTTCATAATATTCTTTAAAACTGTAAAATTTTATAGTTTCATAATATGTTTTCTAATTTGATTAATAAGGATAAATGTTTAATAGAACCATACTTTGAAACTGTAACATTTTATAATTTCAAAACTTGCCTTTCACTTTGATCAATATTGGGGATTATTCACTTAAACCTTATAAAAATTGAAAAATAACTTATGTTTTTTTCTCATTGTTATTGTTATGTTTGTTTGTTTGTTTTGTTTTGTTTTTGTTTTTGTTTTGTTTTTTTTTTTTTTTTGTTTTTTTTTTTTTTCAATTTATCAATATTTAGCACATTTTGTTATGTTTTTTAATTATAATTTCTTCATTTTTTTCCCAACAATATTTTGAACATTTCGTGAGTCGCCGACGATATTCTTGACATCTAGCGAACATTCTGAATATTCCGGTGACTTCCAGTGATGTTCCGGCATACTTCCGGCGACTTGCAGGTGATATTGAACATTCCGACGAGTCTTCAGTGACTGTCTGACGAAAGTCTAACGATGGTTAAATGTAACAACGTTATTAAATTTACATAAAAAAAAAAAAGATTTTTTTGTAACAATTAAAAATATGTATGACTAATTAATACAAGTATTTTATTTTGAAATTAGATGAATTTTAAATTTTGTGTATGAAACTTATTAGTAGTATCCCTTAATATTTTTGGGCCAAAAAAGATATAATTTGTCTAAAAAGATAACTAATCAACTTATCTATCTATATTTTGAAATTATTTAATTTACTCATATGTTGAAATTCAAGGAATATATTTTCCTATCAATTAAAATTTATCAAACTATCTATCTATTAAAATGAGACAGGTATCACTCATTTAGTATCCTTTTCATTCACACATTTACTAGCGATGGTCGTGGCCGTGGCCGTGGCGACTTCTTTTTTAGGGGTGAGCATGGTCCGGATTGGATCGGATTTGGGTAAAATCAGGATCAATCCGTTATTTACCGTTCCTGAAAAATTGGAACCGATCCAATCCGTTTAAATCATGGAACTAATCCATTTAAACACGGATTGGATCGGTTTAAGACCACGGATTCACATAATTAAATAACAAAAAATATATATATAACACATTAATTTCATAAAAACATAAACATAGTGTCATATTAATTCCACAATAGCAACATATTTTTTATAATAGCGATATACTGTTCTAGAATTTATACGATCATAAGAAAACTGATTTTACCATAAGAATTTCGACTATTATAAATTTAAACTAAAAGCTAACAAACAAAAGTAATAAAAAAAGATATTATACAGATTTACGTTTGAATTTAGGTTTTATATAGAATAAAAGAAGATACTATGAGAGAGGATATATAATAAAAATATAGACTATTTGTATACGGTCCGAATCGATTCTAATCCGGAACCGTGGGGTTCAATCCGAAACTAATCCGTGGCCTACGAATTTTTAATTCTACAATTTAGAACCGAACCACGGATTCAAAAAATTAATCTAAATCTATCAAATTAGACTAAACTGAATCGAATTATGAATTTTACAGATTCCTTGCTGTGCCATATTCTTTTTTAGCATGTCCTTATGACTGATAACATTTTAACTAAGGGCTTGTTTGGCATGTCCTATATAAGTCAAAAAGTCAAAAAGTTACTCCAAAATTCAAAAAGATATCACTATTCACCCCAAAAAAAAATTAAAAAATTATTTTTTGTACAAAAAGTACACATTGAATTGATGCATGACAAGCGGCTGTGCAGAAAAACGAAATTATTGGGTGTGATTTTCACATACACTGCTGTTCGGCCTGTGGGGGCCATTACGGGTCCCATTTTGATAATCTAAACCGTTCACTATATAGAACTCATTAAATATTATATGTCTGTAAAAAATCACATTGATCGGATATCGATAACTATATGATCAAATCAGTTATGTACAACAAATGGATGGTGTTATAATTATTGATTGGAAAAAAACAAATCCGATCAGATAGTTATCGATATCCGATCAAAGTGATTTTTTATAGACTTGTAGTACTCGACGATTTATACACATTGAACGGTTCAGATTATCAAAATGGGATCCGTGATGACCCCTACATGCCGAACAAAACCATCCAATATAATGCCCGAAAAGTAGTGAATCATCTCCTACCCACCCTCTTTGCCGGCACTGCTTCCTCCGTACGCCTATTCCATTACTTTATTTCCCTATACAATTATTCATATAATTTTTTAATACACATTTTTTCATAAAAATCTAAAAAGTTAATCCAAACTTCCATATTTTTTTCTTAACTTTTTTAGTCTAAAAAGACAAAAAGTACACATTTTTAAGACACCCAAACCAGCCCTAATTTTCTCTGAAGTATATAAATGTGCAAAGTATTTTGGATTTAAAACTGACAGATAGAAGTCATAGGCGGAAATTGAGGGAGATGTTTGAAACTCGTCCCCATGTCTCCAAATGCCTTAGAGATCAAAAAACGCCTCCTTCAAGGAGGTTTCAGTTCCTTGAAGCAGCTCAAGCATGTCCATGCTTTGCTTATCCGCCTCGACCTCGATCAAGACAACTATCTCCTCAACATGATCTTCAAACTCTGCTTCACTTCTGGTTCTCACACTACTACTCACTACACTAAACTTGTTTTTCACCAAACACAACAACCCAATATCTATCTCTACAATACGATCATAAGGGGCTTCGTTTCCAATGATTGTTTCGACGAAGCTATTCAATTCTATGGTTTAATGCGGGGAGACGGCTTTTTACCCAACAATTTCACTTTCCCTTTTGTTCTAAAAGCGTGCACCAGGCTTTCAGATTTCCAATTGGGTCTGAAAATGCATACCCTTGTGGTGAAAGCTGGTTTCGATTACGATGTGTTTGTCAAGACTGGTTTGGTTTGTTTGTATGCAAAATGTGGGTACTTGGGAAATGCCCATCAAGTGTTTGATGATATACCTGAGAAGAATGTTGTTTCTTGGACTGCAATTATTAGTGGGTATATTGGGTTTGGTCAATTTAGGGAAGCAATTGATATGTTTCATAGGCTGTTGGAGATGGGTTTGAGGCCTGATAGTTATACAGTTGTTCGTGTTTTGTCCGCATGTACTCAATTAGGGGATTTGAGTAGTGGAGAGTGGATACATAGATATGTAGTAGAAAATGGAATGGAAAGGAATATCTTTATAGGCACCGCTTTAGTGGATATGTATGCCAAGTATGCAAACATGGGTAGAGCTCGTAGTGTCTTTGATGGGATGCCCGAGAAGGATATAGTTTCTTGGAGTGCCATGATTCAGGGTTATGCATCAAATGGACTACCAAAAGAAGCCCTAGACCTCTTTTACCACATGCAAAGAGAAAATTTAAAGCCTGATTGTTATACCATGGTTGGAGTTCTTTCTGCTTGCAGCAAATTAGGAGCGCTAGAATTAGGGGACCGGGCCAGTAGCTTAATTGAGAAAAATGAGTTTTTGATCAACCCAGTTTTGGGCACAGCACTTGTTGACATGTATGCAAAATGTGGGAAGATGACTTCAGCTTGGAAAGTCTTTAAAGGGATGAAGGAGAGAGACCTTGTGGTGTGGAATGCTGTAATATCTGGTCTTGCCATGAATGGCTATGTCAAAGCTGCATTTGGTCTATTTGGCCAAGTAGAGAAATATGGGATAAGACCTAATGAGAATACCTTCATGGGTCTTCTTTGTGGGTGTACTCATGCCGGTCTTGTTAATGATGGTCGTAAGTATTTTAATAGCATGAATCACATCTATTCTCTGACTCCTACTATTGAGCACTATGGATGTATGGTTGATCTTCTTGGCCGTGCAGGGCTATTAGATGAAGCCCATCAATTAATCAAAAGTATGCCAATGCAGGCTAATGCCATTGTTTGGGGAGCTTTGTTAGGTGGATGTAGGGTACATCGAGATACACAACTGGCTGAACTTGTATTGGAACGGTTGATTGAATTGGAACCTTGGAACTCTAGTAATTATGTACTATTGTCAAATATTTACTCGGCATACCAAAGATGGGATGATGCAGAAAAAATCAGGTCATCTATGATTGAGAGAGGGATTAAGAAAACGCCTGGCTATAGTTGGATTGAAGTAGATGGAGTTGTTCACGAGTTCCTTGTGGGAGACACGACTCATCCCTTATCATATAAGATATATGCAAAACTCGGTGAATTGAGTAAAGAATTGAAAGCAGCTGGTTATGTTCCGACAACAGAATTTGTGCTTTTTGATATTGAAGATGAGGAGAAGGAGCATTTTCTTGGTTGTCATAGTGAGAAGCTAGCTATTGCATTTGCTCTTATCAGTACTGCTCCAGATTATGTAATTCGAGTTGTGAAAAATCTTCGGGTTTGTGGCGATTGCCATATGGCCATAAAACTCATCTCAAAGATTACTGGTAGAGAGATAATTGTTAGGGACAATAACCGTTTCCACTGCTTTATTGAGGGGTCATGTTCATGTAAAGATTATTGGTGAAATAAGAGACAAATTAACCCTGGTATGGATGATAACATGACATGACCCTTTACTATGCATTTTGGTGGAAATTTATGCTGCATTTTTAATGAGAAGGAAAAACATGTGAACCAATTTTTCGAATAATCTCTTTCACTCTCGTCTACCTGATAAGAAGAAAAATGGTGTTAGTGTTTTCGTAATTTATTGATGACAATGCTGTCAACTGGGTAACAGACATGGAACAGAGCAGCCAATAGGAATGATCCTGAGCTGTACAGAGCAGCCAATAGGAATGATCCTGAATCTCTGTTCCAAGTTGTGGCCATGTCAGGTCTTGTTGAATTCTTGTGTCAACTCGGCAATGTAGCTAAGTTAGTCTCTCTCTCTCTTGGTCTCTTCTACTTCTTTCTTGCAGCGTACTTTTAAAATATTTTTAGTTCTGAAATTCAAACCAAATGCTGTGTAATTAGGGCATAAATTTGGATTTTTTTAGTGTTTATCATACAACTCTTGTGAATAGAATGTTAGTAAAATCAAAATTGTTTG
This sequence comes from Camellia lanceoleosa, assembly GCA_025200525.1. NCBI lineage: Eukaryota > Viridiplantae > Streptophyta > Magnoliopsida > Ericales > Theaceae > Camellia > Camellia lanceoleosa. The sequence goes on from JANUSC010000062.1 coordinate 477,824, forward strand.
GGTTATGGCTCTGAGATCTGTGAATTGGAAGATTTTGAGTTCGTGGTTAAATTTTTGATATGGGAGAATGGACGTTTGGCTTTGATGTTAATTTTGGTGTTTTGCACTCTAATTTTCCTCCTTTGGGGCTTAAAATATGGAATGAATTCTTGTTTTGGTTTTATTGTTAATTTTAATAAGAGCCTAATACTGTGACTGCATGAAACAAATAGGGAAAATAACAAAACGATGGTAACTGTGGCAAAATTTTTACAAATCAGTTGGGAGATTTAAAAAATTACAACACAAGTGGAAAAATGAAAAAATATATATTATAAAGCATGGAATTTTTATAACAAAGGATGAAAAAACCCTTATCTCTTTTAGCCTCTTCTGCAAACCCCCTCTAGCCCCTTCCTCTGCACTCCCTTGCCACCCCCATCACTTCCCTAACCTCCCCACCTATCCCTCCACCCTCCACCTCTCCCCTACCCACCCCCAACACTCTTCCATCCCTCCCTCACCCATCCTTGCATCCCTAGCCCATCCCCACCCAAGCCAACAGCCTAGTTGACTCAAATTCTAGCCACCAGAACCATCCAAACCCTTCTAGTACCTCTCGTCGCCACCCTGCACCTCCTTTCCCCGCTATTGCTAATTTTTGCAAGATGCAAGTGGATTATGTGCAGTGTTGTCTCCTAGTTTCCAATCTCTACTTTTGTGAATGCTTGCACATATTATTTTATAAAACAAGGGGGGTGCATGTGGTATGCCCTCTATAATAAAAGCATAAAATTTATGCCATAACCTTTCTCATTACCAAAAGTATAACTGATGTAGGGCAGTGCTGGATTTTGAAAACAGATGTTATTTGACGGGCCCTAAATAGTACGTAATTTATGATTTTAATGGTTAAATTGAAGGCTAATAGGTAGGGAAAGGGATTATGGTTGATTTGGGGTGATTGGATAGGATTTTGAGGTTGAAAAGTGCACTTTTTGAGTTTTGTAAATAGTAACCTGAGAATAGCAACTAGTGTGCATTGAAGAAAAAAGAGAAGAAGAAGATAGATTTAGGAATCACTCCTAGAATCCCTTAGGCATCACAACCAGGTTTGATTACATCACACAATCTATAAGAAAGCTTCAAAGCATTTCAAATTCTCTAAAATATGAACTCTATTAAATTATAAGCATTATATGGCTTTATATAGAACTAGTGGACTTTCTAAACCAACTAGAGCAAAAAAAGGAAGCTGCTTAAACTACTTTGACTTTCAAAACCAATTTAAGGCAAAAAAAGAAACATAAATAAAAATCAATTGAATAACCCTTATAGCCTAAGTCAGCAAATATGAAAATTACTTCAATACCCCTAACATATAATTCCTAGAAAACATAAAAATAATCATAAAATAAGACTCTAATAATACTAAAAATATAATTATATTATATATGATTCCTATAAGTTTCTCTTTGAAATCACCTCAATGTCCAAATATCATTGTTTTTTTTGAAGAGGCTTCCTTGAGCTTCTTGTATTTTGCATCAATAACTTAGCTTATCACAAAAGTATAACTTTCACTTTAAGATGCACATTATAAATTCGCCAATCATAACTTTTGCCACAAATTGGCATAACACATACCACAAGCATTCATAACTTTCACCACAAAAATCATTAACTTCTTTACGATGTGCCCCTTTTAGGGTGCTCATCATAGATTTTCCCATAAAACAAAGGTACAAATGAATACAACTGATTTTTTATTGGTACTGAGGGAATTGCATCCAGCAGCCTTGCAAATTCAAAGTCATAATTGAGCTATCACATTCATAAATTATTGATGTTTAGTACTCATGCTCATTTGTTTTCCCTGTTTTAGAAAATTACTCTTTTTTGTCTGTATTGTACTAGTAGTACCCTGATGAGGTTTTAGAGTCATGGAATAAGGAAAATATTAAAACTGACAGCAAATTAGTTTCACGAACAGCAGCTTATTTTACTTGAAATGTAATATGTATGTTTCAGATTTTATATGCTATAGATCTCCCTTGTTCAGTGGATTATCTTAGAGCAAGGGGTAAGTTTTGTTCTATTTTGTTACTAATGGACTAATATGTTTATCTATTATTCATTGTGTTTTATAGTTGAATTGAAGAAGCAGTGCTCTTGCTCTATTCGACTACTCAATAAATCCTACAATTATGTCGCTTTCAAGGTGCACACATTTTGTTCACAAAAGTATTTACTGCTGAAACATTGGATTTGCGAATTTGAAAGTCGGATAGAAATATAACTCACTGATGTAATTGGCAGGTTAAAACTACATCTCCAAAGAAATATTGCATGCGACCAAGCATCGCACTATTAAACTGAAATCAGCTTGTGATTTCACTGGTATGTTATAACTTATATTGCACCTGAAGTTTATATATTGCTAAGTTCTTAGAAAAAGAAGAAATTAAATCAAAACTACTATGTTTGCTGGGCATACATATAAAATTAATTAAGTATTGATAAAAAGGGAATGGATAAGGCTTTGACTTTGTCTGGAAAATTGAGTAAGGAGTACTGCCTATTTGGTTTGTATTTGAATAGAAATACTTTCTCATAGAGTATTTGAACTTAGTGGATGGCAGTAAGTATATCAGGATCTACGGAAACATCATGATTCGTAAGTGATAATGAAATTAAATTGATATCATGGTAAACGAACTGAAAGATCGAAACTAGTATGTTTGCCTAGGCATACATATAAAATTAATTTAGTATTGATACAAAGTGATCCAGCCTATTTTTACAATCCATCTCATAATCCAGACAGATCATCAACTAAATTTACTGTTCTTTCTTCATATAACATCAGGAAATCATGTCGGTGCACATTAATTCTAAGTTGACTTTATTCCGGGTTCTTTTTTTTCGTTAACTCAGTCTCAAGTCTCAACTGATACTTTGATATCTGGAGATGCATTAACTTGCTGCAAAGGGAAAAAACTATCTATGTTGTTAATTGGTTGTTCATATTCAGAGCAGATTGGGAAGTACTAATGTGATTCAATTCAGTAGGACTCCTTCATTGACTTAGCTCATGCTCTTCAGGCTTTGACACGCAAAGCATGTGTTGGTGTTCATGGAAATTGAATTATTCCACCCTATTTGTTTCATCTCCAGAATATGCAAGTTCTATTATCATAACATTTAATAACAAGGCATACTCAGATGTACTGTCATAATTGAAAAGCTCAATAAATAACGAAATGAATGACTTGCTCTAACATTCGAGTTAAGCAGGTTACCTTATGCTTTCTCTAAATTCAATCTAATATTGTTTTGATTCTTAGTTATCTATTGTTAATTATTGGAGATAAGAATTGAAAAGGTTACAGAATTTGAAACAAACATAAATTGCCTAAGGTTCCATTTGGATTGATGGATGTCAAATAAAGGGATTTGAGGTTAAACTTTGTAAAAATTTTAGGGGAAATTACCATGACACCCCTTGAGGTTTACTTTGATTGCATTAATACCCTGCCTATTGGAATTTACATTCTCCTCCATGAGGTTTACAATCACATTACAAATTCCCCCATCAATTAGTCAAAAGTTAAGTCAACTAACAATTTTTTTATGATGTGAGCAATTAATTTTTTTGAAATGCCAATTTCGGTTTTCAATCACATTTACAAATTCCCCCATCCATTAGTCAACATTTAAGTCAACTAACAGTTTTTTACGATGTGAGCGATTAATTTTTTTGAAATGCCAACTTAGCCCTACCATTTTCTCAGTGAGTGTTTGGAAAGTTACTATTTTAGTAGGTTATTTTAGTTTTTGGCTATTTTAGGAGACTAAAATTTTTGTATTTGAAAAGATAGCTGAATTTTTTTATAGTTGGATGTGATGTTTATGAGAAAAAAAATAAAATGATTATGGGTTTGATGTGACATTTTGCCTTAGCCTATTTCATCTTTTAATGCTATTTTAGCCACAAAAAAAAACTAGAAAATCTTCTTCCCAATATTTCAACCTCTTTTCTCTCTCTGTATGCACAGCAGCAAAAGAAAACTGTTGTTTTAATGTTGGTGACAACTTCTTTGATGTGATTGCTATTGTCTGGTGCAAGGATAAAGAGAAAAATTGTACAGAATGTGGTGGGTTTTGCCCTCACATTCTCTCAGTATATTGATGTATAGTATTTTTATGTGTGCATGTGTGTTGAATATGATTTACATAATTGTAGAGAATGTGGTGGGTTTTGCCCTCACATTCTCTCCTTATATTGATGTATAGTATTTTTATGTGTGCATGTGTGTTAAATATGATTTACACATGACATTTTGTTCATGTTTTCCAATTGAGTTGAGCAAACAATGCAAAAACACAAGTGTGAAGTGATAAAAACACACTAGTATAAATGAACAATTCGCAGCTGGCGCCGCAGGCGTGAGCCAAGTTGACAACGAGAACATTACCAACCCGCCATGAACAACCACCCACTGGCCACCAAGTCTCACTGCTCCACCCCCACAATTCATGAATTATCGAACAATTAACCAAGATTATCTTTGGATGAACTAGCCAGCTTCAATTATTTTTATTTATTTATTTATTTATTTTGTAGCTACTGCTTGGGCATGGGACATGAGAGCATCAAAAGCTAAGGGGCTATGAGAAGCTGAGACTACAAAATGTGAACCATTTGCTTGGTGGCCCTGCTAGCACAGTTGAAGGAAGTGTTGAGTTCGTGATTGGATTATGAATTTAGATATTGATTCGGAATGAACAGAAAAAATGTGAATGGAATATAAATTAATTTATTTTTTTCATTTCCTTGTTTCCAAATTTTTGTCTAAAATTATGATTCAAGCATATGGTGATGAGAGAAATTTTTGTTTGATGTGTGACCCAGTCATTAGTCATCTCCTTTTCAGCCTAATTAATTTCTCAACAAACTTGTTGGTTTTGTTTCGTTTTCATGATTGATGATGATGTAGTACCCGAGTTCACGTGGATTATAATGAAGGGAAGGGAAATGCTAATATAAAAAATAAAATAAAAAAATTGAAAATAAAAGTAGAACTTATGATTTCAATAATAGATTTTATATCAATATATATTATAAAAATTTATTAATTTGTATAGCATTAATTACAATAAATATATATTTGTGGATTATGGATTTAAGTAGAAATTTAAAAAGAAAAAAAAAATGTGATCCACCTTCTTTTCTTTTTCTTTTTCTTTTTTTTAAAATTTTTTAAATTCTTATTATAATCTAAACACAGCTTAAATGAAATGGACACAAGAGCTTCATTAATAGGAGTGGACCTTGTTTGGAATTGATTGAATATACCACTACGAGGAAAGGTCTTGTTTTTATTATGATAAGCAACATCACGGAAGAAAAACGATAAAAGAGAAATAAATACATACACCCCCCTGCCTATTTAACAGATAATGATTTCAAATGCAAAAAAGAGACAAGGTCATCATGCTATATATATATATATAGTTTAAATCATATATATATTATTAACTTAAATAAATATATATCTATATATATATAACGGTTGAATTTATAATGATGTGTTTTTTTGTTTTAAGATAAATCACAAATATATTTCACAAAATGGTATTATTATCCATGTTTGGTTCTAGAAAATTAAGTTATTTATTTTTTATGTTTTTTTATTTTTAGTGAATTTTTTATACATTTTACGCAATTTTTTTATTTTTTGTAGATACACCTAATCTAAATACGCTTAAAAAATATTTGTGAAAAACACTTAAACAAATTCATCAAGTACAAAAAATATACAATAAAAAGAAAAAAAAACAAAAATTCAATACATTTTCATATTTTCTTTTATTCAATGTTTTTTTTAAAAAAAAAAAATTATACAATGTTTTTTTTTTTTACTTCTTAAGTATATGGGTAAATTACATTTACACTCCTTGAGATTTAGGTTTAATACATATCACTTCCTGACGTTTGGAAAATTACACTAACCTCCTTGTCATTGTAATTATTTAGACGGAATGAAGACATTAAACTCATGCACTCTCTTTTTTTTTGCTTTGCCTTACTTTCTCTTTTTTTTCCCTTTCCTTTACTTTTTTTTTTAATGTAATTTCTTTTGTTTTTCTATTAGGAATTGTTACCTTTTATATAAGAAAGGGGGTTTGTGAATGTGACTATTAACCACAAGAGTGGGAATGTAATTTGCAAAACGTCACGGGGTGGGTAGTAATTGTACCAAACCTCAAGGGGTGTCAATGTAATTTACCCTAAGTATATTAAGATTAAGTGCATTTAAAAATTAAAATATTTTAAAAAATCATTAAAAATATAAAAATATGAATTGAAAATTTAAATAACTATTTTTGAAAATTCAAAACCAAATAAGGTGATTGTCATTCTCTTTGAAATGATATGAACAAAATATCTACATTTTTTTATTAGTTTCTACATATAAAGGTTTAGGGGTAAAAATGCCATTTTCATCCTAATGTTAACTCCGTCAAAATAATTATACTGGCAAAAGAGTTAGTGTAATTTCTCAAACATGAAGGAGAAATTTGTATTAAATCCAAACATTACGGGTGTTAGTGTAATTTACCCTTTATGTTTTTTTTTTTTTTGACAATAAAGGTATCTCTCATAGTGAAGGTTAAAGGCTTTGTTTGGCATAAAAAGCCTAGGTTAAAATATACACAAAAATCAAAATAAGCTAAAAAATCAATAAAACAAAATATCACATCCAAATCATAATCATTTTATTTTTTCTCTCACAAAAGTCAAAAAAGTCAAAAAAAACTTATTTCAAATGAGACTTTTTAACCTTAGATAAAAATAATCAAAAAAATCAAAAAATCAACCCACATTCCAAACCAAGGCAAAGTAACTTCGCCATAGCCATTCTTCATGATACACTCGGTTATAAATAGATAGCAAGCTTAACATTATTAAAAATGAATTATACTACACTTACCATTTACTTAGGCCTAGTTTGGGAAGATTGAAAAAAGATAAAAAGTTAAAAAGTCACTATTCTATTTAAGTCATATCATCTTATTTAAGTCACATCACCTCTCTAACACATCACTTCAAACTCAACTCAAACCCAACACATATTTCATAAAAAGTCAAAAAGTGTACTTACTTAGTCTTCCCAAACTAGGCTTTATACTACATTTGGGCCAAGTTTGTTTGTACAAACAAAATTAGATTGGATTAAGATTTTTGTGATTATTGGTGATGGGAATATTGACCTTTTTAGATTATGTATCTTATCTTATGTTTGGATTAATCTAAGATTGTAGGGATAGATTGACAAAATTTCGTCAATTTTGTAGTTTAACCAATTAGTTCAAACTTCTACGATGTCTTCACATCCTTCTTTTGGAATTCAATAGTCTCCATATGTGGATATTATGTTTGAGTGAACTATTAATCTAAACCCTTATTTTCTTAGCCAAATGAGAGCTCGATTTTGTTGAATTATTAATCCAATCCTAAGATCGTATTTGCCTAAACAAACACAATCAATAAATATTATTTATTCTAATAATATTTTCATCTTCAATTTCAAAATCCTAATTTTTCTTGAAAAAGTTAGTGTAACATCATTCTTCAACTTTGGATAGTAAGAGAGATCTAATATATATATTTTTTTAATTAGTTAAGGTCCCTGGATAAAAAATTTTTGTGATCATATTATAAAATTTTCAAAATTACTCTGTGAAATCAGAGAATTTTCTATATGTTGGGAAGCAATTTCTCTTTGTTAAATTTTTTGTACGAAAATATTGAGAGATCTCAATTATTATAAAAATATTATATATTATTTATCTTATAAAATCTTTAATATAAAGAACCTTTAAAAAAATTCTCCATTTTTCTTCCATTCCCAACCAGCACCTAATTGTGTTCCTTATTTCTACACGTATTCTGATTTAAGCAAACTCCTTTATAGGATTAGGGAGTGTCAAAGAGCCATCATTCGGAGTAATTATCCTGTTTTCGGGAGAATTCCATACTGACGGTCTGCCTGACTAATAATAAGTGATAGCGATGCTTACGGATCAATTTTGGCAGTTTAATTTGTAGTTTGGATCCGTCGGTATGTCTCCGGTTTAAGAAAAATTAAACTCACAAGTGTCTGCAATATAGATTGTGTTTTGTACGGATAACATTCGCAGATGTACAAATAGTTATGAATGGTTCACAGATTAAGCTTTTTCCTTTAAATATTTATTTTTTGGCTTATTTTTTTCAATTTTTTAAATATTTTTTTATTGCGGAAGATTCAATACTATCCTCCACTAAAATTAGATTACAAAAAATTAGAATGAAAATTAAATAAAAACTAATATAGAAAAAAAAATATCACATAACTAAAATTTGCAAAAAATTGAAAAAATTCCGATTGAGTAATAAGTATTTCAAATATGATAGTGTGTGATATTATTATAATGTTATAATGTTAGATCCTACAAGTTTGATAATCAGATTAAAGCAAGTGAGAGAAGAGAATATTACACACTTACAACCACTCATTACATGATCATAATTCAAACACATAATAAAAATTAATTTGGTAAAATAAATAAATAAATAAATATGTAAAAGATTTATTAATTTTACATAATTTTATTTTTTCTCAAATTAATTTATATTTTATCAAATTGACGACTTTGCCTTTGAAATTGAGCAATAGTATCTTCAATTGTCCTTATTTGGAATAAGATTCAAAATTTATGGTCAAATATATCACAATTAAAAAATCAAGAATTAAAGTGATACGAACCCCAAACTATAGAGAGTGTCAGTATAATTTGTCCTAAGTTTATTGAGGAATAGTAAAATTAAATAAAACAAAACTACTTATAGTAGTTTAATATTTTACAAGTAACCAAACAAAGCAATTGAGTTTTTCTGGCAAAATGCCTATATTTTTTTTCCTTCTTATAATTAAACAATTGAGTTTCTCCCCTATATTTTTATTTCCCTTTCTTTTCATTATCTTTAGAACCAAGTGTTAAGTTTTGTAAAGTGAGCAGACATGACATGGATGAATAGGATGCAGTTTGTCTCCAGTCCCATATCAGATTGGATGGTGTTATTCGACCCGTGAGGGCCTATCACAGGTCATGTTTTGATAATTTGAACCGTTCAATGTGTAGAACTCGTCGAGTACTGTATGTTTGTAAAAATTCATATTAATCGGATATCGATAGCTATGTAATCAAATCAGCTTTGTATAAAAAAAAACAGACGGTAAACAAATTAACGGTTGATAAAAAACTAATCCGATGAAATAACTATCAATATTCGATCAACGTTATTTTTATAGATATATAATACTCGATGAATTTTACACATTGGACAGTTTGGATTACCAAAGTAGGACCCATGGTGGGCCCCCACAGGCCGAATAGCATTGTCCAGTCCGATTTCAGACTAGAGACAAGCTGCTCTCGGATGAATATAATTATTGTTCTTCTTCTTCTTCTTCTTGTTTTTATTTTTTATTTTTTATAAGTTTTTTTGCTTGGTAAAAGGGTGACACTTCCAACTAAAATGCACTAACGACGAGGAGAGAAAGAAGGAAAGAAATTAAGGCCTTGTTTGGGAAGTGTGGATTTTAGTTAAAAAGTTTTTTTTTTTTTTTGTTTTAAAGGTTAAAAAATTAACAAAATTTCAACTCATATAAAAAAGTCAAAAATTCTTCTCATTCATTTTATTTTTTGCACATATTTTCATATAAAAAAAAATAAAGACCTTGTTTGATTTGTGTTTTCCAAAAATTTTTGGAAAAAATTCTCTACAAATAAGTTTTCAAAAGTAATCAAACCAAACAAATTTTCTCAAAAAAATTTCTCAAAACTTGTTTGGTTTACAAGTTTTCTAAACAAATCTCTCTCTCATACACATCAAATCAATCATTTTTTCCAAAACTCTCTCTCAAAATAATTTTCCAAAACATCTTTTAAAAAAAACCAAACCAAATAATTTTTTGTACTTTTTATCTCTAAAACTTATCTCCCAAACTCAAACCAAATATACCCAAAAAAATCCTTCTCAAACATATTTAACTTTTTCGCATCATATTTTAATTAAGAAATCATTAAAAAAAACTTCACTCTCAAATAGGGCCTAAAGCGTGCTCAAGTAAAAATGTGTAAAGGTTGAGTGAGAAGTTTAATTAGCAATGATGTTTTAGCATAGAAGAGAGTTGCCTTACGTTTGCACACTAGAAAGTGTAGCTTTAAAGTTGGTCATAGTTTACAAGTTTAGGAAGAGGGAACTTGGGAGAACATGATAAATTGCATATCTAAACTTTATTATAGGAAACCACATCATAGTTGGCTTTTGGCAATTGAAAATAGGTAATAGCCAACTAATATGCTACTAATGAATTATTGAATGGGGTAAATTATAATTTGTCCTCTTTATATTTGGTTTTTTTTTTTTTTGGCTCTTGAATTTTTTTTTTCAATTTAAATATTTGTATTTCAAGTTTTTTCTAATTTACTCTTAAAATTAACTTATATTCAAAATTAGATAGAAATGCCACACGACATAAAAATATATTATTATATTCATATCTGAATTTGTGTCAGAGGTATGAATTGTATAAAATAAAATATTTTTATGTCACATGATTTTCAATTATTATTTCGTGTCTAATTTTATATGTAAATTAAATTTTAAAATAAATTAGAAAAAACTTAAAATATAAAAAGTCAAAGTAAAAAAAAAATTAAGAATTGGTGTTGTTTGACAAGTTGGTTTGTGGCTAAAATAGTCACAAAAGACAAAATAGGCTATTTAGCCACAACAAACAAAACATTACATCCATCCTATAATCATTACATTCTTCTCTCACAAAAAAAGTCAAAAAAGTTAAAAAGCCAAAAAGTTATTCTCAAATCAAGCTTTTTAGCCTAGACTAAGGATTGGTTTGGGATGTTCTAAAAAAGTGTACTTTTTGACTTATTGGCTTATATGAGTTGGGTTTGGATTGGGTTTGATGTGATGTGTTAGAGAGGTGGTGTGATTTAAATAAGATGATGTGACTTAAATAGGATAGTGACTTTTTGACTTTTTGTATTATTTAAATTATGTCAAACTTGACCTAAAATAATCAAAAAAATCAAAAAATTAAAAAATCAACCCACTTTTCAAATAGAGGCAAAATAAAAAAAAAAATAATCATACATAAAAGGCAAAGTGTAATTTACCAATGTATATGCTATAGAAAGGGCCAACGGAAAGTGATTATTACTAGCATTGAAGTCTTCCATTACCTTTGGCAAACAACCAAATAAATAGGAATTGTAACAAGTTGAGTCTTTTGACTTTTCATTAATTCGTCACATCTTGTAGATTTTGACTTCTGGTAGTTGGAATTTCATTAATTCGTGACATCTTGTTGTTGGAGTTGTCTTTATAAATTTCTAGGGAAGATTCATATTGATTTGTCCATTAGTGAGACGTGGTTAACAATGGAGCTCATGTGTTGTCGGCATTGTTAAGTTGTCATTAACCGTCAAATTTAGTTGTTTTATGATTTGACAGGCTTCGTTTGGAAAAAATGAATTGGGTGGGTTCGGGATTATTTTAATTATAAAAAAAATAAAATAAATATTTTAATTTAATAAGATAAAATATCACATTTAATAAATAATCATTATATTTTTTCTCTCATAAAAAATTAAAAAAATTAAAAAGTCATTCCTAAACAAAATTTTTTAGTCCTATGTTAAAAAAGTCAAAAAACTAAAAAACCAACCCACTTTCCAAACGAACCCAAATTATAAAAGTTTAATTACATTTTATTTTTATATTTTTATCAAAATTTCACTTCTAATTATAATAGTCAATTGTTTATACTTTAGGTCAAGTTGTAATTTCATCATTTAATCCATCTATTGTTAACAAGTTGATGGAACTTGTTATTTGAAGTATGCTATATGATATTTTTGTTGTCTCATTGGCATCTTTATATTTTTACTAAAACTTTACTTTAGTTCTTATACTTTTATCAAAATCTCACTTCTAACACTTTAAATTTTCATTAACTTTATTAACGGTAGATGAACGAAAGGTTGAAATTATAACTCGATTTAAAGTGTAAGGAATTGATTGTTACAATTAAAAATTAAGAAACCAAAGTAAAATTTAGGTGAAAGTGCAAGGGTACTAAGTTTAATTTACTCAATTACAAAATGTCATTAACTTTCATTGTACTTATATTTCTTTTGAATCTACTAGTCGATATTATCAAACAAGATCTACATTAAATACATAATTATGTAAATAAATAAATAAATAAAAGAATTTCATAGTTTTATGTTTAGGATGTGAAATTTCACAGTTTGTGCACAAGAATTAAGAAATTTCATGACAACTGAGAAATTTCACAAATATATAAAAACTACGAAATTTTAGGTTTTTTTTTTTAAACAAAAATTTCATATGAAATATGTATCTCTTTGAATAGGTTTTCAAAATATACATTTAAAAAAATGGATGCATAAAATAAAAGTAATAGAATTTTAAAATTTTGAAACATTACACACACAAAAAATAAAATAAAAATAAAAACAAAAATTACTAACATGTCTTGAAGTATAATGCAAGACACTAACTCATGTTTTAAAAATTAAGGATATTACAAAAATGGGCATTGGGTCCTTAAATTCAATTTTGAATTTTTTAAGTCTAAAAGTCCATGAACTAATTTACTACGTCCATAACGACAAACTTTTCTAAAATGACCAAACTATATATAGACATATCTATGTATATAACTCTCATCTCTCTCATCTCTAGGTTATTCTTTTATTTTTTTGATTGACTCCTTACTCTAGGTCGCAGATGTCTCTCCCACTCACTCTCTCTCTCTCCTTAGGGTTTCATTTTTTCTCTCCTCCTTTCTCTCTCTCTTCGTGACTATCGCGGCCACTGTAAACGGTAGTGGACATCAAATACCATCCTCAGCAACACATTGAGTGCCGGATCAATGCTGGAAACAAACTCCGGATCATCACCCATAGTGGATGAGTTCGTTAAAGCAATGCTCGATCTCCAAGCTGATGACATAATCGTACTTTACAGCGTTGAGCTAGCGACGATTCTCAAATATCAATCGCAACATCACTCCAGTGTTGTTATCGTCGTCGGTCTTCGCTTGGGTTTTCCATCATCGGTAAAGGCCTCTCTTGTCACTACCACAATCTCTTCTCTTTCTCTGACATCCTTACCACCACTTCTGTTGTCGTCGCATTTACATCTCTTAGATCTACCCTCTTCTTTTATTTTCGGATCCAAACCTACCGATCCTTCACTATCTTCTCCTTCTCTCTCCTCTTGTCGAGTTTGGTTTTGAGTTTTGATATTCCTGTACAGATTCTTGTTGGAACAATTCATTTTGAATTCTTCAGTTGGTGGTCTTTGGGTTTTCAAAACTTAGTGATAATCTCGTCTATATAGAACAAAAATTTGGTATTTCAAGTTGCGTTACTTAGTCGCTTTCCTAAAGACAATATTTGTACCCACCAAAAGGTGTGGGGGGCTACAACAAATTCGCCTCTATGATACAATGAAACCTGATCTAAAGATCAAGTCTACCGGTGTCTGCACTGATGACAGTAGATTAGAATACTCTTGATATAATCAAGAAAACCAAAATACTGATAATCAAGTCTGCAGAATTTGATTACTAGTAAGAAAACATAAACTTGCTTAAGAAACTCTTGATTGAAAACTCTAAATCAAGAGGGAGAGAGAAAGAGTATTGCAGGAATGCTTCTGGATTTTTAGATGGATTGAAATAGATGATTTCGCAGCTTATTTATAGGCCTTGATGTATCTGATCAAATGGTCATGTCCCTTGATCGCATTCGATTAGATCTGACCATTGGATCGATGATCTATGATGCAGATCATTCTCACACCGAATATATACCTTGACTAATCATACCTGATCACGATCGGGTGCCATCTTATCCATATAATCGCACGCATCTCCAATCAACGGCTATGATCAAATCATTCTAGATCGGACACATAACTGTTCAATCGGTTGGTTGACTCATCGCCAATTGATGCCAGAACACTGCTATATGGAGCTGACTGTATTTCACATCACCCATGCAATGTTGGATCCACGTCATCGTTCCAACCTGTCCAATGCAAGTAGGAAAATGCCCTCATGGCGAGTTGTATCGATGCGTCCGTACCAAGTGCAAAGTGCGCCATCAAATGCCACACAACCCACTACCCAAGCCATGAGCACGCGAGTGTGTGTGTATGCGTGCGGATGGTGCGAAATACCATCCTTTCTGTGTGAGTGCATGCACACTTGCGTCCATTCCACAATTTCATATTCAAAGGAATATTCTATATAGTACTTTATTAAGTGCTCCATATTTTCTTTTCTTTCCAATGTAGGACAAAATTCCCAAACTTATTTCAAGCTTTTCAAAGAAAAACAAGGAAAGTTTTGAAAACACCCAAAAACTAAACTATAAATTTTGAAAATTCCCCAACAATTCTTAAATCTGTTCACCATGTCAATACATGTGAAAATGGAAATAAAAATTTGTTGTAGTTTGGTTTTGGTTTTGTTGTTGTAGATTCTTAGATTTGTTGCATATTTATTGTATGGTTTTGATTTATTATAGATCTCTCTCTCTCTTTCTATATATATATATATATATATTGTGTTTTGTGTTTGATTATTGTTGAAATCTTGCTGGAGAAGACAGATAATAGAGTTATTGTTATTGTTGTTGTTGAACATATCTTGATAAATTGAATAGATAATTTGATATGCTTGATAAACTTGACAAATTAAACATATAGTTTGATTTGCTTGATAAGTTTGTGAATTTTAACAGATAATTTGATATGCTTAATAAATTATAGATAAAAAAAAAATGAACAAATAAAATTGAACAGATAGATAAAACAATTTTAAACAGATAAAAAAATGAATAGATAGATACAAATTTGAATAGATAGAAAATAATTTGATAGATAGATACAGATTGAACACATAGGTTCGAAAAAATTGAACAGATAAGTTAAAGGGCAAAATTAAATAAAATGTCTTCCAAAACAACAAAAAGGATTTATCACTAAACTATTTAACAAAGCGTGGACTTCTCACCAACAAAAAAATATCTACCGGACCTAACACCTTATACAATTGTTAGATTGGACTTTAAGAATTTTCTCTATAAAAATTGGGTGGCACATGAAACTTAATGGATTAAGAAATCTTTTTAATTTATTGGGACTGTTAGGTGTAATTTATGGAGTTATTTATAATTCATTTTATTTATTATTTATTTTTCTATTTTTAAATTTTGGAAACCTGTGCTATAGAGAATAAGTCCAAAAAAAAAAAAAAAAAGATTTATTGAAAAGTATGAAGAAATATACCTTTAACTTTTTTATCTAATTTTCAACTTTAAACTTATTAAAAATTACACTAAACAAGCCCACTATAAGTTAATGTTAGTGTGAAAATTTCCCAATAATCAATCAAGTATATGTTCCATTACAAGTTGATGTTATGGGACTAGTGTGAAAATTCCCCAATAATCAATCAAGTATATGTTCCATTACCTTTGGGGACGTGTCCATATTCCAAAACTTGACACATTTTTTAATATGTTTTTGGAGAATAAATTGATATGGCTTATACAATGGAATAAAATTTTTTTTGGTTTATACAATGGAATAAAATTGACATAAATCCTTCACTTTAATTAAGAATTAAAAGCGTAATATTTTTAATTGAATTTACCATTAAATTTAATAGTTTTTACAAATAGAGTTGAGTTGGGAGATTAAATTAAAACATTTCTTATACATTGAGAATTAAATTGCCATGAATTAATATCGGAAACTAGAATAATACACTCATACTCAAAAAGATAGTTAATCCATAATTTTATATTTATAGATATGAACTTACACCTAACTAATTTAACTAAAAATCATAAAATTTTAAAAATAAATAAAATATCCCGCATTGTCAACTGCTAGTAATATAACTATACTTACTAATATTTTTAGGCATGTGTGAGATTCAGAAAATGCTCTCACATGAGTTATTGAAGAGATTCAATGAAAAGATGAGTTTTACCTTGTAAATCTGTAAAGATAAATATGGTTGACGCCACTCAACCGGGATTGTTGGCCGAAAAAATTCTGATGATAAAGTTACAATTGTTCAAATAAAGAGAATAAAAGAACTTGTAAAGTGTTTATATGTATTTGTTGTAGAGATGAAGCATACCTCTCTTCCATAGGACACTTTCCTTTTATAGAGATGGCTTGATGAATTTTCTTTCTTAGGCTAAACCCATTTTTAGGACTTGTTTGGATTCATCTCAATAAATTGGAATACTTTTGTATATTTTGGGCTACATAATACCAAAATTATTAGTAATTTTGTACTCTAGTTGGACCATGTGTGTTGATGTCATCATGCTTGAATTTTAGTACGTGTAATGCACCACGGGGTTCTCCACGTAGGCCCCAAAAATTGAGAATCTCGTGGTAGCACATTAGAGCATCTCCACTAAATTTTTTTAAATTTGGTTTCAAATTTTAATATATGTTAATTTGATATAAAAATTATCTATTCGATAGGTCAATTTTGTTATTCTATTAAAAAAATATGCAATGCATGTCATGGTGTAGTACACATTACTGTTGAGATTAATAAAAAAATAAAAAATAAAAATTGACAGAAACCTAGAACTTGTCAAATTTGATGTTGGGTTTAAAACAAATGCCAACTTGTCATTTGGCATATTAGGTGAGCTCCATTCTTCTTGTCAAAATTAAGATATTGTTATGCTGCAAAAAATTTGACACTTCGATTAGTACTCTTAGACCATCTCCAACGGTTAACCAAATCCAGCACCAAATTTAAATTTTGATGAAAAATGTCCCTTTTCATGCTCCAACCGTTTCATCAGATTGATATCAGAATGAGATTTCAGCAAAAAAATCATCAAACTGAGAACCAAACCCAGATTTGATGAAATCACTGTTACTGACCGTTGTATGTGCCACACCGGTCAGCCAACCGGCTGTTTGCCGTGGTTGACCAACCGATGCCCGCTTCTTTATTTTGGTGGGTTCAAAAGGTTCAAACAGTAAAAAAAAAAATTTAATTTTACGGTTGGCCGATTCAATAACCAACCGGGCAACCGTCTCTCCATTGAAGCAATCTGAAGCAATGCTACTGAACAATGTCAAGCAATGCTACTGAACAACGTGTACAACCAATCTGAAGCAATGCTACTTTACACCATATAGACCCCAATGCTACTTTACACCAATCTGAAGCAACATGTACAACAATCAATCTTTGGTCGATTTGGTCGATTTCTTGAAGCTGTGAAAAAAAAAAAAAAATTTACTCTTACTGGTCGACTGGTTGGTCGACCCACGGGTTTGATATGAGATTTGATACACCACCGTTGGAGATGGTGGTATCAAATTTGATGAAATAGGTCATTTTTTACTCAGATTTGGTGAAAAATCTGAGTAACCGTTGGAGATGCTCTTACAACATCTAAAACTAAAACATGATGATCTCTAAAATAGAAAGAATAAAAAAAAAAAATTACAAATATGTGGAGACGATTAAAATTACGGGCACTCGGTTCATATTTAGATTTTCTTTGATCAAAAGTCCACAATACTTTATTCATAAGGACAAATTCTACAAAATGACTAAACTGTCCATCTATATATATTGTATACATTTCCCAAAATTCATTTCACCATCTCTTTGCTTAGACTACTCTCCTCTCTCTTTCAAAACACACTCTCTCTCTCTCTCTCTCTCTCTCAAACCCTAGTTCTACCATGGAAGGTTTCGGATCAAAAGGTTTCGGAGGACCCCATCACCGGCTTGGCACCACTGCGTTCTCTTCTCCTAATTGAGATCTTCTTTCTTCATCTCTGTTGCTTTCTCTTGTCGCCCTTGCCGTCGTGATCTCCCTTATCGATATGTATCATATAGATCAAAGTAGTTACTTACTTGAGGTTTCAAGGTAAGCAAAGTTTTTCCAAATTTATCAATTAGGACAAGCCCTACTCCTCCGCAGCTGCTTCGATCCTTTCTAGAGTAATTATCTACTTGGAAAACCGTGAATCCATCGGTCCCTTGAAAACTCATGCTTGATTTCTTCCACACTATCAACACTTGATCATCACTTTCATTAGTACTACTATCAATTTGAAATTGATTTTAATTTCTACTACTAGAGATTGAGCATATTTATTTTGACAATATTGATTTTGATTTCATATTTATTATTCTTCATGTAGTATTTGTTTTCGATTTTTTTTTTTTTTGGAAAAATTTCCCAAACCTTCTGAAATTTTATCTTATTTTTGAAAGTTTTGCAATATATATATATGTCTCTGTCTATATCTATATCTTGTTTATTGATTCGTTGATAATTTGTGAAAAACATCCTCTACAACAACAAAAATTAATTCAGTCTCGCCATTTGAGTTGTAGAGAAGAAGAAAAACTTCTTACCTCAGATCTATTGAAGCCGAACAATGAAGATCTGGAACAATGCAGATATGGTGATCAAGAGATCACTGCCGTTTGATTATTGCTGTTGTTGATGAATGTTGTTGATGAGATCTGTATGGCTCAACAGATAGGGAAGAGAGAAAATAACTCCAATAGATAGTGGATTCATGAACATATATTTTTAACAGATAGAAAAAAATCGAATAGATAATTTTTGAACAGTGGATATGATCTGTTCAAATAAGTTAAAAATGAAGATTTCAACAGATAGAGAGAGAAAAGAGATGTGCAAAAATTCAACAGATAACAAAAATTTAAATAGATAGGGTAAAAATATTGAACAAATAGAGTATAAATTTGAACAGATAGGTAACAAATTTGAACAGATAGTCAATAAAAAATCAAATAGATAAAAAAAAATTAAGGGGTAAAATTAAAAATAAAATGTTTGATAGGACTTCTTACCAAACTATTTTACAAAGCGTGAATTTCTCCCCAACAAAAAATATCAATTAGATCTATTACCTTAAACACTCTTTAAGTTAAATTTATCACTAATTTTCTCTAAAAATAATCACCAACATAGCAAAAGTTACACTTCCTTTTTTATAAATAATATTAAAAAAGTTGGTGAAAAATATCATGGAATGGTTTGGGACGGAGGTTCAGTCTTTGACTTTTATTGATTAGCAAGATATACGCAAACATGCCTTGATTGGTAAGTTCCAACATATAATAAGGACAAGGGTACTGTTATGGTGTGCAACTTACGTCTTACATTTATGTTTTTTTTGTTTGCAGTCCTACTTTTGTTTTCTCTTCCACTTACATTTTTTGTGTAAGTGGCACATGGTGTGCAACCCTTGAGGGTTGCACACTTAAAAAAAGTCCTAAGGACAATTCTTGACATTTTTACTCTTGTGGTTATATTGTACTAAAAAAATTTAAAATTTAACAACTCGAGTTATACAAATTTATTTTTAACAAAATTAATATCTGTGAATTTGTCTTTAAAGATCTTTTAGATAAGATCAATATTGAATATGAAATTTCAAAAACAAAGTGAATAGATTGATTTTTTGGTGAATTCAAATAGTGAAACTATACTTTTGCAAAAGTAAGTGTTTAAAATTGCCTTCGGCAATTTCGGATGAATAGATCTCAAAAAAATACATAAAATCGAAAAAATATTCGTCCAAAAATGGATTACGAAGCAAAGTTATAATTTATTAAACAATAATGTTTGAGAGCTCTAATTTGAGAATTCTAATGACGTGAAGAGTGCCCATGTGATATGGGAGCCACACTCCTCTCTTTATCTCTCTTTACTTTCTCTCTCTTCTACCTCATTAGAGTTCCTATTAGAGTTACAATTTTAGAGTTATGTATCACTATTTTTATTAAAATTTTAACATCAGAATTAAAGTATTTATTTATTTATTTTTTGTTGTGGTATAACATACCTACTTGTCCATTTTTTTAAAATCTATTTGTCCCTATATTTTGAACTTATTTGTCTAAATTGTGTTATATTATTATTATTTTTTTCTATTTGTCCAAATTATTTTAACATAGCTGTCTCAATATTTTTAATGTATATGTCTAAATTATTCTAATGTATTTGTCAAAATATTTTGAGCAAATTACACCGGTGGTTCCTATATTTTATCTTTTGTATCATTTTGATCCCTACACTTTCAATTGACTCAATTTTAATTCTAGATTTAACGGCAATTTAGTCCAATTAGTAATATCGTTAATGTTTTTTAAAAAAAATTATCACTAAATTAGTTGAGATTAACTTACTGAGTTGAGTAAATTTATAATTTTGCCCTTAAAAATATGGCACGTGACACTTATGTGCATATTTTTCATAAAAAAAATGTTAAGAGTTTTAATTAATTTGATCAAATTGAGACAGAGTCCTAAATTCAAGATCAAAATCGAGTCAATTGAAATTAGAGGGACTAAAATGACACAAAGACCAAAGTACATGACTACCTTAATAATTTGTCCAAATATTTTTAAATTTGAATTATTTTTATTTCTTTGTCCAAAAGATTTTTAATTTACCTGTCCCAGTATTTTTACTTATCTGTTCAAATTATGTGTCCAAATTATTTTAACTTAAAATTATGTGTTCAAATTATTTTGGCTTATTTGTCTCGTAATTTGGACAAATATACATGAATTCAAATTATGTGTCCAAATTATTTTGACTTATTTATCTTTGGACAAATATACATGAATTTGTCTAGATAGGCACCTGAAGTTATAAAAAAGAAAAAAAAAAGAAAGAGAAAAACAAAAGTTTATAGTGTTAAAATTTTAACATGCCATAATTTTGTACTCGATAGTCTATTTTAAATGATTTTTTTGTGTGTATTTTTTCGACATCTATCCATCTAAAACAATGTTCAGCAGTTTTGAGCACTTACACTTGCAAAAAAAAAAAAAAAAATTGTTTTACTATTTTAATTTATCAAAAAATCATTTTATTCACATTTTTTTAAAAAATAAAATAAAATTTTATCTTCAATATTAATTTTGTTTGAAAGATCTTGAAAAAAAGTTTGGGATAACTCCGTATGTGACACCACAAAATCATCTTCACTTTCCTTCTCAAAAATAAATTTCCTTCTCATTTTTAGTCATAGAATATATATAATGAGTTTTAACCAATACTTGATAAGATATAATTAAATATTTCTTGGATCATAATAAAAATTTTGTCATAATCAACATTATAATGAGTCATAATTAACACCATAATAAATCATAATTAATATCACAATAGATTTAAAATATGAAAATTAGAATGAATTTGGAAAAATCAAAAGTAAAGAGATTTTTGACAATAAACTCTAACACTGTGTTTGGATTGAGGGATTTGGAGAGAAAAGAAAAGAAATAGAGAGAAATGTATTTCTCTTCTTTGTTTGGAAGATAGATAAATAGATAGATTATAAATAAGATGATTGAATTTAAAATATGAAAATTAGAATGAATTTGGAAAAATCAAAAGTACAGAGATTTTGAAAAAATAAAATAAAATTATGGTATAATTGCCCATATAATTGGAGTAGAAGTATTTTTTAAAAATTCAAAATATCAGATATAAACACTAAAAGAAGATTTTTCTTTATAACAGTGTAGAAGATAGATAAATAGATAGATTATAAACAAGATGCAAAATATTGCCTAAATCTTTAAAATTATATCGATTTGCACTAATTCATACTGTTCTATCCGCTAATTACGGATTAAATTTTAAAATTTATAATCCATTTTAAAAACTATTCTACTCCGTTATAGTTAATACACACATATATATTTTTGTATCTCTAATAAAATATCAAAATAAAAATAAGTATGAGATAAATTTAAGATGTGAAATTTATTATTACGAATTAATAATTATATATAAAAAATATTATATAAATAATCTATCTATACTATATATTAAGCAAAAGGGGGTGTTTAACCCCAAGGCCTGTGGGAGCTCCAATCTCCTAATCCTAATTTTCTAATTTTTTGATTTAAAAAAAAAAATCTCAGCATTTATTGACTTCTCTCAACCCAACCTCAGTATTCATTGACTTTTCTAACCCACAAACCCTTTTGACTTCTCTCATAATTATTACAACATCCTTTTCAATTTCTCCCATAAACTATGGTTACACACAAAAATAAAAAATAAAAAAGATAAGAATTTAGCTATAGATCTAAAAAAGATATAACATTTAAATTTAAATTACGATTTAATAATATAATTATGTATTTTTTTTATGTATATCTATCAAAATTTTAAATCACTTTAATGGGACAAATTAATCAATTTTCCAAAATTATTGATTTTTAATTTACAAAATAGATTAAAAAAAACTATTGACTGATTTATTTATTTAATAACAAAAATATTTCATAATCTCTCTCTCCTAATCTCTCTCACAAATTTTCAAAAAAAAAAATAAATTAAAACTTGCATTCATTATCTCTTCCCAAAAAAATTAGATAGGAGCTCCAATCTCCTAATCTTAATTTTCTCATGTTTTGATTTAAAAAAAAAAAACTTCAGCATTTATTGACTTTTCCCAACGTACAATCCCTTTTGACTTCTCTCATAATTATTGCAATACTCTTTTCAATTTCTCCCATACACTATGGTTACACACAAATTTTTTTTTTAAAAAGATAAGAATTTAGTTATAGATCTCAAAAAGATATAACATCTAAATTTGAATTGTGATTTAATAATATAATTATGTATTTTTTTATGTATATCTATCAAAATTTTAAATTACTTAATGGGACAAATTAATCAAATTTTCAAAATTATTGATTTTTAATTTACAAAATAGATTAAAAAAATATTGACTGATTTATTTATTTAATAACAAAAATATTTCATAATCTCTCCCTCCTAATCTCTCTCACAAATTTTCAAAAAAAAAAAATATTACAACTTGCATTCATTTTCTCTTCCGTAAAAAATCAGATAACATTTTCTATTAAAGTTGTAGATATCTAACTATATTTTATATATTATATTATAACATAACAAAAAAAAAACTAAAAAACTAAAAAAAAATCTTTAAAATTTATCTAAATAAACTTTAAATCAATAAAACTCACATGTCTATCACATATCTAACTCACATCATAACTTACCTAAATAATAATAATTAAAAACAAATGGAAACTACAGATAAATTAAATTTAAAAAAAAAAAGATACCCACAACTCCATCTTAAATAAATTGAAAAAAAAATACCCGAATTGAAACCACACAAAAATAAAAATAAAAATAAAAATAAAAATAAAAATAAAAATAAAAATAAAAAGATATATCTATCTATCTATATCTATACTATATATTAAGCAAAATGAGATTTTTAACCCCCAAGGCCTATAGAAGTTTCAATATCCCAATATGAATTTTTAAAATTTTTTATTTTAAAAAAAAACTCATCATTTATTAATTTGGTTAAAATCCCTTGATTAGTATTTATTAACTTTTTTCAATCCACATATCTTTCCACATGCTCGCAATTATTGATTTGGTCAAAATTCCCTGATCAGTATTTAAAATCCCCTTATATAAATAATTATAGATACAATTCGTGTATAGTTACTGCAGTACCCTTTTCAACTTCCCCTATACACTATGGTTAGTGATAAGAAAAAAATCTTAAAAAATATAATTTATATATTAAAAAAAGTCTTAAATAAATATAAATATTTATAATTATCTCGTGCATAGCACGAGTGATAGGCTAGTTATATATTATATAAATATTTAATAATTTACTAATTTAGGGCTAGTTTGGCATCTACTAAATAAGTCAAAAAGTCACTATCTTATTTAAGTCACATCATCTTATTTAAATCACATCACCTCTCTAACACATCACATCAAACCCAACTTAAACCCACCAATAAGTCAAAAAGTACACTTTTTTAGGACATTGGTTTGGGGTAACCTATATAATCCATCTTTTTATCTTTTTTCCATCACATCACCTCTTTACTTTTCTATACATCTTTTCATAAAAAGATAAAAAATATACTTTTTTTTAGAACACTCCAAACCAACCTTTAGTCAAATATTTTTCAATTCTGCTCAAACCGTTCAAACTGCGATTTGATTATCTATTAATTTATATTTAATTTATAATTTTACTTTGTGGATCGTGCATGTCCCGAGGATTCAGCCAAACAATCCCCCAAGCCGAGCCGAGAAGGATCTGTTGGTCTGAGCCGAGTCAACTGAAAACGGCTGATACAATACAACCGCCTTCAGATTCTCTCTCTCTCACTCTCTGTTTGTGTGTCATTATTAGTCAATAGACAAACTAACATCAAAAGTTCTCTTGGAAGGAAGTCCATTCATTGCTTCACGGTTTCCAGCAATTTTCCAGATAAACAAACAAATTCCCTCTCTCTCTCTCTAAAAAACCTCTCCTTGTTTCTCTCTCTACAGTTATATTCTAGGGTTTCTCATTCTACCGATTCAACCAAGGCCAACGACGTTTCACACGCTACATATACATACATCTATATCTATATACCTATATATTCGATCAACAACCGAAGCGTAAGATTCACGCAATTCAATTCAATGAAGTTCCATTTCTCACACATTAGGCTTCTTCTCCAATCCCAGATTCTGTTCCAGTAAGCTTTCTTTCTCTTTTTCTTTTTCTTTTTCTTTTGACCAGGTCTTCGTCTACTCTGTTTGTTCTTGAACTATCTGAGTTGAGAAACTTTATTTGATTATGGATTTTTACCGAGTTTGGTTTTGGTTAATACCAAAAACGGGAAAAAAAAAAAATTGGGTTTTTGATGGGCTTTTGAAGTAGAAGTTGGTCAGTCTTGTAACCCCTCGTTTCTTCTTTTAGATTCTGTGATTGTAAATGGACTGTTTCTGAGACTTCTATTATTATTATTATTATTTTGTATGAATTTGCAGGTTATGAGATGTACTGTGTAGTTGTGGATGCTAAAAGGGTTTTTTAGGATTCTGTGAAGGAGAACAATGAGTGCTGGGCTTTTAGAAATTCAACCCCGAGAACTCAAGTTCATTTGTGAGTTGATGAATCTTGATCGTCTGGTTAGCCATTAATTTTACCCTTTTGGTACTACGTACATACCTTTGATATTGTGAATGCTAGCACATATTATTATTATATCAAACAGAGGTATAAATGAATACAACGGATTATATATTGGTACCGAGGGAACTACATTTACCAGCCTTGCAAATCTGAATTCATATATTATTGATGGTTAGCACTCATGCTCCTCTGTTTACCCTGTTTTAGAAAATCGCTTTTTTATTCCTATTGTTTTATTACTTGTTGTACCCTGGTGACGCTTTAGAGTTATGGTATAAGGAAAATATTAAAACTGAAAGAGCAAATTGGGTTTACGAACAACAGCTAATAATAGACCAATATGTTTGTATAATATTCGTTGTCTTTTGTAGTTGAATTGAAGAAGCAATCCTCTTGCTTTGTTCGACTAGTCAATAAATCCAACGACCATGTTGCTTTCAAGGTACACACACATTTTGTTCATAAAAGTATTTACTGCTGAAACATTGCATTTGCAAATTTGAAAGTTGGGTAGCTATATAACATACTGATGTAATTGGCAGATTAAAACTACATCTCCGAAGAAGTATAGCGTGCGACCGAACACCGGTGTTATTAAGCCAAAATCAGCTTGTGATTTCACTGGTATGTTGTATTACTTGTATTGTGCCTGAAGTTTATATATTGTTAGGGTTTAGAAAAAGAAGAAATTAAATCAATACTATTATGTTTTCCTGGGCATACATAAGTATTGATACAAAGTGAATGGATAAGGCTACGAGTTTATCTCAAAAATCAGGTAGTGCTCATTTGGTTAGTATTTGAATTGAAAACACTTCCATATAGGGTATTTGAAATTAGTGGATGGCGGTAAGCCAAGAAACACCGACACTTTTAAGAAGGTAACGTGCGGTGTCTGACAACGTGTTTGACATGACACTCATTGGACACTTTCCAACACTAAGACACACTCTAAATACATTACAAATTTGAATATTATAACTTAAAATTCAATGATAAAATAAAAGCAATGAATATTTATACCTATTCTCATCCTTTAGACTTTAGAACTTATTATCTTTGAGCTAAATATTCATATACATGACATATAACAATCATTTATCCTTATCAACATATGAAATTATATATTTTGCATGTGTCCCCCAAGTGTGTGTCTTACATATTTTGAAAACTTGCGTGTCGGCGTTTTCGTGTTGTGTCACATTTTTGTGTCCATGCTTCTTAGCTTAATTAAGATGGACAGCATAAAATGCAATCCACAAATCTTTAAATTTGGGTGGGCCCATAGCCATCAACTTTAATCAATCAATATGCATTTAATGTAAAGGTGGCCAAAAGTATTACTATATTTTTCTCATAACTATTAAAATAATTTAATAGGCATAAATGTCATGGGTTACAGCTAAGAATAGGGATTGCAAACTTGTAATTTTTATCAAACGACACAAAAAATTGATTGTAGATACTTTTTTCGATTTTAATTTGTAATTCAGTTGATGACATAAGATTTGTGGTTATTAAAGAAAGTATAGGGAAAATAATAAAAATAAGGCTGTGAAACAATTAAATTCACATTGCACATTCTAAACTCTTAAGATCTAAGAAGAACCGACACTTCTGTGAAAGTAATGTGTCGTGTTCCACATTGACACCGACATCAACACGGACCCTGACACGACACAACACAAGTCAGACACTTCCCAACACTTGGACACACAATAAACACATTAAAAGTTTAAATGAAGTAACTTGGAATTCAATGATAAACTAAAACAATGTAAATTTATATATTTATTCAAACATCAACACGGACCCTGACACGACACAACACAAGTCAGACACTTCCCAACACTTGGACACACAATAAACACATTAAAAGTTTAAATGAAGTAACTTGGAATTCAATGATAAACTAAAACAATGTAAATTTATATATTTATTCAAAAAAAAAAAAAAAAAATTTATATGTATTCTTCTCCGTTTTTTATTTTTGAGTTAAATATTCATATATATGAAATATAGTAATTATTTATCCTTTCATATAATGTATAATAAATATAAAAAATTATATATTTTGCATGTGTCCCCCACATGTCGTGTCTTACATTTTTTGAAAATTTGCGTGTTACCGTGTTTGTGCCATGTCATGTGTCTGTGTTCATGTTTCTTAGCTTGAGATGGACTGAGAGCATAAAATGCAATCTACAGACTTTCAAATTTGGGTGGGGCCATGGCCACCAACTTTGATCAATCAATATATCTTTAATGTAATGGTGGCCAAAAATATTGATATATTTTTCTCATAACTATTAAAATAATTTAATAGGGATAAATTGTCATGGGTTACAACTAGGAATAGAGAATTGCAAACTAGTAAATTTTTACCTAGCGGCATAAAAATTGATTGAAGATACTCTTTTCAATTTTAATTTGTAATTTAGTTAATAACATAAGATTTGTGGTCAATAAGGAAACTATGGAGAAAGCAATAAAAATAAGGTACTGAAACAATTTAATCCACATTAAACATTCCAAACTTTTTAAGTTCTAAGAAGCACCAACACTTCTAAGAAGGTAACTTATTGTGTCCGACATGACACGATACTTCTCAGATACTTCCCAACACTTATATAATAAACATATTACAAGTTTGAACAAAATAACATGGAATCCAATAACAAAACAATAACAATGTAAATTTATACCTATTCTCCTCCTTTAGACTTTAAAAATATTCACATACATGACATATAATAATTATTTATTCTTATGAATGATATAATAAACGTATTAAATTATATATTTTGCACGTGTCCCCCATGTGTCGTGTTCTATATTTTTTTTGAAAATTTCCATGTCTTTGTGTCTTGTCACATGTTCCTGGCAGTAGGTATATGAGGATCTAGGGAAGGATCATGATTAGTAAGTGATAATGAAAATAAATTGGTGGTAATAGAAAACTAATTGTTATATCTTGAGAACTATCGAGGTTAATCAATTGAAACCCATGCTGAGTGGTTTTCTACTTGATAATGTGATGATATTTTATTTGAATTGACTTATGTTGGAGTATTGAAATAGTGGCAAGTCTGAATGCATTGGTTATGATGACAATGAGTAGCCTATGAAGCATGGACACTCTGAAATTGGTGACGTGGCGGTGTCCGACATGGGGACATGCCGGGGACACTTATAGGACACGCCAGATGGCGTATCCCTTTAATTTAATGATTTTTTGTAAGGGACATGGCGGGGACACGCGTGTCACGACATGGGACACGGCAAGGGGACACAGAGAAGGAGAAAGAGAAGACCTAAATCCTAAATCAAAAGAAGAAGAAAAAACAAAGAAAAGAAGACTAACTTGTTCGATCGATCTCTATGAAAAACAACTAGGGCTTCGAATTCGAATCGACTTGCGACTTCTATCTCCGAAATAACGAACAGATGTTGACTCAAATGAGAACCCAGATGTCGCGAACTTGAATCAACTAACCCACCCAGATGATGTGAACTGAAATCGCCTTCAACTTCGAACTGAAATGCCCTCTCTCGTCTCTGTGTTTGTGTGTGTGACACCTCTCGCCTCTCTCTCTTCTTTTTCTTCTCCCGACTCTCTTCTTTCTTTCTTTTTCTTTTTTTAATTTATTTTCTGTATAAATATATATACTTATATATTATATATTTTTATTTAGTTTTTTTTATTTATTTATAAATTTATGTCTTTTATGTATTTACCATCATTTTATTTTCTTTTAATTTCTCTATTTAATTTTTTTACTTTTATAAACATATATACCTTTTTATAAATATATATATCTTTTGGTGTTTCCTCTTTTATTGAATTAATGTTACTATGTTAGTGTTTGTTAATTTTAATTTAGGATGAATGTAATATAAATTTACATAATACATAAAAATATATTAAAAAAAAAAAAAAATTAGCCGCGTCCCCCGTCGTGTCCGTGTCCCCATTTTTTGGAAATTACCGTGTCCCGTGCCTGTATCCGTGTCCATGTTCGTGTCCGTATCCGTGTCCCCCGCCATGTCCGTGTCCCTATCTTTTGGAAATTACTGTATCCCGTGTTTGTATTATGTAATTTACATAATACATAAAAATATATTTACAAAAAAAAAAAAAAAAAATTAGTCGTGTCCTCCGCTGTGTCCATGTCCCCATTTTTTGGAAATTACCGTGTCCCGTGTCTATATCCGTGTCTGTGCAGACATGGACACGGACACGGACACGGACGGATCTGATAATTACACGGATACGGACACTCAATTAACGACGGACACGGATACGGAATTTGGATACTTATCACGCAAAAATGGGAACACGGACAAGGACACGGCGGGGGACATTACATTCATCCTAAATTAAAATTAACAAACACTAACATAGTAACATTAATTCAATAAAAGAGGAAACACTAAAAAAATATATATATATATATTTATTTATAAAAAGGTGTATATGTTTATAAAAGTAAAAAAATTAAATTGAGAAATTACAAGAGAATAGAATGATGGTAAATACATAAAAGACATAAATTTATAAAGAAAAAAAAAACTAAATAAAAATATATAATATATAAGTATATATATTTATACTGAAAATAAATTAAAAAAAGAAAAAGAAAGAAAGAAGAGTCGGGAGAAGAAAAAGAAGAAAGAGAGGCGAGAGGTGAGAGAGAGAGAGATGAGAGAGGGCATTTCAGTTAGAAGTTGAAGGCGATTTCAGTTCACATCATCTGGGTGGGTTTGTCGATTCAAGTTCGCGACACCTGGGTTCCCATTTGAGTCGACATCTGTTCGTCATTTCGGAGATCGAAGTCGCAAGTCGATTAGAATTCGAAGCCCTAGTTGTTTTTCATGAGATCGATCGAACAAGTTAGTCTTCTTTTCTCTGTTTTTTTTTCTTTTTATTTAGGATTTAGGTCTTCTCTTTCTCCTTCTCTGTGTCCCCTTACTGTGTCCCATGCCGTGACATGCGTGTCTCCGCCGTGTCCCCTACAAAAAATCATTAAGTTAAAGGGACACGCCATCTGGCGTGTCTCGTACGTGTCCCCGGCGTGTCCGCGTGTCAGACACCACCACGACACCGATTTTGGAGTGTCCGTCCTTCATAGGTAGCCAGGTACAGTCATATAACTAATTATCATATCTTTGAATAAACTGTCATTATTACTTTAGAAACGTATCCAGTGTTGCCGATAAAAAAAAAAAAAAAAATGTATCCAGTGTTGTGCACTAGGAAATATGACATTGTTTTTAATACCCTTTACAGGAACATGTTTTTCCCTTTGGTTCTTAGTTATTCATGGGTGGGAACTAGAACCAACCTATGCCTAAAACCAAAAAAGTTGCTGCTGTAGCTTGGGTTTATGGGATCAATTATGATTTGTTGTTACATTTGAGATTAGCTTAAGACCCTCAAGTTGGCTCTTAGGCTGCCATTGCCTTCTACGTGCTAAGGCCAAATTCCATGGGGGCAAGTTCTTGAAACGATGTAAGCTTGTTAAATATAATCCACAACACATGACAAATCTAGAACACTTGATATATATTTATCACAATAATTCTGAAACACCATGCCAAATAAAAAGAGGAAAAAAAGGAGCAAAGTAGCGAATATAATGATGAAAA
This sequence comes from Camellia lanceoleosa, assembly GCA_025200525.1. NCBI lineage: Eukaryota > Viridiplantae > Streptophyta > Magnoliopsida > Ericales > Theaceae > Camellia > Camellia lanceoleosa. The sequence continues at coordinate 508,662 of JANUSC010000062.1, forward strand.
AAATGGTACACTGGCCGGTACGGTACTATTGTTGACAATATTCATCCAAACATGTCGTATTTTTTCATTTTTCACTTTGTTAAATGGACACGCTTAAGACATTAGGAGCACACATGCGACACATATTGTAAGGTTGAAGAAAGTAACTTGAGATCCAATGATACAATAAAACATTGTGATTTGTTCCTATTAATCCATTATATTTTAGACTTTCATTTTAGGAATTCTATATCCCAGAATTTTTAGTTTGTTTATAAATACTACTTTGTAAAATAGATATTAAGACTTTTTTGTTCACACTTGTTTTCCATTATGTACAATTGAAAAAGGATTTCTTACTATTTTGGTGTAATAACCAAACCAAATTAAGTTGTAAGTGGGGTTAGTTACATGAATCTTTTGTTGCCATTCTGGTCCGTTGAGGGCTATATACTTAGTTAAATTAAATAAATTCATATATTCTTTTACTACTGCTTCCTATGTCAGTTTAGGACTTCCTCTCCCCCCCCCCCCCAAAAAAAAAAAACCAACATTTTCATTTATGTGATCATATCACTCTTTCTTGCTGTTACATTTATAGGTTCCACTGTACATGACTAAACCATTTTATCCTGTTCTTTCTCAACTTATCCTCGATTGGTGCTACTCTTACCATCTCACAAATATTTTCATTTCTAATTTTCAATTGGAAATGTTCTTAGATATGACAAAAGAGGAACATACAAATATGGTAATCTCTTTGCAATTTATTTAAGTTATATCTTAACCGACATCTGAAGTAAACTAGATATGTTAATGGAGATTCTAGAACTATTATGATGCATTCAAATATGGTATCAATATTCTACATTTTTTTGCTAAGTTGTACACCATAGTTTCTGATTGTTTGTTGCCGTCATCTATTTGTAATTTATATTATTGTTGACAAATTTGGTGCTATGTAGTTACAATGCAAGCGCAAAAGTTAGCTCCTCCTGACATGATATGCAAAGACAGGTTTTTAGTTCAGAGCACAGTTGTTCCTGCAGGAACAACAGATGAGGATGTTGATCCTGACATGGTAAGTTCTGTACTTTTACACGAAGTTGGTGCTGATGCTCTATTCTGGTTTCTCATGGTTCAGTTTGGCAGTTTGCCAAAGATTTTGGCAGATACGTTGAAGAGAACAAGATGAGAGTGATCCTTGTCAGCCCCCCCAATTCTCCAGTACTATCACCAATCAATGGAACATTGAAACACGTGCCAGCTTATGAAGATTCAATACTGAAAGATCAAGTACTGAGGAAACTTGAAAGCTTTACTCCACGTCACACAGTAAGAGATTCTCCTTTTTGTTGACATGAGGCTCATCTATACCCTGGATATTTTTCAATACATTTTATTTGTGGATATCGCGTTGCTGTAATTTCTTGTTGGCTCTGTTTGTCTTAGGAGGCTTTTTAGGGAATTGCACAGGTGATCAATCCTAAGGGTGGATTGGATCTTTAGTATGTTCTGAATCTTTTTGTGCTATTTGACCAGTTACTTGTGCAGTTCATTAGGAAAAGGGATTTGTGTTAGGCATTCAGCATATGACTTATGCTATCTGTGATATTATGATGAAGTTTTAAGTCCGTTGTGATTTGCATCTGAAATGTAGTATAGTGATTTTCTTTTTCCATTTGTGTCAGGTTACTAAGGATGTGGAAGCCAAAATGGAAAACAGTAAGGAGGTAAAGCCAGCAAAGGGTGTGGTGTATAAAACAATGAAGGATATGGAGGAGCCAGCAAAGGATGTAGAGTATAAAACAATGAAGGATGTGGAGGACCAAGCAAAGGATGTAGATTATAAAACATTGAAGGATATGGAGGAGCCAGCAAAGCATGTAGAGTATAAAACAAGGAAGGATGTGCAGGAGCAACCAAAGGATGTGGATTACAAAATAATGGAAGATGTGGGTGAGCAGGTGAAGGATGCAGATTATATGGCAATGAATGATGTGGAGGAGCAAGCTAAGGATGTGGATTGTAAAACAATGAAGGATGATCAGGAGCCTGCAAAGGTAGTAGAGTCTAAAACAATGAAAGATGAGGAGGAGCCTGCAAAGGAAGTAGAGTATAAAACAATGAAGGATGAGAAGGAGCCTGCAAAGGAAGTATATCATGCAAAGGAAGTAGAGTATAAACCAATGAAGGGTGTGGAGGAGCTGCAGTTAGTTAAAGATATTGAGGATATGAAGTCAAAACTTAATGAACTTGAATCAAAGCTAAGTGAGGTCAGTTTTCTCCATGGTTTCTGGTTTTTAACTTGATGACATATTAATCATATGGTTTCTTGTTTGCTGGTTAGTTACTTGTGGTAAGTGGGTTCTATGGTTACAGCTATACCTATACTCTTGCTTTTTCCTGTATCTGATGTAAACATTCATCAGAGTTGGCTAACGTGGATATCATTCTTTATTTTAGATATATTTCATTTTTACAAACCATGTAGAGGATATGTGAACTGTGGGTTTTTGGTCCCAGGTTTCATATCTGTTTCTTCCTCCTTTTTCTTTTGATTAGATAAGAAGCCACATGCAAGAGGAGAATAGTGACATGTGCACAGTATTTGGTTGCATTATATATTGAAATATTTGGATCCACCCAAAAATGTTTTTTATACTTGAAAATACATTTAGGATTAAGGTTCAAAAGAGGAAAACTTAGGGTCAATGATTGTAAATCAAGACAATATGGACTTGATACTCATTAATCCGTACTCTAGGATTTTTAAATTTAGAAATACTAAAGAATAAAACTTTTAATTTGCTTGTGAATAGAGCTTTTTAAAATAGATATTAAGATTTTTTTTGTTCACACTTTGCACTTTTCCTAACATATATGTGGAAAATGATTTCTTCCTATTTTGATATAGTAAAATATACATATATTTTTTATGTAAAAAATAGATAGCTTGTCATTATTTTATGTATACATTTAAATTTTTGTATTTAAATGTTGTCGCATCCCCACCATGCCGTGTCTTAATATCTTGAATATTGTCATATTGGGGTGTCCACATTGTTTAGTGCTATGGAGTTTTTTTTTTAAAAGTTTTATGGAGGTGTGTCATTGTTTACCATGATACAATCATTTATGTATTAGGCATATGACTGAAACCAATTTTCCGAATATGATTATTGTTATTGAATCTAATTAATTTCATTTCTTTTGTGGGTATTAGATAGATCCAATGAAGCATGGACACGGCAAAATCGGCACTATGGCGGTGTCGGACACGAGGACACGCTGGGGACACATAACCTTTAATTTAATTATTTGGACACACTGGGGACACGCGTGTCCAGATCTAGACATGGCATGAGACACGACGAGGAGAGAGAGACAGAGGGGGAGAGTGCGAAGGAAGAGAATGAAAAGACAAACCTTCGACTCCAATCGTCAAACATCCAGTTGACTCGAACCATCGATCTCGTCTCGCTCGCATCGAACCATCGAACCATGTCTCGCTCGCATCGTCCCCCTCTCTCTCTCTCTCTCTCTCGCTCCGTCTCTCTCTTGCCATCTCTGTCCCTTCGCTTTCTTTTTTATCTCTTGTATATATATATAAGTATATATAAGATAATATTAATAAAATCATATTATTTTATAAGTATATATAACATAATATATACTACTTATACATATTAATAAGAAAAACACATGTATATAAAATAAAATAAAAAATTACCAAAAACACATTATTTAAAAAAGGAAATAAATAAATAAAATAATTAACGTATATTAAAATAAAAATATTTATATAAAAAAAAATTGTCGTGTCCCCTGCCGTGCCCGTGTCCCCATTTTTTGGAAATTGTTGTGTCTCGTGTCGTTTTCCTTGTCCGTGTTCGTGTCTGTGTCTGTGTCCGTGTCCGTATCCGTGTCTGTGTCCGTGTCCGTACTTTATAGGATAGATCTACTGATATACCTAAGATATAACCTCAGGACCCATCTCCCATCAGAGCTCTTTGGTAATTCTGTGAAATAAACTTTATTATTTTTTTGTAAGAAAAAATAACTGCATTAGATATCTCTCATGAAATAAGATGGGTTCAGCCTATTTCTGCAATCCATCTCATAATCCAGCCAGGAAATCATGTCGCTGCAAATTAATTCCAAGTTGACTTGGTTGATTCAACTCAGTCTCAAATCTCAACTGACACTTGGATGTCTATGTATTAACTTGTTCCAAAGGGCAAAAAAAGAAAAAAGAAAAAAGAAAAAAAAAATATCAAAAACTATCTATGTTGTTAATTGGTTGTTCATATTCAGAGCATATTTTGATGTATTATTAATGCCATTCAATTGGATGGGGCTCCTAATTCACTGACTTACGTCATACTTATTACGGTTAGACTTAGATATGCGAAGCTTGTGTGGAAGTTCATGGAAATTGAATTATTCCACCTTATTTTCGCACAGGATCTAAATAAGTCTTATTTGGTTCATCTTCAGAGTGTGCAAGTTTTATTCTCATCACGATTAACACAGGGCATGCTCAAATTTACTGTGGTAATTGAAAATCCCAATAATTAATGGAATCAATGACTTATTGAGTTAATCAGTTTTGCATTATGCTTTCGAGGAATTCAATCTGATGTTGTTTTGATTGTTAGTTATCTATTGTTAATGATTGCAGAAAAAAATTGAAAAGGTCACAGAATTTGAAGCAAACATAAATTACCTTAGGTTCCGTTTGGATATATGGATTTCAAATGAAGGGATTTGAGGTTAAACTTTTTAAAAATATAGGAGTTGGTTATTGTATAAGACTGAGAAACTAAGGGGGAAGATAGAGCTTGGACAACTATAATTCTTAGTGTGAATGATTTCAAATAATTATTTTTGTTTACATTGCTAATTAACATTCATCATAATCAATTATCGTAAAGCTATCAATTTTGAAATTCATATCTAAACTATCATATCTAAATTTGAACTATTTTCTTTGAATGCTCGGTGCCTAAATACTTTCATTTCAAATCCATAAATCCAAATGCAACCTAACACTTGTGCTCATGATCAATTCAATCATTGATTGAAAAGATACACCTTCTTATATTTTGTTATTTTTAGAGAATACTAGATTAGGGAATGATTAGGATATCATCCCCTATTTATATTAATGAATTTAATAATTATAAGGAAGCCCTAAGGCACAGAATAATTACAAAATAAGAACCCAAATAATAATATATTATTTTAACACTCCCCCTCAAGCTGGTGCGAAAATATATCTCATGCCCAGCTTGCCTAAGATGTCTTGAAATGGCTTACTCTCAATTCCCTTGGTGAGGATGTCAGCAAGTTGTTTACCAGACTGCACAAAGGGAGTACATATTGTGCCACTAGTGAGTTTCTCCTTAATAAAGTGGCGATCAATCTCAACATGCTTTATCTTGTCATGTTGAATCGGATTGTGAGCGATGTTGATAGCGGCCTTATTATCACAGTATAACCGTATAGAGTCCATCTGATCAATACCTAGATCACTTAACAATAACTTGATCCATAAGAGCTCATACACCCCTTGTGCCATAGCTCTAAACTCAGTTTCTGCACTTGACCTGGCAACTACATTCTGTTTCTTACTTCTCCAAGTAACTAAGTTGCCTCCAACAAAGGTGCAATACCCTGAAGTCGATTTCCTATCAGTCACTGATCCAGCCCAGTTAGCATCTGTATAGGCTTCCACATGAAGATGATCATACTTTGAAAAATAAAGACCTTTACTAGGAGTAGACTTCAAGTACCTCAAAATCCTCATAACAGCCTTGAAGTGAATCTGATGAGGAGCATGCATAAATTAGCTAACCACACTGATAGCAACATCAATATCAGGACGGGAGTGAGATAGGTTAATGAGCTTACTTACTAATCGCTGATAGCTCTCCCTGTCAACAGCTGCTCCTCCTTCATCATTCCCCAGTTTTTGATTGGGTTTCAGTGGAGTGTCACAGGCCTTGCAGCTAAGCATCCCAGTTTCCTTCAACAGATCAAGCACATATTTCCTCTGTGAGATAAATATCCCATCCTTGGAGCGAGCAACTTCAATTCCCAGAAAATACTTCAAGCTCCCCATGTCTTTGATTTCAAACTCACTAGCTAAATATTTCTTCAATAGAGGAATTTCATCACTATCATCGCCTGTAAGAACTATGTCATCTACATAAACAATGAGTGCTGTAGTCTTACCAAGTGAGGAATGTTTCACAAACAAGGTGTGATCTGCCTGACTCTGTTTGAAGCCATATTTAAGCATAGCCTGAGTGAATCTCTCAAACCAAGCCCTTGGAGACTGTTTGAGACCATATAATGACTTTCGAAGCCTACATACTTTGCCTTCTGTTTGATAATCTTCAAAACCAGGAGGAATGTCCATATATACCTCTTCTTCGAGGTCACCATGGACAAAGGCATTCTTTACATCAAACTGATGAAGTGGCCAATCTAGATTAGCTGCTAGAGAGAGAAGTACTCTGACTGAATTCATCTTAGCCACAGGTGCAAAAGTCTCTTGATAGTCAACGCCAAATGTCTGAGTGAACCCTTTGGCCACAAGTCTCGCCTTGTAACGCTCAATAGAACCATCCGCTTTGTGTTTCACAGTATACACCCATTTGCATCCCACAGGTCGTTTGCCCTTAGGTAACTCAGTCAATTCCCAAGTGCCATTCTTCCTAAGTGCTTTCATTTCATCAATCATGGCAAGTTTCCACTTAGAGGTAGCAAGAGCATCCTGAAAATAGTTAGGAATGCTAACAGAGGAAATATTTGACATAAACGCTCTATATGAGGACGACAAATGAGAGTAAGACACAAAATTTGAGATAGGATGTTGAGTATAAGATTTCACACCCTTTCTCTTGGCAATAGGAACATCAAGATTAATGGACTCAAGAGATTCAAAGTTACCTGAACTCTCATCAGAAGCAGGAGATGGCAGTGGAGGAGCAGAAGTGGTCTCTTGTATCCAAGTAACTTTCTGTCTGTTTTTGTCGCGGACATAAACTTGCCCTTCCTTATCCTTGGTGACATTGGGTTCTGTAGTCCCAATAGGAGGTGGTGGTGCAAGAATAACTGGTTCCACCATAGGAATCACAGCAATCACTTCACACCAAGGCTCTCCCGGAAGGGAGGACTGGGACACCGGAGAGGACAAGAAATAGGACTGGGATTCAAAGAAGGTGACATTCATGGACACAAACCACTTATGAGAAGGAGGGTGGTAATACTTATACCCTTTTTGAGTAGGAGAGTACCCAAGGAAAACACATTTGAGGGAACGAGGGTCCAACTTACCACGAGTAGGAGAGTGATTATGGACAATACAGACAGAGCCAAATATTTCGGGAGGAATAGAAAATAAGGACGGGGAACCGAGGAGGACTTGAAGAGGAGCTTGTTTTTGCAAGATCTGAGTAGGAAGACGATTAATAAGATGGGCAGCGGTGAGAACAACGTCGCTCTAGTAGGATCGAGACACACTCATAGAAAAACACATGCACTGAGCCATGTCAAGAAGATGGCGATTCTTGCGTTCCGCCACTCTATTTTGTTGAGGGGTATTGGTGCAGGAGGCCTGATGGATAATGCCATGAGTAGAAAAATATTGCCCTAATCCAGAATCTATGTATTCACCCCATTATTAGAACGGAATATTTTGATAGTTGCCCCAAACTGAGTATAAATAATCTTATGAAAATTGAGGAACACAGAGAAAACCTCACTCTTGTCTTTCATGAGATACACCCAAATAGTATGAGAAAAATCATCAATAAATGTAACAAACCCGCGACGACCTTTCACAGATACAACACGAGATGGACCCCAAACATCAGAATGTATTAATGAGAAAAGAACTAAACTTTTATTAAAACTGGGAGCAAAAGAAGCTCTGTGTTGTTTTCCAAGCTGACAAGACTCACAAAGAAATTCAGACACATTATTTTTTGAAAAAACAGATGGAAATAAATGCTTAAGTAAAGAAAAAGAAGGATGCCCAAGACGCCGATGCCACAGCCATATATCATCAGTGGTAGTAGGACCCTTTGTGGAAGAATGAGCAAGCTTGTCTGGTTGATCTAGGAAGTAGAGATCATTTTCTGTACTACCACTGTCATTCGTTTTCCTCGTGACAAGGTCTTGAAAAAGACAATGATCAGGAAAAAATGTCATACTACAATTCAAATCTTTTGTAATACGACTCAAGAATAGCAGGTTAACAGAAAAATTGGGAACATGGAGAACAGAAGAGAGAGGTAAAGTAGGAGTGACATGGACTAAACCTTTCCTAGAAATAGAAGAAACAGTATCATCTGCAATCCTAACTTTGTCCTGACCTGAAGTGGGCTTATAGGTAGAGAAAAGGTTAGAGGAGCCAGACATATGATCTGAGGCACCAGAATCAATAATCCAGGGCAAAGACGTATGAGACAGGAAAACACAAGGAGAAAAGGTTAAGTTACCTGAGCGGGCAAATGATGAGAAAGATGTATTGAGAGTAGTAGAAGACTGGCAGTCCAACAAGTGACGTAGAACATCCTTAAGCTCATGAGTAGTCATGTTAGAGAGACCATCAAAAGCCTGGCCAACAGAAGCAGAAGTAGAATCAAGTTTATCAACGGCACTAGACTGATGAACCCGAGGATAGGAGCCACGTCCTCTAGACTGGCTTGATCGACCTCCTCTAGAACCAGACCGTTCACCTCGACCCCCGGATGGAGTTCCATGAAGCTTCCAACACGTCTCACGAGTATGTCGTGGCTTCTTACATTAATCACAGAATACAGACACCTTGGCAGTAGACGGAGGGATGGGAGTCAGGCTGAGGCCATCTCTAAAGGTAGACAGTAATGCCGAGTGGTCTATAGAGACAAGGGACATCATAGTAGGCCGGCGGCTTTTCTCATTTTGTACATAGGCAAAAGCCTCCTGAAGTGAACGAAGAGTGTCCATACTCAGAACCCGACTCCGAACTGGATTATACTCCATATTGAGATCGGTCAGAAACTTGAAGACTCTTTCCTATGCAATGGACTTCCTATACCCGACTGAATTAGCAGTGCAAACAGGCTTATAGTTCTGCAGGTGATCAAGGCGTTTCCAGCCATTGGTGAGGAAGGTGAAGTACTGGAGAACCATCTACTCCCTGAACAGAGCTCTCAATAGAGCAGTGTAACTCAAATGCCTATGAGAAATTCCCTTTGCGGGAATAGGTGGTAGTCCCAGCATCCCAAACATCCTGGGCAGTCTCCATAGATAAGTAGCCCTCGCCAATGTCTGGTACCATCGAATGAATAAGCCAACCCATAATCAAAGAGTTGGTAATCTCCCATTGGTCATAACTCGGGTCAATTGTGCTGGGTGCCTGTATCTGGCTATCCACATACCCCATCTTCCCTCTACTCTTCAAAAACATAGTCAAACTTTGCGACCACACGAGATAATTTTGACCATTAAATAGAGAGGTAGTGATTTTAAGATTAGGGTTGGGGTTTTCAATCATAGTAGTAGGTATAGGGAAACTCTCACTCCTAGGTGTCTGATAAGTAGTGGACACATCGGTGAAATCTGCCATAGATACTGTACTACTGAGCCCTCAACAAAACTAGTGACAATCATAAATTCGGAAAGTGGAGGAATACAAACACAATGACCACTAAGAAAATTAAACACTTAAAAAACTCATCAACTCTTTTTTTCCATTTTTTTTTTCTTTTTTACTCTTTTTTTTTTGAAAGACAAAAAATAAAAAAATAAATAAATTAAAGAAAAACAAGGCAGAGGCGAGTTACAGACACAAACAGAGCTTCCAAGTCACGAACAAGTCACGAAGAGAACTCAGCGATACATCTTCACAAAGACGACAGATGACAAAGCAGGATGGGATAGACCCACCACGGAGGCGTGAGGATAGACGATTAAGGGTCGCTTAGGGCTCTCCCAGCCCAGTCGGCTACTGCTGTCAGGCCACCTGGCCTTAGCTTTGTCGGCGAGATACACCCAGTCGAGACTGCCTAGGGCTCTCCCAGCCCAGTCGGCCACTGCTGTCAGGCCTCCTGGCCTTAGCTTCGTCGACAAGTGTGGAAGACGACTATGGAGTGACGATGGTCCTAACGGTGTGACGATGGAAGACGACTGTGTGGTGTCTCTGTGGTGGCTCTGGTGGGTACTGTATGGGTAGAGGAATTTAGGTTTTAGGGTTAGGCTCTGATACCATGTTATTTTTAGAGAATATTAGATTAGGGAATGATTAGGATATCATGCTCTATTTATATTAATGAATTTAATAATTACAAGGGAGCCGTAAGGCATAGAATAATTACAAACCCAAATAACAATATATTATTCTAACATATTTCATGTCTACATTAAGTTTAGTAACAAGCGTTATGGCCCTATTGTTTGATGGTGATACTTTATAAATGGGTTTTCTAGAATTCTCCAAATCAACAATTTCGACGAAGTGTATTGTCACTTTGCACAGTGCTTTAAATTTTTTCCTTGTAAGTTCTGTTATGGGTCTTTTTCTTTCCATGTTTTGGGCTAAGAAGCACGGACACAGATATAGATGCGGACACGGACACAGATGTAAATGTGGATGTGGATGTGGATGTGGATGTGAACACGGGACATGGCGATTTTAAAAAAATGGAGACATGGACATGGCAATAAAATATGTTTTCATATATTTTTATTTACTATTTAGATTAATATTATATCCACAAACAATTAATATTAACAAAAACTAACTCTAATTCTATATTTAAAAAAAAATAAAATAAGTACTTTTAAATTAACAAGTACAATTTATACCTTTTTTTTAAATTTATGGATGGTCTATTAAGTATTTAAATCTAAGAAAAAAATAATAAATATTAAACGTTCATCAAAAGTACTAAATAAAATGAGAGAAAAGACAACTTGGCATGTTCTTAGTGTCTTCAAAGTGTCCCCGGCATTTCTCTTGATAATAAATTAATTTAATAAGGAGACATGCCATGTGGTGTGTCCCATATGTGTCCAATAAGGAGACATGCCATGTGGTGTGTCCCATATGTGTCCCGCCATCTCCACATGTCCCCAAAGTGTCCGTGTGTCCGACACGGACACAACACTTGTTTTGAAGTGTTGGTGCTTCATAGTTTTTGGGCCTTTGTGAAAAAGTTTTACCATCAATTGTGAAATTGGCTTCACTTAGTGCTGTATCACCGTTATGTAGGTTAAATGCCTGTATAGTGGAGGATAAAACGGAGTGGGTCAATCTTCTTAAGAAAGTGCAACATTCTGTTGTATTTAAAAATTTGATGCACCTTTTTGAGAATATAATATAAATAATTGCTCCTCTCTAACAGCTTAAGCTTTTAGATGAGATGGTGATCAGCATTTCAATACACCTCATGGATTTAGAAGTGATTTATGCTTTTCTTTTCAATATCATTACTCATGATCTTTTGGACTTACCACTGCAGGCTGAAGTTACCATTTCAAAGCTAACAGAGGAGAGGAGATGGATTGCTCAAGAGGGGGAAAGCTTTCGACAAGAATTGGTACTAGATCCTTGCATTATTTTTGTAGAGTGTATGTTGTTTTATGTCCAAGATCACGAGTTTAGCCATAAACCCTGAAATGGTCGTTTTATAATCAATACAAAGTAATGGTGTAGAATGAGCTGGAGCATTAATGGGTATGAATGATAGAGGGTAGCTATGATCTGTCTAACCACCCTCTCTCTCCAACTGCTTATCGTTTTTTGATTACCCATCTACCTTCTTCTGTATTATTTAATTAGGGTCTTGTTTTGTTATCTTTAGTTAAAGACATGCTTAAATTTGTTTTGGGAGGCACTGAATGAAGGATAAATGCTATGGCCACCAAGATGAGTTCTACAGCCAATCTTTTCTAAGTACCTAATTGTCCATTGAAGCCTTTGCTACCTATGAAATCCAAGATCCAGTGGCTTAATTTTTCTATTTTGGTTCAAGGGATGGCTGAAGCCAAACTGAAAACAAAAGACTACAAATGAACCCTTGATGCACTCCGCACTCAACTGAACTTGAGCCAACAATGGCTGAATAGCTTACTTGAATTGCATAAGGAGTATTTGTATTGAATAGAGTGCCATGTTCTTGGCATACCATTAGAAGAGATGAAAGTGAAGTTATGAATCTCTAATGCTACTTCCTTTTAAACCTCTTGCAAAAATATCTCTCGGCCATGTTTTTTTTCCCCTCTCAAGTTGTGTGGTAATTGGTTTCTTGTTAGTGAGTTGAAAAGTAGTGGTCATTCTATATCATGACGTGGATTACTCATCCATTCTCATTTTGTCTATATTTTGTGAATTATTGTTCATAAAAGAGTCTCTGGTAGTTGTTGCAACCTTGTTGGACTTGCTGCTTCTTGACATTGGCTTTCCTTGCCCTGCAGGCTTTGTTGAGAAGTAAGAGTGGAGCAATTGAAGTTCAGGTGGGATTTCCTTTCCTGTTTGTTTGTATGGTGTCACTCATCAGTGTCATGCTTGGATACCTTCTAAACCGCTGAGATGGAAAAGAATCACTAGTATGAAGAAGACATTATGGTAGATTCATTATATAATGCCTGTATGCTAGAAATTTTTGTTGCAAGTGTAACAACCCTGTTCTCCAAATCTAAACAATCTGTATTAAGCCAAGTCACATGTGAATTGTGGATATGGTTTGTGTACATATCAATAATAATAATAAAAAATAATACCCATATAAAAAAAAAATAAATGAATAATAGAAAAGTTATACAAAATAATGTGGTTTTACTGTGGGCCTATTATTTCAAAATGATGAATATTATTTCAAAATGATGAATCCACTAAGATGATTGTTAATTGTAAAAATGTTAAATGTGGCATGATTCTGGTGAAAGATTTTGTATGAATTTTTTGTTAGAATAGCTATTTCTGTGAAAAATATGCATGTATAGGTGTTGAAGATGGTTTTGATTAATAGGTAAAAGATTTGACCAAAATTTTCTACTTCTATTTTGGTGCCCATTAAGTTGCCTTCGCCGCTTTAGTGTCTGTTCAATAATTGAGTTGAGCTACCAAAATTCAAATGAAATTTAGAATCTCATCAATGTGGTTCTACTTGCATGCATTTTATTTTTAAAGTAAAATAGAATAAACTCTTTGCTGGCAAATGGAATATCAGGCAATTCTTTATGAAGTTTGATGGTTGTGTTTGGATCTTTTATTGATTTAGGGAAGAGAATGAAGAGGAAATGAAATTGTTTATGCGTTGCCTTTGTTTTCCGTTTTCTATTTTTTTTTCTTACAACAAGAACTTGTTTGGTATATTTATTTTTATTTGCAAAAAGTGGATTCAGTTTCAAAATTTTCAAATTTTTGAAAATGACAAAAAAAAAAAAAAAGAAAAAGAAAAAGAAAAGAAGTAAAGAAAAGTGTTTTCACTTATTTTAAAAATAATTTTTACTCACCACCTTTGTTCATCACCTGTTGTCGGCCGTGATCGCCAAGTAGGGATGAGCATGGTAATGCTTAGTTTGGTTTTGAAGTAAATCAAAGTCAAATCATAGCTTAAGATTTCATAAAATTTAAAAACAAATTGAGTTATAAAAATCTTGAAATCAAATCAAACCAAACTATAAAAATGTTCATGAATTTTGTCATCATTCACAACATAATCACAACATCCTCAAAGATCAAATAATATATTATCATTTTACAAATAAAATTGTTTAAATGATTATTTAAAATTAGCTTTACTATTTGTGGTAGCCGAATAAAGTTAATTCAGGAAGACCAAGAAATCTGATCGGCATCGGGCCAAAGAGAGTTCGGCCCTATCCAGGGGGTCTTGAAGCCGAATATACAAATTGGCCATATAAGAAGCCAAGTAGGAACCAACATATAACTGGAAAGCCGAGTAAGCAATCACGTGCAAGATTAAGAGTGGGTCCGACCCTTGGGCCCAGATGTAATATAAAAAGAGGAACGTCAACCAAAAAGAGGTATGTGAAAACAGAAGAAGTAACTTGAAATAGAAGTAAACTTGAGGAAATTCTAACTTGTCCGTTGGAGTGTTAATTTCAGTACCCCCGACCAGAGTGTTCCTTTTTTAGGTAGCAATCAGAGAATCAAAGACGTCTGATTGGATTCCGAAGTATTTCCAAACCACTTCTCCACAATTGGTGCCGTTTGTGGGAAAACTCAAGTGCATCCATGGAGGGCGTAACAGATGATCCTTCGGTAGTTGCTGACGAAGTTACGCCAAGAGATGACATCACTCCAAGAAACATGCTTGGACCGGAGAATATCACCGCGCGACGGGCCTTGAACTTCGACTTAGTAGCTCATACCTCACCCTTAACTTCTGTGCAAGAGACTATGCAGACAATCATGGATCAAGCAAGGCGAAACGAACAGCGTCTAGAAAATATGATGGTTAAAAATGAGCGCTTGTGCCACGAATTGGCCTTGGAGCTAGCCAAATCCCCGTAGGTTGCATGCCATGACCGGGGTCGATCCTTAGGAAAGAAGGATGATTGACGATGTTGACTTCGGAAACATAATAATGGCAGTGATTCTAACTCGCCATCCTAGGAACCTAGAAAAAAGGGACAAGTCGATGTATCCAGCTCATCCAAAGGAAGTTCGTACGTACGACACAGGCGAGGGAAAAGAAGTGATAATTTGGATGAAGAAGATAAGCATGACCCTTTCGTGCGACGCATCGCAAGGGTTGTGCTGCCCAAGAAGTTCAAAGCACCATTGTTCACCCTATATGACGGAAAATCAGACCTCACTGACCATATTCGTCATTATAAACAAGTGATGACATTGCATGCTGATGATGAAGCCCTCATGTGTCGAATGTTTTCAAGTAGCCCGGGACCGTTGGCCGTCAGATGGTACTATAAACTGGAGCCGGCACCAATAAAAAGCTTTCATCAACTCCAAAAATTCTTCAGAGCAAGATTCATCACCAATGAAGTCCAGCTAAAGCAAGCTAACTCTCTCTGGGTAATGCAAATTAAACCAAAAGAAACCCTTCGTGAGTACTCGGTACGCTATTAGGAATGTTTTAACCTGGTAGATGATGCCTGCAATGATTCCATGGCCATTACCGCCTTTAAAATGGGATTACATCCTGATAGTCCTCTCCGTAGTTCGTTGACCAGATGGCACCCCAAAACAGTTTGGGCGCTATTGAAGAAAGTTAAAGAATATTGTAAGGTGGAAGATGATGCCCTACAGGTCAAGGCCGGACAGAAAGTTGTTAACTAGGTTCCATCTGTTCTCGTTAAGCTGATAAGCGCCGTGCCATCAAGGAGCCCCAAACCTTGGACTTGGGCTAAATGAGACAAAAGGCGTGATTCGCGCCGTTCAAGCGATCAGTGTTCGCACTGATCAAACGAACAATATCAAGTGGATAGCAGGTGCACAAGACGTTCGGACAAGAAGTATACGGAATTGGCAGAGCCGATCAGTAAGATCTTGCCCAAAATCCAACATCTTCCGTTCTCTAAATGGCCGTTCAAAATGATGGGGCCTCTTGATACAAGGAGAAGGGATAAACAGTGCGAATATCACAAGGACAATGGCCACGATACTGATAGCTGTTATGCATTGAAGGACCATCTAGAACAATTGGTATAAGACGACTGGCTGGCGTAACACGTCCGAAAGAACAATCCATTGAACACGATAGCCCTACGGCTGGAATCACCTCCACTCGGTGTAATTTACGTGATATACAGCCTACCATCGTCAGTTGAGGTACCAATTCAGTTGCAACCTAGTCTTCCTAAGTCAATCACACCAGCCAAATGGCCCCATGAAACTGGGCGAATTAGCTTCGATGATACCGACTTAGATGGAGTAACTCTCCCCCACGTCGATTCCCTCGTTGTCGAGCTACGAGTGAACAGATTCACAGTTGAGCGCGCTCTCATCGATTAGGGAAGCACCTCGGAAATAATGTATTACAGGACGTTTGTTAAACTTGGCTTCACTGATTTGGATTTGTTGCCGGCCGATTACCCATTGTTCGGCTTCAGCGCCAATCCTGAGTATTCCTTGGGTAAGATCACTCTACCAGTACGGGCGGGTACCAGATTAATAGACGTAGAATTTCTGGTTGTCAAACTCCGGTCGCCATACAATCTCGTCATGGGAAGAACTTGGTTGCATACCATGTAGGCAGTGTCGAGCACCTACCATCAACTACTTCGCTTTCCAATTGAGTATGGCATCAAGCAAATTTGGGGTTCTCAGAAATTGGCACAGGCATGCTATCTTATTGCTACTACAAAGAGGCTAAAAGAACTGAAAGTAAACTCGATTGAAGTATCGGATCAAGAGTGCCTCGAGGATATTGGGAAAATCCTCAACGAAAAGGCAACTGAAGACCTTGACCGGATCGAAATCAATGGAAATCCTAACAAATTCTTCATGGTTGGCACTTCCTTGAGCGAAGAAGATAGACGCGAGCTGGTATCCTTCTTACTCAGCAACCTAGACATGTTTGCATGGACACTGTACAAAATGCTGGGGGTGGATCCAGTCGTGGCCTACCATCGTTTAAATGTTGATCCGAAAGTCAAACCAATCATTCAGAAAAGTCGGCAGTCAGCCACGATGCATGCGTCGGCCGTTGTCGATGAAATTGACAGATTGCTTGATGCCGGGGCAATTCGTGAAGTCACTTCTCCCACATAGCTATCCAATACCGTGGTTGTAAAGAAGAAAAATGGGTTTTGGCGCATTTGTGTCGATTTCACGGATTTGAACAAGGCCTGTCCAAAGGATTGTTTTCCTCTCCCCAGAATTGACCAACTTGTGGACGCAACGGCACATCATCAGCGCATGAGCTTCTTGGATGCCTACAGGGGTTACTACCAAATTGCCATGCATCCAGAAGATCAAGAAAAGACCGCATTTCTCACCCCAAGGGGAACCTATTACTGCAAGGTTATGCCCTTCGGATTGAAGAATGTGGGGATAACTTACCAGAGACTGGTTACCGTTATGTTCAAGGAACAATTCGGTCGTACCATGGAAGTGTACATCGATGACATGGTGGTGAAGTCCACAGAAAAGCACGCACATCTAGCCGATTTATCAGAGACCTTCAGCATTCTCCGAAAGTACAAGATGAAACTAAACGCCTCGAAATGTGCATTCGACATCGGATCTGGCAAATTTCTCGGCTATATTGTCAACCATTGCGAAATAGAGGCCAACCCGAGGCAGATCACAGCAATTGTAGAACTCGGCTCCCCTTGGCTGGTCAAAGAAGTTCAGAAGTTGATAGGGATGGCCGCCGCCTTGAATAGGTTTATCAATCGTTCCTTAAATCGCTATCGATAATTTTTTCATACACTTCGGCAGGGCAAAGCATTTGAATGGACTCCCGAGTGCCAGGCCGTGCTAGACGGCTTTAAAACTTATCTTCGATTAGTACCACTCTTGGCAACTCCATCGGCAGGCGATCCGCTCATATTGTATTTGGCAGTATCTGATCGGGCGGTCAGGGCTGTGCTACTAAAAGAAGAACTCAGGGAACAGCGACCAATTTATTATGTAAGCAAGGCCATGGTTGACGCTGAAACGCGATATCTACCATTGGAAAAGCTCATCCTTGCTCTCGTGGTGGCTGCAAGAAAATTGATGCACTATTTTCAAGCTCACACCATAGGGGTATTAACGGACTATCCCCTCCGGTCAGCACTCTGCAGCGCGGAAGCATCAGGGTGGGTCTCGAAATGGGCTTTGGAACTCGGCCAATATGATATCTAATTTTTGCCTAGAACTGCCATTAAAGGGCAAGTGCTCGCCGACTTTATAGCCGAGTTTACGGGATGCTAGGCCGACCTCAAATCTGATCAGGTGCAACCTAAATCCGACTAGAGAATATATGTTGGAGACATTTGGCAGCTGTACTGTGACGGATCATCCAACCAATGTGGCAGTGGGACAGGTGTAGTAATCATAACCCCTGAAGGGGAAATAATCGAGTAGGCGGTCAAATTGAGCTTTGATGCATCAAATAATGAGGCCGAATACGAAGCATTGCTAACCGGCCTTCGCAATGCACATCACCTTGGTGCACGGTGATTGTTTGTTTTCTGTGACTTGAAATTAGTCATTAATCAGCTGAAGGGGGAGTATGCAGCTAAAGATGACCGCATGGCAGCCTACATGAAAACAACGAATTCCTTGCTCACGAAATTCGACCACCACGAGTTGAATCAGATAACCCAGGATCAGAACACACATGCGGATGCCCTTGCTTGCCTAATCTCCACCATTAACTCAGAAGTCAAATGAACAATCGAAGTAGGGTTCATCCCAGAGCTGAGTATCACCTCTTTTGAACCAGTTTAGGTTAACATCATTGAACCAGGACCTAGTTAGATGGATCCCATTGCTGCATTCCTTTCACCAAAATAGCTTCCAATGGATAAGAAAGGAGCCCACAAACTGTGAAATAAAGCCCTGCGATACTACTTGGATCTGTAGGGAAAACTTTACAAAAAATCGCTTTCTGGGTTGTACTTGGAATGTGTTCACCCAGATAAAGTTGAGGAACTCTTGACCGAAATACATGAAGGTAGCTATGGTGCCCACTCTAGAGGATGCTTATTGGCCCACCGAGTCGTAACACAGGGATATTATTAGCCGACCATGTGAATAGATGCCGAGAACTAGGTAAAAAAGTGCGAACAATGCCAAAAGTTTTCCCCTTTAACTCATTTTCCTTCCGAAGAGCTAAACTCCATTACCAGTCCTTGGCTGTTCGCTCAATGGAGCTTTGATATCGTTGGACCATTACTACGGGCTCTAGGGAACAAGTGATTCTTGATCGTCGCGACAGATTATTTCATAAAGTGGGTCGAAGTAGAGGCACAAACACATATTCGAGATGTTGATGTTAGACGCTTTATATGGAAAAACATTATAACATGATTTGGCATACAGAGAGCACTTATCTTCGACAACAGCACCCAATTTGATTGTGGCGTCTATTGGGAATTATGCAGCACATATGGTATTCGACCTTATTTTTCCTTGCCGGTATACCCACAAAGCAACGGTCAGGTGGAGGTTACCAACAAAGTGATCCTGGACCGCATAAAGAAACGGTTGGAAAAAGCCAAAGGCAGATGGGTCGAAGAATTGCCCAGTGTGTTATGGGCTCATCGCACTACTCCAAGACATTCAACTAGGGAAACGCCGTTCGCTTTATGCTTTAGAACAAAGGCTGTGGGCGCCGGATAATTGGAAGAGTCAGAAGCATACTTTGGAAGACAGATATTACTCGGCTCTATCCTACATGATCAGAATGCCGAATAATACAGATAGGCCGAATAGATATTGAACTATGTAGCCGAGTAAATAAGAGGATAATGAGTGAAAAGTGGGCCTGGCCCCGAGGCCCAGGAAACAAGTATAAATAAAGGAGCAACAGAATAAGAAAGGTATGTGAGAATTGTTGCGCTTAACTTAGAATACAAGCATTCTTGAGTGTGGAGACTGACTTGTCCGTCGGAGTGCTAATTCTGGCACCCCCGATCGGAGTGTTTATTCCTTTTCAGGTGACTATCAGCGGATCACGAGCGTCCCCTAGGATCAAAAGAGTATTTCCAAACCACTTCTCCACAATTGGCGCCGTCTGTGGGAATACTCAAACACATCCATGGCGGGCGCAACGGAAGACCCTCCGATAGCCACTGATGAAACGACGCAAAGAGACAACTTCACTCCATCAAACATGATTGGATCGGACACCATCCCTGTATGACGCGCTCTGAACTTCGCCTCACCCTCGACTCCAGAGCATGAAGCAATGCAAGCGATCATGGAACAAACAAAGCAAAACGAACAAAGGTTGAAGAACATGATCGCGGAGAACGAACGTCTTCGTGAAGATTTGGCCTTGGAAGTGGCGAAGTCCAAACAAGCTGTATGCCTAAATCCGGAACGATCTCCGAAAGCAGGTGGTCGACGACCTTGAGCCCAACAAGACGACACTGATAGCGGCTCCGACTCGTTATCCCTGGAGCCCAGGAAGAAGGGGTAACCTGAAATTACCAGTTCTTCTGAAGAAAGTCCCCGTATAAGGCATAAGCGAAGAAGGAACAGTTCGGCCAAAGATCAACACGATCCCTTCGTACGACGGATTGCAAAGGCAGTGCTACCCAAGAAATTCAAAGCACCGTCATTCACCATGTACGACGGCAAATCAGACCCCACCGACTACATCCACCACTACAAGCAAGCCATGACATTACATGCAGACCACGAGGCCCTCATGTGTCGAATATTCCCTAGCAGTTTGGGACCATTAGCTGTCAGGTGGTATTATAAACTGGAGTCGGCTTTGATCAAAACTTTCCACCAATTACAAAAATCCTTCAGGGCCAGATTCATCACTAATGAGGTCCAGCCGAAACAAGCAGACTCTCTCTGGGCAATGCAGATCCAGCCAGGAGAAACATTAAGGGCGTATTCGACACGATATTGGGAGTGCTTTAATCTTGTTGATGACGCTTGCAACGACTCAATGGCCATCACCGCCTTCAAAATGGGATTACACCCAGACAGTGCCCTCCGCAGTTCCCTGACAAGGAGGCCCCCCAAAACAGTCTGGGCATTGATGAAGAAAGTTGAGGAATACTGCAAAGTGGAAGACGACGCCTTGCGGGTTAAAGCTAGACAAATGGCCAACAAAACGGCCCCTCCTGAAATTGCTTAGCCAATAAGTTCCGTACCACCTCAGAGTCTTGAACCACGACAACGAGCTAAACGAGACAAGAAACGGGATTCTCGTCGATCAAGCGATTAATGCTTACACCGAGCAAATGAGCAACTGCAGGTCGATAGCAGGCGCACAAAGCGTGCCGACAAGAAATATACGGAGCTGTCAGAGCCAATCAGCTCGGTTATGTCCAAAATCCAACATCTTTCGTTCTTCAAATGGTCGTCCAAAATGGTTGGACCCCCTGACACGAGAAGGCGGGACAGACGGTGTGAATATCACAAAGATCATAGTCATGATACGGACAGTTGCTATGCTTTGAAAGACCACATTGAGGAATTGGTCCAAGATGGTCAGCTCCAGCAACATGTCCGAAAGAGCGCAATCAAAACAGTTGCCCTTCGGTAGGACTCACCTTTGCTCGGCGTTATTCATATGATATACAGCCTTCCAACGCCATGTACCGTAAACGCAATTCGGCCCCGTATAATGCACACCAACGAAAACAAATTCACGGTTCGAGTATTATCTTCGACGATTCTGATCTTATCGACATAACACTCCCCCAAATTGATCCATTGGTCATTGAACTACACGTAAACCAATTTACCGTTGAACGCGTCCTCATAGACCAGGGGAGCACTTCGGAGGTTAAGTATTACGAGACCTTCATCAAACTCACCTGCAACGAATCAGACCTGTCTCCGGCTCCTCATCAATTATTCGGCTTTAACGCAAATCCAGAGTACCCGTTGGGAAAAATCACACTACCCGTTCGAGTGGGCTCCCAAACAGTGGATGTGAAATTCTGGGTCGTCAAGCTCCTTTCACCGTATAATCTCATCATGGGGTGAACTTGGTTACATCATATTCTGGCCGTGCCAAGCACCTATCATCAGTTGCTACGCTTCCCGACCGAACACGGCATTGAGTAGATCCGTGGTTCCTGGCAATCCGTACAAGCATGTTATCTCCTTTCTAGAAAGACACCAACGGAGTCACAGGTCAACTCCACTGAAGTGTCGAATCGAAACAGCCTCGACGATGTCAGACGGCTCCCTAGCAAAAAGCCACGAAAGCTCTAGGCGATACCAGCAGCAGCTTGCTAGGACGTATGATCAACGCGTTCAACCGTGCCGTTACATACTGGAAAAGTTGCTCCTGAAGGTATTTCCGGATGATAGGAGACCAGTTGATGGAAAATTAGGTACGCCGCATTGCTCTTGAAGCACTCACGAAAATTTTGTCATCAAACCCGACTTGTGGGGAATGATCCTAGTTCTAAATGATTCACTATGTACACATTTCACCTTTGTAATGGAAGGATTCTTGTTCAAAAGTTGGATTCTTATTTAAAATAGCGCTCCGACGAAAAAGCCTCCGGATTTGGAGCACCATTCGTGGATATCACGATTGGTCAAAAAGCCTCTGGATTCGGAGCCCCATCGGTGTAGGACGTCTTTGGGCCGAAAAAGCGTCCGGATTTGGAGCGCCCTTCGTGGATATCATGATTGGCCAAAAAGACTCCAGATTTGAAGCCCTATCAGCGCACGACGTCTTTGGGCTGAAAAAGCCTCCGGATTCGGAGCGCCCTTCGTGGATATCACGATTGGCCAAATAAAGACTCTAGATTCGGAGCCTTATCGGCGCACGACGTCTTTGGGCCGAAAAAGCCTCCGGATTCGGAGCACCCTTTGTGGATATCACGATTGGCCAAAAAGTCTCCGGATTCGGAGCCCCATTGGCGCACAACGTCTTTGGGCCGATTAAGTCTCCAGATTCGGAGCATCCTTTGTGGATATCATGATTGGCCAAATAAAGTCTCCGGATTTGGAGCCCCATCGGCGCAAGACGTCTTTGGGCCGAAAAATCCTCCGAATTCGGAGCGCCCTTCGTGGATATCACGATTGGCCAAAAAGCCTCCGGATTTGGAGCCCTATTAGCACACGACGTCTTTGGCCTGATTAAGTCTCCGGATTCGGAGCACCCCTCGTGGATATCACGATTGGCCAAATAAAGTCTTCGGATTCGGAGCGTCTTCGGATTCGGAGCCCCTTCAACGCACGACGTCTTTGGGCCGAAAAATCCTCCGGATTTGGAGCACCCTTCGTGGATATCACGATTGGCCAAAAAGCCTTCAGATTCAGAGCCTTATCGGCGCACAACATCTTTAGGCCGGTTAAGTCTCTGGATTCGGAGCGCCCTTCGTGGATATCACGATTGGCCAAAAAGACTTTGGATTCGGAGCCCCATCGGCGCATGACGTCTTTGGGCCGAAAAAACCTCCGGATTCGGGGCCCCATCGGCACACGACGTCTTTGGCCGATAAAGCCTCCAAATTCGGCTAACCATATAGTGCCACCGGGCGGCGCTCAAGGGCCGAGTAATATTCTGAATTCGGAGTGCCCTCCAGAATGAAAACATTTACACATCAAGGCAGGGATATGTAGGTTGAGCTAGTACAACTGCATGAACTAGACAAAACGTGCCAGCATTCAAAATAAGATGCTTAATTAAGCATATAAAAATTTAGAATGAGATAAACTTTTAAAATAAAACATTTTATTCGATTAAACAGTAATTACAAAAACGCAATCTACGTTCGAAGCATTACAATATCTATTCTCATACGGCGTCGCGTTGGTACAGCAGCAACACCGAATCAACGCCCGTTGATCGAAGAGCATCCGCAACTTGAAATGCCTTGATCTGACTGCGCTTGAATCCACGATGTTCACACCGGCGAGACAATCACTCTCGAGGTGGAGAGCTTCGACACCATAGACAACGTCAAGGCCAATATCCAGGACAAGAAAGGAATTCCCCACGAAAATAGTAATACTCAACGGTCGCAGCGCTACGTCGGCCTCATTTCTCGGTCGTGGTTGCGGAGAACTCCCCCATTGTTGTTTCTCCCTTTGGGGTGAACTACTTTGACGACTTAGAGGCTGACCTTTTTCCCGTTTTTTGAATGCCCTACCTCCCGCACGAGTGGGTTCTCTGCTGCGATTCATTGCAATGTCAAGCTCAGCCAAAGTCCAAGTTTCTCCTCTGCTGCTGAAGAAAACTCCATTTGACATTCACACTTATCTAACCCCACACAACAAAATCATTTTAAATTGAGTCTAAACACAGTAGGCGAGGTTACTGGAGCGAAAAGTTCGAGGCAATTTATTCCTAAATCCTTGCAGTGACCCCGAGGCGATTTCATTAACACAACTCCAAAAGACAGACCCCGAGCGATATTGGCCACAGCCACTCCATGTACTAATTTTTGTCTTTTTTGGAGTTAAAATGACCTAATTATATAAACGGCAATTATAGATGGGTTGACTGTCTCTGAATTCGGAGCCCCTGGTACATGACACCTTTGGGTCGGTTAAGCCTCCGAATTCGGAGCCTCATCGACGCAATTGACCGTGCGTGACACATGCCAAATATATATTTAATGAAGAATGCTCATGACAAGCTGGCATATAACCGTTCGGAATTAAAATGCCTAGTTGACTCGGGCCGGTCAATGTTTATACAATGAAACACATGCAAAAACGTGTGTGCCGAATGCAAATTACAATGAAACATTTAAAATAGGACATTTTATTCAATCAGGCAATAATTACATAGTTATGAATGCGATCTGCGTTCGAACGTTACATTGAGTGTTTTTACACAACGTCGCCCTCATCTTTACTCTGCTCGACTTTAAAGGCGGAAAATGGAAAATGGTTATGTTGGTACAGTGGCAATGCCGAGTCAACGCTCGCTGCTCGGAGAGCTTCTTCGGCCTGAAGCGCCTTGATCTAACCATGCTTAAATCCACGATTTTTGCATCGGCAAAATTCCTCGGCGAGCTTTTCCTTGGTCTTCTGTATCCCTACTTTCCGGCCTTTGTGGAAGCATTTTTCATAGGCCCTTCCCTTCGCGGATTCCATCGCAAACATGCTCGCCGTATCGCGATCGGTGACCGCGGTACTGATAAGCCGCTGGGTGACCCTCTCTTCCACGATTGGGTTAGCCTGTCCGACAGGTTGTGCCTGAACGACCTTGACCTTCCTTAGTTGACGCTCAGCCGCTTCCGCGCGAGCCTCCAAGCTTCGAATGCATTAATCCCTTTTCTCTATTTCTCGGCGGGCAGCACGGAGACGCATGCCGATTTCATAGGTGGTGTAGAGCCCCTTCACCGCACCGTAAATGCCTTTACGAAACACTTCAAAGTCCTGTCGACCTACCATCGACTGCTGGACGTCAGGAGGAAAAATCTGTCGAGCAAATTCGACTGCCACACTTGAATCTCGAACGATCGAGTCCGCATCTGTCATGGGTCTATTCCCCACGAAGACTGCAAAGCTCAATGGGCGTGGGTTCGCATCGGGCTCCCTTCCAAAACGGGGTTGCAGGGATTTGCCTTGTGGCTCATTGTCCCTCCTAGGCGACCTACTTCGACGACGAGGAGATTCATGTCTCTCCCGATCTCTCGAAATCTTACCTCCTGCGCGCGAAGGTTCGCCATTTCGATTCATGTCTCCTCCCAGCTCAACTAGCGTCCTCACTTCTTCTTTGCTGTTAAAAAAGAGTCTATTCGACATTTGCGCTTGTTTATTCTTCATCAAAGACCTGGACTGAGTTTCTCACTGAGCATATAGATAGGACCTTCATTCATTTATTCCCTACGAGGGCAGCGCCACCGAGGCAATCTCATTAATATCGAAACCTCAACAGCTCGACGCCGACCGAGTCATGCCCCCATCAAATACTGTTATTCAGCAGTCTTAACTTCCGCAAGGGCAAATTCGTGAACCAGCTGGGGCAAGGGCAGATTCATCAATCTATTCGGCTTAAGTGCCGTAGCCGCTTCACGAATCGACTCATCAATATTGTGTAATTCAGCGTTTAATGTTCATGAACCAGCTGGAGCAACGGCAGATTCATCAATCTATTTGGCTTCAATTTACTAGTCCTATTCGGTACCAAGAGTCGATTTACTTATTCGGATAAATTAAAGTTAGACTAATATAATTGCCAAGATTACATTGTTGTCCAATCGATAGTTAGAAGGCACAACAGACAGTAATCATTTTATCCAAAGTAGTGGAAGGAAAAACTCTTCATTAATATCAAAAACTGCGTGCAAGTAATAGTGAAATGGGAAGGAAATTTTCATTAATAAATTGAGCGTAGATAGTAACTAATTTATACATGAAAATTACCTTGAACTAACAAGAATCCACTAAACAAAAACGTACATTGAAATTGAAGATACCTAATAAAACTAGAATGTCTCCCAGATCAATCCTCGGGATCAGACTCAAGTGGCTTAACATCCATTTGCTCGTATGGAATTGGCAAGGCCAATGTAACTCCAGCGACAGCAAGGGCTTTGAGCCATCCATGTTTGAATCCCTGATTCTCGAATTTGGGGACCTCATCTATGTATTCCTTCAAGGCGGCGCTCTTCCCAGTCTCTAGCGCCGTAAAAGCTTCAGATTCGGCTTTTTCCTTGGCCGCCTTCAATTCTTCTAACTTGGTCTCTGCCTTGGAAAGCGCCTCCTGAGTTAACTTGAGCGACTCCTCGTTCGCGTTTGCCCTATCCTCGGCTTCGGATCTGAGCTGGTCAATAGTCCGAGCCCTCTTTTTTTCAGCTTCGGCTCGAGCACTTTCCATTGCGGCTCTCATCGCCTCGAACTCGGCCTTGCTTCTTTCACCTTCAGCTTCAAACTTTAAGTGGCCAATTCTTTCAATGGCATCACGCTGCCGGTGGCCTAGTTCGGCTATCCTTCCAACCGTCTGCAAAACAAGTTTGGATCACCATACCAAGCAATATTGTATGCAAACCAAACCAAATGAGCAAAAAAGAAAGTATCGTATACATACCAGAAGGGCCAACTGGGCAGCGAACGCTATAGCTACCAAATCCAGCTCTTCTCGAAAGGTGGCCTTGTCAGCCGGTAGCGAAACTGAGGCGGCCAAGCTCAATGCCACGGATGGATCCTTCATGGCAGATGCGTCAGAGGAGATTGACGTGTCTTTGATCTTTGGTTGAACAACGAAAGGGACAACCATGTCGGACTCCTCTAAACGAGGTCGTTTGTCAGTAGGGCTATCCTCTGAGTTGACCTCTCCCTCGGCAGAATGTTTTTCGCCCCGCTCTTTTGAAACAAACCGTTCTTCCATAACCTACTGTTCAGCCCCCTCCGTCTCGGCCACAACAACTTGAGTTGTTTCTTCTCTAGTAACCAGTTGTAAAGATTCAACCGGGGCAGGCTCAGAACGAGCGGCCTCGGCTTTCTTTCGGGCGGCCATTCGCTCGACATTTCTCTTTCTCGCCATCTGCGTGAGATTTTCCCCAGCCATGCCTTCAAAAAAAACGCTGGGTAGATCTCCTAAGTTTGTAAAAATATCTCCGAAGGAAAACTCCACCCGACCCGAAGTGGACGGAGAGTTAGGCTGGTTAAGATCGGCTGCCGCAAACGCTGATTTTAGAGCTTCGTCGACCTCTTCGGCCTCCGCAGTGAACACCTTCGTTGATTCGGCAACTACTTCGATCACCGGCTCTAAGTCTTGCTTCGAATCAGAAGCTTCGAGACCAATTTGCCTGAGGGTCTGGAAGCTGGGAAAGATAAGAGCCATAAGGTGTTGTTCACCGGTTGGGATCGGAATGTCGTCCGTGGCCGAGAACGTAGTGTAGGTAGGCTCGTACCGCAGGAGAATATAGGCGGCTCTCCCTTGCTTATGTACATTTGGACGGCCAAAGTACTTCAGTGCAGTCTTAATTTCTGCAAGTACTTCGTCGTCAGCTAAGGTCAGAATCCTCTTCAACTTATTGCCTGTAAAAACAAAGGGTTAGACTTCGAGAAAAAGTCGAATAAAAGAAAGATCAACAAACAAGGAGTTATACGGCAACCTGGTTCACCCCTCCGTCTGGGAATAGGGTCTAGGTGATCTTCGCCTTCGCCGAATTCCCAGTTGCCTTGGACATTGACCATTACATCATCAACTCGTTTGCCAGAGCTGGCAAGCATCGTTACCAAGTGATGGTCGGTGTCCTTAGCCTTGAGAAAATAGCGCCCGAGCCGACCGGAGGATTTGGCTAAAGCGTAGCAGTGCCGAATCGTCGGAATGCCAAGGTTGATCCTGAGACGTTGGTTCAACTCTACAATTCCCATTATAATTCGAAAAAAGTTCACATTGGGTTGCGACGGAATCAAACCCCAATAGCGGAGGATAGCCTTAAGAAATGGGTGTAGGGGAAAGCGAACTCCACCCTTCGCAATGGATAGGAGTGGAAAGACGATTGTGTTTTGGTCGTCCCTCTCCATATCAAGGGTATTGTCCGTTACTAGAGATAGATGGACATCATCGGGGATAGAGAAATGTTTTCGGAACCCAGAAATTCGACCATCAGAAAGGAGGTCCTTCAAATGCTTAGCCATTCTGGTAAGGACCCAAGGATATTCTAAATCAAAAATAAATACGGAAAGCATGGTTGCAAAGAGAAGAGAAGAAAACTTACGAAAGGCAAAGGAGAAGACGGAGAGGAGTCGTAGAAAACGCGTCGGAGGAGAGACACCGACTGGAAATCCAGGAGGTTCAAATATTCGAAAAAAGCATGCATTCGAAGGGACTGAAGTTTCAAATCGTAATAAATGCGAGAGAAGCACGAATGAGGCGGGAAAGTGTTGCAGTGACCAAAAAGCATGTACGCATTCTGACGCGCATCGGGAAGAGGGTTAACCGCCGAATTTTTGACTACCCATACTAGAAGCCAAACACGCCGACTAACTGATGCTAGTGGGGTGTTTGGGGGGCAATTGTGGGCGTCGGATAATTGGAAGAGTCAGAAGCATACTCTGGAAGACAGATATTACTCGGCTCTATCCTGCACGATCAGAATGCCTAATAATACAGATAGGTCGAATAGATATTGAACTATGGAGCCAAGTAAATAAGAGGATAATGAGTGAAAAGTGGGCCTGGCCCCAAGGCCCAGGAAACAAGTATAAATAAAGGAGCAACATAATAAGAAAGGTATGTAAGAATTGTTGTGCTTAACTTAGAATACAAGCATTCTTGAGTGTAGAGACTGACTTGTCCGTCGGAGTGCTAATTCTGGCACCCCCGATCGGAGTGTTTATTCATTTTCAGGTGATTATCAGCGGATCACGAGCGTCCCCCAGGATCAGAAGAGTATTTCCAAACCACTTCTCTACAAAGGCAATTATCACCCTTGAGATCGGCCTACCCACACTGAAATCCAAGGTTTTTGACATGGTTGGTAATGACGTGATGTTGGCCCTAGATTTGACTTTGATTGAAGAACACTGAGATTGTGTTCTTGCATACATGGCGCGGTATCAACAGCAACTCGCCAAGTTATATAACCAGCACGTGTAGCTGCGACGTTATACACCTGGAGAACTGGTCCTCAAGAAAGTGCTTCCTACTACTAAGAATCCGGCAGACGACAAATTAGGTCCCAACTAGGACGACCCTTATCAGATTGATTCAATTGTTGGAACAGGGGCGTATCAGCTTTCAGACATGGCTGGCAGAAGTTTGCCATGACCCTGGAATTCCATACATTTGCATAAATTTTATCATTAAGCCAACCTGTATGGCGTGCTAGTTTGTTTCTAATTTTTGTTGATATGCTAATATGTACTCGTCTACAAATTTCGCAAACATTTCCTTTTTATCGCCGTCTTGTTAATAATAGTAGAATAATGAAAAAGACACCGAATTCGGAGCGCCCTTCGTGGATCATGTTGGGGACGAATAAAGCCTCTGAATTCGGAGCGCTTTCGTGGATGTCACAATTGGCTAACACAAAGACTCCGAATTTAGAGCGCCCTTTGTGGATCACGTTGGGGTCGAATAAAGCCTCCGAATTCAGAGCGCCTTCGTGGATGTCATGATTGGCCAACACAAAGACTCTGAATTTAGAGTGCCTTTCGTGGATCATGTTGGGGCAGAATAAAGCCTATTCAGAGCACCCTCGAGAATATCACGATTGGCCAACACAAAGACTCCGAATTTGGAGTGCCTTTCGTGGATCACGTTGGGGCTGAATAATACCTATGAATTCAGAGCGCCTTCATGGATGTCACGATTGGCCAACACAAAGACTTCGAATTCAATTCGAAGCGCCTTTGTGAATGTCACGATTGGCCAACACAAAGACTCCGAATTCGGAACGCCCTTCGTGGATCACGTTGGGGCCAAATAAGGCCTCCGAATTCAAAGCGCCTTCGTAGATATCACGATTGGCCAACACAAAGACTCCAAATTCGGAGCGCTTTTGTGGATGTCATGATTGGCCAACACAAAGACTCTGAATTTGGAGTGCCCTTCGTGGATCACGTTGGGGCCAAATAAAGCCTCTGAATTTGGAGCACCTTCGTGGATGTCATGATTGGCCAATACAAAGACTCTGAATTCAATTTGGAGCGCCTTCATGGATGTCACGATTGGCCAACACAAACTCCGAATTCGGAGTGCCCTTCGTGGATCACGTTGGGGCCGAATAAAGCTTCCGAATTCGGAGCACCTTTGTGGATGTCACGATTGGCCAACACAAAAACTCTGACTTCGGAGCGCCCTTCGTGGATGTCATAATTTGGCAATATAGCCGCATAGGGCCTATAAATATGTAATTATCGCACGAATTGATACAAATATTAAACTAAGCAGTGTAACAAATATTTATTTATTTCACCAAAGAGGTACAAATACATGCACAAATTCAAAAGTACAAATAATATGTTTCTTAATGTCTAAGTCTTTGCCGGCTCGGCATCCTCTTCATTGTCGGTTTTTTTGACATTGTAAGCTTCGAAAGGAAACTTGTAATTCTGAAATAGTAGTGACGCCGAATCGACGCCCGCTGCTCGTAAGGCCTTAGCCCAACCGTGCTTGAAGACGCGGTTTTCTTATCAACAGACGTCTTCTGTCAATTTTTCCTTAGTCTTTTCAATGTCGATTTTTCGGCCATCAAAAAAGCCTTCTTTATAGGCCCAAGTCCTTATAGCCTCTTTGGCAAACATGTTCGCCGTCTCTCTATCGGCCATAACATGATCCAGTAGGCGCTGGTTAACTCTGTCCGTCATAACCGAGTTGGCGGCACATGCTGACTGCGTCTCAGCCGCCTTAGCCTTTTTTAGTTCATTCTCGGCTTTTTCTGCACGGTGCTCCAAATCTCGAATGTGCCCCTCCTTTTGCTTGAGCTCTCTTTTCACTGCGCGGAGTCGCATACCAATTTCATACGCGTTGTAAAGTTCTTGAATCGAGCCATGTATACCTTCCCTGAAAATTTTGTGATAACCACGGCCGATGAGAGACTGCTGCACTTCTGGTGGAAATATTTGCTGTGCGAATTCCACCGCCACATTGGGGTCACGGACTATTGAGTCCACTTCAGTCATTGGTTTGTTCCCAATAAAGACCGAAAAGCTTAACAGGCGCGGAGGTCTACTCGACTCACTTCGCACAGTGCTATGACCAGCTGTATGACCCTTTGAACCCCTCATTGTTGCACCCTATCCCTAGGGGACTTCGCTGCTTCACCTCTTCTGGGGGACCTATTCCGATGTCTGGGCAACCGACGTCTCTCTCTTCCCTCTGCTACTACGTTCCCTGTTCTTTGAGCTTCGCCTCCAGCAGCACGATGCATTTCAGTGTCCTGCTTAGCTAAACTTCTTCTTTCCCCTTTATTATTGAAGAATAATCTCTGAGACATCTATGGCCCAACTCACGACCACCGTCGATACTCAAGTTTCTGCTCGTCCTCAAATTATCGACTGCCCTTTTCGTCGTCTGTGCCAGATCTGTTCCACAATGCCTGGGACGTCTTAAATATTAGACACATCGTTCATTAATTACGGATGCAGCATTTCTGACGCGCCCAGCAACTAACCCCGCGTCTGTAGTAGGGTTTGAAACATGTCCAAATTGGCACAAGCCATATGCTTTATTTGGCTTTGGAACGACATGTCCAAATGGGGCAAGGGCAAATATACCATTGTACTCGGCATCTGATGTTATAGTCGAATTACAATACATTGCCTCACTTGACCAGACAAATTTAACATTAAGCCTTATATTTTATTCAGCAGATAATGTTACATGTTGCAAGCCATATGTTTTATTCGGCTCTAGAACGACGTCCAAATTGGCATAAGCCATATGTCATTCGGCTTTGGAATGACATGTGCAAATGAGGCAAGGCAAATATACCATTGTACTCGGCATCTGATGTTATAGCCGAATTACAATACATTAACCCACTTGGCCAGACAAATTTAACATTGAGCCATATATTTTATTCAGCAGATAATGTTACACGTTGCAAGCCATATGTTTTATTTGGCTCTAGAACGACGTCCAAATTGGCACAAACCATATGTCATTCGGCTTTGGAACGACGTCCAAATAGGGCAAGGGCAAATATACCATTATACTTGGCATTTGATGTTATAGTTGAATTACAATATAGTACCACACTTGGCCAGACAAGTTTAGAATTGAGTCGTATATTTTATTCGACAGATTATGTTATAGCCAAATGTTGCATGGGTTGGCCATTAATTCAGTGTCGAATTTTGATACATTGTTTTACAATGTCTTGGTCCTTAATTTAAATTATTTATCGCCGAATGGCATTGCATTATCTTAGCTCACTACAACAAACTGCACAATTGGCGACCAAACCAATTTTAGTCGCCAAAAACAGGGTGTTCGACGACCAAAATGCATTTTAGTCGGCATTTATGCCATATTTTTAGCTACCAAAATTTTTTAGTCGCCATATAGTGTTATTGGCGACTAAATTGTTTTTAGTCGCTGTTTTCAACCACTTTACGCTACCAAAGTTCAATTTCGTCGCCGTATGGTAACATTTCGCGACAAAACTTTTTGTCGCCAAAAAAGTGGGAGAATTTTTGATGCTTTTTGGCGACCAAAACAAATATTTAGTCGCTGAATTTTCCAATTTTTTTTTAGAGGGAAACTCAGGAATATTGGCGCCTACATTTAACAAAGAATTGTTTTACTTCTGTTTCACACACACTATACAGAGCACTCGATACCAAAGCTCATACCGCCATCGTTGTTCATCATCGGCCGCGACCACCGAACATTGCAATCGCCCACCACTAATTATGTATTTCTCTCTCTATCGACCGTCTGTCTCTCTGTTTGTATCTCTCTCCCTCTCCATCCCCGTGGCTCACGAGTTGTGAGGGTTTTGAAATGTTTTTTTTTTCATTTTCTGTCGATTTCGTAATCAAAGCTCTGATTAAGTTAGGGCTTTTTCTGGTTACACGTATTTAGGGCTTTTTCTGAGTTCGTGCGGTTGGAGAAAGAGGTGAGGAAAAACACTATACAATTCATAGTAAACCAAATGAGTGAAAGTGTTTTTGTAAAACAATTTCATTTCTGATTACGTTTTCTACTTCTTCTCTCCCTCTCTTCTGTATCATTCCCGCTTCTCTGTATCCCTTTCTGCAAATCATCTGTTTGTCAAAGTTTGTTAGTTTTTGGGTTTGTTTTTGTGTTTCAGAAAATAAAAAAAAACAAACTTCAGTGGTATTTCTCAAAAGCCAGGTGCTTTCACAATTGAGATCAATTTTTTTTTGTTTTTGTTTTTGTTTTTGTTTTTTTAGTTTCATCAAATCACCTGGGAGGGTAGTTTTTTTGTATCCCCCTCCAGGTTGGTTATTTTACATCTTGGACTAAAGAGGCTTATCTATTTTCAATCCTCTTTATTAGGTTTTTTCGGTATGGGTATACACTGATTACAATCCATCACTCTTGAATTCCAATGCTACTTGTGGATGGGTATACACAGTGCATGTATGGCGTTTCTATAATTTGACAAGTATTGAAGTTTTATTGCTGATTTTCTTGTCCTAAACTGGTTTGAACAAACTCATCTAATTTGGAGTAACTTATCTGTTTGATTTCCAATGCTACAAATTCGTACTCTCTGTTACATGTAATTTCTGTAGTTAATTCCAATGTTTCATCTGTCGTTTTTTTTGAGTAAATTTTTAATTTTCATTTGTTTGAATCACTTAATTATCTGTATTCTCACTATTTACATGAATTTCAAAAAACACAAATTTGTTGTGTATAATTTGATTTTGAGTTGTGTATACTTTGTATGAGATTCTAGCTCACCAAAATTGCATCCTAACCTTTTGGTTGTTGGTACATAATCAAAGATTCAAAACTGCAATCCACAATCCAATACCTTGTCACCATGAAGAGTTGTTTCTGCTCCAGTTTTAACAGAAACTAGTGGTCCAGATTTTGAGTTATGTTTTCTTTTTTGTTCTCTCTCTATTTATTATTACACACCCCTACTTCTTATTTGAACAAAAACAAAGCATTTTTGTATTCAAGTTTCTTAAGGGTCAACTATATGCAGTTGAGAAATAGGCATAACATCCCGATCTGTTATTACTATTTCGGTAAACATCAACAAGCAATGCTAATCAAGAGCCTTAAACTTACTTAAGCTCTCTTCCATTACAGAGTATTTCTCTAAGTTCCCGTCCATTCCCAGGTTCATCTTTGGTTGATGTGAACTGTTCCAATAATGGACAAGAGTTGGATGATGATACAAGATCGGCTAAAAAGTAAAGAGTATCTAGAGGGTGTTCAGTCATTTATTGAGTTCGCCACGAAGAATTTAGGGCCGCAGGATGAGATCCGTTGTCCTTGTGTTGATTGCTTGAACGACATAAAATTTAGTCGACACGTTGTACGGTTGCACTTGATTCGAAGAGGAATCGCAATTTCTTATCGAACTTGGGTGCACCATGGGGAACATGCTCCCATGTTTCGTGATCATCCTAGTATGCGGAACGATGATATCGAAACCAATGAACCTGGAATGACTGATAATCACGAAAATGTGGATGAACTTCCTACCATGTTAGAAGAGATTTACATGAGTGGTCTCATGGATGATAATATCGACGAAGAACGTACTAGTTCGGAGAGGCACAATTTGTTGAAGTTTATGAAGTTGTTCGATGATGCTCAACGCAAAGTATATCCAGACTGTGAAAAGTTCTCCATCTTGTCCTTCGTAATTAAGATGCTTCATTTGAAGGTGTACAATAAATGGAGCAACAAATCTTTCGACATGGTTATGCAAGTTTTCAAAGACATTCTACCAAACTGTGATAAAACTGTTCCATGGACTCTTTATGAAGCGAAAAAGTTCTTACGTGAATTGGGTTTGGGATATGAGGCCATTCATGCATGCAAGAATGATTGTACTCTATTTTGGAAGGACAACGCCACATTGGAGAATTGCCCTACATGTACGGAGTGTAGATACAAGTTGAACGACAAGATGGGTAAAAAAGTTCCACACAAAATACTGAGGTACTTTTCTTTGACTCCAAGGTTGAACAGATTGTACATGTCGAAAAAAACAGCTGCATTTATGAGATGGCACAAAGATAAGCGTGTGGATGATGGAGTACTACGACATCCAGCTGATGGTGAGGCATGGAAGGATTTTGATAGGTTGCATCCTACGTTCTCTGCGGATCCTCGGAATGTAAGGTTAGGGCTTGCCACAGATGGTTTCAATCCATTCGGAAATATGAGTACATCGACATGTCTGCACTCTTAATGCCTTACAATCTACCCCCATGGAAGTGTATGAAAGATCCATTTTTCATGCTGTCATTGCTTATTCCAGGACGATCTGCACCTGGAAGAGACATCGATATTTATTTGCAACCATTAGTAGAAGAGTTAACTACTTTGTGGGAGCATGGTGTGCAAACATGCCTCAAATGGCCAAATATTTATAATGCATGCAGCAGTCATGTGGACCATCAATGACTTCCCCGCATATGGTTCCTTGTCTGGTTGGAGTACAAAAGGTTACTTGGCCTGCCCTAATTGCAACATGGATGCTTCATCTCAGAGTTTGCGAAGTAAGATAGGGTATATGGGTGCTCGGCGGTACTTACCTGAGAACCATAATTGGCGAAGAAGTAGGCTATTCAACGGTGAACTTGAGAATCGATCCAAACCCGTGGAGTTATCGGGAGAACAAATACTCGAGCAAATTAATTTGGGGACGTACAAGCCGTACGGAAAGCATCCAACCAACCATAAAAGACAAAGGACTGAAAAGCCAACTTCAAACTAGACGAAAAGAAGCATTTTGTTTGACCTTCCCTATTGGAAAACACTTAAGCTTCGATATAACCTAGATGTCATGCACATAGAGAAGAATATATGTGACAGTCTGCTTGGGACACTATTGAGCATAGATAGCAAGAACAAGGACACAGACAAAGCACGTTTGGATCTGGAGGACATGCGAATACGAAAGGAGTTACACTTGATAAGGCATGCGAATGGCTCTTTTGAGAAGCCTCCGGCATTCTACACATTGTCCCTGGCAAAGAGACAAGGGTTTTATGATTTCTTGAAATCGATTAAGTATCCTGATGGCTATGCTGCAAATGTATCCAATTGTGTCACTGCGAATGGTGGTAAGTTAGTTGGCCTTAAGAGTCATGACCGCTATGTCCTTCTACAACGCCTTCTTCCCATTGGGATGCGAGGATACCTTCCTTGGAGATTGGGACCACATTGTTTGAGTTGGGAACTTTTTCAAATAGTTGTGCTCGAAGACATTATGGTCAGCGATTTGGAGCAATTGCAAGAACAAATCGATTTATACTTTGTAAGCTTGAGAAGATTTTTCCTCCTACTTTTTTTGATGTCATGGTCCACTTGGCAATTCATTTGCCTTATGAGGCTATGCTTGGAGGGCCTGTGCAATATCGATGGATGTATCCTATTGAGAGGTATAACTACTATGGGGGTGCTTTTTTAATGTAAATATAGCTCAATTAGTCCATACTAACGATCAGCCCGATGTTTACATGCAGGATGCTCGGACTTCTTAAAGGATTTGTGGGCAATAAAGCTCGGCCAGAAGGTTCCGTTGCTGCGGGCTACATATCGAAAGAGTGTACGACGTTTTGTTCAATGTATTTGGATGGAGTTGAAACGGTCTTTAACCGGGAAGAAAGGAACTACGATGGAGGTGACAATGGGCCGGGGTTAGCAATTTTCACTCAAAATGTTCGTCCTTTTGGTCAACTCCCAAGGGCAATTGATGTGTCCGTAACTGACCGCGAATTGGCTCATTGGTTTGTCCTACACAATAGTTTGGAAGTTGACGAATATCTAGAGTATGATTCCTCATCATACATGCAACATACGTTTTGTACATGGTTTTTTTTTTTTTTTTAAAGTCTTCCTTATTCCAATTACTTATCCCTACATTGTATTAAGTAGGGAACACAAGCTCGTGTTGCAACAAACATGTGGAAGTGATTGCAACATTGCAATGCGACAATGCAAAGAATTTCCTAATTGGTTCAAAGATCGCGTAAGCTGAAGCTCGTTATTGTATAGTTTGCAGATAATGTTACATTATTCTAAGTTTGAATTAACTTGACATACTTTCTTGTGTAGATGAACCAACTGCGAAATCAAAAGTCACGCGAAGCAACCGATGAGATGTGGTCATTAGCCAATGGACCTAATGCCTTAGTGAACACATATTCGGGATGCATTGCTAATGGCGTCCGATTCCATACTATCGACCGTGATAACCGTCGTAAATGTCAAAATAGTGGGTTGGTAGTGGAAGGCGACCACGAAGGCCAATTGATAAAGTTCTACGGCTACCTTTGTAAAGTGTGGGAACTAACATATTTGTTTGGACATCTGGTTGTTTTGTTCCAATGTGAATGGTATAACACCGGTAGTAGTTGAACTTTGTGTGTCGAACCACATGTGACAACTGTTGATGTAAGAAGTCGATGGTATAAAGATGACTCGTTTGTGTTCCCAAGCCAAGTTCAACAAGTTTTCTATGTTCCCGACACGGTTAAGGCCGAATTGGCGAGTCGTAGAAAAGTTTCAACATCGACGACTTTGGGATGTGCCAGAGCTGGATGTGCCAGAATTTGATGAAGTGTTGCAAGAAGATGAGACCACTACTATTGTACCAACTGAGCCTATTGATGATGATGCTGTTTTGCGTCGTAATGACATTGAACCTGAAATAATTTCAATGGAAGTTTCAAGGCACAAAAGCGTGTACAACCCGAGGGTGTTATGGATGATGCTTTCGTCTGTGATGACGATGATGAACTAACAATCGCGGGTGATGACGAAGAAGAAGATGAGATAGAAACTGATTTTGATACAGATACGGACCTAGAGTTTTAACTCACTTTGTGGTAAAATTACTTTATGTGTTTTCTAAGTACATTGTTGATGAACTTTGTTTGTTTGTCCGACTTGTTTTGTTTGTTTCACAGATTTTCATCTTAAAGGCTTTAATCTTTATGGAACAGTAT
Source organism: Camellia lanceoleosa (assembly GCA_025200525.1). Classification (NCBI taxonomy): domain Eukaryota; kingdom Viridiplantae; phylum Streptophyta; class Magnoliopsida; order Ericales; family Theaceae; genus Camellia; species Camellia lanceoleosa. Next base: position 546,850 of record JANUSC010000062.1, read on the forward strand.
ATAAGCTCATCAAAAACAAATAAATAACTTTATATATATATATGACAAATGCTAACAAGTTCTTTATAGTATTGTTTAATATTGAAATTTTTGTAGTAAAAGATCTTCAAAAAATGTGAAAAAATTAAAAGTTTTGAATTCAATAACAAAAATATTTTAAAATTCATAGAAAGTGTCTTATTTTCTTTAAATTTTTTGTATTTTTCTTGTGATTACCTTGGCATCAAGTACTTTCTCTGAACTTGAACCAGCTCCCTTCCTCTGCAACAAACAAAGGCAAAAATAATTTACATTTCTATGATTTCAAGAAGAAACACCCATTCGAGATACCCATTTCAATAATTATTATTCCAATGGGTATTTTATAAAATCATCATAACCACCCTAAAATTATTCAAATGACTTCTTCATTCTTTGTTTATTCAGTAAATTAGTTTTAAATGTGAGTAGACTAATTATGTCTTGTTTAATCTTTTTGTTCTTGTTCTTCTTCATCTTATTCTTCTTCTTGTTTGGACCCCAATTTCCCAACTACATTCATATTCTATGGACTTAATACCCTTGTAATTAACTTCCTATACGATTTGTATGAACTTTGGCCGAAAATTGAAAAGCAAATTCATAGTGAAGTCAGATTTATGTATGTTTGCTGCTGTTTACTCATTTGCTGGCAGATTTACTGAAGCAAATTCATAGTGAATCATAGTGAATCTGCTGGTTAATCTTGATAAGTATTTTTTGCTCTGTCTCTGGCTGCTGTCGCTGGTTGTTAATCTTGTCAATCTGCTGGTTGCTTAAGCTGCTGGTTAATTTGAGTTGGGATGTTTGTATTAATGGTTAATCTGCTGCTTACTTAATACAAGACTCCAACTGTACAGTGATTGGTTGTCGAAGAAATAATGACATTTAAACATCCAACGATGTTTGGACATTTATGTATGTGAGGTTTCTGTAAATGTATGTAAATGACGTATGTGAGGTTTATGTAAATGTATGTAAATGATGTATGTGACGTTTATTACTCATGTCATTTTGTTATTTTTTTCTGTAGGTACCATGGCTCCTGGAATGAAGACGGGGCGGCGGAAGACAGCAACAAGTGGCAACGAATTATCAGGCTCAGAAGCATGTCCAGCAGTTATTGGCACCCCGTTGACGTTATCTGATGAGACACAGCCACCAGATGATACACAAACAGTGGTGGAGGAGACGCAGCCAGGTGGCGTGGGTAAGAGCATTGAACTTAGTTGTTTACAAATTCTTTTTTCCTTTTTTCTAGGGTGCATAAGTCAGGTCTTTAAGGAAATCAAAACCCCATAAACAGAAAGAAAAACAAAGAAAATGTGAATGCCTTGTTAACCTGATTGGTAAGGAATGCCTTTGTTGATCTGTAGGTTAATCGGTTTGTTAAGCTTGTTAGTCAATGTGAATGCCTTAGTTGGATTGTGGGATGTTTGGAACATCATATCAACATCTTGAGCTGATAGTTCAAAAATATTGAATAATTACTCTAATCAATATTTCCCAACATTTTTCAACTGTGATTGACTTAACATGAGTAAATATCATTATTTGCTAGCAACTACTACAAGATTTGCTCAATATGATTTGTATTTTTTTTTTTTTGGCTGCCAAATAGGATGTTAATAGAATAATAAGTTAGGTCAATACAATAATTTTGTTTTGTTTTTTTTTTTTTTTATGTTTCTCCATAATCTCAAACGTTCAAGTGGTAGCCGTTTCAGCTAAATTCAAATTCATAACATGCGATATTTTTTTGGGCGGGTTTACGTAGGGTAGCACTATACAATATGAACTGTGGCTGTGTGATATAGTGTTTAATGCAAAGAAATGATATAGTGTTTATTTGGTGTAACTTTAACGTTACCCATTGATGTTCTGGTGTGATTTATGATTTGTCTTGCATTTGACTTGAAAGCAAAAATATGTAAATGGTAAAGTAGTTTTTGAAGCAAAAAATGGGGAGCTCCATCAGGGTTGTTGAAATGGAATTCTGGAGATTAGTTTTTTTGGGGTAAGTAATTCTGGAGATTAGTTTCTCAAATACTTGGTGAATCAAACCTTAGAAACAAGATATTTTTCCCAAAGTTGATGACAATGAAATTTATTCAAACTTCTGAACTATCCTGTTACCTTGACTGGGCTATCTACTAGAAAAAATTTGCATGAATCATTTTGATTCCTGGACAAAGGGGTAAGGAGAAATCTAGTCAAAATTGTGTTTATATTTTTTTGGTTTTCTTATTTTTGTTTTTTTAGCATTTGAAAATGTATTCCAAAAGTTTTCTTAGGATTCTTTTGTTTTGCTCCTCATCTGTGTTTGGATTTTGTATTTGTGGTAAGACAAACATTGCAAAAAGCTCTTCCATTGTTTCAATAGTTATCTTCCAGACAGAAGATTAAAACTCAGCATTTGAATGAATTTGTTTCTCATTTCATTGATTTGTCATGCTTATAAACCAACTTATAAGTGATCAATTACAAGAAGAGCTTACATGCCATTGTAGCTTTTAACAGCCATAAAATATGAAGGAGCATAATCTAAAGAAAGTCAAATCTGGATGTATTCATTGATGTGCCGAAGAAATCTACCAAACTGAACAGAGCTTATTAATGAATGAAAAAATAGGGAGAACAAAGCTTATTAGAGTTGTTGAAGCTTTGACAATAAGACGATTTGTGTTGCTATTTAATTTATTAGCTTAATTTCATTGATCAATATAGTTAAGTTTCTGTGCCTTTTGAATTTTGCTATTATGAAAATTAATCAGCTTTAATCAATATAGTAAGTTCATGCATTTCTTAGACAGTGGCAGGCAAGAGAAAACGACACGAGACCATGTTGCCTACATAGATTATAGAACACTGCTTGATTCAGCATGAAGAATGGTGCATTCAATTTCAAACTCAAATTTAATCACTACATAGAAATTTCCAAGTTTCAATTATTTCATGTGACCCTCAATTTCTTCTCTCTTTCATGGGAATCAGTTTGTCCAGTGGTACAAACACAAAGAACTTTAAAGTAAACCCTTAGAATAGCAGGTGGAGTTACTTGCTATGATCATGTTGGGATGCAACAAAAGCATGAATTGATCAATGATGATCCACACATAACTAAAAGTGGGGCAGAGCACAACATATCTAGATGTGGAATTGTCTAAAACCCACCGAATTGGATCAAGATTTTGCATCTCTATGTGCCAAGTGTATTACAAGAGCAATATATATAGTTGATGGTGGATAGAAGCGTAATTCTATGGAATTTTTGAAATTGGAGTCTTTGGTGGTGATTATCGGTGTTTGATCTTGATCAAGATAATGGGTTGGGTTGTAATGTGGAGTCTGCTACGTCCTGCCGGCCGCCTTTGTTGGTTGATCTTGATCATCTTGGTGTTCTTCTTCATTGTTGGAGTCTGCTATGGCTCTTGTCTTGAACTGGTTGGTTGCATCTGTTATGGGTTGGTTTGTAATGTGTTAGGGGTGTTATCTGCTTTTGGCTCCCTTCTACGTTGGTGTCGTACCAACTGTGCTCTATGTCTCTTTTCTGTTTTTGTTTATGTTCTCTGCTTTTTCTTCATTAATAAATTTCCTTTTCTTGGCTGCTTCAAAAATATATATATATATGAACTGTGGAAAAACAAATTTCACTACAGAAATATATGGCTCCCAACAGAAATATATGGCTCCCAACAGGACCATTCATGTTGCTGCAACTTCTGGAAAGATGTGTCTTCCACTAATATTAGGCATATTTGGTAATATTCCCGCCCTTGCATTCTCCAAGTTTATGAACATAGGGTAATCCTTTTGTGACCTAAATTCATCATGCTTTTCTAATGTGGAATTCATACTTCACAACTCTTAGGCTCCTTTTTGGATGGGTGGGTGTCATATGAAGGAGTTTGAGGTTGAATTTTATAAAATTATAAGATTAGTTATTGAAGGTAAATGATAACTATAGAGTAGAGGTTGAACCTAGGTAAATGATAACTATAGAGTGGAGGGTTGAACCTAACTATAGACCAATTCTAACTCTATTTCTAACTCTGCTGGTGTCACAGATTGTCTGCCATCGCATGGTCCTCTCAACTTTCAATGATTGGTCCTCTCTGTCTTTGTCCCGCTGCTGGTTTGGTTTGTGTTAGCTTGCTGCTTGTTTGCCTAATGTCTGCTCTGATTTGTCTCAGACGTGAGTTACGCCAGCAAGAGGGGTGTTGGCACTATGCCTCGAGCCGCTTTTTGTCTGCTTTGATCTTTGGATTGGTAAAGTTCTGAGCATAGAACTCTGTTTGGTCTGCTAAGGGAGTGTTAATCTGCTGTGCTGGGCACTACGCCTCAGAGCTTGCATAACAAATTTTTGTTAACCATAAGAATGGTCCTAGGATGACTACTTAAACCTCAGAGATTTTTGCAATTATGTACTGCAATACCTGCTGAATTAAAAAAAAAAAAAACTAACCAGAACTTCCAACCTGAGGTAAAGCAATATCTGCTGAATTTCATCATCACATTTCAGCAATTATGTACAGCATTAGGGAATGTGTAGTGTCTACTAACTGTACACGGGTGGTCATTACGAACAATATTTGAACTGGTACAATTATATGAAGTGACGTTGAAGGTATGATTATCAGATGATTTTGGAACATTGTGTTCCCAACTAGGCTGCATAATTTTTAACAAAGGCACACTGTGTTCCCAACTAAGGCACACTGTTTAAACATACGTTTTTAAGCATAAAGTTCATTGATTTAGTTGAGTTCTAAACTTAAAAGAAACCAAGGGCTGTACACTTATAATTAACGATATTAGTTTGATAGTCAGTTATTGTCTTCGCTGTAATTAAGATGCTTATATGTGTTTATGTATTTATTTTTTTTTTAAATTTAAGCAACAAGCAATACTCGAACATCTTTCCTTAAATCTGTTTGTAATTTGTGGCGTGCTTCCTTTTGTAGCAGGCAAAGGATCAACTCGTGTACGAGGACGTACATTAGGCAAAGGAGTGCAAAAAGAATAGTCAGAAAAAAGAGAGAAATTACATGTGTATGTCAATCGGGTGTTGAACGAATCACATGAGGAATACAACCCATGACGAATGAGTTGGGATTGCAAATTAGACGGTTGTGCCCTCTTGAGCGTGAAGTCATGGAGGAAAATCAATGAAAGTACCAAAGATGCAATCATCCAAGCAAAGGCTAGTACGAGATTCATCTTCCCATAATGTCGTTATTAAGTTATTTGTAATTGCTTAAATTAATTGATGTACTAATTGTCTTATTATGTTTGTAGGACAAGTTTGTTATCGGGGATGATTTTGATAATGATGAACAAGCTCAACAAATTCTTGATAGAAAGGCATATTTGCTATACAAGGATTGGAGGTACAATCTAAAGCAAGAGTTCCTCGAACTTGAGGAAAAGGGTGTTGATGACCCGTATAGTCATCCGCCTAGTGGAGTGAGCTTGGATGACTGGAGATATCTTATTGATGTTGCTTGGAAAGACGAATCTCACTTGGTAACAAATTAATTAGAAACCCCAATCTTGAAATTCATTGATGTGAATATCAATAAAAATTCTAACAAAATTCGTTTATATTTGCAATTTATTTTTTTTCCTTGTTAGAAACGCTCTAAAGATGGTAAAGCAAATAAGGGTATGCTCCCTTACAATCATACAAGTGGATCGCGATCATTTCCTATAGCAATGTCGCTTATGGTGAGAAGTAGTTATTTGTTTAGTAATATAATGGATGATTGATTCTTCTTCATTTTTCATATTACTATGTACTACTTCATCAATGGAATTTTTTCAAACATAATAGGCAAATGAGGATGGAGAAATAGATTTCCCTGAATTTTAGGAGAAATCACACAAGTCCAAGAAGACGGGAGACTGGATTGACCCTAAATGTGCTGAGCTACATGTGAGTATTAAATGTTGAAACCAATTTTGTTGTATATCAATTACTAAAGTTGTTTTCAATTCCTTCAACCATCTTGACTTTATTATTTGTTTGCCATGATAGGATGATATGGTCAATCTACAAGTCGTAGCCACCGGTGCGGGGTTGCCATTGACCCACGAAGAACTATCAAGGCAAGTGCTCGGGGCAAAAAAAAATTACTTGCGTGGATGTGGGATAGGCCCACAACCCTCTTCAACAGCTTCTAATGCGGCACGGGCACGTGATAAACGTATGGACTCAATGAGAGCGGAATTGGAGGTTCTTCATGAGGAGCGTCAAAGAGATCACGAGAAGTTGGTGAAGGAGAAAGAGGAGCGGCAAAGAGATCATGAGGAGTTGGTAAAGGAGAAAGAGGAGCGGCAAAGAGATAGAGAGGAAATTATGAGGGAAAGAGAGGAGTTGACGAAACAAATTGAAGAAGAAAAAAAAGCACGGGAGGCACAACAAGTACAACTCAATCACTTGAACGACGTGGTGTCATGACTCACAACCCTCTTGCAAGGTTCAGATGGTCATCCTACTATTCGGTAAACATAATTTTATTGATAAGCTAATGCAAGTTCTAGAAAAATATGGATCATATTGGCATAGAATTGGTTTCTAAAGTTGCTATGCAAATTTTTGTTGTTATGTGCTTCGAATAGGTTATGAGGCATAATGTGAGTAGACTTTGCAGCATGGTGACGGTAATCTGAAGTTCATAAGGTAACCACTTGATTTCAATGAAATATGAAGTTAGTTCCCTTTGGCATAATCTGATTTCCACAGGGTTGTAATCACTTGATGGCATAATCTAATTTCATAAGGTAACCACTTGATGGCATAATCTGATTTCCATAATCCAACATGGAATTCGAACAAAATTAAAAATAAAAATATAAACAAAAATGATGACCTTTTTTTTTTACATGGAATTTACTTTTGTTTTTTATGTGAACTGACTCCGTCAAAGTCCATGTTGGCAAACAGTTGGCTATAGTCTGAATAACAAAATTCTTCGTATTCTTCGCTAGAAGTTAACATTTGTCATGTCAAGATAGCCTGTTCTACGGGCAGAGTTATGAGTATCTGTTCATGTCAACAAACATCTAGACGGTAGAATAACTATCTTACCATAGCATTGAGCAGGAGAAATTAATTTATAAATGTTCTAATTAAGTGCCATATGAACAATTTCACTTCTCAATTTATTCAACCAACTCAGATGACAGCTACGCTGGGAGTTGGCGTGAAAAACGCCGTAAATGTAGGTAAACAATAATACATAGATTCCTAGGACTACATAGTTATCAGTAGTTATTACTTGTGGAAGAATGAAAGATATTTGTTATAGCTGAAATAAAAGCACAAATACAGAAGTTTCAAACCATAAGAATACAATTTGAAATTCATATGAGCATTCTTCGTAAGTCAACCAACCCAACCAAATTTGACAAAGGTATATGGTCATTACACTAGCCTATAGCTGATACAACTATATATTACCTGCAAAAATCGTCAAATAGTATCCAAATGAACCATATGGATGTGAATCTTCTCCAAAATTCCGAAATCTGGGGAATATCATCAGTTTGCAGCCTTCTCAGCTGGTATATACAACACATGGTTAATATATACAGTGATAAATTACATTGATAGTCTATATGTTTTGGCCCTTATATTATTTTGATCCTTATACTTTTAATTAACTCGATTTTGATCATGAATTTATGCTTTTGTGTTAGTTTAGTCTAATTGATAACAACCATGTCACGATCCTGACATGTATATTATTTTATTCAGAGAATTTGTGTAATTATGTGTTTAAATTTATGTTTTCTTATGGAATTTTGTTAGAACATGTACTTAAGTATACTTTTTGTTGAAAATTTGTGTTTACAATGGAACTAATGGGTGACATTTTTTGTTGTGTAGATGGCTTTTGGCATTGACATGTGGATCTTCTATTTTTTTGTCCGGAAGATAATTCACATTTTTGCAAAGTTGGAAAGTTTTTTGTCGTCCCTGGCTTTTTGTGTGGAAATTGGGTGAATCATACATATATTTTTTGGCGGGGTACATAGTATTTTTGTAACTTGTGTTAATTGCTCTGGTGGTGTATAGATTACCTTTTGTCGTGGTACATATTACCATGGTAATTTGTACCATGTCAAATGGTCATTACAATGCATAGTATAGTAACAATATTTCGTGTACAGAGGACATTGCTTTGGTAACACAGTTGGAATATATGACGTTATTATTTGCGATTGGAATATGTTAGTTGGTTTGTATATAAGTTAACATTGTAAGGTATTTTTTTTGGTTTGATGGTTGTAAGTGAAACATGCATTACAGAATATGTGATAATATATATATTGATTTGTTTGTATTATAGGTTGTGGTGGATATATACAGGTTTGAAAAAAATTTTAAAATGAAATAAAATAAAAAATGACATTTTTGGTGACAAAAAAATTGGTAGCCAAAAAAATTAAATATATCTTTTGCCGACTAAATATTTAGTAGCTTAAACGCATAGAAAATAGTTTTGGTGACTAATTGTTTTGTAGCTAAAAACTGAAAATAGTTTTGGCTACTAAAGCTTAGTAGCTAAATTAGAAGAACCTTTTCCCGACAAAATCTTTAGTAGCTAAAAATGACACTATTGGCGACTATTTCTTTTGTCGCTATATATAATTAAACGTTTTGGCGACAACAGTTTAGTAGCCGAACATGTGAGTTAATTGATTGCTTCACCCTTTCGGCGACTAACATCTTAGTCGCCAATATGATTAATTAGCGACTAAAGCATCTTTAGTCGGTAATAGCTTCCTCTTTTGGCTACTAAAAATTAGTCGGCATTATGTTGGATTTTTAGCGACTAAATCCTTGTTTGTCGCTAATTGTTTCCCCTTTTGGCTACTAATATATTAGTCGCCATTTCTGTTGGATTTTTCGCGACTAAAACAAATTTTAGTCGCCAATACCTTCTCCGACAATGTATCCGTGACAAAACCAGCGACCAAAATTTGTGGTCGGCAAATCTTTTCGGCGACTAAAATTCGGGCTTTTGGCGACTAATTGTTTAGTCGCCAAAAGTGTATTTTTTTGTAGTGGCTATTAATTAGCATATGTAGAAGAGAGACAAAAAGACGATTTTCATTAATAAATTGAGTACAAACAATTGTCATTTCACACATGAAAACTACTCTATAAATGACTTCTAAACAAAATAAGCAAAAATCTACAAAAACTACATACAAAAAATACCAAACATAAAGCGAAATTACATTAACACTTCTTATTCTTCAGGGTTAGACTCCAACGGTTCAATCTCTAGCTGCTCGTATGGAATTGGCTGCTCCAATGTCACATTAGTAGCTGCCAGGGCTTTGAGCCAGTCGTGTTTGAAGTATCTATTTTCAAATTTAGGTACTTCCTCTACATACTTTTCCAAGGCCGTGTTCTCTCCGGTATCGAATGCCTTGGAAATCTCGGAGTCGGCGATTTCTTTCGCCTTCTTCGATTCTTCCAAATTGGCCTCCAGCTTTGCAATCGCCTCCGTGGCAAACTTGAGCGCATCGTCACTTATCTTCGCCATTTCTTCGGTGGCCATCCTGAGTAGATCGGAGCGTTTGGCCTTCTCTTTCTCAACATTGGCCATCACTCGCTTGCTCCTCTGGTTTCCTAACTTCAGATTCGGCTCTGAGAGACGCCACCTCCAATTTGGCCAACGCCTCTTTAGCTTTGTCCTTTTTGGTTTTAATCTCGGCTTTAAGTAAGCTGATTTGCTCGACGACGTCATAATGACGACGTCCGATTTTCTGCGATTCTGCCCGCCACCTGAATCAAGACATGTGTAGGTTAGTTGGCATAAAAAACAAACGAAATATTGAAGTATCAATTATGTACCAATATCGCCGATTGAGCAGCTAATGCTATCGACACCACGTCCGGTTCTGCACGGAACGTAGCCTTGTCCATCGGCAAGGAAATCGACGAGGCTACACTTAGGGCCACGGCGGGGTCCTTCAAAGTCGACACGTTAGTAGAAACCGGCGCGTTCTTTATTTTAGGTTGGATAATAAACGGCGCCGTCAAGTCTTGACACTCTTCTATGCATGGCCGTTCATCGGTTAAGTTTTCAGAAGAGTCGGTCTCGATCTCGGCGGGGTGTTTCTCCCCCCTTTGTTCAGCTACCAGGTTGTCTGATTGTTCAATGACCGACTCGGCCACAACAATTTGCTCCACTTCCTCAACAGGGGTAAGTGGAGAAGATTTAGCCTCAATAGGAGCAGGTGGTGGAGGTTCAGATCTAGTGGCTTCGACCTTCCTTTGGGCTGCCATCTTCTAGGCATTTTTTTCTTCTAGCCATCTGTGCAAGCGATTCCCTAGTTATGTTTTCAAGATCGGTGCCGGGAAGGTCTCCCAGGTTGGTGAAAATATCATCTTCTAACGATGTGTCAACTCGGCCTAAAGTGGATGGGAGGTTGAAGCCGATTTCCTCAAAAGCCAAATCAAGAACCGCGTCAACTTTCTCCTCTAAATGACTTTCAGAATCGTCCAAGTTGAATTGGTTCGGCTGTTCAGCGGCCTGATCTCCGACTTCACCACCTGGCTTCGAATCCGAACCTTCGAGACTAATGTCCCTAAGGCTCTTGAAGTTTGGAAAAATGAGTGCCGTAAGCTGCTGTTCTCCCCTTGGAATCAGAATGTGGTCTGCAACTGAAAAGGTAGCGTATGTTGGTTCAAGAGTCGAAAAAGTAGCCCGCCCTTACTTTTGGAGGTTTGGACGACCAAGAATTGGAGCGCAGTTTTGATTTGATCAAGCACATCGTCGTCGGTCGAAATAAATACTTTCTTCAAATCGTTACCTGCACAAATGAAATGATAAGTACATGAAATCTAAGCCGAATAAATGTATAAGAAATGCGCAAAGAAATGGGATTGTACGGCCACCTCGATCGTCTTTTTGTCTAAGCAAAGGATATGGGCGATCTTCGCTTTTGCCGAATTCCCAGTTGCCTCGGATAACGACTATGATGTCGTCAACACACTTACTAGTGCTGGCAAACACAGTCACTAGATGGTGATCAGTGTCCTTGGCCCTAAAAAATAGTGTCCCTGCCGACCAGAAGATTTCGCCAAGGCATAATAATGTCGAATAGCAGGGATCCCTAGATTAATCCTAAGTCGGCGATTTAATTCTATTATGCCCATTATGATTCGGTAAAATTTTACGTTTGGTTGCGAAGGAAGTAGACCCCAATAGCGAAGAACGGCCCTCAAAAAGGGGTGAAGGGGGAAACGGACTTCGCCCTCAATGATTGACAAGAGGGGAACGATGATCGTACTCGCATCAATCCTCTCCATGTCAACTACGCTGTCTACTACAAGTGACAGATGGACTTCATCTGGGATTGAAAAATGACGTCGAAAGAGGGAAACACGGTCCATAGAAAGAAGAGCTTTCAAGTGTTTCACCATTCGAATCGGAATAGAAAAGATGCTAAACTAAAAATAAACAAGAAAATTGTTGCTGGAATGATGAGAAAATGCAAAGAAGAGAAGAACTTACAGGTTAGAAAGAGAAGAACAGTGGAAAGCAGATGGAAATCACAGAGGTCATGAAGTGAAGGAGAGATGCTGTGAGACAACCAAAGAGCCTTGCATAATTCAAAAAATATCCGAAGGGACAGCGTGATTTCATATCGCATTAAATGAGCAACGCGTACGAAGGGGCAGGAAATTATAATGATTTCTAAATCGTGGTCATTCTAACGCTTCGGTATTGGAATGAGTGCGAGCGTTGTATTTTTGACTTCCCATACATAAGACCAAACATGCTGACTAATTGGAGTTAGTCGAATGTTCGGAGGGCAATTGTGGTAGCCGAATAAAGTTAATTAAAGAAGACCAAGAAATCTGATTGGCATCAAACCAAAGAGAGTTCGGCCCTGTCCAAGGGGTCTTAAAGCCGAATATACGAATCGGCAATATAAAAAGTTGAGTAGGAACCAACACATAACTGGAAGGCTGAGTAAGCAATCACGAGCGAGATTAAGAGTGGGCCTGACCCTTGGGTGCAGATATAGTATAAAAAGAGGAACGTCAACCAAAAAAAGGTATATGAAAACAGAAGAAATAACTTGAAATAGAAGTAAAATTGAGGAAATTCTAACTTGTCTGTCGGAGTGCCAATTCCGGCACTCTTGACTAGAGTGTTTCTTTTTCAGGTAGCAATTAGAGGATCAAAGACGTCTGACTGGATTTCGGAGTATTTCCAAACTACTTCTCCACACTATTGTATAATAATACACTTGTAAACTTAACAATTTATGAATATATATATGATATTAATAACATATTATCTACTATAAATAACAAATTATATATATGTATATATATAAATGGTCCGATTCAGTTCTATAATTATAAAATCATGGATCGAACTGTAAAGTCTAGTTTATTTATTTTAGGGGCATTTATGGGTTAGTTTTATTAACCGAACTTATTTATCTACAAGTCCTAACTAACAAATTTATTACTATAAATTTATTCATTAATATTCACCATTTTTACTCATAGTCATTTACTCACTTACAATAATCCACCCTCCTCTTCTATATACACAAAAGAACAAGAGAGATTGATAAATTTGTCATTGAAACATAAATCTAAATCTAAACAAAGGAAGCAGTGGTGATATGGTGATTGTATAGATCGGTGACAATGGAGCATAGATCTACAACAGTAAAAGTATAGATCGGCGATTGTAAAGTGTAGATCTACAGCGATAGTGGAGATAGTTGGCAAATGGTATCGACATTTGAATAATGACAGTAGTGATAAGGGGTCGGCAGTGGTGGCAGGTGGACGGTGACAATGGCAGTGGTGGTAAACAATGGTAGTGTGAAACTTTTGAAAAAATAATAGAGAGAGATAGAGAAGATGATAAGTAGACGGTGACGACAGTGGTGGTGGTACATAGATGGTGACGGTGACAGCGGTGATGGCGGATGGACGGCTATGGAGGCGACAGTGGTAAACAATGGTGGTGTGAATCTTTTGAAAAAATAGTGAAGAGAGAGAGAGATAGAGAGAAGATGAAACAACCTGATAAGTATAGGTATTGGTGGTGTTACATGTACCAATTAGTGTACACACTAGTATTATGTTATTATTATTGACCAAATTTATTATACAAGTTAAAAATTCCTAAACCATACAAATGATACCACATCATCTGTTAGCACACTAGTGTGTATATTAATTGGTACATATAGCATTATCCTATAGGTATTTTAGAACTTATTGGTACATTAAAAAAGTAAATAGGATTTAATGGTATTTAAGTCTACTTAATGAGACAAGCAAGTAATTACCCCCTAGTTTTCTATAATTATATTTACACACCATAAATTATCTCAATACACACCATTAAAATATTAAATTTATATTGCAATAATATCCTCAAATAAAATTACCATTAAGGACAATAATGGTGTGTATTATACTAATCCAAAGAATTCATACATTAAAACACAAAACACTCTTTGTATACCATCACATATAGACATATAAATGGTGTATTTTTTATCGTCATCCAACACTTATCATCTTCTCCATTATAATCTAACACACTACATTGATGATATTATTCATTATCAATTAGTCCACCTTATTCTCTTCTCTATTATACTTCTATCCTCAACTCAAAATATTAAAATTTAGGGTTTAAAAATATTGGAATCAATCGATTTTACAAATTTGTACATCATAGATGGCATTTAGATTGTTGCTTTGGAACAATCCATCAATGAAAATGGTAGTTTACTACTTACAAAAGTAATTTTTTTTTTTTTGGTTCGTAAAATCACTGGAAGGATGGTTTTGTTCATTATGCATTTGAATTAACTAGAGTTAAACATTTACACAATGTTCAAATATTCAAATGCGAACAAAATTATTTTGTTCAAATTATTAAAGTTGACCAAATATTAAATGTTCACACATAGAAAACTAAACATGATAAGTCTGAATGATTTGAGTTATCTAGAATAAAAAGTATGAAACAACAGTAATATTTCAAGCATATTTAATTTGTTCAATTTTATTTTGTTGTACGATAAAATATATTTAAACAATTAGTGTCGAGTCAAATTTGAAATAGAAACTGCTATGGAACGTGAATCGCTAAGCAAATAAAAAATAGATGGGAAAAACTAACCTAAGTGAGGTTCAAAGGTGAGAATTGTAGATTTGGTGGTTAGAATCCAAAATCTTCAATACAGGCGATCATTTCGTCGATGCGTCATCACCTCCGATACACAGTTATGTTTAAGGCGAGGGTGAACTGTGTATAGGGTGTGATGTGTGTGGTGGTGTGTATTGAGATCTATTTTTTTGTGTCTTAGAATAAAAAACGCAGATTGTGATGTGTTTTGAGTAAAAAGTTAAAGATTAAAAATATCGAATGTGTGAATTAAGTAACGGTGTGCACTAAGACAATTTATAGTATGTAAATAAAATTTCCATTTTTCGGATATGATGCTCAGAGTGATGATGTGTACTCTGCAATAAAGGCAAACAACCTCTCGATGCAAAATGGAGTGTCCACACTTCACAAAAATAAAATAAAATAAAATCAAGGATTACAATATAAAATTTTTGTGTTTAAATGTTTTAGAATAATTTGTTTTAGAATGATTTTAGGGATAATTTTTCATAAATCTCTTTCCACCTACCATTTAGTCTATATTATTTTTTTATATTCCAATAAGTCCTATGGGTGACATAGTTACCAAAATAACTCTAATATTCACATTTACAGTATGAATGTTGCGTGATGTGAATGTTTACACCATCAATATGAATGTTCATATCGTCAATGTGAATATTAATATAACAATGTGAATATTCACATTGTAAAATATGAATATTTACATCACCAAATTACTAACCATTCAAAAAGTATTTGTAAGGGTAGAAATATCCATAAAATACATTAAATATGAGAATTAAGATTTGGTAGATCACATGTCCAAATAATAGGACTTATTAGAATACAAGAATAGCTTATGAACTAATTGTGATATAAATATTTAAAAAATGGTTTTCTAATAAATTTCCCATGATTTTATAGTCAGATTATTCATTATTTTTTGTTTAATAAAGTGACTATCATTATTGTACTCTTAATTTTTAGGAAAATTTGCTAAAAAGTCCACTCTAGTAATTGTTTAAGGCAGTAGGTCCAGTAGATATTTTTTATTAGTGAGAAATTTACCTTTTGTAAAATAGTTTGGTGAGAAGTCTTTTTGTTTATTTTGAAAGATATTTTGTTTCTAATTTTACCCCTTAATTTATTTGTTGACTTTTTTTTATCTGTTGACTTTTATTGACTATCTGTTCAAAACTTTTTCCTATTTATTCAAAAAATTTCATATCTATTAAAAATTTTTCACTATCTGTTAAATTTTTTTCCCAATTTGTTTAATTTTTTTACCCTCTCTGTTTAATTTTTTCCTCCATATCTGTACAAATATCTATTCAAACTTTATTATATGTTCAATTTTAATCTTATATGTTGAAATATCTATCCAAATTTCAAATTTATTGTAATGTTTTTCATTATCATCGTCATCAACAACAAAAGATTTTAGCCAAGAAAAAAACTAAAAAAAAAACTTCATGCTCAAAAGCAGTGCAGCAACAATATCTATTT
Organism: Camellia lanceoleosa; assembly: GCA_025200525.1. NCBI lineage: Eukaryota > Viridiplantae > Streptophyta > Magnoliopsida > Ericales > Theaceae > Camellia > Camellia lanceoleosa. The sequence goes on from JANUSC010000062.1 coordinate 562,554, forward strand.
CTCAAAATTATATTCATGTATTGATCAAGATTTTTCAAAAAAGTCATAGATCTATTCAAAAAAACCACAGAACAGCCGCAATGTTCACAAGCGGCGGCGGTGTTTCGGCGGAAGAAGGTATTGTACGACAGAGGACAACGATCGGTGAGTCACGTCACTGGATCGGCATTGTGAACTTGAGTGTATGTTCTTTGTCGCCGCTTCAATTGGATTTTGCAATGGTATGTGACGACGATGGTGGCGGGATCGCTATTTTTTGGGTGAAGGAAATTGGCGATGAGTAGAGGGGAGAAAGAGAGAGAGATGATGGAGAGATAGAGGCTTGGTTAGGGTTTGGTTTGGACAGTGAGGGAGATAGAGAGTAGAGGGAAGAGAGCGAGTAGTGAGAGAAAGGACTGATTAGGGTTTGGTTTAGAAAATAATATATATAAATAGTTTGGTCATTTTACAAAGGAATGTCCTTATGGACACAATGAGTAAGCGTTTGGATTTTTAGGCAAAGAAAATCCAAAAATCGATTTATCACTCTAGAGCCCTAATTTTCATAAAATTAAATTTTAATTATTCAAAAAATTTCATTAGAATATCCGACTTCGACCAGATAATTGCCAAACCAATTAAGATAAAAGTAGCTGGAAAACTGGCATTACAAAATTCATACATAGCTGAAAAGTGGAAGAAACATATAGAATTTGCCACACAATTAACACCAAATCACAAATCTATGTTTTTATTTTATTTTATTATACATTATATTATATTATGTGCTAATCACATAAAAGGCATCATGCACATGAGCAGCACATCTCAGATTAAATCAAAATGGAGGGGGGCCACGGGGTGGGCCAGGAGGTCCAGGAGGCCCACCAAACATTGGTCCACAGCAACTCTCAAAGATGCAGCAGCAGCACAATAAGTAAAAACTGCCCAACACCAAACAAACAACAAACCCATATTAGCTGTATATCCAAATCCATAAAAAAAGAAAAGAAAAGGAAACTTCAGGTATAGATTTTAATAAGTAGATTTATGTTTAATAGGTTTTATAATAATTAATGATATTTTTCATTAAATATTATTAAAATTGTCATTAATTGTTAATTTTTAACGACAGTTTGAAAATTGTTATAAAAAATGTTACCAATTATAAGTTTTAGCGACAGTTTAAAAAATTTGTCATAAAAAAGGTCACTAATTTACAACTTCTAGCAACAGTTTGAAAAATTCGTCCTAGAAAAATATCACTAATTGTAAGTTTTAACGACAATTTATGAAAATCGTGAAAAAAAAAAAATCATTAATTATCAATTTTTAACGACATATGTAAAAAATCATCCCAAAAAAATTATTTTTAGCAGTAATTTTACTAAAACTTATTTTCAATGGAGTTTGATAGGAATTAAGTCTAAATATTAGGACCTATTGATAGTTTATCCTAAAAAAAAAAGTCAAACCAAAATATAAAATAAACTAAAAATCCCCCAACAGAGTTTATGTCTTAAAAAAAATATATATCTGAAATTTTTTTTTTTAAAAAAATAAATAAATTGCCCCAATAAAAAGAAAAAATATCAGCTAACTTGATTATTTTTCTCTTGCTTAATAATCTTGTGGTTTCAAACCAAAACAAATATCTTGTGGTTTCAAAATAGAGACAAATACAACTAATAACAATAATAATAAAAGGAAAAGAATACTTAGGAGCCACATTTGCACGGTCTGATATCACGTTCAAATTATAAAGAAATGTTAGATATTCACATTTTAAATTCTTAAATTCACTTGCAATCATATGCCAAGAGAGTTAGATCCTCGATGGTAAAATGTGTAATAAATCAAAAAAATTCACTTATCATTGCCATACATTATGATCTTGTGAGAATTTTTAAAGATGTCAAACATTTTTCGTATTAAAAACTAGTTCATGTATGTATGCTAATTAAAAAGACAATTTCGGTACCAAAGCAATGCATTAGTCATAAATCACAATAATAATCTTATAAGCTTGTATAGAGAGAGATTACCAAGAAGATATGGCACGGCATAAACCACCAAATAGAAAATCGCAGCAGCCAGGCCCTCCCGGTGGCGGTCCCCAACCTGGAGGCATGTCTTTGTATAGAGGAGAGATCTAGAAATGCAATGAAGTGAATGAAGTTTAACCCAGGCGATGGTTCTACATATATAAAAAAAACTTTGAGAGAGAGAGATTGTAGAGCTTAGTAGCGAAGCAATATCTTGAAACTTAGGGGTATCATCTTTGACTGTTAAGTAAAAAAGCTAATGACAAACAGTACTACTTTTAAGGCGTTTTCTAGTAATGTTTGAATGTACTAGTGCACCACCTACTGTTCGTTTCATCTTCCAACCTACTCTTCAAAGTTTTTTTATTATCCATGCATTATCCTATGGGAATATGTTCTTTCTTAACTTGATCATCAACTAACCCTACTCTTGCTTCCTTCCTTCCTTCCTTCCTCCCTCCCTCCAACAATACTTCGGAGTCGGATCATTTCACTCTCTTTAATTTTTTAATTTTTTAATTTTTTTACCGTCTTTTTGTAAAAAAATAAAAAATTTAACTAAAATAATCACATCCGAAATAAACTCTTAGTGTAAATACAAGTACGAGTGATTTCTCACTTTGATCCTATGAAATAAATAAATAAATAAATTGACATGGTCCGTAAACTATTTGACATTTTTCACTTTAATCCAATTAAAAACTTATGTATAAGGAGTAGTTTTGGAATTTCAAAAAATTAGGCTCTGTTTAGTTTAGTTTTAAAATTATGATTTGAGTATGAAATTGTATTTTGAGTTTTGAATTTTTGAATTATGATTTGAAAAGAAAAATTTTGTTTAATTATGAGTTTTGAAAATAAATTTGGAATGATTTGTAATTTTTTTATTTTTTGATTGATTGATTGATATATAAAATATGAGATGAGAGAGAAAAAGTGATTGATTGATTGATTAATAATAATAATAAAAAAAGAGAAAGAAGTTTTGAAAGTAATTTTAGGTTGTATTTTAAAAATAGGGCTAATTACACTAACAGTCCGTGTAGTTTGGGACTCGTGTCACTTTGGTCTCTAACTTTTCAATTGTGATACATTTGACTTTGAATTTTGAATCTTGTTCCAAATAAAGACAATTGAAAATATTATTGCTCAATTTCAAGGGTAAAGTTGTCAATTTGATAAAATATAAATTAATTTGATAAAAATAAATGTCAAAAACATATTTTTAAATTTTGAAAAATAATTTCTACCCACCAAAATAAAATTATGTAAAATTGATAAATCTTTTAGATATTTATTTATTTATTTTTACCAAATTAATTTTTATTATGTGTTTGGATGATGATCATGTAATAGGTGGTTGTTAGGCTTTTAATGTGTAATCGATATATTTAATATATAAAATGTTTTTAGTTTTGGATTTTTTGATTTAATAGATTGATTTAATAATGATATCAAAGTTGTTTCCATATTTGACTTCTGAAAAAATAGAAACTAATTTAATGAAAATAAAAAACAATCACTCATTACATGATCATCATTCAAAAACATAATAAAAATTAATTTGGTAAAAAAAATAAAAATAATTGCCTTAAAGATTTATCAATTTATATAATTTTATCTTTAATGGATAGAAATAATTTTTAAAAATTCAAAAATATTTTTTTGATATTTATTTTTGTCAAATTAGTTTATATTTTATCAAATTGACGACTTTGTCTTTGAAATTGAGCAATGATATCTTCAATTGTTCTTATTTGGAATAAGATTCAAAATTTATGGTCAAATTTGTCACAATTGAAAAATTAAGAACCAAAGTGACACAAGCCCCAAACTGCAGGGACCATTTGTGTAATTCGCCCTTAAAAATATGTTTGGTTAACATGTTGCATCGAAATCATGATTTAAAAATAGAGTTGAGTTTTGAAAAGTAAACCAAACGCTACCTTAGTTTCTTCATTTAAAAAAAAAAAAAAAATCTTTTCTCAATTCACACCACATACTTTTTAGGATAAATTATGCAAATGGTTTTTATAGTTTACACTATGTGTCAATTTCCCTATTGCTTTAATTTGCTCGATTTTGTCTCTTAAATTAACGAATTGTGTTATATTGATCCAATAAATAACGGCCAGTGGACAGAAAGTTTTTACATGCTTAAATGATGTGTCAATTTAGTCAATGTAGTTTACACGATATGTTAATTTGGTCCCTATTCTTTTAATTTGCTTCATTTTGACATAGACCAAATTGATACATTGTGTAAACTATAGGGATCAAATTGACACATCGTTTGAGTTTTCGTCCACCAAACCTAACGGCTGTTATTTATTAGATCAATATGACATAATCTGTTAAATTAAAGGGCAAAATCGAGTAAATTAAAATAATATGGACCAATGTAAACTACAAAGACTACTTGTATAATTTACCTTACTTTTTATAATATCCTTATCTTCAATTTTATAATACCCGATGTCATTGGTGCCAATGTTTTCAAAACCGGACCGGTGAGCGAACCGGAAAAGGGACCAGGTGGACAGGTCACCGGTTCAACCGTCGGGTCAAAGCGGTCGAATCGTGACGTCATAGTTAATATTATATAATTAAAAAATATAATTATAAATTATAAATAAATAAAAATATATATAAATAATCAAAAAATAAAAAATAAAAATTGTTACATAATATTTATTAATAATATTTAATAAAGTCATAATTGATAAAAAAAAAAGTCACTTATTTCAAAGAAATTAAATTTTTTAAACATTCCCTCCAAATAAATTGATTGAATGCTAAATTTAATTTTGGAGGGAAATGAAATTTTCAACTCTCCCTCCAATCAATATGTTTCAAATAATTTGATTGAATCCCACATAGAATTTTGTAGGTTCTCTTTGAAAAATCTTTTCCTATAAATAGGAATAGCCATTTATAATATTCTCAAACTTTCAATGAGACTCTTTCTTATGAGAGGAGACTCTTGAAATAAGAATTTTTAGTCAAAATTTTGAAATATATATATATATATAAATATATAAGAAAGAAAGAAAGAAAAAAAGACAGACCGGTTTTGGCCGGTTCGACCACTGGGTCACCGGGTTTTCCCGATTTTGGCCCCAATCCGAGTTCAGGGGGTTGACCGGACCGGAACAAGGCCTGGTTCAACCGGCCGGTCCGGTCCGGGTTTGAAAACAATGATTGGTGCTATTGTCGACATTACCTCTTCCCTTCCTGATTGCCTCCTTCATAACCCGGCTTCTCTAGTCACTTTTTCTAACTCACAAACCCTTATTCCTAACCTTCATCACCAACTCCAATTCCTTTACAACCTTGCAATGCCCTAACACTGCAACTCATCACGATGCCACATTTTCAAAAGACCTCATTTCCTTTCGTTCTCTTTCTCGTATACTCTCTCATCGTTGATTTCTATTTCTTAGTTAAAGATATACTTGTCAAGTGTGAATGGACTTGTATGGGTCACGTTGGGAGAGAGATTGCAACGGTAGGGGCTAAAAGAGTGGGAGATGTTCACCACAGCAAGAGGTGGGTTGGGGGGTTGCTGGAGATGGGGTCTTTTAGAGGAAGGTTGCAAGCATGTGGAAAGGTGATAGTATAACGCCCCCAAATAACAACAACAGATAATCACATAAAGTACGCTAATTATGTGAAAACTAATAAGATTTCATTCTTTCATTAATTTATTGATAATCATTACAAAAGGTACCACATGCATCATACATTCACAAATCCTAAATTCTGAATCTATAACATGTAGCACAAGGTGAAATACAAAAAATGAAAGGAAATTTAGAGAAGTTCATGCCTTAGTGGCTATATATTTCCAAGATGATACTTGGTTACAACAAAAGTGGGTCAAGCCCAAAACAAGTAAAAAGTCCGAGGCTTGTACAAATGATATTTACAATAAAAGAAAAACAAAATGAGCTTTTAGCTCTACGATCCTCCCAAGCTAAGTCTTTGGTGGAGGCATACCATTAACACCTAAAAGTTGGTTTCTGCATAAGATAAGCTAAAACTCAGTAGAGAATACTTGAACACACTGTATGATGCTTAACAAAGTCATATAGTGAATGCATATGCATGCCATTTATCCAAACATTATACTTTTTCTTTCAAAACAATACAATGCCATGATTATAAATCAATTCGTAAAATAATACTTTTTAATCAGAAAATAGGGCAGTGGATACACAATACTGGGAATCTCTAGGTATGTGTCTGCCAATAGGCTATACAAGCACTACCAAAGCCATTTTACCGGTACTAACTGGAAGGATCGGCACTTAATCGCGTAGGTTTCTGGACTTTCACCAAGGAAACACATGCCAGCATAAATAATACCACAATCACACCCCTTAACTAAATTCACCAAGGTATTCACCAATTTTTCTAAAAACAATACTTTTTAATGTATAAATATGAAACAATGTTCAATGCAAGATGTATGAGTAATTGTTTTCAATTAACCTAATCCTCATGCAATTCCTACAACAATCAAAGTTATCCTTCACCGATAGCCCAAAATAGATATTTCTATATAAAAGACAAATCTCCAACAACAATTATAATTTGATAATCTTAATATAGAAGTGATAATACATATCTTACTCCACTCTCATCATTAATAGATATATTCATTTTATCTTTTCAAAAACCCAACATCTTTCCCTTTATTCTTAGTTCAAAACCAATGATTTCCTGCAAAATATCTATTCCTTTCAAAGACACATTTATAGGAGAAATTTCCAATGTTTTAATACAACTTAACAATATACTCATTTCCATAACATTTCCCATGAATCCATTCGAAAAGCCATCTTTTATATTCCCAAAACCAAACCCTAAATCAAACCCACTATTCCTAAATCACTACATCTTTCAAGGGACACATAATGAGGCTAAGAATCATACTAGAAGGTTGAAGAAATCCCTACATCAAGAGTAGACGAAGAGAAGAACAAGACCCAACTTTTGACGGAGCTGAAAATGGAAACCTTTCCGATTAAATTGTTCACCTTTACAAACTCTACACTTTTCTCTAGAACACTATGGCAGTGAGACCAACAAATTTGTGTATATTGGGGTGTTCAGACAAGAACTAGAAAGAGAGGGTAAAGAAATTTGGTAAAGTTATTTTTTAGAGAGAGAGAAAAAGATCAAAAAGTGAAAGAAAATATCTTTTTTTCGTATTGATATACGCATAGACCGCTTGAGCGACCAAGACATCGCTCGAGCATCAGACATAAGGAACTGCTCGAGCGACCAACTCAAGGTTTGAGCGCACAATGACTTCCTCCCAGTAGTTCAGACTTGCAAAGAGACCACTTGAGCAAAAGAAAGACCGCTCGAGCATTAGACACAGAATACGGCTCGAGCGACTAACCCATGGCTCGAGCAAAGAACACCTCCCTTCCAGAAGTTCAAACTGCAAACATAGATACTAGAAGGAACCAAAGACCGCTCGAGCGAATCTGAAGGGAAACATGCATAAACTTTTTTGAAAAACTAACTCTTAACCTATTCAAAACACAATTGACAACTCCAAACAATCAATCCCACACTACAACAAGACAATAAGGAATATAAACAACAACCATGATTATAGGATCTCGGACCAAAGAATACGAAAGGGTCGAGTTCTAACCTGAGTCGCTATAGACAATGTGGTTGATTATAGTTAAGTTTGGAGGTTTCTACCATTTATCTTAAATGGTAATTTTATTGAATGACAAAATCTATTTAAAAAGGAATACAAAATAGTGTGTAAGCGTATGCGAATATATGTTTTCCTATTCTGCCTCCTACAAAAAATTAAGTTCTGATTAATTATAAACTCAACCTAAACTTGTCTACTTAAAAGAGTTAAAGTGAATTGAATTGAATTTGAAGAGAGTTGAACAAATCAAATAGACCAACTAATTTATTTTATTAATTTTTTCAAATAACATTTTAAAGTACATACAGACTAAATATATATATTTTTATTAATAAATATAATATTATTTTAAATAAAAATTATAAACCATAAAATTGAGTTTACCGCCACTGTAGGTGGAATTACGAGAATTTTTCAGTCAAAATATCGTAAAGCAACTGTCACTATTATTGATTATGTGAATTCAGCGCGGCACCACACTCATCACTAACAACTCTCTTTTATTAGAGTAAGAAAAATGCTTGGAAACACTAATTGAACACTCCCAATCTACCTCTAATGACATGGAATGAACCGTGTAAAGTGGTGGGCTCACACTCCTCATCCTTCCTCTCTCTATCTATTCTCTATCTCTTCCACTTCATTAGGGGTCAAAATGGTGGTACTATATTGATAGGATGTAGCATAGTTGATTATAGAAATATCTATCTCTCTATCTCTACTCTCTTTGTACACATTCAATTCAATTCAATTCAATTCAATCCCCTCAAACAAAGGGAAATTGGAATTATTTTTGTCAAATTATTCATTCTGTTAATGGAATTAACAACCATTCTATTTGAGAAGAGATTGGTAAGTAATTACCTTTTACTATGGAATTATGTGTATTTTTACCCACTTTTAAAGAAAGTCGTGTAATCTACTCTGAAAAATCTAAAAACCTCTTAGATGTTGATTTGTGATTATGTATCAATTTTAAGCAGAATATAAAAATCCCAATCAAACAATCAAGAGAAAGAGACACAAAGATTTTACGTGGAAAAACCACAATTGGACACCTTCCAATTGTGATCAAAAACCACGCCACGACCACCGTAACAATCCACTAAGAAGATATAAAGGAATTACACAGGTATCACTCTCAATTATCTAGCGAATCCACAACGCCTATTTGAACCAACCTCTATGTGCCTCTTCCAACCCCATCTTCACCACGGAATTGTCTTTCTGATGAGCCACTCCGGATTCCACCACCGAAGCTTCAGACCGAATTCTTCAGAATCCACAACTGAAGAGCAACTTTGATGTGCCACTCCAGCATTCACAACTGAAGCTTGTGCTCAATTCTTCGTAATCCACAATCAAGAACAACTCTCTCTTTTGTGTAACAAACAAAACCTTTGATGTAGCCTTTTCAGATCATGAGTTGAACACTCAATAAGACATCAAAGAAAAATAAAATATCCCCAGATATAAACCTTTAAGGACCAAAAAGAAGATCTGGAGGAATAATTAATTAGTAGTCTAGTTTTGGGAGAAAATCAACTACTTATAAAGAACCAAAATAATCCTTGTCTTGGAAGAAATCCAACTTCTTGTAGAACACCAAAAGAAATCCTGTTTCAGAAGAAAACCAACTCTTTGAAAAAATCCGGATTCTGAGGCTCGCTCGAGCGAGGAGAGTAAATTTCGTGATTTCTACTAGTGCCTTCGCTCGAGCGACGGATCCTTGGCTCGAGCGAGTAATACACTTCTTCAGGTTTTTGTATGGACGCAATCCTCCGCTCGAGCGAGCATTCCTTGGCTCGAGCGAGAAAGTCTTGGCTCGAGCGAGCACTCCTTGGCTCGAGCGAGCAACGGCTGACATGCAATTTTGAATGCAAATTTGAATTTTGTTGACCATGAAATGACCGGCAACTCGACCCGTAATAATCAGCGAAGTGGCAATCTTGAACGCATTAACATCACAAACTTCTCTGCATGGCTTGATTCGGATTTGGATTCGCATCTAATAAACTCATAGCCTCACTGAAATAAAAGTGCGAAAAAAAATACATCTGAAAGGAGTTTTGTCAAACGGGGTTGCCAAGAATAAAATCCTAACATACTCTTTAATTTTTTTCCATACTACAAACGATATCGTAATCATGTGGCAACCAATCATATTTAGACAAGTAAAAATGGATTATTTATTATAAACTTAACCTAAACTTACCAATTTCGTAAAAGACTTTAAGTGGATTGAATTGAATTTGACATGAGTTGAACAAATCAACCCCGATCAACTAGTTTATTTTACTAATTTTAATTACTACTGATCACCCCTTTCACTTATTTTCAAATAAAATTTTAAAATACATGTGGACTAAACATATTTTTATTTTATTAAAATAAATATGATATTTTTTAATAAAAAATAAAAACCATAAAATTGAGTCTGCCGCCATTATAGGTGGGATTACTGGAATCTTTCAGTCAAAATATCATAAAACAACTTCCAACTTTCCTATCCAGAGCAACACCCCACCCACACCCATACCCACGCCCACATCCACTGTTGAGTTGTCACTGACAACTATATTTCATTATAGTAATCTCTATCGCTGTGTCTCTACTCTCTCTGCCCACACTCATTCAATTCAATTCATTACACTCCAAGGAGGGAAAATGAAAATATTTTGGTCGAATTATTCATGTTGTTAATGAAATTAACAACCATTCTATTTGAGAACAGATCGGAGTAATTATCTTTTATGTACGGGAAAGAAATACGCCTTCTCGTATAATCCTGTTGATCAAGTCTGCGCTCCTCCGTACGACGTCGCTTTATCACCTGAAAACACAAACGTAAGCTAGCCGGCGGGTGTGTGCCGGAAACCTCTCCGATGCCTAAGTCAGTAAGCTTGGCAATAAGGCAAAAGCTCAATGTATTCAGGGAGCAAAATTGTATTACCTCTCCAAAGGTGATATTGGTGAGCTTATATAGGTTTCGCGTGGCACAGTCCTAGTAGGACTCTAACTTCTCCATGCGAAGAGTCCTCCTAAGACTAGCATTCCTCCATGTGTAGAGTCCTTCTAGGATTACCCCTCCTTACATAGAGTCCTCCTAGAACTCATACTCTTGGAAGATAATGCTTATCCTCCAACACCCTCCTCACTGCTTAAACCAAGTGAGATGGTTCTTGTCATGGCCTAATTATCCTCAGGACCGAAGTAACTATTACTTCGGCCCTCACTTTACTCTCCCTTACCTCGGCTTTCGCACACTGAGACCGAGCTATCCATAAGGGAAGTAAAACCGAGTTATCTCAGAATCGTGGTTTACTCCGGTCTCTCACATACTCCGACAAGTAATCAACGTAATCCAAACACTTTAAGCTACTTCACTCAACCGAGTAGAACCAAGTTCTCAAGACCGGACTATTCACCACTACCAGTGACTGTCTACCTTCAAAGTTACTTCTCCAAACCGGAGTAACTTACATGGCCCTCTTCGTGCGAGCCCTTTTATTTCGGTCCTAAGCCCAACACCTAGCTCGGCCCACTTGTATATAAATTCCCCTCTCATTTTACTAATGGGATTATGTGTAATTTTACCAACTGTTAGGATTCACGTAATTTACTCTTCAATTTTTTCCATACTACAAACGAGATCGTAATCATGTGCTATACATAGAATTGGCAACCAGGCAGATTTTAGCCAAGTCAAAATGAGTTATTTATTATAAGTTCAACCCAAACTTGTCAATTTTGTAAAAAACATTAAGTGGATTGAGTTGAATTTGGCACGAGTTGAACAAATTAACCCGACCGACTAATTTATTTTATTAATTTTAATCTCTACTAACCACTCTTTCCACTTATTTTCAAATAAATATTTAAAATACATATAGCATAACGATTCTGGTTTAGACCTGACCCATTAACAGTTTTGGATTCAGAATTTCTTATCTTAAATGGTTGTTTATACCCTTATACATTCTATTCTTGATTGAGTTTGGTTATTTGGATGTCGTTGTTGCATTTAGAACATGTTGGGAGTCCGTTTTTCAAAAGAGTCTTTACCCAAATTTTGGTCAGTTTGCTCAAGCGGTCTTTTGGTCGCTCGAGCGGTCTTTGGGAACTCTTAGTACTTTAGCAGGCCTATAAAAGTATTGGGAGGGTGGTGTTTTTAGCTCGAACTATCTTTCTTGCGCTCAAACAGTCTTTCTTGTGCTTAAGCGATTAGTCTTTGTCTGCAAAACTTCTGGGAGGGTGTCATTGTGCGCTTAAGCAGTAACTTTGTTTGCTCGAGCGGTCTTACTTATTGTGTCTGGTCGCTCGAGCAGTGTTTTGGTCACACGAGCAATCTGTGCATATATCAGTTCATAAAATTCATATTTTCAGTCATTTTCTCATCTCACACACTCTCTCTCTACAGTCCAGAACCTAGATTTACTCTTTCTCTTTCTCTAAAACTCATTTTCTACCTTCAAATACGCTATTATCCATTGATCTCTACACCCTAATCTCTTTGAAAAAAAGGTACAGCTCACCCAAAGCTTTATTCTAATCGGAGCAAAATTGATTTTCGGCTTCGTCGAGATTTCTTCACTCGTTCTCTTGCCTTGTAGTTTTGATGTAGGAATTTTTCCACACTTTTGTATGATTTTTAAGTTGGTTATTTATTTTTCTAAACAATATTGTGATTTTGGGATTTTTGAACGAAATCTAGGGTTTTAGTTTAAAAATCAAAAGAGGGATTTTCAAATGGGTTCTTCAATATGATTGTGGGTTTGTAAATGTGGTTGAATTGTGATAAAATGGTGAATTTTTATCCTTTAAATTGATTTATAAAGAAAATGAAATTTTGCTCTAAAATGTGCATATTTGATTTTGTAAAGAGGAAATGAAAATGATATTGGGTTTTATGAAATTGGAATGATGATGATGATTATGGTGGAGTTAGATATGCATTATCACTCCCATCTTGAAATTTTGGAAAGTTTATCTTTATGCAAAATTATCTATCTGTTTAGAGATATCTATTTTGGGCTATCGGTGGAGGATAGCTATGATTGTTGTAGAAATTGCATGAGAATTAGGAGAATTGAAACTAATTTCCCATCCATTTGCATTGACCATTGCTGCATATGTAACACATTGAAAATGTATATTGTTTTGAGAAAAATGGGTGAATACTTTGGTAAATCTGGATAGGAGGTGTGCTTGTAGTATTATTGTTGGCCTGTGTCTTTGGTGAAAGTCTAGAAACCCGCGCGGTTAGGTGTCGAGCTTTCCGACTAATACTGGTAAAAATGGCATTGGTAGTGCTTACATAGCCTACTGGCAAACATGTACCTAGAGATTCCCAGTGTTTGTAATCACTGCCCTGTTTTCTGTTGTAAAAGAAATGTTTTCATAAATTGTGATATAAAACCTAGCATGGCATGATTTTTGGAAAGAGATATAAAATGTTTTGGCACGAGCATTGAATAGGCATTCATCTTATAGCCTTGTTAAGATTTATACACTATGTTAGAGTATTTCTACTGGGTTTTAATTCACCTGTGGAAAATCATTTTCAATTACTGATGATATACCTCCGCCAAGACTGTAACTTGGGAGGATTTGGAGTCAAGAGTTTTTCTTTTGTTATTGTTGTAATTATTTTTGTACAAGCTTAGAGCTTAAGCCGTATTGAGTTAAAACTCACTTTTGTTATAACTAAGCATTGTCTTGGAGCTTGTAGCTATTAGGACATTTATATATCTGTTCAACTTTTATTTCATACCATTAACTTCTGGCACATGTTATAAATTCTGTGTTGGGACTTATGAATGTATAATGTACAATGGAATTATATGAATATAAGACAATTATTTCGACATATGTTGTTAATAAATTAATATCATGAGATGAATCATGATTATTATTTTTGGGTCGTTACATCTAGACTAAATATATTTTTCTTTTTATTTTTATAAAAATAAACCAAAAAATTGAGTTTGTCGCCATTGCAGGTAGGAGGATTACGGGAATTTTCAATCCAAATATCATAAAGCAATTGCCACTTTTCCTGTCCAGCTCAACACCACACCCACTGTTGAATTGTCACTAACAACTCTATTTTATTACTGTAATCTCTATCTTTATTCTCTTTATCCACACTCTCATTCAATTCAATGCTCTCCAAAGGAGGCAAATTGAAAATATTTTGTCAAATCATTCATTCTGTTAATGGCATTAACATCCATTCTATTTGAGAAGAGATCAGTTTAATTATCTCTTACTATTGGAATTATGTTACCAACTATTAGACGAGGTTAGTACAATTTACTCTTTAAATTTTTTCCATACTACAAACGATATCGTACACGTAAAATTGGCAAGCATTCAGCTTTAGACAAGTCAAAGTGGATTATTTAGGCCAAGTTTGGCAATTCAAAAATAATTCATCTTTTTATCTTTTTTTCATCACATTACCTCTCTATTTTTCTGCATATCTTTTTGTAAAAAGATAAAAAGTACACTTATTTAGATCATCCCAAACAATCCCTTATTATAAGCTCAATCTAAACTTGCCAATTTTCTAGACGACGCGACCAACAAATTTATTTTGGATTGGTTTGGGATGATCTAAATAAGTGTACTTTTTGACTTTTTATAAAATATGAGTTGGGTATGGATTGAGTTTGTAGTGATGTATTAGAGAGGTGATGTGACGTAAATAAAATAAAATGATGTGATTTGAATAGGATAGTGACTTTTTAACTTTTTGACTTTTTTAAATCATGCCAAACAAAGCCAAATTTTAATTGCTGTCGGCCATCATTTTGACTTATTTTCAAGTAAAATTTTAAACTGCATGTAGGCTAAATATATTTTTAAATTTTAGTTTTATTAAAAAGAAATATAATAATTTTTTAAATAACAAATAATAAACCATAAAATTGAGTTTGCCACCATTGCAGGTGAGATTACAGGATCCTTTAGTCAAAATATCAAAAATCAATTGCCACTTTTCCTATCCAGCGCAACACCACACCCACGCCCACTGTTGAGTTGTCTCTAACAACTCTTTTTTATTACAGTAATCTCTATCTCTCTACCTTTACTCTCTCTGTCCACACTCTCACGCAATTCAATGATCTCCAAATGTGGGAAATTGAAAGTATTTTTATCAAATCATTCATTTTGTTAATAGAATTAACAATCATTCTACTTGAGAAGAGATCGGTGTAATTATCTTTTACTGATGAAATTATGTGTCACTACAACATTTTCTTGGTTTAGTGACATTTGAAAGTGCCACAAAACTATTCTTCTAATGACATTTTTTGGTCTTGTGGCATTTTGAACAAGTGCCACTTCTATCGGTGCCACGGTAGATACGAGTGCCACGGTAGATACTTACAAGTGCCACTGCACCATCATGGCTAAAAACTAAAATGTCATGGTAGCTATTATTTGTGGCACTATCAAGCGCCATTAAAAAAAGAGTTAGTGACACTTATATAAGTGTCATTACACCATCAAGACTAAAACCTTTCAGTGACACTTTAATGTCATGGTAGGCACTATTCGTGACGCTATCAAGTGTCATTCGTGACGATAATTCGTTTTAGAACAATTTGATCCGCTCTTTTAGTGACTCGAACCGCCAACCTCCCGCACCATAAATCTTATACACTACACTCTTCCCACTACACCTCTATAGCACCATATGATTATATATGCAACATATATTATTTATATATTACATACATCTATATTAATATAAAAGTATATGTATAAACATAATTATTTTATTAAACATAATTTATATAAAATAAACTATTTACTAGTAAAATAAAAAAAGACCACTTTTGGCGACTAAAAATATTTTTTGGTCGCCAATTCTATACTTTTGGCTACTAATTGTTTTTTAGTTACTAAAAAACTTAACTTTTGCCGACTAAAATCGGATTTGGTCACTGAAGATGCACTTTCAGCTACCAAAATTTTGGTCGCCAAAAAATTTAATTCCCGCCTTAGGATTTTAGTTCTCCCGCGCTAAAAATAACCACTTTTGGCGACTAAACTTATTTTTTAGTCGCCAATTATACACTTTTGGCTACTAAAATTTTTTTAGTCACCAAAAAGCTTTACTTTTAGCTACTAAAATTTTTTTAGTCGGTAAAACCCATATAATCAGTGACCAAACTTATTTTTAGTCGCCAATTGTAGACTTTTGGCTACTAAATTTTTTTAGTTGCCAAAAAGCTTTACTTTGGGCTACTAAAATTTTTTTTATCACTAAAACCCATATAATCAGCGACCAAACTTAGTTTTGGTCGCCAATTGTAGACTTTTGGCTACTAAAATTGTTTAGTCGCCAAAAAGTTTTACTTTTGGCTACTAATGCTGTTTTGGTTGGTGAAACCTATACTTTCAGCGACCAAATTTTTTTTGGTCAAGAAATTTAGTCGCTGAATATGCTTTTTCCTGTAGTGTATATTGAGTTTAATTTATTTATTTTTAATCATTTACTGCATTGTAAAAATTTTAAAAATATATTGGCATTTTTTGTTTTTTCAAAAATGCCATTATAAGCTTGGAAAGTTTTTGACTTAGTGCCATTTCTCAAAATGTTATAAAATATTTGTTTATGAAACTTTTCACCTAAGTGCCATAAAAAGTAATTTGTACCTACTTAGTGTCCTGACATTTTTTAAAAAATGCCATTACTACTAAAGTTTTGTGGCATCTTGGTAAATGTCACGAACATAATTTTTGTGTTATTATTTTATAAAATGCCATAAAATTGATGTGACATTTTGTCACGACCCCATCCGCCCTAGTAGGATGTTGCCATGATGGCCAGTAGTTCGAGACTACCAAAGGCCACTTACAAGATCACACACACAAATCAGAGTAAACATATGGGGCTTACAAATGCGGAAGCAATAAATAAAAACCAAGTAGTCCATAAGAGCAAAGGCTTAAGTTAAATGGAATGACATACATCTCAAAATAGCTTAAATACAACAAAATGGAGTACCAAAAATTACATCTTGACTAAAAGGCTTACCATCAATTACAAAATACAAGGAAATAACAAAGAAGCATAATCTTCAAGATGTTGCAAAACATGAATCCAAAACACATCGGCAAGCACACCTAGGCGTCACCGCCACCCTGCTCATCACCTACATATATATAGAGAGGGTGAGCTTGGATACTCAGTGAATGGCATAATTAATAAAGGGTTTACATGAATGATATCCGAGGTCTTTTAACAAAACAATACATAAGATAAATCAAGCTCATCTATCAAATCCTTCAAGCTTCAAGGGATGTTTACTAACATCGATATAGTACAAGAGATGACATCTCGGACAAACAAGCCCACGCGTAAAACCGCTGCTGGCAAGGCAAGACAAGACAAGAGAGATCTCTAAACAAGGGTGTCGTTGCATTATAGTCCCCGAACACTAAGGACTTGTGCTACAAATGCTTATAGTCCCCTAGCACGTACGGACTTCCAAACTTTGTGCTACAAATGCTTATAGTCCCCTAGCACATACGGACTTCCCGAGAATGTCATCAAAACAAGATATAATACTTATTGCAAGTAGGGATAATCATTCATGCTTGTAAATAATTTCCAAACAAGACAAAACGAGGCTTTATCAAAGCTTTATAACATATCTTTATTAAAATACCACTCACTTATTCCTTCAAACGTCGGGGTCAAGGCAAGTCCAAGTCCTACAAACACATGGCAGAAATATGTTGATTGCACTCTCAAACAAACTTCATATGAATGCAAACGATCTCGGCATTCTCCAAGAACCAAGTCAAATCAAATCAAACACTGTCTCCCATCTCGGGGAAAAATGCCGGGCACCAACCAAGTCTTGGCCGAGGTCCCACACCTTCTCGCCGAGGTGTGGTCCCGAGGGCCAGTTTCAAAGAAATGAGGTCGGGAAAATCTGGGTTTTCCCTCTGCTCAAGAACATGAAGAACATGAACATGAAGATCATGAAGGAGATGAATGCCAAAATCATAACTTGTGTGTATCAAAATCTGAGTTTTCATGCTATGAGTTCGAAATCATGAACCTGGGTGCCCATACTAGAAGATCTTACAAAAACAAACACAAAAGCATGTAACTTGTTGCAAACTTTCGGATTAAACAAGGCTTTTTCTTCAAAACTTATGAACACCAACTTTCTCTTTCTAAAACAAATCTTTAAATCAATGTATGGCATTCAAAACATACTCAATCATGCAATGCAACCAGATGATCAATAAGAACAACAAGAGTTAATCAAGATTCTAACCTCAATACTCGAATCCAACGGTTTGAACTCTAAGGATCAAGCTTGCTACCCACTCTCACTCTAAAGTTCCTCCTTCTCCTTCTAGAGCTTCTCTCTACTCCAAAACAAGAATATAACAAATGAGGGTTTCTCTCTCTCTACAATGATTTAACACTCATTCGGACACGTGGCAACGGTTGGTTGGTTCTCCTTAAAAGGTGATAGATTGACAAGACAAGTCTATGACAAAGCGTGTTCAACAAGCTAGGCGGCAAGGGACTCGCAAGTAATGACATCGCTAACAACAAGACTTGCAAGTTAAAGAACAATGATCTCGCTAGGAAGAACAACACTTGACTAAGCTGCCACACCTTGGCCTAGATGCGCCACACCTCGGTCTATGTCATACCACTCAGACAAGATCACTTCAAGACAAGGATAACATCTCGCCCAAATAATACACATCTCGGCCTAGGCGATATACACCTCGGCCCAGATGATAATCATCTCGGCCAATATGTCAGGACAAAGGTGGAGGTCAACAAAGAAATCCTAAGATGGTCCTAAGTGTAAAAGCATCAAAAGGGTGACCTATGCTCAAGATGACCTCAGCTGAAACACACACCAGGAAATGACAAGGCATACGAGCAACATCCAAATAAGACAAGACTAAATTTGCTAATGCAACACAACAAGTCAGGATCACATATAAATGTATGCAAGTATGACAAGAGTAAGGTGAGGGTCACTACACATTTCTTTATTAAAATACCACTAGAGCCTTATATGTTTGTGACTTTGTGGCATTTATCTAAATGTGTTACCAAATATTATTTTTGTGGCATTTTCTAAAAACATGCCACTAGTATAGTGTCACTAAAGTGTGTTTTTGTTATAGTTTTGTGACACTTGTTCATTGAAATGTCACTAGAGCCTTTTATGTTTGTCGTTTTGTGGCAT
The DNA here is from genome assembly GCA_025200525.1 of Camellia lanceoleosa. NCBI lineage: Eukaryota > Viridiplantae > Streptophyta > Magnoliopsida > Ericales > Theaceae > Camellia > Camellia lanceoleosa. Next base: position 581,507 of record JANUSC010000062.1, read on the forward strand.
TTTTAAAAAACGTGCCACTAAATATCATTTTTGTGGCATTTTCTAAAAATATGCCACTAGTGTAGTGCCACTAAAGTATGTTTTTGTTGTAGTTTTGTGACACTTGTTCATTGAAATGTCACTAGAGCCTTTTATGTTTATCGTTTTGTGGCATTTTTAAAAAACGTGCCACTAAATATCATTTTTTGTGGCATTTTCTAAAAATATGCCACTAGTGTAGTGCCACTAAAGTATGTTTTTGTTGTAGTGTGTATTTTTATTTTACCAATGTTAGATGAGATTCGTATAATTTACTTTTTAAAACTTTTCTATACTACAAACAATATCGTAATCATGTGCACTTGGCAACCACTCAGATTTAGACAAATAAAAATAGGCTATCTATTATAAACTCAAGCCAAACTGACGAATTTTCGGGATGGGTTTAAGTAGATTGAGTGGAATTTGGCATGAGTTGAACAAATCAACCAGGCCAACTAATTTATTTTAATCAATACCGACCACCATTTTCATTTATTTTCAAGTAAAATGTTAAAGAACATGTAAACTAAATACATTTTTTATTTTTATTTTTATTAAAAAGAAATATAATATTTTTTTAAATAAAAAATAATAAATCATATAATTGAGTTTGTCGCCATTGCAGGTGGGATTACACTTTTCCTATCTAGGGGTGTAATTTTGGCTCGTGACCCGCGGATGGCCCGAAGCTTGCTTGCAACTCGAGGTGGGTCTCGTCCGTTAAAGCCTGGGCCCAAGCCCAGCCCGTGGCCTTGGGCCATCTTTTTGAAGCATGGCCCGACCCTTGGGCTCGGCCTGCTTGGACCGGCCTGTGACTTGACCCATCGGCCAGCTCAAGGCTGGCCCAAAAGCCCTACCTGAGGCCCCACCCACCCCACCCGGCCCACCCGAGGCTCGGTATTATTTTTAATGAAAAATAATAAAATTTTGGTGAAAAAAAAAAAAAAAAAAAATTTAAATTGTTTAGGCCCACCCAAGCTCGAGCCCAGACCCAAGCCCTGGGACCTAGCCCGAGGCCCGGCCCATTGACTTGTCCAAAGCCCGAATACCCCTAGACCTGAGCTTGGGCTTAGTTTTTTGACCCGCGGGCCGGCCCGTTTTTTGACGAGAGCCCATAAAACCTAACATGAGTCGGGCCAAAATTGCACCCCTGCCTGGGCAACACCATGCTTACACCCACTATTGAGTTGTCACCAACAATTCTCTTTTATTATAGTAATATATGCCCATCTATCTCTACTCTGTCTGTCCATACTGTTATGTAATTCAATCAATGCTCTCCAAAAGAGGGAAATGAAAGTATTTTCGTCAAATCATTCATTTTGTTAATGGAATTAACAATCATTCTATTTGAGAAGAGATTGGTGTAATTATCTTTTACTAATGAAATTATGTTTATTGGGTGGTGATTCATCCCATTAATTTTTGGACCACTAATAGCACTAATGAATTAAAAAAAAACAAAAACAAAAACAAACTCAAGCCAAAACATCACATCACTTTGGTGGGGCCCCTGTGCCACATCATTAGTGATGCTCTAGTGCTCCCAATTTAGAGCTCTAAAACATTATTGATGTTTATTTTTACCAACTGTTAGACGAGGTTTCGTATAATTTACTCTTTAAATTTTTTCCATATTACAAACGATATCGTAAGCATGTGCTATATTTAGAATTAGAAACATTCAGATTTAGACAAATCAGAATAGGTTGTTTATTATAAACTCAACCCAAATTTGCCAATTTTCTAGATGGGTTTAAGTGGATTGAGTTGAGTTTGATGCGAATTGAACAAATCAATCCAATCAACTAATTTATTTTATTAATTCTAATCTCTACCAACCATCCTTTTCACTTATTATTAAATACTTGTAAACTAAATACATATTTTTATTAGAAATAAAAGTAATATTTTTTAAATAAAAAATAATAAACCATAAATTTGAGTTTGCTACCATTATAGATGGGATTATGCGAATCTTTCAAACAAAATGTCAGAAAACAATAGTCACTTTTCCAAGTCCATATCCCCCCCTTGCATGTCCTCATTGATCTCATCCTTGTAATGGCTGAGATCAGCCGTTGCACATCTAACGGCCATAATAATAATAATAATAATAATTTGAAATTTCATTTTCCCGCCAAAAACAAAACATAGCCTATACAAATTTTGGTTTGGAATCACACTCACAAAAACACACTCATTCCTCGTTGATCTTCTCCGTCAAACCCACCCTCACCGGTGACCCAATACCAGCGGCGACCCAGTCTCGACCCCGTTGTAGATTCGACGACGGTGAAACACTCTCGACACTGTTACAGATTCTATCTACTTGGCAAACCAGAGTCGTCACACTCTTCTCCTCCACCTCACCGACAGACCCTCGCTACAGCGACCCACTCTCCAAAGCCCTCACTTCGCAAACTAGAGGTTAGTCTTCATTGTCTCTGTCTCTGTAATTGCTTTGCCCTCACTTCCCAAACCAAATCCATTGATGTCTGTAATAAGATTGATGTCTGATGACTGACCTCATTGTCTTTGTCTGGACTAACCTCATTGCAATTACATTGTATAGGCTAAAGACTAACCTCATTGTCTCTGTCTGTAATTATAGAGACAGAAATTGAAACAAAACAAAACATAGTCTTCATTGTATGTCTGTAATAACAATGAAATACATTCAAGTTACACTGTTAATGGTATTTCAATGTTAAAAATACTGTGTATTTCATTGACAATGTTGAATGTGTACCACTGAAATACATTCAATGTTAAAAATACATCCAATGAAATACATTCAATGGTATACATTCAACACTGTGTATTTCAATGGTATTTCAGTGTTAAAAATATGTGTACCACTGAAATGCATTCAATGTTAAAAATACATCCAATGAAATACATTCAATGGTATACATTCAACATTGTGTATTTTAATGGTATTTCAATGTTAAAAATACTGTGTCAATGAAATACATTCAATTTCCCAAAATACAATACAGACACGGTCAATTAACAATGTAAATTGATAGTGTTGTTTAGGGCAGTTATATGCATCATTGCTTCATGTGAACCTATAGACAGATAAAAAAAATTCTCTTGTTATAATTGATGATCAAACTCTTAGTTCTCATTTCTTGTTTCTTTATCCAAGTGTGACAGTGAGTTCTTCGATCATAGTGCAAATATTGTGTTTTATTTTTTATTTTATTTTATTTTTGTCTCTAAAATAAAGATTTTATTTATGTAGCTAAGATTTTATTTATATGGGTTTTCAGTTGCATTTTGATATGGATATGGAACCTGAGAATGATTGTGCTTGGAAGCCAAAACTTGGAATGACATTTGATTCTGAACAATGTGTGTATGATTTTTATAATACATATGGAGGGAAAATGAGGTTTAGCATAAAAAGGGATTATTGTAGGAAGAACAAGTTCACTAACCAACTTATTTGTAGACTTTTGGTTTGCAACAAGGAAGGATTTTGAAAGGTTGACAAACGAGACCCATTGGCAAAAAACCCTAGAGCTGAAACTAAGACTGATTGTGAGGCTCGACTTTATGTTAAATTAGATGAAGTTACTGGGAAATTTGTTGTGACTGATTTCAAAGAAAAACATAACCATGATCTTGTATCACCCGAGTGTGCCCACATGTTGCCGTCACAAAGAAAGATATCGACTACCCAAGCAATTGAGTTAGATTTGGCAGCACAATCTGGCCTTCGTTTAGGCCAGTCTTTTGAATTCATGGGTAGGGAAGCTGGTGGGAGGCAATGTCTTGGGTTTACAAAATTAGATCAAAAAAATTATTTGAGAACCAAAAGACAACAAAGTTTAGCATATGGGAAAGTAGGCAAATTGTTGCAATACTTTAAAAAAAAATCTTTGCAGAATCCTTCATTCTTTTATGCTTTTCAGTTAGATAATGAGGAGCAAATAATGAATATGTTTTGGGCCGATCCACAAATGATCATGGATTATGCCCAATTTGGTGATGTTGTCACATTTGATACGACTTACAAGTTAAACAAAGAACATAAACCATTTGCATCTTTTGTGGAATTCAACCATCATAGGGAAACAATTATATTTGGTGCAGCTTTGTTGTATGATGAGACTGCTGAATCGTTTGTACAGTAGTTTCAAAATTTTCTAGAGGCTATATCAAGAAAGGCACCAAAAACTTTGTTCACCGATCAAGATACTGCAATGGCTAAAGCCATACCCATCATTATGCCTGACACAAGTCACCGATTGTGTACTTGGCATTTGATGCAAAATGCATTAAAACATATTAATTGTTTGTTCCAAGATAAGGGGTAAAGGATGTACTAAATAAATTCTTCTTTGACATTGAAAATGCAAATCAATGGAAGTTAGAGTGGGTGGAAATGCTTGACAAATATAATGCGCATGAAAACCATTGGTTAAAATTGACTTTTGCGGTGAAAGAAAAATGGGATTGGCCATATGTTAGATCAACATGGGCTGCGGGAATGAGTACTACACAACTTAATAAATCTTTTAATGCTTTTTTTAAGGATTACATTTGTTCTGATTTTAACTTAAATGAATTCTTCATGCACTTCGAAATGGTACTTTATGAGAAGTGATGCAAGGAGTTAGAAGCAAGATATGCTTTGTGCCAAAGGTTGCCAAAGGTGAAAGCAACAATAAGAATGTTAATTCAAATGGGTAATGTGTATACAAAAAGGATCTTTGAGGAATTTCAAAATGAGTACTTTTGATCCATTGAATCAGACATAGAAGCAATTGAATACGGCGAGGCTAGTACCATTTACACAGTTGTTGATGTTGTTGACAAACATGCAAGGAAAGTGAAGATGGAGAGTGATGGCTCTTTGGGTTGTAACTGTACAATGTTTGAAAGAGAAAGAATCTTGTGTTGTCACTCATTGAAGGTTATTAGAGACATATTGAAGATGAAAGAGGTTCCTCCACGATACATTCTAAAGAGATGGACCAAACAAACAAGAGCCGAAATTGTGAAGGACATTAAAGGGAATGACATTCAAGTAGATGTGAAATTCCAACAAGTCTCGCGGTATAAGACATTGATGACCGCATTTAGAGCACTCGATTCTATCAAGTATTTGTTCCATTCATAGTGTATATTTTAAGACTCTTTTCATGCATATATTATAACTAGTGTATGCCCGTGCATGAAGGGACGGTGCAATTAATAATGACTTCTAATTGTATAAATCAAAATAAAAATTATTAAAACATAATGATAAGATTTTCCTTTTCAATGGTGGTGGACAGACACAAAGCGGAAGTGACGATAAGTCCCTTCGTTTAATACCCATTTCAAAAACTTTTTCAAATTTTCTTAAGTTTTGTGAGGAAATTTTAATTTTTATTATAATGCTATTATATGTATTACAAATTCAGCACATTAAATTTTTTAAAATTTCTATGACAAGATTATAAAATTAAATGTTAGTATTTTATGATGAAATGTCTTCAAATTATTCTAATATCAAAGTTAATATTTTTTATAACAATTATTAATTTTATTGAATATATATTAAAAATAATACATGATACAGTGGTTTGGTTTGATTTTTTTAATTATTTTTTGATTTTTTTTTTTGAAAAAATATAAATAAATTTGACAAAAATAAATTGTTTGGTTTGATTTTCCAAATGGTTGTGGAAGAATGTGGCACCTCCCAAAATTCAGTTTTTTTTTTTTTGTTGGTTAGCTTAGAGGGGTAGTTTTTTTTTGTTTTTTTTATGATGAAATGCCTTGAATTGAATAAATACACCTAGAGAGTAAAATAGTCTAGTGAAATAAATCAGGTGACAAATACTATTTCTCATAAAGTATAATAGGTGGCAGATTCAAGTATACAACCCCACCTTGATATTACCAAGTGAAATACTGAATAAAGGTGTATATATATGTAGTACTATTATAAAGAGAAGTCTTCTCTGGGTGTTTACGTTTCATATTTTGGGTTTTTCAAAAATACCCATATATCAGTTATATGGCCAGTTATGCACTAAATTCTTCTTTTTTTTTTTTTTTGCCAAATCTCTCAACTTTTGATTTGTTCAGATTCATTTCAATTTTCAGATTTTGAATTTAATCATACAGTTTACAGTCTTATTTTCTGAAACAAAATGATCATATATATGTAAGCATGTGGACCTCAAATTGAAATTGTCAGTCCACCTTAATTCTCAATTCATGAATTTCATAATATGACATTAACAATTCTTAATTATATGAATTTCAATTCACATAATTTTATTCTTAATTAAAAAAAATTACTTTTAAAACCCTAATTTAATTTATCCTAACCACTACTTCTCTAAAATGGTTAACATGTATCTTGTCAGATGTTGTCATTGACGGAGAGCGTAGAACTCATAAATTTGTATTAGGTATAACGAAATAACTGTGAGACTTATCATTTGATGATTGGTAGAGGTCAAGGACCTAATGGTGCCCTAGACCACCTAATATTTTTTTTTCCTCTGCTACACCTTATTTGTTTGTGCAATCACAAATACTTTTGCAACGTATACCATTTTGGTATCAATTTAACTCTCAAATATAGTAGAGAAGGTAAAAGAGGTCTTTTAAATATGACCAAGAATTTTTTGTCTTTAAATTCATTTAAGTCCTTTTGTCTTAATACATTCTGTCAATTGTTATATTATATGAGAATCTGAAAACATAAGTTTCAAAGCATAATTTCAAGAATAGGATTGTATTTAGACATATGATTCAAAACTCTCTTAAGTGAGATACATAGTTAGGCCATGTTTGATAACTCTCTTAGAGAATGGAATTGATTAACAATTTAGTGAGTCTCACATAAATCCCGTTCAGTTGAAAAAGAAAAGTATAGGTTAATTCATCCAAGGTGAGATTAAAATTCTCATAATAAGTACCTTTCATTGGATTGGACATTGTAAACGTTTTTTTATAAATATCTTTCTATTACTTAATCTCATCATACTTATAATTTTAATAAACTGTATTGAACAACCAAAATGAAATCTCTCTGCACTTGTAGGTACCCTTCAATTTCAAGTCATGTCTGCTTTTGTGCTGATGAGTAATGTTCTATATTGGGAATCAATTGAGTGAAACTATTGGGAATCAATTGAGTGAAACTAAGGCATCAAGAGGGAAAACCTTAGAATGAGGATGGAGGGCATAAATTTTGGTTGTTAGTGTCCAACCGTGTCAAGAGCTTTGGGTGCTAAATCAACCAACTTGCTGTGACACTATCTATATGCCTTGTCTCCATTGGATGGATCCTATTGGTTGTGCAATCCATTGTGTTAATGGCATATTTGGAACTTAAATTTGTCATGAAAAATATATAAAAGATGTATAGACTCATTCAGATATCGGCTAGTTTATTGAAACAATAGTCTTGGGATAATAGAGTTTACTTGGAAAAAATACATAAAATACATATCAAAGAAATGAGATTGATTTCAAATATGGATCTCATTATTTATAATTAAATCTATAAAATTAAGTAGTGGTGAGGATAAATTAAGTAGTTTATTAAATTTCATAATACCTAATTTCAAACCCTAATTTCCTTTTAATTCCTCTTAACAAGCAAAAAAAAAAAAAAATTTCCAATTCAACAAATATAGGTTGGTTTATTCACAATTCAAAATTCCAAACCCTAATTTCAAAAAATATAGACAGGATTCACAAGCATAATTTTTGATTTCTGATTCACAAGAAAAATTCCAAACCCTAATTCCAAACACTGATTTCTGATTTCAAAAAATTCCAAACCCTAATTTCTGATTTCAAAAAATTCCAAACCCTAATTTCTGAAACCACAAACATAATTTATGATTTCACAATTCAAAAGCCTAACATTTTATGATTTCATAATTTCATAACCACACATTTAAAACCCTAATTCAAAACCCTAACACATTAGAACCCTAACACATTTAATAATTGACATTTAAAACCCTAACATTCACATTTTCACAAACACACATTCACATTTTAAACCACACATTCACATTTTCACAAAAACAAGAAATACATAAAATTCAAATGAGACAGAGAGAGATAGATGCCATACCACGGACAGAGAGAGAGCAGAGACAGCGAGTGAGAGCAGAGAGAGAGTCTGAAAGCAGAGGGAGAGCGAGAGCGATAGTGAGTGAGAGTCTGAGAGCAGAGGGAGAGGGAGAGCCAGAGTCGAAAAAACGTAAGTGTAAAAAACGTGATTGCAAATGAGGGGGCTTGGGTTTTTTATATAAGTTGTAAAAGCGTGGTTTCAATCCACGCTTTCATTTACCAACAGTGAAAGTGTGATTTCAAATCACGTTTTCTTAAGAAAAAACAATGCACAGTGAAAGCGTGGTTTAGAACCATGTACGCTTTCTTCAGAATACAAATTAAACGACATGTACAGTAAAAGCGTGGTTTGGAACCACGTTTTCTTCAGAAAAAAAAATTTATGTTAAAAGTGTGGTTTGGAACCACGCTTTCTTAATTAAAAGCGTGGTTTCTAATAGCGCTTTCACTATTCATCAAATTTTCGGCCTCAAACAGTGAAAACGTTATTTGTAATAGCGCTTTAGTCTAGTTTGGAAATTCCGTCCAAACTAGGCCTAGTTTGGGAATTAAGATGATAAATTGGCTTAATATGGGAAAAGCCTCCATTATTCTTTGGAGGAGTAGGAGAGGATTGTAGAGAGAGAGAGAGAGAGAGAGAGAGAGATTCCTGTAATGTTACAGAGTTATTCTATAAAGAGCCATGATGGTGGGGGTGGTGATTGGAGGAGCAGAGAAAAAAAAAAATGTAACCAATGCGAGAAAGAGGGGGTCAAAGGGGTGAGGGAAAAAAGAAACCTGAAACATTTTTGTTCTATAAAAGATTGGTTATTAATGTAACAAAAAAGACTCAGACCTCCTTTGGAAATCACCCCATGACCCCCTTTGCCTTTTGATTGGTCAAAATTTTTTTATTTTTTTATTTTTTTTCTTTTTTCTCACTCACCAACACCCACGTGTATGTAAGGGTGGGGGAGGGGGAATGCGAGGGGTCTTAATCACGACTGTTAATGTAATGTGAATTTGTTATAGTTGGATTTTTTTTTTCTTTAAATCTCAAATTGGTATGACTTCTACTGTCATTTGTGAAAAACCTGCAGATGACTTCTTTTTGGGTAAATTACATTAACCCCCCTTAAGGTTTGTTTTAATTATAGATACTTGCTTTGTAATTTCAAAAATGACAAAACCTCCCTCATTAATATACAAACACCCTCTTCTGTCACCCATCCGTTCAAAATCAAACAGCTTCTACTAATGACATCCATAATTATTTTACAAATTTCAATAACTACCCATCATGTACTTAACATGTATATGAATCATGTTTACCATTGTAGGGGTTTTATTTGGCCATTGTACGGTTTATGTTAACCATCAACAAAGAAATAGACAATAGGAAAACCCTGACCATCCACCTTCGCGAGCGCCGCCGCCTGGCCCTTCAACTCCGTCACCGTCACCGTCGCCGTCGCCGTCGCCATTGCCGTCGCAGTATACTCCGGCGCCAGAGCTTGATAGTATCCACACCATGGCGCATAAAACTCAACCATCACCTACCGATTCCTCTCGCAACCTCTGGTTCCGCCTCTTCGTCCAAACCAATCCCGACCAAACCCTCATCGCCATCGTCTTTTTCTACGGTGACAGATTCGTCTACCTCATCGCCGAATCCAAGGCCTACGATGCCATCTGCGGCCGATTGGCCCGCAAAGTCCCCGCCATTGTCGTCTCCGTCAACTATCGCCCCGCTCCCGAACACCGTTACCCTGCTCAATACAACGACGATTTTGACGTCCTCACATTCCTCGACGACAACAAATCTCAAGTCCTACCGAAAAACGCAGACCTCTCTCACTGCTTCCTCGCCGGTGCCAATCTCGCTCATCATATCGCGTATCGAGCCGCCGAATCAAATTTCCAAAAATTGAAGGCATGAAAATCAAACAATAGATCCACAACACAACATAACATTTGCATCACATTTCTTCTTAATTGATGAAATTTGATAGAAAATTATTGGTTTAAAAAATTGTGCTCAAATGATTATTTCATCAAATGTGTATCAAATCAAAATTCAAGCAATTTTCTCAACATTACATCACTAATTTTACTCAAAAAAGTTTGATGGAAATTTGATTGATTGTGTTGTTGTGAAATGAAGGTGGTGGGGTTGGTGGCGATACAACTGTTTTTCGGAGGGGGAGGAGAGAGGACAGAGGCGAAGGTGAGGCTATCGCAGTTAGTGTTAGTGAAGAAAACAGACTGGTTGTGGATGACATTCATGTCGGAGGAGGAGGAGTGAGCGGGGAGGGATCCCGAGGCGATAAACGTGAGAAGACCCCCTCTCTCTCTCTCTCTCTCTCTCTCTCTCTATATATATATATGAATGAATAAGAAGGGTTTTTTACCTTAAGGGTCAATTGTGTCTTTTCATAATATAATTAAAGGGTGTTATGGTCAATTTTATTATCAAGTCAACGTCGTTAAGACTCTTTTAACGAGAATGAAAAACCTGACTATTATTTTCAAAAGTAAAAGAAGTTTATGTTATTTTTTAAACCATAAGAAAAATATCTGTAATTAAGACAAATTTCAAGGGAGGTTAATGTAATTTACCCCTTCTTTTCTTATTTTTGCTGCGATGATAAAGGAGGAATGACCCCTCCATACTTTCATCTCTCCATACCCCTATTGTGGGCTTTAACCCGGACCACACCAATGAAGTAAACATATAAGCTTACGTGAACAATCTATGATGGAGGATCAAATTCTGGAAGTAAAAATATGTGTTTACTTGAATGATCAAAGAGGGAGGCTCAAATTCTGTTAGGAAGTAAAATTACTAGCTTACATGAAACAAGTTTACAAAACATTCCTAGTAATTTCTTGATGTTGCTGTACTGGATGTCATCTATTATCTCCTTTTCTCTTAAACCACTCATTCAAATGGTGTTAGCTGTTAGAAAGAGCATTCGTACCTCTTGTATTTTGCAGTTGCAGATCCATTACCTTCATTTGTTTCATTTTGTGTATGACACAGACCAATTGGGTCAAAATGTGAAGAGCCTCAAACACAGTCTCCACGGCACAGAGAGTTGAGATGTAAATCAAGAAAACCCAAGTCCAGCACAAAGCGAAAGTTGCTGGTAACTGCAGATGACAGTAGTGTCTTAAGGCATTTGAATGTTTGTTATGGAGAAACTTTAAAGCTTTCAGAAGAGTAGCTAGAAAACGCTCGCAGCTTGAGAGCCTGTCTCCATTTTTTTATATTAAAAAATAATTATCAAATAGATATCAATCATGTTATCTATTCAATTGATTCTCACCACATTTTCATGTTTTCTCCTTTTAAGTTGGCTACTCTTTCACTCTCTCCCTTTAAGTTCTTTACAATTTTTGCAGCTAAATATATAGAGATTGCATTTTTGTATTGATGGGCATGCTTTGGCAAACATCATAATTTCAGGAGAGGGGAAAATAAATTTTGTTATTTCAGTTGGGGTCAATCTAATTTTAGAACAAGCAATTTTCAGAGAAAAAAGGGTTAATTTTTGTGTCTTTCTCCCCATATATGTATGTAATGTATGTTTTGTTGAATGCGCTTATCCAGAGATTGTTAAAATGCGTGACAGAGTAGATACTACTTATGTACACATATATATAAACACCTTGTATATACGACTCTAATTGAATTTATTCATTTTAGTTTCAACTTTAGTTTGAAGTGAGAGCTCAAAATTTCTAGTCATGCGTGCTTGTAGACTTCTGAGCATGGGACAATCTCTGTGGAGAAGATTGCTAGTTCTTTTTATTGGAAACATGCATGTGATATCTATATTCTATACTTTTATATATGTGAAGGCTTCAGATGGTGTTGACACAATGCAACATGAAATACGTGAAGCCATTCAATTTGTTCCATGATTTGATGAAGACAAAACCATTAGAACGAAGGCGTTTGCTTGGTCTGGATGTTTGTGATAAATATGTCGGCCTTGCTGTTTCAGATACGAACAACAAGATTGTTTCACCTCTGAGGTATGAAACTTTATTGAACACAATAAGTTTAAATATTTTCATGCTCTCTGTTAGGCATTTCATGGGTAGTTTTATGTATTTTTTCAGCAGGACATTTGTAACAAGTACCCACTATTGCTATAAAATTTGCTAACATGTTATGATCTACATAGAGTCGAGGATATTTGCTATGTGTTTTTCCGGGAACTTACTGAGTGCTACCTGACACGTTGGCAAAACTAATTTTTGCTTGGTCTGCTGGGTTCTTGTTTCCCTTCGCAAATTGAACATTAATCAGAACATTCATTCTTGTTATCAGCAAGAAATTTCATAATAGTTAAAAGTAAATAAAAACTCCTTAATTTTTTTCTGTCTTCTCTTATCAATTTGATGAAGAACTAACTCACATTTTAACTTTCAACCATATTTTGAAATGTTTAAAATTTGGTTGTGTTTTGTACTCAAGATACTCAGCATTTAGATATTTAGTTTTGCATCTGAAAAAATTATGCTGAAATTGAAAATTTGAAACTTTTTTTGTGACTTGGTCATATGTGCCTTTCCATTCCATTCTGCAAACTGTGGTTGTTATTTATGGACAATATGCCAGTAGCCCACTTGATCTATGATGCAACTCTGAGACTTGCAATGGAATGGGGCATCTAGATCAGGTGGAGTATATCAGCCTAGTTGATATGGTGGTGGATGCTCCTACTTGCCAAAGCCCCAATATGCACCATAAATTTGGGTCTAAATATAGTTAATTACACAAGCTTCATGGGGTGTATTGGGACAAGTATTTTCTTTTGATAACTTCACAGTTAATAATACATGAAGGGTGACGCCTTTTTGGATTTCCTTGAACATATGCCTTTCTTATGCTGTGTACCTTGGTTTTGGTCCCTTTGGCAGCTCCAATTAGTTATTTACTTAATAAAAAAAAAAAAGAGTGATTATGGGTTTATACTTAAAAGTCTTGGTGCAAGCAACTATGACTCCATTATTGTCCCTAGGTTTGTGTTTATATAAAGGATTTTCTGTATCAATTATGTTTACAAGACAAGCCATTTGTAGTTGTAAAAGTTTGTAGTGGTCTTTGTGTATGGCCTTAGTTTGGCCACTCTGTTTGTGGGTTTAGTTGTCGAAGTTTTTCCAACTTATGATTGCATAATATTGATTCTTTCCGTCGTATAATGTTGGCTGTTACTGCTTCGGAAGAAATCAAATATTGATTTCATAGCAAGTGATTTTCAAAGTTTTATGAGTTAGTAATTTATTTTTCCCCCCCTGAAATCACCTTTCTGGTATGTTTGGAGGGATAACTTTGCTTGAAACAAAGTTTTCAGTAGTTTTTGGAACTTTAGAGAATCTTTAATATGAAATTTGTTATCTTGTTCTTACTAGAGAAAACCAAGATCATCATTTCAATTATTTCAGCAGCAGTTGATTTTGTCTTTTTGGTTACTCCCCAGCCACATCTTTCTTTTCCTACAAAAATTTGTGACCGTAACAAACCACTTTTGACCATCATCTCCCACAACTGACAACCACATCCAGTCACCACCTCCTACTAACGACAATCACTTTTGATGATTCAAAACCAACTTTTGTTCCCATCTTCGACAGTCAAGTTTAATCATTGACATCACTACCGACTGTCTTTTTCACTTATTTTCAAATAAAATTTTAAAATACATGTAGACTAAATATATATATTTTTATTTTTATTAAAATTAAATATAATATAACAAATCATAAAATTGAGTTTGCTGCCAATGCCATTGCAAGTGGGATAAGGAACCTTTCAGTCAAAATATAAGGAAGCAACTGTCACTTTTCGTGATTATGTAAAAAGTAATTCTATTTACACACCATAAAAAAATTTAGTATACACCATTTATATCATTTGGTTATAAACTTCTAAACAAAAGTCAAATGTTCGAATGTAAACTTATGAACAAAAGCAATTGTTCGGACAAAAATAGTAACGAAATATATATTTTAACAATACAAATTGTGTGTACTGAAATTTTTTATGGTGTGTAAATATAAATTCCCAAACATTTAGGTGCCGTTTTGTAACACTTACGTTTTCAGTTTTCTGTTTATATTTACAAAAATTTTAAAAACTCAAATAAAAACTTGTTTGGTAAAATTTTTGATTTATAAATCAGTGGTCTCAGTTTATAAATTTGGCCAAAAAATGAAAACACAAAAAATGTGTTTCCGTTTTGAATTTTGAGTTTTTTTTTTTTTTAACCACCCAACACTAGCTACGACCTGCCACCATTTTCCACCACCGTCTTCCGCCACTACCACCCACCACCCATCTGCCACCACTCACCGCCACCACCACCATCCACCACCACCACCACCACCACCCACCACCACCACCACTCACCACCCACCTGCCCCCCACTCGCCACCACCATTCACTCCTCGCTGCCACCACCACCACCACCATCACCCATCACCCACCTGTCACCACCCACCACCACCCACTCGCTACCACCTACCACCTGCCACCGTCACCCACCCACCTACCACTACCACTACCCACCACTACTCGCCATCCGCCACCCACCTGCCACCACCACCCACCACCCGCCACCGTCACCCACTCACCCACCATCACCACTTACCACCCACCCGCCACCAACCACTACCACCACCACCCACCACCACCCACCCGCCACCACCCACCCGCCACCACCCACCACCACCCATCTCAAGCCACTCACCCACCACCACCACCACCACCACTACTACCCACTCACACACCCACCACCACACACACCCACCCACCCATCATCACTACCCACCACCCACCCACCACCACCCACTACCACCTACCACCGACCTACCACCACCACCCACTCGCTACCACCCACTACCCGCCACCGTCACCCACCACCACCCGCCATCCGCCACCCACCAACCACCACCACCACCCGCTGCTCCCACCACCACCACCCACTTCCTACCATCCACCACCCGCCATAATCACCCACTCACCCACCACCACCACCAGCCATCTGCCACCCACCTGCCACCACTACTCACCACCCGCCACCGCCACAGCCACCGCCACCACCACCACTACACACTCGCTACCACCGACCACCCGCCACCGTCACCGTCACCCACCCACCACCACCACCACCCACCGCCACCAGCTACCCACCACCCACCGTCACCACTTTCCACCACCGTCTTTTACCGCCACTTGTCATTTCTCACTTTTTTTTATATTTTTAAATTTTTTAAAATATTTTGTCAATTACCAAACGCGTTTGTTATTTATGTTTTTCTAAAAATAAACAAAAACCAGTTTATAAATTTTTTGTAAATATAAACTGAAAATGTAAACATTACCAAACACACCAACCTTGACTTGAATTTTTTTTCCCCCACTCTCTGAAAAGGCATGTGTAGCACACTTACCATCTATTGGACAGAAAATAAAAAGGTAGCAATTTAGTCCAAAATCATGTGAAGGGTTATGTGACTATTTGTAAAACACAAGGGGTAAACTACTATCAAACTATACCACAGGGGGCTAAATTGATTTTGTCCAAACAAAAAAAGAAAGGCCTTAAATCTTGCTCCATTGGGCTAAGCCTATGAGAGGTGTCTTGTTGTTGGCCTGGCCCACGATCCCGCTTGGGCCAAGCCCATTAGATAGGGCTTGGATCTAAGTTTTTAACTTGCAGGGGCTTGGCCCTCATGCCCTCATGCGGGGTTGGATCTATTTTTGCAGGCCAATCTGGCCCGTTGTTGACCCTTTATATCATTTGACACGTGAATAATGTCACATGATATTCCAAAATTACTAAATTATTGCCTAGACTGAGATTGATTACTTTGAGTCTTATCCAATAATTTGTATCATATCCGGGATGGATGCCTAGTTAAATGATTCCAATGGTTTAAAGGAAAAAAATGGAAATTTACATGTAGGTCTTAATAAGTGGACTTAGGCCTCGTTTGGGAACAAACTTTTTTAATAACTTTTTGATTTTTTGGCCAAAATGTGATGTAAACAAACCTAGTATGTTTGAGATAACTTGTTGGCTTTTTACAAAAAGATGTGCAAAAAGTAAAGAGAAAAAGGAATCTTTGACTTTTTGGTATGGGTTGTTGGCTTTTTGATTTTTTTTAGTAACTTTTTGACTTTTTGGCTAAAAGGGGCACTTGCCAAACGAGGCCTTATTGTCCAATAGGTTCTTTGATAATTAATAGCATTTTTTTATCAAACACTATTAAAAAAATGTCATTAATTGTTAATTTTCAGCATCAATTTGAAAATTTTCACAAAAAAAGTCACTAATTACAAGTTTTAGCGTTAGTTTAAAAAAATCGTCTAAAAAAAAGTCATTAATTTTCAACTTTCAGCAACAATTTAAAAAATACGTCACAAAAAAAAATCACTAATTGTATGTTTTAGCGACAATTTATAAAAATCGTGACAAAAAAAACTAATTGTCAGTTTTTAGCGATATATGCAAAAAATAGTTACAAAAAAAATTATTTTTAGCGACGATTTTACTATGACTTAATTTCAATAGGACTTGATAAGAATTAAATCTAACTATTAGGCCTATTGGTAGTTTATCTCGAAAAAAATTTACTGCAATGTGGTACACTGTCCTTTCCAGTAAAATGCGACAGTGGCTCCTCCATATATATTTAAGTAACATCCTTCACAGATTGACAATACAAAATAGATGATAGATTTGCTTATGCATAATTATTTTGAACAATAGCATTTGGGCGGTGTATGATATATGTGTGTGTCTCATATTTATTTTAGGTGTGGTCCGTCACATTCAAAATAAATCCACAACTCTCACTAATTTTGATGAACAGAATGTAATGCTTAAATAAGTCATTTTGGCTGAAGGGATTGTTTTGATCAAAAGACACAATACAGGACTGTAAGGCATATATATATATATATGAATGAATGAGAGAGGTTTTTTACCTTAAGGGTCAATTGTGTCTTTTTATAATATGATTGAAGGGTATTATGGTCAATTCTACTATTAAGTTAACGTCGTTAAGACTCTTTTAACGAGAATAGGGAATCTGACTATTATTTTTTAAAAGTAAGAGAGGTTTATGTTATTTTTTAAACTACATGAGAGATATCTGTAATTAAGACAAACTTAAAGGGAGGTTAGTGTAATTTACCCCTTCTTTTTTTATAAAGGAGGGATGATGACCCCTCCGTACTTACATCTCTCCATACCCATATTGTGGGCTCTAACCCGGACCACACCATTGAAGTAAACATATATGCTTACATGAACAATCTATGATGGTGGATCAAATTCTGGAAGTAAAAATATGTGTTTACGTGAATGATCAAAGATGGAGGCTCAAATTCTGTTAGGAAGTAAAATTACTAGCTTACATGAAACAAGTTTACATAACATTCCTAGTAATTTCTTGATATTGCTGTACTGGATGTCATCTATTATCTCCTTTTCTCTTAAACCACTCATTCAAATGGTGCTAGCTGTTAGAAAGAACATTCGTACCTCTTATATTTTGCAGTTGCAGATCCGTTTCCTTCATTTGTTTCATTTTGTGTATGACACAGATCAATTGGGTCAAAATGTGAAGAGCCTCAAACACTGTCTCCACGGCACAGAGAGTTGAGATGTAAATCAAGAAAACCCCCAAGTCCAGTACAAAGCGAAAGTTGCTGGTAACTGCAGATGACAGTAATGTCTTAAGGCATTTGAATGTTTGTTATAAGGGAAAAGTTAGGAATCATGAAAATTTTGTCATAAAAATGATCATGAAAAATTTATGATCCTTGGATTACCTTGATTAGTGTGTGATGTTTTATTCTAAGTGTAATCCAAGAATCACAAAACTTTCATGATTATTTTCATGAAAAAATTTTCATGACACCTAGCATTACTGTTGTTATAAAGAAACTGTAAAGCTTTCAGAAGAGTCGCTAGAAAACGCTCGCAACTTGAGAGCCTGTCTCCATTTTTTTATTTCAAAAATAATTGTCAAATAGATATCAATCATTTTATCAATTGAATTGATTCTCAACACATTTTCATGTTTTCTCCTTTTAAGTTGGCTACTCTTTCACTCTCTCCCTTTTAAGTTCTTTACAATTTTGCAGCTAGAGATGTAGAGATTGCATTTTTGTATTGATGGGCATGCCTTGGCAAACATCATAATTTCAGGAGAGGGGAAAATAAATGTTGTTATTTCGGTTCGGGTTAATCTAATTTTAGAACAAGCAATTTTCAGAGAAAAAAGGGTTAATTTTTGTCTTTCTCCCCATATATGTATGTAATGTATGTTTTGTTGAATGCCCTTATCCAAAGTTTTTGTTCTCCAAC